>CM035795.1:27584150-28291650 GCA_020466265.1 Siphamia tubifer | reverse complement strand
ATGCAATGAAAGATTAATGCATATTACTATTTCTATTAAAGTTCAATGTGTGAGATTTAAAAGAGGTGTTTAGGAGGATGTTATTGAATGTAATATTCATAGTGTGTATTTATTAGAGTATGATCACATGGAAATAAGAATGGTTGTTTACAAAGGGTCCAGTTCATGGAATCCGTCACATTGCATCATCATATTTCCACAGTAGATCCAAATAGACTTCCTCCTCCTGAGACCCTGAGTCCTCTATTGGGGACAGGATTTTCACAACTTTATTGAAGAAAAAAAATTTTTAAAAATGCATCTGAAAATACTTGTACTTTTTTTTTTTTTAAGAAAAAATTTCATTCTTTAACATAAAATTCAAAAGTTGTGATTTCCTGGGTCTGAAGAGGTTAAAGCCAGGAGCATCCAGCATTTACGTGACTGTTTCCTACTGTGTCTGAATGTGGAGTTTTTGTTTCCAAACCCCCCCCCTCCAAACAAAAATAAAACCTTACTAACCCCAGAGAGCATTTGCATTTATCGTTCTGTATATTTCCTGTTGACCTTGTAACTGCTAGTGCTAAAGGCTATATATTATGCCCTCTATTGTGAGTTGCTTTGGATTAAAAATGCAATGTAATGTAATTTTTTTTGTTTATTTATTTATTTAAGGGACAGTGTACATATAAACATTAACCACTGAAGGAGAGATGTTTGTACCAGGTTGTAGCATTTCCTGCTAATTTACACCTGTTGTCCCTTCGGCAGGTTGATGTAATACATAAAATACATGTAAAATACAAATAAAAAATAAATAAACTCTACATAAAATCTACACTAAAATATACAGAGAGACAACACTATTTTATATTAACAAAGCAGGTGGATAAGCAGACATGGATAAACTTAAAAAAAAAACAACAAAACAGACAGTAGACAGACGCAACATTAACATTATTAACAGACGTGCATTACAGACATAATGTAATAACTACAAAAAAAAATCTCAGAATACACAAAACTAACCCTAATGATGGTCCATGTTTTTTGGAGCCATTAAAGGTTTAATATAAGTTTTCTTATGTAATGCATGTGTTGTTCTGACTAACAACAGTAGCTAACTCAATATGGAAATCAGGGAAATCAGTTGAAAAAGAAAAGTTTTTTTGCATCTCCATGGTGTTGCCAGTAGTTGTCAGTGAATATATAAAGATGATGTCACCCTACGCAAAGATTTGCAGGTAGTTGTGGGAGGGCTACACAGTAAATTAAATCAACACTTAGAGAGTTTATTTAACTTCTTCTAGAGTGTATTTGGTCCCATTGTCTCCAAATTAACACTGCAAAATCTACAGTGTAAGAGCTCTGACACTGCAGAGGTGAGTTACTTATTGTAGACATTAATGATAAAACTGCTAAATATGGTGTATACATCATAAAGGCAATAAGAATCTAAAAGCAACCTAGCATTGTTTCATCTCAATATTAATAAACATTTCATTCTAAAACCTTCTTAATAATAATAATAATAATAATAATAATAATAATAATAATAATAATAATAATAATAATAATAATAACAACAACAACAACAACAACAACAACAATAATAATAATAATAATAATAATAATAATAATAATAATAATAATAATAACAACAACAACAACAACAACAACAACAATAATAATAATAACAACAATAATAATAATAATAATAATAACGACAATAATAATAATAATAATAATAATAATAATAATAATAATAATAATAATAATAATAATAATAATAATAATAATAATAATAATAATAATAATAATAATAATAACAACAACAACAACAACAATAATAATAATAACAACAATAATAATAATAATAATAATAATAACAACGACAATAATAATAATAATAATAATAATAATAATAATAATAATAATAATAATAATAATAATAATAATAATAATAATAATAATAATAATAATAATAATAATAATAATAATAATGACAAGTGGAGCCAGACTAAACAAACAACCCTCGCACATACTGTACGTTATGTTGGCACTGATCCAACTGCTGTCAGCATATCGACTGCCTCTGTATATGTGCCAAGTTTGAGGTAAATTGAAACAAAAATCATGTTTTATAGACATTTGACTCTATGCCCATTATAAGCAAATTAGCAATTTCAACTTTGACCTTCTTTACCCATAATCTAACCACATCTATTCCCAGTCACTGTCAGTTCATAAGCCAAATATGGTATGAATTCAAACAAAAGATTTTTCTGCTCAAGTGTAACAATCAAACAGAACCAGGAACAATATCTTACCTCCCCTTTGGGGCTGGCGGTGGCAGTGGTGTGTGTGGGGGGGGGGGTAATAATAATAAAAAATGTCTGGATGATAAAGGCTTTTGTTGAAAAAAAGAAAAGAAATGTTTTTATAATTTCTTGACTGAACTCCTTGTAGAACATAAACACTTGAAGCTTTAGGTTCGTTACAGTCGTCTTGCCTGTAATGTAAGAAATGCTGCAGCTTCATACTGTGCAGCATTAAATCCAAAAACTAAAAAAAAAAAGATTAACAAGAAAAATCGAAAACAAAAAATTAAAATCATGCAAAACTCAAAACTATTATGTTGTTGGTGGATGCCAAATCAGACTGCAGCAGAAATAACGTATTAGGGAATATAAAAAGAAAGAATGGGTGTATGAAAATAACTTCTTTATGACTTTCATTAGGACCGTGGTAGATATCCTTTTACACAACAGCATTACAGACTCGGTTGGCACATTTGGGACACCTGCTGTGGCATGTCTGATAATGCAGTCATGGAAATATGTGTGGGTTTGCAGGGAGAGTTTCATGCCAGAAAGCAGATGTGTGACCAGCGCAGTGACATCTTTTGGCAAAGCATTGGCATTCACACTGAACATGCCTGAGTAATAACAGTCTGTGCTGCAAATACAAGGTTAATTGTACATTTAAAATGCTTCTGGTTTAGCTCAGTTTAGTCCTGAACATGGGCTTTTATTCTGCAGTCTGATAATAATGAGGGACTAAGGAAAAAAAAAGAGTGGAAAGTGCAGCAGCCTGCTCTGTTGTGTAGAGCATGGAGAGTTAACTATGCATACAGAGATAAACAAATGTATTGGAGTCACAGCAGACCATGTCAAGAAACATCTGGGGGCAGTGTGTGTATCAGACTGGGTGCATACAAGCATGTATTTGTACTGGCTAACTTTATTTATGTGTGTATGAACGAGCCCACGGACCACATCTTTATCATCATCACAGGATAAAACCCTGCCCATTAATCCATCATACATTTGAGTATAAAACGTCATTCACCAAAGTTAAAAATATGACTGATAAGGTTACAGTGTGGAGTTTTTAGACATGGGAGGCATTCTCAACAGCAGCTATGGCGGTCAGTACTGAACTGGCAACTTGAGCTCAGTTGGATTCAAATGCCAAGAGATGGACTGCAACAAGAAAGAGCCCAAAGTAGTACTCCCCAAATTAGCCTGTCTGTCAAAACAACGTACTGTATCTCTGAGGGCACATAGACTGTTTAAAGCACTATTTTCCATATGGAAACTAAACAATATCAATCATATTTCAGACAACCATGAACACATTTAGGCTTATTAGGGGAAAATATATAAACTTTCAGCTTTAAATGGTCATAAGAACACCGTGTTGTATCAACGTATTGTCACCTTCCTAAAATAATAGTATAATAATAGTCATTATTTGACAAAAATCAGCAAATATATATTGTGTTTTAGGAGGGTGACAACATCATAATCTTATGAAACTGAAAAATAGTAATATAATGTAAATTAGTACAAGTGAAAATATTAAATAACACTGACCCTGTAGCACCATGAAAGAAAGAAAGAAAGAAAGAAAGAAAGAAGAAGAAAGAAAGAAAGAAAGAAAGAAAGAAAGAGAAAGAAAGAAAGAAAGAAAGAAAGAAAGAAAGAAAGAAAGAAGAAGAAAGAAAGAAAGAAAGAAAGAAAGAAAGAAAGAAAGAAAGAAAGAAGAAAGAAAGAAAGAAAGAAAGAAAGAAAGAAAGAAAGAAAGAAAGAAAGAAAGAAAGAAAGAAAGAAAGAAAGAAAAGAAAGAAAGAAAGAAAGAAAAAGAAAGAAAGAGAAAGAAAGAAAGAAAGAAAGAAAGAAAGAAAGAAAGAAAGAAAGAAAGAAAGAAAGAAAGAAAGAAAGAAAGAAAGAAAGAAAGAAAGAAAGAAAGAAAGAAAGAAAGAGGGGGAAAAAAAGCCAAAATAACCAATCAAACTGGTCAAGGATTCAACAATTTTCATCATCATACCAACACACATTTACACAAAATGAGTTACTTGAGGTGCCAGATATCTACCAAACAATATCTATGTAAATAAATAAAAAGACAACAAACCACACCCCTCTCAAACATTTGACCTGATGTTCCATATCTCTTATACATTTGACCTTTGTACATTCACCAATATTTAATGACATATATTGTGGACCACCTTGCACCTTTCCTGATAATATCATGGAAATTAGTCCAGTAGTTTTTACATAAAGTTGCTGACAAACAAACAAAAGGACTGACAAACAAAAAAACAAAAACAAAAGCAAACAAGATAAAGAAAACAAGAAAAAAAGAGAGCGGAAAATCCTACGTAAACACTAATTTGTAAGGATGAAATGAAATACTCATATGAACATCATGTCCAATGACAAATCATTCTCAGTCTCATTCTTTCATTCTCATCTGTTTGTCTCTGTTGGTGAAAAATGTTTCCACATTTGTGCTTTTAGGTTGTTTCAGTTTCCTGCTAAAGGAACCAACAATAATCACCATCATGTTTGAGTTGAAGCTTGTTGGTACCTGGTTTCCATTTCAGAAACATGTGGATGAAATTGTTCACCTGTTCATCACTTACATCACCCAGACTATGTGGGAAAATCTCAAAGTGTGAGTAGAGGAAACATTCTGCAGCACATCTGTTCATGTCTTCAAACAGTTGAATCTAATTTCACCACTTCCACTAATGAATCTAAAGCTGTTAATTCTCGAGCTGAGCTTTGATGTGAATACAGGATCAACGGTGACTTTTCCAATAGAATGTAAAAAACTCCCTGTCAGACATTGAAAACCATCTAAATATTGATGGGATCAGAATTTATTGAACTGAAACACTGGTGGATACAGCTGTTAATAGCTATATATAAACTAAAACTGATTTTAGATTTGGAATCAGTGTATCTGATTTAAGTCAAATCTGATGTTTTTCTCATTGTTGACCAGTGTAAGTTACTAAAATAATCATGTTCAGATTTTAAATACACATGGAGGGGATAGTAAATCATCAAGATTGGTACATTTTGGTGATCTTTGCTTATTTATTTTTTTTAATATGTAATTTTCAGATAGTCTGTAACATTTCAGTCGACAAATTATCCCATAAAGTCCTAGTGCTACTTCTGTGCCAGTTTCCAAATGAAATTTCTCTATATTTAATCTTTCTTAATCAAGTAATTTATCACAATTTCTTGGAACATTGTCTTGTTTATTCCTAATTTTTATCTTTTTTGTTAATAGATAAACAATGTTCATAAAAGCTTAGACTATATTTGAAGTTTATCACATCAGAAACAGAGAAAACTTAAGAAAAAGTGACATTTTTAGTAAAGAATCCATAAAAGAACATAAAACAAGTATGTCAAACAACTGTCATTTATCAAACTCCATGGCTTTTACTGGTGAATCAGTGTTGTAGAAGATGATGGTGTTTCCATGGTAACTACAGAGCCTTTGTACACCCAAATGGGTCATATCTGATGACTATGAAAAGATGAGATATTGTATTTTACACCAATTATTTACATGTATTGATATGATTAGTGGATCAACATGTGTTAAGCAGATCAGTTGATGCTGTTGGTCACCAGTGGATGTTTGGGTCTTTATGGTTTAAAAGTGAGGGAAAAGTGAAATTAAAAGTTGTTGCAGATTATGTTTCTACACTCAGAGAAATCATTTAATAAATGAAATGGAAATAATTTATCTTTCAGCATTATATATATTGTTGTTTTTATTACAATATACTTAGGTCAGCCTAATGTATTTCAGTTCATTTCTATCTAGTTTGACCCAGTTGATCTGTGTCTATTTAACTGCATTTATATTACTTTGATTTAAACTAATACCTACAGTTAATTAATCTTAATTTGCATTAACTGTTTAATCCAAATGAGTTCAAATGTAGGCATATGGGTGATAATGGATGATGAACACCCAATACTATAACACACATTTACATTTTGGGGTATTTTTGGACCGAATGAAACACCTATTACTATTTTTCCCCTTATCTTTTTACTTCTCAAGCAGTAACTTGGTGACTCTCAGGACCCCCTATAGGTTACGGACCCCCTGTTGAAGACCAGGCTGTAAATCCTTCATAGTGACAACAGAGTGAAAGGAACAGGTCAGGTCCCGTCTTCAGTAACACATACCCATGTGTGAACCCTCTGCAGTTGGTTGGTCTTTCCACCACACATTTGCCATCCTACAATAAAGTTTGATATGTGTGTCTGTCGACTCTTTGCTGCTCTCTTACTTTTTATAGCTAACATAAGACTAAACTAGCAGGGTAAAATAATATGGGTCACTGAAATAGAAATGACTCCAGTCTCCAAAAACTACACACAATCTACACAACAACACACAAAAGAAAGATTTGTAGGTCAGATTAGTGTCATTTATATTTTAGACTTCATTTGAATGAGCTTTGCATTATAGGTTAAATAATGTTGTTAGCCTCATAGCATTCATTGCAACTGCCAAATCATATTTTTGGTCAGATTGTTATATCTGTGTAACACTAACACTGCTGCTTTGTATTATACAGCTATAACAAGTTGGCCAAAAATATGATTTAGGCAATTACACTATGATACTAAAGATATTAAATATGCTAATGCATGACAATAATATAGTGCAGCATAACATGGGACAATTAATAAACAATTAATTTTACATTTTTGATGCAGTACATTTTTTCATGTCAGTGTGTGAGAGTGTGACAGTGTAAAGTAGTTAGTTATATAATGTGCATATAATGTTTATATATAATGTTTAGTCTTTATATATCTCTCTGCTTCTGTTATATGAATTGCCTTATTTATTGGATCTAAAAATAATATTTACAGTGATACACTATCAAAAGCGAAGGTACAGTAGGGGTACAAATCCATACACTAAGGTACCATAAACACCAATGTACCCCAAAGGCTAATATTTGGACCTTAAGGTACTAATACAGTGGTACCAATACTTATGAAATTTCCAGAAGTGTTTTTGTACCATGAAATTTTTGTAATTAGAGTTGCATTTTACATATAAAAGGCCTGATTCATTCCAAAGCCCCAAATATTACCCCTCAAACTATTTAAAAATTAGGAAAAAAAATGCCAATTTTGTATGAAATATGTGTTAAAAGTAAAAGAAAATGTAGATTCAGATGCTAGATGTAATTTATTGGTTTCAGTGGGTAAATGTGTCTTCACTGACTGAACATTAAACATTAAACCATTAAAATGAAGCAGACATGTGGGTAATTTTCATACCATTGTGTTTTTTTTATTGTTACTTTCACCTTCAGCAGTGTTTGTGTGGAGACTAAAGCCTGATAACAATATGTAATGAGTTGAGCTTTCAGCGTAAAAGTAAGAGTTTCTGAAAAAGTTTTGCTGAAAACAAGCCAAACTAAAATAAAAAAAGAGAACAAAAAAAAAAACAGCTTCACCCTGTTACTAGATAATTAAAATATCAGAATAAAATGAATGTTACTTGTACAAAACTAAGCAAAATGACTGAAAATCATACATTAATGGCACAATTGATGTACCACACTTATGTAAGTCATAAAACCCCTGGCATCCTCTATGTCTTCGCTCACCTTGATGGGACTAAGTCTGTGGTTTGAGGCGAGATCAAGTCAAATAAAAATCCAAAACAACAGTCAGGATGCCAACCCGCCGTCAACAAAATGAACTCTTTCTCTCCGCTTCGGGTTCACACATCATCCTGTCCATAATGAGCAGGAAAAAGGACGGTGTGCATCATTTTTAAGAGACTAAAGTTGCCAAGAATTTTGATTACACCTCTCCCCCTGGTTCCTCTGAGTATGTATGGATGAAGTGAGTCATGGTGTGAGGAAATACCTGTGAGGAAATACCACATCATCCTGGTCATGGTATGAGAAATTAAGGAGTTGTCTTTTTTTTTCACTGCGAACCACTACTGCACTAAATATAAGCAGAACTCAAAGAATAGTCTACAAACACATCCTCCACTTTTGAACAGAAGTTTTTACCCATTAGCAGCTGTATATCAGCACAGCCCAGATGTCCAGGGATAGTGTGACACTAGAGTGAACTTAGTCAGATACACACTCAGAGCAATATCAGGAGTCTGAAACACAGTGACAGACTGAAAGAGGCAGGTTATGGCAACACACACACACACACACACACACCACACACATACACACTAGCAGCAGAGATGGACTTGGCTTCACTCCAGGCTGGCTGCTGCGCCAACTGTCAGTCATATTACACCGCTAGCAAAGAATGCAATAAGTACCAGCTAATTAAATCAAACTGGATAGACTCTTCGAAACCAATACCATCTCACAGCTTATATTTCTGTTTTTGTGTCACCAACATCCAACACTGTAGAATCGATTGCTGTTGTACCTGTCTCGAAGCGCTCCAATCATTCGCCAAAGGGGGAGGCCAAGACGACAGCACACAATCACAGATGCCAAAACCTACTGGGTCACTGACCCCCGAGGCACCATGTTGCACACTGTAATTAAAGTACATTAACACATGCACCAAGGCTGGGTCCCCCCCCCCCGCCCCCTTTACGGGTCTAGAAGAAGGGTTGTAAAGTGTTTCCCTGTTACAGTATTCTGTGTCATTATATCCCTGTGCCTTCGTTTGATATGCTGATCTTCACTCTCTCAGAAGTGGAAGGGGCCACAGACATCAGACGCTTTATGCTCAGGTTTCAGGATGCTGTAACTTTTTGAACTTGTTGCCATTTCCTTGGGATTTTCTACTTGTGGGGGAGAATTTCATTGCTAGTGACAGGTGACAGAAATATTTTGCAGTGTTGGAAATACTGAGAAGGTAGTTAGTCTCATAGTTTATAGCGTTGTTTAATGTGCACCTCTGCTTAGTATGTGAATGACTTTGTTTATTAAATCTGAAAATGACATTTAGTGAGATATTAGGTTATTTTTTTGAGCGGAAATAAAGAGGATTTTGAAGGACCCATCCCACCCTGGTCATATTGTCTTTGACCTGCTGCCTTTGGGTGATACAGACTTTGGAGGCACCGCACAAAGGTATACAGTACCTTTTACCCTCGGGCCACCAGTCTGTTGAACATCATTATGCCCAATATGTGAATAAAGTGTGGATGAAATGAGAAAGGTCGGGGTTTCTTTTAGATTATTTATTAATTTTTATATTGTGTATTTTTACTCTATTTATTGTGCTTTATATTTAAGTTAATTTATTGCATTTGTTGCACTGGGAAGAAAGCATCCTATCTAATTTCGTTGAAACATATGTACAATGAGAATAAAGTTCATTAATTCATTCAGAAATGCAGATTATTCCAGTTGAAACTAGACCAAAACATTCACCAGTGACCAAAATCATAGACTGTTCTTAAATATTTTATACATGTTGATCTATTAATTCAATCAATACATATAATTACTTGTTGTCAAATGCAGTTTGTCACCTTTTCATGGTCATCAGATGTGATCTGTTCACTCTGGAGTGAATGTGGAACCACTGTCATCTTCTACTACATTGATTCACCAATAAAACCCATGGAGTTGGATCAATGATAGTGGATGGAGACACTTTTTCTTCTCTGGTTTTCATACAATAACCTTCAACTTTAATCTTTTACAACCTTCGACATGATCAGTAAAATATTCACAGAAAATTTTAACTGGAAAAAAGCAAAATACAGATGATAATACTATAATAATTGCTGATAAATTAAGTTAAATATACCGGAAAATCCATTTGGGCAGTGCCACATAAGTAGCATTGGGTCTTTATGGGCTAATTCTACCCAGAGAGTTTTTTAAAAATAATTGTAATCTATTTCTAGGTTAAAGTATCATTATAATTGCTAAAATGAAGTTTTACTCTAAAATATAATCCCGAAATGAAAGGTGAAAACAATGTGTATGTCTTTGACTTCCAGCATGAAAAGATTTCACAGTCTTTCTGTACAAACGTTTCATATTCTTGGTTATGATTCAGTGCAGTTATGTTTCAAGACAGGGATACATATTCCCAGAAGATTCCTTAAAACATGGGATACAGAAACAAGTAGGATTATTTTACACCTCTGGCAGCATTTAGTTCATGTTGAAAGAAAAGTCTTGAAGGTTGAATATGATACTGAATGACACAGACAGATGATTTTTACAGTGAAAAGGCCAGACACGGTGGGGAGACTGGACAGAGGCTAATGGGACTGTGTGTATTACAGTGTATTTGTGTTTGATCAGACTCTGTCCATGATGCTGTGCAGCCACTGGCAGTGGAAAGGGTCTGAGGTCTGGACGCCATGGAAACTGCCCAGTGGGCCTCAGTGGGGAGGAACATCATGCACACACACGCTCTGTTTCTGTTGGACCGACTGGTAGGAATTCACTTATTTGTGGAAATGTTAAGAATTCAAGCAATGAAGCTTAAAAAACTGAACGTTAACCAAAAACTAAACACTTCCTGAGCGGTTACAAGGTCACTCTGATAGCTCAGCACAATAAATCGTGGCCCATTTTACTCTTGAAGCGAAATGGTTTCTGGAAACTTGACCTTTGATTTCCCTACAGACTATAATTTACTGACAATTTTGAACAAATAAAATCACCAGTCAATGTGTTTAAGAAAGAATAAATCATTGAAGAACAGATAATATAACATATATAACATAGCTGTGAGCATCATTGTGGGGCCAAGCAGTTCAGCAGGGCAGGGTTGCCATGGCAACTTGATCTGATCATCATGAAAGCATGGCTTTAAACATTGATGATAAGATTCATATGAATTTACCAAAGACTGGATGTAAATGAGGAATGACTTCATGTTTGCATCATTTGACTGTAATGCAGATTATTTTAGGGCTGAGCTAAAGATGATCAATGGGGAAGTGGGGAATGTTTATATTAATATTTGTTATCACTGTGATCAAGGTCAAGCTTTTTTCACATCTCATCTTTGAGATCTTACCCGTTTAGTTTAGTATCAACACATCCGAGCAATATGATGAGATATGCCCTTATTTCCTGTTTGCTGTTGCTCCACTACTGTTTAAAGGGTTATTTTCTGCTGGAAACTAGTTCATATTTTTGTATCTCTTGAAAGTGTAGATAGTTTTGTAAATATATTGTTCAATTCTACTGATTTTATAGCAAAGTACTGATGAACAGCTGTTTTAATTTGTATGAGTTTTCAATTTTGAGGATGGGTAGAGAGTGTCCTTTGGTTTGTAATTTTCACTTAGGGATTTTTTTTCTTCTTAGGATTCACCCTAGGTAATTATTGTTTTTAGCTGTTTTTTGTAGCTTTGAGCACTTACTTTATAATATAATAAACTCTCGCACATCTTGCTGAGGTTTCTGGTTTCCTGGTTTTGCTTTGGGGACCAGGGTGTGATTCTGTTTAGTTTATGGGATGTATTAGCAGTAATGCACCAATAGTTTTTAAGTGTTTGTAAAACACTAAGATATCCTGCAGCAATGTGTGGTCTTTGAAAGAAAGGTTCGTTCATTCATTCATTCATTTTCTGAACCTGCTTTATCCTCACTCTGGTAACTGTAACCTATCCCAACGACTTATTCAATAAAATCGATTGTGATAGAAACTGATGTTATAATTTAACATCATCTTAATAAAACAATTAAAAAATCTAATGATACTTTACTGTTCAATGACAGGTATAGTTCTGTATTGACATGAAACCTGGGGAGAAGAATTGGGAAACTCGTATAACGTAGGAAGGAACACTAATGGATGAACAGAGAAATAAATAAACAAATAAACATGTCATCAATTCATGAACACAGCAGCAGCAGACGCTGCCGTTCAGTCCTTCTCTCACTTCTCTCGACTGTTACTTCCCCTGTAGACAATGGCCTCTCTGTTAAGCACTTTCTCACCTATCCTAAATACTCACTTTCACTGCTTCTGACACACCCTGACACATGCACAAGTGCAGACACCAATCAGTGCAGGTTTACACTTACAGCTCTGTAAACCCATAGCAACTCACATATGTGCAGGGATACTCAAATACCAACACACTCACAGCCAAAAAAGGGAAAAAGCAGCAATTTTTACGGGTGTGATACCATCCTGAGGATGCCAGAGCAGAGTTGAAGTGTGGCACATGTCTTTGATGTGAATCCAGAGCATGGGCATGTAACAAACGCAGATACTAAATTACACCCTGTCCTGCTTTGATCTCTAAAACCCCATGCCTGCCTCTACAGAGGTAATAAGATTGTGTGTGTTAGTGAGAGTGTGTATCATAGTGTTTGTGGAGCGTTGGGTTTGTCCACAGCTTTACCTGCATGATAAGAAGAAACACCAGTATGCAAAGAGAAGTGCATGCATGCATACATATTCAAACACAAGGATAAAATGTGTAGTTTAGAGTGTGTGTAAAAAAGAATCTCTCAAAAATTTATAGTTTACTCTCAAAGACACACTCTATACACCTTCCAACTCAAAAATGGGAAAAAGACTTAACTAAATCTTTTGACTCTGATTTTTGGACCCAGATCTGTGAAAATACATTTAAAATGACTAAAAACACCAACTTACAATTGATTCAATTTAAGGTGCTTCACAGAACGCATATAACACAATATAAACTGTATAAAATGGGCTTCTCTCACTCAGAAACATGTACGCAATGCACCCAAAACATGACAGACACTTACTTTCACGCTCTGTGGCTTTGTACACCCGTCCATCAATTCTGGGTAACAATCACACAGAAACTCTCCAGTATTTTGGACTGCGGGATTCCGCATTCCCCAAATGTTTGCCTGATTGGTGATCTAACACAAACAGCCCTTCCACATATTCATATCCAGCCCACACTTGCAGCTATCGCCATCGCCAAGAAGACAATTTTAGTTAACTGGAAAGATAAAAAAGCCCTCAACATCATCCATTGGCTGAACCTCCTCACAGAATACATTTCACTAGAGAGAATATCTGCTATTAGAAAAAAACAATTGGACTCCTTCAAAGAAAAATGGTCTCCATTTATCAAATCTATGAATATTAATCTGTAGCCTCCGCTTGTATGTGAGCGTATGCCATTTCCGTCATAAAATTGTAATTATTATTCTGTCTGTGTGAATGGTTTGACTCTTCTCTGCTTTATTTCAGCTTATTAACCCTCTACATTTTTAAGTAGGATGGCACCATGGACCTCAAGGCTTTGTGCATGCACTAGGGGTGTCCCTTCCTACTGCTCTTGGGGTCGCTCTCTGGCTCCGTGGGACCGGCACGGCTCGGGCCCCTCTGCCTGGGGGTGGTTGTTCCCGGTGTCTCTCCCTTTGAGCCCTGGACCTGCTGGGTCTGTGCGCTCTCCCGGGGTCTTGGGGGTGTTGGCTGCTGATCGCTTCTGGGGCACCCTGGCTGGCCCTGGGGCTTGGGGTGGGTCGGCCCTCCGGTCTCCCCCCTGTCCCTTCCTGCTCTGCTTCCCTCCTCCTCCCTCCTCTCCTGCCTGGCTGCTTGTCCTCGTCCCTCTCCCTCCCCTGGGGGGGCTGGGGGCCCTCCGCGGCCTGGGGGGCTGGGGTGGGGGCCGGGTGGTTTCTCTGGGGGGGTGGCTCTGGCTAGTCCGGGCACAGGCCTCGGCACTTGACTGTGGGCCGCCGCTGGAAATTAGCTTCTGCTGGCTGGGGGCTTCTGTCAGGGCCTAGGGGCGGTCCAGGGGAGTGGTGGGGTGGTGGCGGGGGGGGTGTTCGGGGGTGCTGCAGGGTGGGCGCCCTGCATCCCGGACGTGCTGGCTCCGGGGTGGGCGTGGGGGCTCGTGGCCCTCGCTTCCGGGTGGTGCGGCCTGCCCCTCCCTCCGGGGCAGGGTGCTACATGCGGCTGGCCCATGGTGGGACTGCGGTGTCTGCTGGGGCGCTGGTTTAGCGCTGCGACTCCTGGGAGTTTTAGTGCTGGCTGGGCCAGTCGGGTTCAGGCGGGCCCACCTTGGCCTCTGGCCTCGGGGCTCTGGGGGCCCTCTGCATCAGTACCGGTGGTCTCACTACCTGTCTTCCCCGCTGCCCTGTCCTATGGGCCGGACCCACACCAGACTGCCTCTTACTGCGCACTTCACACACTTCACACCTCACTGTATATAGCTACCTTTAGGCACATATAGGGACACAACAGTCAGGGCCTCGAGAGCAGGTGGGGGCGGGGGGGATGGGCTCGGTGGTGGGGCAGATGGCAGGGCTCTACGGCCTTGTCTCTTCCCCATCACCCCCCCCCTGCTTGCCTCCCCTGCTCTCTAATTTCTTTTTAATGCACCACACACATTCACACCTTAGGAGTAGGTCTGGGTCAGCTCGGGGTACTTGGGCCAGGGCAGGCTACAGAGTAGCCATCCTCTGTGGCCCTCTGGCCTGCCCCCTGGATGCCTCACCCAGCCTCTCCACTTTTAATGCACCACATGACACTCAGGGTTACACTATCACGGTGCAGGGATAATGTCTCCAGTCAGGGATCTGGAGACATATTAATAGGGAATAATGGGGGGGGGGGGTTTCACTAATATGGCCTCGCTGGTGGGACCCGGCCCCCTTGTGGCTATGGGGTTGCGGGGGTGGACAACCATCCGTGTTGCTGTGGCTGGGGGTCCCCGGGACCTTGGGGCTGTGGTCGGGGGGGGGGGGGGTTTCTCCTGCTTCCCTGTCGGGTCCAAGCTGGTGCGATGGCTCTTGGGGGTCTGCTGGGGCTGGATTGGCCGATCTGGTGGCCGCCGTGGCTGTATTGTGGGCTGATGGCTTGTGGTGGCTCTGTCCTGGGGGGGTGTTGGGACGCATTACGGGGGGCGGGGGCCGTGGGTATACTGCGCTCGCCTGGGGCCGGTGCAGTGGGTGTGCGGGATGCCTCCCTGTAGGTGTCGCCGGGCCCCACCACGCTGCCCATCTTTCGCCCTCTGGGCTCGCATCGGTTCCCGGCCCCATTATCCTCTGGCCGGCTTCCAGTGGCGGCCCGCATCATGATGTGCTGGGTGCCGCCCCTTCGGCGGGCCGCTCGGCCCCTGTGTCTGGCCTCCTGGCTGTGTGGGGCCGTTGGCCCCCTCGGGGGAGGGTGTGGGGGTGGGGTCGGGCGGGTCGGGTGGGGGGTTGGGGGGTTTGGTGGGGGCTGGGGTGGGGGGGGCGGGGTTGGGTTGGCGGGTGGGTCTTCGCGCCCCGGGCCGTCTGGGTTTGGCCTTGGTGTGCTTGGGGGGGTTTGTAGCTGCTCCCTCTTGCTCCCTGGGTTTGCGTCGTTCAAGGTGGCCCCGGCGGCTCTCTGGGGGCGGCACCCTGCAGCTCCTACGACCCGGGATGGGGGGTGCCCGGTTAGCTTGGCCCTGCCTTGCCGTGATTGCTGTTCTGGGCTTCGGGGTCCTTCGCACTTGCATGTTTGATTGGGTCTTGCCAGCTACTGCTGAGTTCCATTTCAGTGAATGATGGGACCCGCCAGAATGTGCTGAAAATCTCTCCAGGATTTCTACCCTAAACTCATTCTCTTCTTGCACTGGTGTCCCCTTCTGGCCTGTTCTGTTCTATTCTATTGCATTCTATTTTACACTATCAAGTCATCCACAACTATGATGTTCAGTACCGTTTTTGTTTAATTATTTATTTATTGACTCTCTTTTTCTTTTGTGCTGTTTTGGTTTTCTTCTCTTTTTTCGATTTATTTATTTTTATTAATGGACAGTTAAAAGTTGGGAATAACACACCACCTTTCAATCTTTTAACTGCAATAGCACCGCCTATTAACCTCTTTCCCTGTTCGTCCTGTCTGTCCTGTCCAGTCTTCGTTTCCCCCACACATCACTGAGGTGTAGCACTGCCCTCCCTGGCTTATAATAGTGAGTTCTAATAAAGGATGTCTGCTCAGCTTTCAGGGAGGACCGGTGATGGTCACACACATGCACTAAATATTAAAATATTTGGCTGCAAGACTAAAAAATGCAATGATCTCAAACAATGTTGACACCCTCTCTGTGGTGTTAAACAATGAGAACAAATGCAGACAAAAAAAAAAAGAAAAAAAAAAAAAAAAAAAAAAAAAAAAAAAAATAAAAGTGTTAATTTAAAAAAAAAAAAAAAAAAAAAAAAAAAAAAAAAAAAAAAGAGTGTGTGTTGCAGTGTGTGTAATGGAGGGCAGCAGTTACAGCAGCAGGCCATGGGGAACTAAACCCTGGCAGAAGCTTGTAGCCGCCTGGTAAAAACATGTTCCTGGAGACCCGCCGTCGAGTTTGTCTTGTCATCACATCGTCCACAGTGGACTCCCCACTCTGCCTTCACAGCCCATGACGATCAGGTTGCATCTTGGATTTCCATCTGAACCACCCTCTAATCTCAAGACAGTGGAGCGTGAATGGAACCACTTCTCAGTCCTGTAAGGTCAGCTCTTCACAGGAGTTAGCACAACACATGTTTATGTGTCCCTAATTGCCTAAATGTGTCTGAGGGTTTGAAGTGATTCACTGAGTGACTGATACTACATGCAGAATCAAACATTGAGCTGACAGTGTAAACGTTCTGTGGTTTTTCAGACTGACCCTGGACTTCTGGAACACACAATGACAGATGATATCTGTAGTTGGAGATGGTCAACGGGAGGGTCATCAAAATAACTGCATAGCTGTTGCCTGAAACATTAAATGTCATCACTGAGGACTTACATGTTAACAAGAAACATTACAGTAGTCGATACATGGTTAAGAACATACTTTGGAAAGAGACTTTATTTTCTTTCAGCATTTTTTCATTTTTATAAAAAGGTTCGATTAGAAAACCAGCAGAGATTGTTGTAAAAAACACACACAAAAAAAATTAACATTCAAGGTACTGAAGAAACATCAAACAGTGTTTCAAAGCATTCAAATAGAAGTAAAAATGATCAAGTATGATTAAATAAATCATTAAATACAAAATAATTACCTTTAAATATAAAAAAAAACCCTTATTGGCACTGATAGTAGTGATGAAAAACATGTAAATGAGTCTTGTTTGTCTAAAATAATCTTTATAATAACATGCCTGTTGAAACCCAGCTGAAGATATCTGCTCTTTACTATCAAATAAAAGAGAGAGAGAGAAAAAAAACACCTGAGAGGCTTTTTAGTTTCCTATTGAAACTTATAACGTAACAAAAACTATCTGCAGTTGATTTACAGACACATGAACTGAGCATCTGTGACAGCTAATAAGATTTTTAGCTTTTCACAACAAACTTTGTTGTTTGTTGTTGCTATGTTGAAGGTAGTTAACATTTCTAATTATTGCTCATAAACATGGTGTGATTTTTTTTTGGGGGGGTGGGGATAATAAATAGAGCTGGCACTGCCTGGATCAAGCCAAATATTTTATGTTCACATCTTTTTTTTTTTTTTTTGTGGAAAAAGCACATGTAGACGACAATTTGTCTCCCTGCATCTCCTTGTTAAAAGCTGAATGAGTCATCCAATGCTTGTAAATACCACAGCAGTAAAGGCAGGCTAATGAAGAAGATGATGATGAGGAAGATGATGATGATGAAGAGGTGTAAAATGCACTTTATTGGTATGTGGTGACACTTAGTGGTGAACATTTGCCACTGCATTATTTCTCATCAGTCTGCAACATTGAGGTCACCTGAGCTTGAGGCGAAAGGCATTCATGGCATTCAAGTGACACTTTAGTCATCTGAAACAGTGTGGCACGCCGTTGCCAATAGCAATAATAATCGTGTTGCCACTGTGGACTTTATGCAGCCTGTTTACAAACACATGCAAACACTTAAGCATGCCAAAATACTTGAGTGATGTAATGGAAACTATGAATGCACAGGGGTCTGTTGTCTCACCAGGAATAGAGGGCAAAGAATAAAGCAGCAGTTTCCATCCGTTCACAATAAACAGAAACGACTGTGTTTGTCTGGAACATCATAGCAATCACAGCTTGTATATATATATATATAAAAAAAGGGTTAACCTCTGAAACAAAGGCAAGAAGCTTTTATGTAACAATACTTGAAGAACTTTATGTCTAATGTCAGGCACTTCAGATGAATTCAAGGACTCAAAGTGAATGTTGCACTAATACATGATAGTTCAGGGTCACATAGTATGGTATAAAGTGAAACAGACCAGTAAAATCATATAAATAATAGGATAAGATCTTATAAATAATGTCAACTCCAAGGATTTCTGTGTTTTTGAATGAAAAAAAGGAAAATTCCGTCATGAAAATAATTACATCTACGAACTGTACTTCAATGTAACATGAAAACATATGAACAACCTGAAAGTCTCATCATTTGAACCCGCTTTATCCTCACTAGGGTCATGGGGGTCACTGGGGGCCTAATCCAGCTACATTGGGTGAAGGCGGGGTACACCCTGTATGAGTCTCCAGTTCATCTCAGGGCTGAACATATATAGACAAACAATCACATTCACATCTATGAACAATTTAGATTAACCAGTTAACCTATCAGTGCATGTGTTTGGATGGTGGGAGGAAACTGGAGAAAACCCACACAGACACAAGGAGAACATGCAAAATCCACACAGAAAGGTCTGGTGTGGGAATAGAACCAGGGACCTTCTTGCTGTGAGGCACTAGTGCTAACCACTGCACCACCATGCCACCACAACATCCTAAAAGTGCAATGTTAATAGTATTATGCCTTATTTTAACATTTATACATGTGCATCACAGCTTAAAGATCACAGATAATTGAGAAATACACAAAACATTTAGTAACAGACAGAATATTGGTGAAATTCCACATATGATTCAGGTTATGAACTTTTTTTTTTAGTCCCCCCCCCCCCCCTGTTTTACACTAAACAAAGAGGAAAATTTGCAATTTTTATTATTCATAGTTTATTAGGATAACATTTTACTGGTCTGATCCACTTTAGATTGAATTGACCTAAAATTATTTTAACTTATTTGATTGTTAATATCTTCTGTGTAATTTTTGCATTTCCAAAATTTATCCCAGGGGCTGGATTTGGCCCCTGGGCCACATGTTTAACATTTGTACACTAATACTGTATATGAAGGAGTCACTTATGAAATATTGCATGTCCTGGACTTCCACTCAGACACATAGCATGCTCCACTGTTTTGGGGACCGTTCACTTCATCAAACACTCCAGTCTCAATCATCTCCTTCTGCCACTGGATGGACACTGCACCTGTGCTGAATTCCTGGAAAAACTTGTGGTCTTTTTGATTGAAGTCAATGTCCACTTCCTCAGAGATGTCCTTGAACTCGTTTGTGTCTTTGGCGTAGACCACGTCGGGTTTTGGCACCCATGGGGGCTCCACCAGCCCCACTTCCAGACGATGGATGTTAATACTCTGGAAAAAAGCTTGTTTTCGTGGATCTTCACCCCTGATATTACAGACACAGACAATAGACATTACCTTGAATTATTCTGTTGTTGTTATTATGACTAGAAATAAACTGAGAGGCATTTCAACATACACGTTACGTCAGTTCACTACAAAGTACTACATGAAAGAGTCATTTAAAGCATCCAAATGGCCTGACCTCACACTCTAAAAACAAGTATATATATATTAAAAAAAAACAATAACACAAGATAGTTGTGCTTGAATCAGGCAATAAATGAATAAATAGATTTTAAAAATCTGCCAAATGAAAATAATGATTTTTTGAAGTAAGATTTTCAACAACTATTGTCTAAAAATAAGCTGTTATATGTTACTGAAAAGTTACTCTTTAGGTGATTATGACTTATTTTAAGTGTGATGAGATATTTTGAATAAAAATGAAAAAAATACACTTGATAGATTTTAGATTTTTGCAATGTAAAAGGAAAACCTCTCGTTCCACAACCAAGATGGGATGTTTTGATGTAGTATTGCATGTGCAACCTCCAACACCAGAGGGTTTAAAAGGAGGCACAGGCTGTGTACAGTAAACAAACATATCAACGTGAACAGAAAGATGTAGAACTTGGAGACACTGAGACTCACAAGCTGTTGTCACTTTCATATATATATATATATATATATATATATATATATATATATATATATATATATATATATATATATATATATATATATATATATATATATATATATATATATATATATATATAATTCAAGCAAAAATAATAATAAAAAAAAACTTCCAAAGGAAAAAATCTGATCAATTGTCTACAAATAAGTTCTTGTACGTCACTGAAAAGCTACTGTTTAGGTGATTATGTCTTATTTTAAGTGTAATGGACAAGAAATGACAAAAATACACCTGGCAAGATTATAATTTTTTTCCCCCCGGTGTTGATAGGATTAGTGCTTTAGTAGATATTAGGACAATCATATCAGTAGATATTTAGGTTTCTGAGCATTAATGGATATGGATGAGCAGCTTTAACAATAATCCCCTCTTTAGTAAAAACACAAGCAAAGACTAAACTAAGAGAGGTTTTTGTTCTTACTTGCAACCAAGTCGGTTCTCTGGCTTCTTCTTAAGAAAGCGGTTGATGAGATCTTTGGTTGGAGCGTCAAAGCCTTTGTGTTCAAACTTGCACTTGTCCTCCAGAGTACGACGAGTCACCTCATCATTCTGTACCCTTTCCCTGAAGTCTTTAAAAGGCAAACGTGCAGCCACCATCTCATAGATGCTGCAGCCCAGAGACCACCAGTCCACAGACGTATTGTAATATTCCTGCTTCAAAATCTCAGGAGCCATGTAGCCCGTTGTACCAGCCTGAGAGGAAAGACACATGAAGGACAAACATTACCTTTTAAAAACACAATAACAACCTCTGCACCTTTACATGCTGCTGTTGTTGTTAGGAAATGACTGAAAATATTACAATCGTTTTGTGAAGGAATGATCATATTAGGTAAATATCAAATCATATCATTTCTTCCATATTTGAGAGATGATTTTAATAAGTGAATGTTGAACAAACTATATGGGTCTTTATGGTTAGAACACAAAACAACTGTAATAATGATAAGATATGCAGGAGTAAAATTAAGAACAACAAAGATTGAAAGCTTTTTTAAGTTTTCCATCCGAGTTCAAAAACTCAGATGGAAAACTAAACTGTAAAAATGCTAATTATAATTATGGAATTATTATTTTTGACACATAATGATTTATGCTCCATGTCTATATTTTATAGTCTGTCTACTTGTTTAAAGTTCACACGCCCCAAAAACTAAGTAACATAAACTATAATAATAAATATACACATTATATTGTGGACGTGGCTCAGTCAGTAGAGCAGGTAACCTGGTTTAATCCAACATTTTCCTCTAATCTACCGTAGACTATCTTAACCATTTTTCACATGACAGACAATGGAACTATGGTTAAATAATAATGACAACAGTGATGAGAAAATGTCACTGTCCAGTCTATTTCCTGTCTCTAGTGAGAAATGCTACGGAATCTACTGACTCATCTGTTGGACAGAAGCTTGTATCTGGTATTAGGACAGAATGGTCACTAGTTAACACTAACACACTCTGGTCAGGGAGTGAGGTCATCACCTTTAAATAAGATTAATTAAGGTCACACAAAGTTTTGTTCCTTTGTGCAGTTTGTGAAAGTAGGGTTAAGACCCATATCTATTTATGTTCATCTGTTTGTAGGACAAATTCTGTGGTTGACAGAGGAATATTTGTAAGATAAAAACATATGTGCTATATGTTGGTTACTTACAGAGGTTACCATGAAAGATATTTATGCAAGAATGTACAATATTAATACCTGTAAGAACCTAAATGAACAGAAAAGGGGCAGTGCAACATAATGTAGGACAAATAATCAATATATGAATATTCTGAACAAATATTATTGCACTAAAGCCACTGAAAATATGAATGTTGCAGTCAGTGTGTTAAAGGAAACATTCACACTATGCATGTTATTTTCCATTTCATTTATTAAATTCTGCCAAACTAAAACTGTAATATAGCGAATACAGTATTAATTCCTGTGTTTTGTCTTTTTAAGGGTGTTTTTTTTTTCTCTCCTTCAGTTACAGACAATGGTATGTATTCTACACTGTGGTCCATAAAGTTGAAACATTTTTGTTTTCTTCCCAGTTACACTTTATCTATTAAAAATAAATCACATTATCACAGTCATTTAAAAAAAAAAGAGGTAAAAATATTTTATTCCAATTTTATGGCCAACAGTTTAGATGATTATACTCCAGACTCACTGTACTGTGATACCATCACTGTGATTATTTTATATTAAATTTCTCTGTAACGCAAGCCTGCAGTTTCTTTCATCCAAACCACAGGAAGGCTTTTCTAACTAGATCGTTTGGTGAATAGTGTGGGTTACACTATGAATAGGTCGGCACACACTAACCTTCTGGCAGATACTTTTGCCCATTGGCAGCTCCACAGCCAATCCAAGGTCTGACAGCCGACACTGGCCTTTTCCGTCCAGCAGTATGTTCTCAGGCTTCATATCCCGGTAAACTATGTTCATTGAATGCAGATGTAAGATCCCTGTTGTGATCTGAGCCGTGTAGTAAACAACACGCTCCATACTGATGCCCCTCTCCCCGAGATTATAGATATGGAACCTGAGATCTCCTCCATTCATGAGATTCATGATCAGGCACAGGTGGGTCTGGTTATCATAGGCATAAACCAGATTTACAATGAAGAGGCTGTTAACCTTCTCCAGGATTTGCTTCTCCAGAAGTGCCAACTTTTCACTGCTTTTTTTCTTCAGCTGCATCTTATTGAGCTTCTTACAGGCGTACATCTGGCCGGTGTATTTCACCTGCACAGCACAAACCTGCAAAACAGAACAGGCTTAGAAATAATAATAAAAAAAAAAGCATTAGAAGTGGACAAAATTCTTGAATAGGAGGTTTTATGACCTATTGATACTTAGATAATTGGCTCAGATAGATGATCAGATAGACGCTGATGCATAATAAGCTTCTCAAGTGGATTTTGTTACGTTTAAAGGAAAATAAGAGCTTGAGAAGAAGCACACATTTAGTCTGCAACTATTCTATCCAAAAATGTCTTTTATTTTTCCATACTTAAATTTTTGTAAGTGATAGATGAAGGTTTATTAAATTATCCTTTGTGTTTGGTGTGTTTTAGGTGAAAATAAGGTATTTTCTTATATTTAATTTACTGATCATGTAGCTATTGATAAAAACTCAGGATTAAAGTCGCAGGTCCTTATATACCAAACAGAGAAAATGAAAGAAAAAGCCTTTTTTTCAGTAATGATATCAATGACTGAACATACAACATGTCTCTATCCACTGTCATTGATCTAACTCCATGGGTTTTACTGGAGAATCACTGTTGTAAAGGATTACAGTGTCACTACAGAGCCTCTGAACATCCAAATAGGTCATATCTGATGACTATGAAAAGACAATAAACTGCATTTTATGCCAATTATTTAATGTTTTAGTTTTCAGTCTTTGGTTACTAGGTCTTTCTGGGTTAATTATCTGCAACTTACAATTAGCAGCAGACATTTAGCTTTGTAAAGTAACATTTATTCATCAATGTTGACCTATTTATTTTTGACCAGCGAATTCTTATCATTGCACACTTGATTCCAAATAAACATTTGTTTCAATATGATGTAATTCTCTCCAGGTCTTAGTAATGTCATGGTAAACCTTGACCTTTAACCGTCAAAGTCTTTTCATTTCATCCTTAAGTCTAAGTGAACACGTGGCCAGAATGTTCAACTGTTCAATAATTAATCAGCTTTTTACTGTTGAATATCGGTCGATGTCTAATGTGAATCCTAAATGAAGACTCATGTCCAATCAATACTGGAATCACAAACACACACCTACAAGTCTGTTCCAGTTTTAATATACTGATATGAAAGAACAAAACCTTATGTACGTTCATTAGCACATTGACTGAACAGCTCAAAGTGTCTGAATTTTAGTCCCAGTAAGTTCAAGAATAACTGAACAGTAATAATTCAATAGTAGATAGGGACACTAATACAAAAAAAAATAAAATAAAAAAAATCCTGACTGGAGTGTAATTGGTGTATTTCATAGCAACAGCCTTATTAGCGATACTGTAGAATGTCCATAATTAAAAAAGGTTATATGATGTGTTTTTGTTTCCAAGGCATTTGCTCTCCTGAACATTACATTTTCACATATAATTTCATTTGATCTTAAACTCAACAGTGAAGAAGACTATAGTGTTTCAGATATGTATTCATTCAATCTATATAAACAACAAATTAGATTGAAAAAATCTAAATGCATGTATCTGTTGTTAGTAGATGACAGATACAGATAAACCCAATAACCTGTTCACCTTCATTGTGCAGCGTCATCAGAACTTCATTTCATTTATTCTGTTTACAGGTTTAATCTGTCTGTGTATTTATTCCAACCAGGTGACATTTTCACTTTTTAAGGAGTTGAGATGTTTGACACCTACCTCACCAAATCCACCTCTTCCCAATGTCCTGAACTCATAAAAGTATTTATCAGTGATTTTCTGTTTCTCAAACTCCTTCCATTGCAGGAACCTGTAAAAGAAAGAGCTTTGCAGATACTCCAAGAACGGTTTCCCCTTCAGGAAGTCTATTGTGGCTTCTTTTATCTTGTCCATTTGCTTTTCATCAAAGTTTTTATATGATAAATGATGCAATATTTCAGCTGCCTCTCCTGTAAGGTAGGAGATAAAGCACTTGGAAGCAGGTTGACAGAACTTAGTGAGGATGTCTCGTTGGATGTTCTCTCTGGTCTGATCTTCAGCAAAACTCCACTTACTCAGTTCCTCTAAGAACATGGTGGCAGCTGCATACTGTGGGTTAGAGGCCAGTAGAAACTGCTGGAACAACTTCTTCCCAATGGGCTGTTGCTCACACACTGACTCGTACTTCTGTCCCACAGCTGCCTGTTGAGCACTACACCTCCGTGGTTTGGGCAGCGTCAAGGTGACTCTTTGTTTTCTCATCTCAGTGTGGCCTCTCTGCTGAGCCCTCAGGTATGCTGTGTTAGCCACCAGGTTGTCCATTCCCACCAGGTCATCCATGGTGGATGTATCCTGTGGTGTCCCAGAAGGCAGCTGGACTTGCTCATCTAAAAACAATAGAGTTGACTCACCTACAGACTTGAGCTCAACTGAGAGCTTCCAACGCCTGCATCTCTACTACCCTCTACCTCCTACTCCACGCCTTTTCCAGCATTAAAACTACCACTGTCCTCAGGGATTTGTTGGAAGCTAAGTGTCTTTGTATGCTTATTTGTAGACAGGGGAAAGCAACTTATGCGGTTTGAACATAAGAAGCTTTATCTATTTTTAGGGATGCAAAGTGCCCATGTTCAGTAACTGAGCTGCCATCATCAGGGGATGATGGAGAAGAGCTTCACCTTAACACCACAGAGATGACTGTTTTTATTATTGCGTAAGGTGAGAATGAGTGTAGATGACTATAGTATAGTAATGAAATATATAATGTATGACCCACTCATGAAGACAGTGAGAATTAAACTAATTAAATAAATCAGCAGCAGTGTAAACTGATTTTCTGGATCAAAGGTGGTGGAAGGCAGAGTACAGCTTTAAAATGTAAGTTGAACCTTTCACCACAATGAATTTTTTACTACAGTGCATTAGCATCAGTCAGTTCATTATCATCATTGACAATGAAGGCCTCTTATATGTGCTGATGATAAACTTTCTAAAGGCTTTTACAGAAGACTACGAAATGAGTTCTTGTGAAATCTGCTGAAAAAGTGTCTGTGAATCATTTAACAAAATGTTATTGCTAAGTTTAACCTTTGAAAAGCTTAGGTATGAGCAGTATTTAGGTCACACTTAATACCACAGAAACGTCACTGGATCAGAGACCATCAAGAGACATTCTCCTTCACTGCTCGTATATGGTCAAAAGGTTGTAGCTGTGACCTGTCATGACACTTCACATCCCAGTGAATTAACTACAATATTCTTTGACAGTGGTTTAATGTAAGTCTATTTACTCAAGTAGTGTACTTAGGTACAAGTCTAACATACTTATACTTGACACGAGTGTTTCTATTTTATGCAGCTCTATGAAGTACACAAACAGCCTGGGCAAAAAAAAAAAAAAAAGACTACCTGGATCAAAAAGGCAAGTAACTCATGCATGCAGCAGTTTGTTCATCAATACATCTCTGAATGAACTAATTCTATTTTTTGTGATATATCATTACATAAACTTTGCATGACATGAAAAATACCACAGTGAAAGTGTCTTACAATCAAAACTTTTAGCGATCCAACCAAATACACTATATTGCCAAAAGTATTTGCTCACCTGCTCATCACAGATTAACTTGACATCCCATTCTCACTCCATAGGGTTTAATCTGACGTCAGTTCTTCCCTTTGTAATGTAACTATATTAGTTTCAAATCTTCTGGGAAGGTTTTCCACAAGGTTTAAAAGTGTGTTAATGGTCATTTTTGACACATTCTTCCCAGAAGTGTTAGTGAGATCACACATTGGATGAGAAGTGCTCTAATTCATCCCAAAAGTTTCTATCAGGTTGAGGTAAGGAAGTCAAGGTCGTCCACATGAAACTCTCCCACATTTGTCTTTATGGACCTTACTTTGATCACCTTCATGTTGGAACAAGGGGCCATCCCCAAACTGCTTAGCTGTGGCCACAACCCCCCCTCCCTCTCCACACACACAGTTGCAGAACACTGAAAAATTATATTAAACTCTATGGATTAAGAGTGGGATGCCACTTAAGTATATTTTTGAGTCAAAGCAAGTGAGTGAATACTTTTGGCAATATTACATGTTGAATTTTGAGAAAAACTCTCAAAGGTTTGTCAGATTTTTAACCAAAGCAAGTCAAAAATATTGAATGTACAAATGTTCCCAATGGAGGTGTTACATAAGTAAATTAACACAATATTAGTACCAACTGTATAAATGCCCTTTAGTTTTAACTGTAGTTTTAATGCATAAAATCAACATGTACTTGTTTACAGCTGTACAACTCTTTATTTTTTAAAAGATAGTTACATAATTCAAAATCGCATCACCACAACAAACAATAATGTAAAGCTAACATTATGACCAGACACTGTTGTTCTTCCTCCAGGTCAGATCAGCTCATCAGTTATCAGTGAGTCTGTGCTGCTTTGCTTTTGTCCATCAATCTCCTTTGGCTCCAGGAGTATGCTAACATGCAATCATACGTAAGAGGAGAATTGCTGATGGCAAGGACTGCGCAGGACAATGCGCTGATCATGACCAAGTCCGTCACCACTTTTGGGTGCATTTGGGTGTGGACTGCCTGAGCTGAAGACCATCTTATTTGCCGATTCTCTGAACCACCCAATCCTGCTGGCAGAGGGGACAGCGATTGTTCTGCTTCACCCAAAGGGACATGCAGCAGTTATGGAAGGAATGGTTGCACTCTCCCCATACGACTGAAAAATAAAAGACAGCAAGTCAACAATAACAGGAGTAACAATACTCAGACTGTATGAATTATAACCATATAGCTTATTTAAAGATTATATAAAAGATCTGTTTAGCATATTAAAGATATGGTGTTTCATAGACATTTTTTTTCATTGGTCAAAGAAAATTTTTTAAAAATCTATGAATCACTTTTCAGTAAATTGTCATTTAAGCAGTCTGAGCAGACAACAGACTTGTAACTATACTCCTGACATGTGTTTTCTGGCAATAGTCAATGTAACATGTGATTCCCCCAACTTCACATAGACAGTCATTTACTTACTTTTTTTATATGGGTTAAATAACTGACTTGTAAAATTAGTGAGTCGGTCAGATGTGACTGCTTGGCTTTATTCTAGAACTCAACATAGATGCCTAAAAAAGTGACGTCATTGCTCAATAATAGTATGAAATGGCATCAGATTCATATGTATCCATATTTATATTTGAGGGAGGAGCTGCAGAAGAATGTGTTTATTGTCACAGTCAGCTGTTTCTCCCTTCAATTTCGACTCCTGTGTCTTTAAGTACAGGCAATATTTCCATTTTATTTCCTAACACAGAAAATCAATATTTACAAATATAACTCTGAATCAGAGCTGCTATGGCTCTTGGCAAGTTCTCCACCAATATTTCACAATTTGTCTTTCATGTGTTATAACACCCCTGACTGGCCTGAATTGTAAGGTGCTCGGGTTTCTTTGACGTCTTGTACCATTTACCTCAGTCACATCCCACAAGTTTTCAATGGGTTTCAGGTTTAAAATTTAAAGTTACCTATTATTTATTATCATTATTATTTATTATTTCCACATACATCACACCCTTAGTAATAAATGTATCTTGCTTACTATAGTTTTTAACCCGTAAATAAGTAGTACACGTTTTAGTCTCCACAAATCACTGCCTTCAGTTACTAAACCTTTAGACAAAGCATTTGCAAAACACAGCACAATATAACCCTTTACTGTCTTTAAATCAGTCCAAAAGGACTTTCATTACTTATAACAAGATTTTATAGAGTCAAATAAATGACGGTAGTGATGTTTGTGAGTTCCAGCTAATGTTATCGGTCTCACTGAAAAAAAACGACAAAGAAAAGGCAGTAATCTCTGTTAATTAACAGTGACACCTCTCATTGACTCACGAATGTTAGCTAGGTAGCCCTGTACTTGGCTAAGCAGCTAACTTAAGGGATTTTGTGTAGCTGAATGACCACTATGACCACTGTTAAAACTCTAACATGGTCTTACCAACACAGTCCTCTTGTTTATTTTCCGCCTGACATCGGAGACACGCATCTGCAAATCAAACAAAAGTATGTTACGCTGTCACCGTGTGGGGTATTTTTTGCCGGTAACAGAAATATTAGCAACGCTAACTAGCAACATTAGCCACTAGCAACATTAGCCGGCTAAGCTGTCAGTTCTCTGGACTCACCCATCACTTGTACACGACAAATAGCACAAGTATCACATTCAACATCCCAGCTCCACATGGCGACGGCATTCCACTTCTTCAGGGAAAACATCTTGTCCCCGCCTGATTTAGAGCTTGAAGACGTGTTGTGAGAGAGAACTAACCCCGGCTCGTCACCGTCATCCATCTCTGCAGTACAGTAGATAAGGTAACGTTAGCCAGGCTAGCTAGGCTAAACAAAATGGATGAAGGGAACCCTGCCTGTCACTGCATTAGCCAACATGCTGTGCTGCACAGTCTAACATGTGTATTTCTTCATAATGACAGAAGAGGGCGGTGTTTGCAAGGATTTAAGGTCCTGAACAAACAAACCAAACAGCTTTGTCCTCAGTGAATGCAGGGTTTACTGGACCATGAAATGAAACAGAAAAGCCCCTCTATCTTTCCCGAAAAGAATTATTATTATTATTATTATTATTATTATTATTATTATTATTATTATTATTATTATTATTATTATTATTATTATTATTATTATTATTATTATTATTATTATTATTATTATTATTCACATAATTTGACATTCATGTCGTTACTTATATCAGAACAGAGTTATAAGAATATCAGCTCTATCCCTTCATGTCAACTATGGACAGATAAGTTGTGCTGCTTATGTAATATAATGCAGACATGTTTGTGGTTTATATGAGACCAGTGGCTTATGAGAAATTTGTCTTAATAAAGACAAAAGTAACCCCCTTAATCTGATAGTTTTAAGAAAGTTACTGTATATAAATTCTCACCTATTTTTTTTGCATTTGACTGCATTCCACTCATATTTTTTTTATTGTCAATATGTAATACTGTTAGGGTTTTCCCTTTTCACCTCAGTAGTTTTTTTTGTAGTTCACATGCTCATTCCTTACTAATCTTGCCTTATCACCAGTGATACTCATAAATCTGGTTTATATATCCCCTATCGTTTCCAGTCATGATTCATACAAAGTCCTGGGACTGAATTTCTTATAAAGTAAATCTCCCTCTAGAGTTTCCTTCAAAGATACTGGAGATGCAGGTATATAATGTTAGAATCTACCACTCATTTATTACCTTGTCATATAGGCTGTTTTAATAATTCAACAAAGCAGGGAATAGGTAATAAAGTTTAAGACTCATGACTGGTTATAGAGGTGTATTTTAAACATCTGAGGAACGAAGACACATTTTACAAGGAGATCATCTCATGTCAGACTGACGATGACAAATCTAATTTTGGAATCAGTCAGATTGTATTCCCCCTCTTTCTTTCAAATAAAAGTGTATACAAATACATTTATTTAAATGATTTATCCCCCTTATTTAAGAAGTAAAGTACATGTTGATGTTTAGAAGGAATAAAGTTTGTTTTTGTTACAATCCCTTTAAACGTAAATGTTTTCTGCTATTGCACGATCTCATCTCATTGACTGAACCTGTTTTATCCTCACCAGTCTCACAGGGGTCACTGGAGGCCTAATCCAACTACAGTGGGTGAAGGCGGGGTACATCCTGTATGAGTCTCCAGTTCACTCTCACATTCACACCTACTGTATGGGCAATTTAGAATAACCAATTAATTATTAAGTGCATGTGTTTGGATGGTGGGAGGAAACCGGAGTACCTGGAGAAAACCCACACAGACGCGGGGAGAACATGCAAACTCCACACAGAAAGGTCTGGCATTGGAATCAAACCAGGGTCCTTCTTGCTGTGAGGCACTAGTGCTAACCACTGCACCACCCATTACCACTCCCCATGTTATATCCCCATTACCACCATCCCTAGAAAATTTCATCAAAATCCATCCATAAGGTTTTTCAAGTTATGTGGTACACAAACCAACCAACAAACAAACAAAGTCCTTGTTTGGTTTTCAAAGAAAATTCACTATATATATATATATATATATATATATATATATATATATATATATATATATATATATATACATATATATATATATATATATATATATATATATATATATATATATATATATATATATATAAAAATGTTCCTCTCGCCCCACGTGGGCGGTGTCTCCTTCAGGCTCGGGTCCTCTACCAGAGGCCTGGGAGTCTGAGGGTTCTGCGCAGGATCTTAGCTGTTCCTAGCAATGCGCTCTTTTGTACAGAGATCTCTGATGTTGTTCCTGGTATCTGCTGGAGCCATTCTCCCAGCTTGGGGGTCACTGCCCCTAATGCTCCGATCACTACTGGTACCACCGTTGCCTTCACACTCCACATTTTCTCTAACTCCTCTTTCAGCCCTTGGTATTTCTCAACCTTCTCATGTTCTTTCTTTCTGATGTTGCTATCACTGGGGACTGCTACATCTATCACAACCACTGTCTTCCATGTTTATCCACCATCACTATGTCAGGCTGATTGCCCATCACCATCTTGTCGTTCTGGATCTGGAAGTCCCACAGGATCTTGGCCTGTTTGTTCTTTGTCACATTTGGGGGGGGTCTCCCATCTTGACCTGTGACCTTGACAAGTGTTTGAGTTAAATGGTTAAGGTTCAAACTGTTATGTGTTATGATGCATTAATAAGCCAGGTATCAGTACCTTGTAACACCAAAAATAAATAAGTAAATAAATAAAGTATTTTCGGCCAAATCCCCAATTTCCACACAGTTGCCCTTTTGAAAACTGAGGTATGTTTATTTTACTTGAAGTCTTTAGAACTGATCCATGGATGGACTCTGGATTAAATCATAAGGTGTATGAGGGCTCTGATAGACTGAGAAGGGTCTACACAGTTATGTGATGTTGTAATCAGGCCTCATTAAATCAAAACAAGACATAACAGTCATGACCAAAACCAGACCCAGCAAATTATTATTATGTATTAGTATTATGGCAAAAATGATTTTTGTAAATTACACAGATTATACTTCTTCTTATGTTAATTGTTTTATCATGACACAGAACTAACCATGATATTTGAGGCGATTTAACTGAAGTGGATACACATGTATGGTCTTTGAATGTTTTTGTTTTAATATTCATTGTATGAACTAGCTGACATAAGAAATGATCCTTCGGCTGTGGTTTTGACAGGTCTTGTGATAAAATCCAGAGTTAAGACCAAGTACAAATGTGGTGAAGATCAAGAGGTTACAAAAGTGATCTTTTGAATAAACAGGTGTTGTATGACTACCTCTTCATATGTGTGTAAGCTTTCCTGGAGGGTTTGACCCTATATGATTTCACATAGAAACATGCCTACATGGAATGTACAGAAATCAAGGCTGAATGGAAGAACTCCATCAAGAGGTTCATCTGTAAGTAACAGCAGGTACACTGTAAAAAAATACTGTTGTTATTACTGCGGTTGACAGAACAATCCTGTAAAAAACACATCATAAACAGATTTACATAGTAACATGTAGTTTTAACATTTTAAACATGTGTAGTCAACATTTTAAACATGGAGATTTAACATTTTAAACATGTAGATTTAACATTTTAAACATGTAGATTTTAGATTGAATGTAATTAGTAAATGGACTACCCCTTACATAGACCTGCATGTGTTCTAAATCCACCCGGGGTCCATTTCACAAAGCAGGTTTAATGAGAACTTAGTCTGTTAACCCTAAAAACCTTTCAGGGTTAACAGTTTTCATTAAGCCTACTTTGTTAAATGGACCCGTGGTCTAAGCTAGGACACATTTAGGGTTCAGTGTCTTGAGTTTTGCAAGAACACTTTGAAATGTGAAGAGTCTGAACTAGGATTCAAACTGCCAACTCTTTGGTCATTGAACAACCTGCTCTACCAACTGAACCACAGCCACATGTTATTTTACATATTTAAAATCTTAAATTGATAAATGTTGACTTCTTTATTTTTGTTTATAAAATCTAATATTATGATCTGATTTTTTTTCACACTGTGGTCTTACAATTTAAACAACACCACAAGTAGCTGTACTTCTGCTTAAGTACAGAATGGGAGTACTTTGACCACTTCTGTGCAATTTCATGTTAACAAGAAACATAAGTCCTTTTGTTAGTCTATATCTGCTGCAGCCATACCTTTTCAAACCCAAGAAAGATAGAAAAAAAAAAAGATTCAGATATTTAATAAAAAATATTTGAAATTGCTTGAAATTTTAAAGTTGTCTAAAAACTTTGATCCACTTCTGTGTAAACTGGCAGATGCTCTTGTTATTTGGTAAATACACAGATCATCCGACTGAGGGGGAAAGACTATGAAACAACAACAACAACATGTAAACGGAGACATTTCCGAGTGTCCGTGAAGGCATCAGAGGTTGACAGCCATTCAGTTTGATGAAGTGGACTTTACAGCTCAGTCTCATCCAGACCGTGGACTCAAGTCCTGCTGCTGCTCTCACCTGAGGGAGGACTGTGTCATCCTGCACAGACACTTGGTGGAGCTTTCAGAGAACATTTGTGTTTCACAGCTGTGGAAATATCATGACTGCGAGGATCCACGGAGCCAAGAACAAAGCCATGAAAAAGAGCGGAGCAACAGGTAAAATGATCCCTATGACACCCTTTAACCACATTTAATTATATGTACACTAGTGGGGTTGTTTTACATTAGGTTTATAAGATGACACTGAATTTGCAGAGTCGTCTGACTATTGCCTACTTTTATTTTTTCACGAAAATGAAATAATAATAATTATTATAATTTCCAGCCCAGTTCAGTCAACTTTATTTATATAGGATATTTATTCAACATGAATATTTCCAAATTGCTGAGCATGTACTTTTAAAAACAATAAAACTGTTCTCTTGGGTTTCTGTAAACTACAGTCTGTCATGAGATTATAATTTCTGTTATGACATTTGATTTGATTTAAAAGAAAATACACTAAGAACAACGAATAAATGCATGGAACTAAAACAATGCTTTAACCTTTTGAGACCCAGGAAGAACAAGTTTCGACTTTTTTTTTTTTTTTTAAAAAAACAACTTTAAATAATTGCTTTTTTTTAAAGGGTATTTTCAGATTAACTCTTTTAATTAACATTTTTATGGGATGTCCTTTGCAGTGGACAACAACATTTTTGTTTCTTTTTCAGTAAAACTATTAACATCTCAAGAGGATAAACAGAACAATAAAAAATCAAATATATAAATGTAATAAAATAAATAAAACACACAGAGAATCACATATGTGGAGTAACAACCACATAGTAAAAGTAGACTACAAAAACTCTTTTTTTCACCCTTGCTTGATTTCTGAAGTTGCATTAGAATATTCTTAGGTTTTTATTCATAAAACATCAACTGTAAAACAATGTGTTATGTTAAAAACAATCCTATCTCTTCCAGTTTAATTATAGAATCATTTAAAGCAGCCTAAATCACCCATCATTAAGTAGAGTGAGGTTCTTTATTATAAGCTTTTTGAAGTACTACATGTCATTTAACGTCTTTTCACCACAACAACCCAGGAATCAGAGGAATGCTTTAATGTGTGTTAAGGAGTTAGATGTGTGTGTGTGTGTGTGTGTGTGTGTGTGTGTGTGTGTGTGTGTTTCAGTGTAATTAATGGAATTTCATTAATATGAATTGTTGATCTGAGGTCTTCACCCACCAGGAAAAAAGTATATCTGTTTGTTGTCATATATATTTTGAGGCATTAGATTTTAACAGTGCATCATTTTCAAAGCCAATATGTAGATTGTAAAAAACATCTATGTCATGTCTGCCGCATGAAAACAAAACAGAACCACTATTAGAAACCACAGACTTACATAGAATGGGCCATCATTGCACAAATGCATACAATAATTCACTGATTTGGACAAGTATAATAAAATACAGGTAAAAAAAATAATAAATTGTGCTTGCAGTAGATTCATTGATAATCAATGTCTTTTTAAAGCAGTATGAAAAACATGTGAAGAGCAACAATCTGTGATCATTGTAGGTCATCTCACTAGAGTATATACAAATTAATTTGATTACAAGATATTATTGTAGATATTGTATTTTTTTTTTCATTTTCTCAGGAATAAGGCAGTTATAGCTGAAAACAAAACTCACATACACATATTACAGATACAACATTTATCATTGTCTCGCTGATATAGAAAATGATCCAGCTGAACTAACTCTGAAACACTGGTAATAGAAAAAATTGTCTAAAATTCTGTAACTTTGCTTTAATGGCCAAGAAACTGATTTATTTTTCCAGAAAATAATGAAATTATTTCAGTGACTTCAGTCATTATAGTGTTTACATGGACTTCCACCTAACATGCATGTACAGAGTCATACTTCCTGTCAGCCATAGCTTGTTTAGAAAGCTTTGTCTGTTCTGTGTTTACTGTATGTAAAATAAAATAAGTAAATGAAACCATTCAAGTAATGTTCATTGAAGTTTGATTTTACTTGTCAGAATAAATAAAATGCAGAAATGTTAAAAAAAAGGAAAAAATAATTAAAATTCAGTTGATTTTAATTAGCTAAGTTTTGGACTACTTCCTTTTAAATCAAGTTAACTAAAATTACATTAAATCAAATCAAATTAAAATGGTTGGCTTTGAAATTAAATAAAAAGAATATGCATATAAGCAGCGACCAAAAGGCTTCCTGATGACAAACACATAATCAGTAACAGTCTTTTCCTGCTTATTTTTTTTTTTTCTCTTTGTGGGCTTCAGTGGTGATGGTGCGGGTTCGGCGGGCACTGTGGTTGGTTCTGGGCATGCTCAGTATGTCCTTGCTGCTGGTGGTGCTGGGAGTCTACATAACAACCCGTACAGAGAGCCTAGACGTCACAGGTTATACCTCTGGAGTGATTGTAAGTTATAATGAAGTTAGTGTGATGTAGTGACATGACAGATGAAAAAAAAAAAAAAAGTGCATAACGTCAGGATTTATATTTGCAGCTACCAGGAAATCAGATGGAATTAGTTAAACACATGAAAACATCCTCTGGCATCTGATAGCCATTATGAAATTAAAGTTGCAACACTTTACTCTCACGTTGTTGGCCAGTAGTTTTGGATCAGTGGTTGCAGTCTCAGATAGCACTTGTCTGACAGATGTAATTTGAAGCTGGTTGTAAACTGACAGCTGACAGTTTGGATATCCCGTCCAACATAATGACCCACTATGAGACGCTGACTCAGATATTTTATATTTTATATTTATGAACTCGGAAAAGTATAATGGATCAACTTTTTTCCAAACAAATCGGTTTCTGAACAACCCTTTGGTGAAATGGAACCCAAAAACTTGCTGACTACAGTAGTGATTTTTTTTAGCAGCTTTTTAACCCTCTAAGACAGGGGTGTCAAACATGTGGCCCGGGGACCTAATCTGGCCCGCCAAAAGGTCCAGTCCGGCCCTTGGGATGAATTTGTGAAATGCAAAAATAGATATTAAGTTATTAATAATCACTTTCAGGTTTTACATTCAGACCAATTCAATCTGAAGTGGGTCAGAACCAGTAAAATTCTATCATAATATTCTATAAATACAACACACAGAAATGTTTTCCCTTCAGTAAAACCCAGAGGCCTCTCAAGTCCAACACACTGGTCTACAAGTCAAATGCTTCTGGAATAAAATTAATGAAATGTTCAAACATATGTGTTAGTGATAAAGAAAAGTCAAGTCATCAATCCTGGTTGGTTCAAGTTTCCAAGATAAGTCTAGGGTCAAAATATGACATTTTACTTTTCATTTTACTGCATATTTTGTTCATTTTTGTTAAATTTATTCGTTATTTTGTTCATTTTTGTTTAAGTATTCTCTTATTCTACGCATTTGCTGTTTGTTTTGGTCCATTTTGTGATTTTTTTTTGGTAGTTTTTGGTCATTTCCTTGATTATTGTGTTCATGGAAACATTATCATAATGTAATTTTACTTTTTTCACTGTTATTATTTTACTGGTCTGGCCCTTTTCAAATCATATTGGGCTGAATGTAGTAGCCCCTGAACTAAAATGAGTTTGACACCCCTGCTCTAAGACTTTAGGGGGTACTGACAAACAAAACTATCTACTGATCTAAAATGTTTAATAACTTTTAAGCCATTAATCATGTCATTTATTCATTCAGTCATTAGTATGACAGTAGTCCTTCTTTAAATCAATACATTTAAGTAATTAAGGCAGTGGTTCCCAAACTTTTTGGGCTCGTGACCCCATTTCAACATCACAAGTTTATGACGATTCCAGGCATTCAAAACAGAGACTCTTTTTTTTGCTAAAAGTAATTTGTCTTTGATCATGTAATAGTTTGCTATACTATGTCACAAATAAACATTAATTTCAGAGGATGTTAAAGCTATATAATGTATATAATTATGGATGTAGGCAGAAAAGCCAGGTGTAGATTATTACTGCACAAAGTGACATTTTTATTTTCCTTGGTCAGGATATGTACAGTCAGTCCAGCTTGTATTTACAAGGCTGACAATTAATACAATAATACAGTTAATACAATACCTCAAACTATGAATTATGAAAGAGCTGCAACATCTGAAACCAACCACAATGAACATTTGACAGTACCAGTACTTCAGTTTCAGAATCACACTTTGGCATGTCTTATATGGATTATAATTGGCTCTCTCAACTCACCATATATATTTGTATTAGTATGTTTTCATTTTATTTATTTTTTTATTATTTACTATACATTTCAGGTTGAAACCAAGGTTGAAAAACACTGAATTAAGGAAAAATACCATTTCTGAGCTTTTCACTGACAATATATTTGATCCAAACAAGAAGAAAACTTCAAGGCACTCTCTTTAAGATTTAAAATGCCTTTATTGTCATGTTGTGGTCATGTATTGACTGAAAAGGAGTGATGTTTTGCCTTTTTTAAATTGAATTATTCATTTTAAAACATGTCCTTGAGGTGTACATGAACCTTAAATGCTATGCTTGGATCTGAATTCTTCATTAATTCAATTCCATATCTCCATTTTCATCCTTATCTCTGAGTAATGACACCAGAAAAGTTGGTTTTAAATACAAAAAATAAGACACTTGAAGCCCCACCCCCTTCAGGTTGTGAACTATGCTTTTATTCATTAATACAACCAACAGTTGAACATTTTAAGTGCTGCTGACAAACATATAGACGTACTCTGAGAAATGTTTGTCAGAAGGCTTTGACCTTATATGTGCAAATATTATGATGTAACTCGTTCTAAATATAACACATTAAAAAGGAATTAAAACAGGTTGTAGAAATCCACTTGATTTTTGGTGGAGTAAATATAAAGACAGCTTTTAAATTGAAACTTTACGAACTATTAGGATCTAAATACACAAATAAATTAACCCAAGACTAATTTAAGTGGGTAATAAGTGGGTTTAGCACAATATGATCCCTTTAAAAAAAAACACTTAAATATATTTATACATATCAAGCTCTCATCAGGAAGTCAAAGAAAACAAAAGCGTGAAAAAATGGAGGAACCTTCCAATTGAGCATAAAGGTTTCTTCCTGTTTGTCAACTACTTTATGACCCTTTTTTGGATGCAAGAAGTGTCCCTTCACATGATTTTTTAAATGTATGTGATCCTTTTATAGATGTTTAGAAGCTCCAGACTGAATGTGGAAACATCACAAACAGTTATTCAGTGTTTTTTTTTTTTTTTTAATTTTCAGTTCATCACATACTTTGTTGAAAAAGTCAGTTTTCCCTGTTTTGTTAAAATAACCTTTGAATTTACACTTTTGGCTCTAAAGTTGGAATAATTTAGTTTCAGACACATTCCTTTTTTATTTCAAAAATCACCTTTGACCAGGTACAGTCTAAGTTACTCTTTGTCCATTAGCAATAAATTACATTGTTAAAATTATCTCACGAGAAGAGGTAAAAAAAAATATTTTATCCCAAATTTATGGGCAGAATCTGTAAATTGAGTATATAAAAAAAATATATAAGATTTACACTGAAAAATACAAAATGCAGAAGATATGTTAATAAAAGCTGATTAAACATGTAGGAAAGGAAACATTGAGGGAAAAAATTGGAAATTCCCAGAAAAATACTTCTATGTCTTTAAAGGATAAATTGCACCACATTATAATGAAACACAAATGTCAATACCTATTGTTTCTGTTTTATTTCCTTAGAGGTTACCCAACACTGTGGCGTCATTATTGAACTAATCCTCTTTATTTTGCATGATACTTACTGTATTCCTTTTATTATGTTCTGTGTAGCTGACCCTTGGATCATTCCTGGGCCTCCTGGGACTCAGCCTGGAAGAAAACCGCAGGCAGCTGGTATATGCTTTTCCTTTATCTTTTTACTTTTACACACATATGCACAACCGCACACCTATATCCACTGTCCACTATATCCACTATATCCACATTTTTCCTAATGTTTTCCCTGCACACACCCGCTCTGGCCGGCCAAAGGGAGTGTACCTTGGCTGTGATAAATGCTGCGTGTCATGTCTCTGCAGCTCATAGTGGAAATGCTGTGGCGTCCAGCTGTGACACTGCACACACTTAAACTGTGTCAATAAAGAGGATGCTTTTCTTTTATCCTCATTTTAGATCATTTGGGAGCATGCCTGAGGATTTTAGTGGGAGTCCACCTTGTTAATCCTGGCTGCAAGTCAGGGAGATGCACATTATGATCTTCTGTTGATAAATTGAGCTAATGTCCGGTAATAGTCTGAGTTATAATCTGATTGTTTTGTGTTTGTGTCATTTTTCAGCATTTCAGTGTGTTCTTTCTTAAATATATGAGGTGTGGATCTATGAACATGCCAGCTCACCACTGACTTCAGCAAAACATTTACCATCAACAGACAGTGACAACAACAAGAAGCATTATATACTGTGTGTATATATATATATATATATATATATATATATATATATATATATATATATATATATATATATATATATATATATATATATATATATATCAGGTGCTCTTATTGTAGAAATGGAAAAAAATGCATCCTCTTTTGTCTGGTAATAATTTAGATTTAGATACTAAGGACTAATAGATGCTGTGTAGCTACTATTTTGATATTGTTTTTGTGTTTTTATGTTTAAGTTTGTGTATTTTAGTTGGAAAAAAGTATTCAAATGATATAATAAATAATCTGTGCATTTTCAGTCAACACCAACTAAGTAAACTGAGGTCAGAATTCCCATTCTTCTCAAAGGCATCACAATTGTGTGGACAGCTTGATTATATTTTTGTCTGCACTTACTTGTACAGTCGGCCTGAGTTAAATCTGTCAACAGCTGCTGTTACTCAGTTTGACAAATTTTAGGGTATTTCTAATCCCCAGTGAATGGTCCTACTTTAATGAATCTTTGATCTTTCATCTGTTACTCATGTCAGGTTACATTTAAATATAAAAATCCAATTGATTTGGAAATAGTCATTAAACCACTGTGAGAAAAGTGGAACATTTGTCATTTAACAAAAAAGTTGTATTTAAATAAACAACAGCAAAATACCAATTTTCTCTATAATAAGTAACATGTGTATAAATTAAGAACATCTGAATTCTATTTAGAAGCAAAGAACACAATATGAGGACGTCATTCCAAGGACCATCATGTTGAGGTTAGAATTAATCAAAGTCCATCTAATATGAATGTTTAAAGTTGTGGTTAAAGTCAAATTATAATGACACCCAGGATGAACTTCATTTCTTGAACTGAGTTTCTCTTGTTTCATCTCCACAGAGAGAAACAGAATTACTTTACTACACCTTTACATTTAAACACAATGACGAACTGTTTTATTTCTTTCATTCATGTCATTGATATCTCCTTATATAAGTGTACAACTACATTATATAGATATAATGAAAGTCATTTATTGTGAAATAAACAACAGGATGACGTATTGACAAAATCTATTTTTCTACAATGTTTCATAATTATGTTTATTATACACCTGATTACTAAAGAAATAAATTATTTGACAACATGACTAAATAGTGCCAGGCACACCCCTCACATTGCTTATTTTGGCATTGATCCAGCCGATGTCATCATGTCTTGGCCTCTGGTGATGTCAGCAGTAAATGGAAAGAAAACTGAAATCTTATAGATATTTAAAATGTTGTGCATTATAAGTAAATATAAGATTTAAAGTAAAGGATTTTAAACATTAAAAAGAAAAAAACCTTTGACCTTTGACCTACTTTTCCCAAAATGTAACCACATATATTTTAGGTTGCTTATAATCTATAACTCAAATTTGCTATGAATTCAGCCAATAGTTTTGCTGCTAGAGTGTTAACAAACAGACAGACTAGGAAAGCACTCAAAGAACGCAGACTCAGCGAAGGCAGATGAGCCCCCCTCCTGAAAGACACGTGCCACCCCCCCACCCCCCACTGATCACCACCACACTTTTATCCCCTGTTCCTTGTGCCATTATCAAGATTTCCTGAAAATGCCAGGCACATCTTTCCATAACTTTCTGAATTGTCTTGAGTAACAAACGAAAACCAAAAGCAATACCCCCTGCCTCGCCTTGTGAGGGGGGGGGGGGGGGTATTTTGCTGATTTATGGATTTATATTATGATGAGAAGTTACTGTATTTAATATTATCAGTTCTTTTAGTATCCATAAGGGATGTAAAGTGTCTGTTATGAAGAGTGAATAGTCTTTGTAATGATTATATAATATAAATGTGATGGCTTCAATAGTTCCAAGGATAGAAATGATGATGATGAATGTGCTGTTTTACTGTCATCCATTTTTAACAATGTGTTAGGTTGTGGTTAAAGAGGACTATCAATCAGGGATGTTATGTATTTTATCATATTTTAGGATAATTAGTTTTACAGTTATTGGATGTTCTTTTCTTTGTTTTTCCTTTAGTTGACTGCTGCCATCGTTTTCCTCAGCTTTGGGGTCATCACTTCGTCTCTTTGTCTGGTGATTGATGGCGTCTGTATTGTCTTAAGCATGGTGAGTTGCCAACATTTTTTTTTATTACAGTAGATCTATTTTCACTAGATGATGAAATAGAGCACTAATATGAACACAGTGGCAGCATCCAATCACACTGTAAAAAAGAAAGTGAGTATTTGTTCACATTGAGAGATTGTCATAGCTCTAACAGAAAAAAAACTTTTATTTATTTATTTTTTTACATCAGACTAACAAAATACAACCATTTGATGCCTCAACATATTATTTATTAATAGACTGAAGGTAGAGCAGGATGTCCAGTAATGAAGAGTTGGTGGTTTGAATCCTGCTCTGTCCTAGTCATGTGCTGTTGTGTCCTTGTCACAAAAATGTGGGTTCACTGTTGGAAATGGAAAAAGGATGGCTGGAGTCACAAATACTGCACCTCTTGCTTTTATTTTCAATGAGAGCAGAAAAATATATTATTCAAGCATAGCCACACTGAACAGCATCCAAAAAGACTGACCCTCTGGAGTATTATAAAGGATAAGCCCCTCCCCTGGCCCAACCATTATTCAATTAATAATAATAAAAAATATAATACATTTTTGACCTTTTTAAGTTACACCATAGGTTCCACATTAAATATATTCCCACAGGGACATACATAAATCATCAACAATGCTAAATCATTTATTTTAGCCTTCATTTTTACCTTAATTAATCCACACAGTTGAAAACCCCCCTTCACCCAGAGTACACATGCTATGGCTGTTGTTTATCTTTACCATAAAAGGCAGCTGCTTCACCTGCTTTGGTTCAACCCCCAAGCTCAGAGGAGGAGGGGCCAAGATGGCAGCAGCAGCACAGGTAAACAATGAATGAGCAGAACTATTAGGATGTGTATTAAAAAAGACTATTTAATGTTAGATGCAATATTATCCAGAGGTGTGGAACAGAATATGAGTGAACTCTCCCATGTGCCACCATTCAGCAGTGACGAGCCCTTGGTCACAGTCCTTAGGTAAGACACTGCTACTCACACTGCTACTACTGAACACACTGGTGTATGAAGGCATAGGTGGTGGTTGCAAGGGCCATAGACACAAATTGGTAGCCATGTGTCTGTCAGCCTGCCCCAGGAGAGTATGAGTATGTGTTTATTAAAAAAAAAAGAAAGAAAAAAGCACAATATAAATCTAATTCAGGGGTGTCAAACTCATTTTTAGTTCAGGGCAACATACAACTTAATATGATATAAAGTGGGCCAGAGCAGTAAAGTAATATAAATAAGGATAAAAATGTATAAATGTCAACTCCAAAGTTTTCTTTGTATTTTTGAGTGAAAAAAGTACAATTCCCTCGTGAGTATGTTTAAATCTATGAAACTGTACATGACCGTAACATGAAGAAATAACAACAACCTGAACATTCTTAAGCAAAATGAGTGCAGTTTTAACAATTTTACACTTTAGTTTATCATTTATACATGTGCATCACAAGCATACAGATCACAGTGGATGTATAAATACAGAAAAGATTTAGTGAAAACATAAGAAACATGAAACATTTAGTAACAGGCAGAATACTGATAACATTTCACATACATTCCAGGTTATTTCCATTTTTTTTTTGTAAAAAGCTAGTCTTTTTATATGCTTTTTTTTTTTTTTTTACACTAAACCAGAAATTCACATGTTATTATGATTGCATTTTACTGATATGACTGTCTTTCGATTGATTTGACCTAAAAGTATCCCTTGACTTAATATCTTGTCTCGTCGTCTGAACCCACTTTATCCTCACTAGGGTCATGGGGGTCACTGGGGGCCTAATTCAGCTACAATGGGTGAAGGCGGGGTACACCCTGTATGAGTCTCCAGTTAATCTCAGGGCTGAACATATATAGACAAACAATCACTCTCACATTCACACCTATGGACAGTTTAGATTAACCAATTAACCTATCAGTGCATGTGTTTGGATGGTGGGAGGAAACTGGAGTACCTGGAGAAAACCCACGCAGAAACGGGGAAAACATGTAAACTCCACACAGAAAGGTCTGCTGTGGGATTCAAACCAGGGTCCTTCTATCTGTGAGACACATGTTAATATCTTGGTGTAATTTTTGCATTTCACACATTCATCCCACGAGCCAGATTGGACCCTTTGGTAGGCCAGTTTTGGACCCGGGCCACATGTTTGACACCTGTGATCTAATCCATTATAATTATTTGGGGAAGAAAAGTCTTCATTGACTCAACGAAGAGTTCAATGTAACATGTTTTAGCAGAACATACTATATGTCATTGGGACATCAGAATAAAGTAACTTGGTACCATGAACTGCAACCTCATTGAAAAAAATTAAAGAAGGTTGCTTTACAGTTTTTTTTACAGTACACCGTATCAGTTGACTTGAATATTTGTGGATCCCTTTTTCCACATAAAAAACACCTAAAACATCATCACATCTCCACAAATGTCCTAAAATTAGATCATGGGAATGCATTTAAAGAAATACAGCAAGAATCTTAAACTACTTTGTTTGTTTATTGGTGGAAATTTTCCACACATTGAATAAACATTTTTAACCTAGATGTTGGCGACCCAGATGTTGGCTTGGAGGATGTTTACCTTCCTCTTCATGGGATAATTTTGCAATTTGTGGTTGGCTTCAACATACCATAAAGTCAGGACTTGAATATGTCAAAAACATAAACTCTCCCTGTAATGCTATTTTGCTTTACCTATTCTTTGGAAGAAAAATATGTGCTTCATGGTCTGTTATTGTTGGCTAAAACCTTGTTTTAAAGAGTGTATGTTACTTGTGTCCATGGATGATTGCACTGAAATTTGATGATGAAATGCTCATGATACCTCCACTTCCTTGTTTCAAGTATGGGATACATAGAAATAAGGTCAAGGACCTCAGCTAAAAAAGGCCAAGGTTGAAGTGTCTGAAATTGTAAAATTGTAGAACAGGCAATTTATTTATTTATTTATTTAAATTCAGGTTTTACTTCAGCTCTGTTTAGTGAACATTAAAGCTGTATGTTGATATAAGCCCTTTGTAACCAACAGCAGTGAATAGTATCTGTAATATCTGTTTCTACACTAGATTATAGATGAGAACAATATGTGGATGATTGCACATTTTATCTCTGAAGCAGGTAAACAGGAAAGACTAAAGCTTGTAGTGTAATAGTTGCATGTATTTGAGACATTGCTCTGTGAGCAAAGGTTTTGGGAATCACACAAATGGATCCTTTGCTTAAATAGGATTTTTTTTTTGTCAGTAAAAGTCTTTGAAACCTGACAGACTACTTTGAAAAATTGAGCCGTCATTTTCCCATCTTTGTCTGACAGATTCAGGATACCAATTGGTAATCACATTTGCCAAACACCCCCCCCCCTTTTTTTAATAACATCAAATCATTTCTAAGAAACGTATTAGAAATATGACTTGTTTGTGATATGTTTATTGCTTTTTATAATAATGAACGTGGGACAAAAACAGAAAAATGAAAATAAAAAAAATAATAATAATAAAATAAAATGCCCACCACATGTTGAACCTAAACAGGACCAGCCCAACATGTAGAGAAGAAGCACAGTCATAACACCAAATTAGACATGCGTACATATTTTAAAGAAAAACTGGTGGACATAGAAATGCGGTCCATCTGTCCGTGCGTCCGTCCAGGAACACTTTACGCTCAGTAACTTTTGACAGCTTTGATGGAGGATCACTAAATTCACACCACACATGCCTCTCATGAAGGCCTTGCTCAAGTTTGATGATGACTCCTACTTTTTGACACATGTTTTTTGTTACTTGTGCAACAGTGGACAGGCCAACAGCAGGATATTTTAGACCTGTCTCCCTTGTCTTCATTAAAACATTTGTCTCTCCAGGTGAAGCATATCTACCATCTCTTCCAACCACAAATCAAATCGTATGTGGGTGAAATTTCTGACCTCCATACCCAAAGGATTAACTTCTTAAAGATATGACTATTTGAACACAAATCTACCTGAACAGTCTGGCAAGACGGATGAATGTTGAGTGTCTAGTTTGACTAAAGTCTTCCTGTATAACGTAGAGGAGGTGGCGTGGGGTTTATTCCACCAGGGGGCCATGGGGATGTGTGGATTCTAAATCTGAAACACCATCATAACAGTATATAAATGCTGTACTGATCATTAACATACAGTACTTTATCCTACATTTGACGGTGACCTCCTGAACTACTACACACCTTATTTGTTGTGTGAATCATGTTCATCTACCACTCCTGGGGGCAACTGTGCAAATCGTAGGCAGAATCCGGGAAAAGTTCCACCTTAAGTGCTAGGATTGGAGAGGCAGCCTGTCAATCAAACTAGCTCCCCTGCCTACGTTCTTGATTAGAAAAATTCATTCTTAACAGCCTGCGACAGCCTCAGTGGAATGAGTTTGCCTTCGTTGGGTCGTTTAAATCCATACTAGATTACGTACAGGTACTACTCAGAAAATTAAGAATATCGTGTAAAAGTTTTTTTATTCAGGTAACTCAACATAAAAGGTGAAACCAATACATTTATAGACTCATGACATGCAAAGTCAGATATATCAAGCATTTATTTGTTCTAATTTTGCTGATTATGATTTACATCTTATTAAAACTTCAAACTCAAAAACTCAGAAAATTTTAGTTTTGCTTGAAAGTGAGTTTTCTGAAGCTGTACATCCTAATCAGCAAAATCAAAACAAATGAAAGCTTGCAATATATTGATTTGCATACTATTTGTCTATATAATATGTACATTACACCGTACAGAAACGCAAGCACCTTTTCAGGATATTCCAATTGTCCGAGTATGTCTCTGAAACAGCTCAGCCAATCAGAAGCAGAGTTTGGTGAACTTTCCCGGATTCCGCTTACGATTTGCACAGTTGCCTCCTGGGGAGCATAACCATGGCATTTACTTGTTGGCTCCGCCCCATTAGTGCATCATGTTGCCCTCCTGCTGGTTGAGTCCAAACTGTCTGGACGTTCTTCAGTAACTGTGTCTGATAATTATCAATGAGTCTTTGTCTGGAGGGCTTGGTTTCAACAGTGTTCACTGAAGACCAAGTTTTCTCTGCTATAAATAAGGAAAAACCTCCCAGAAAACCCCCTAGATGATTATATTAGTCTTAGAAAGTTTAATGCTTTTGCCACACACAAATGTTTAAAATGAAATCCTTTTTCCTACAATAAACTGGTTCATTAAATTTCATGAATTGCATCCAGAGCCATAGCTAGCCCTCTGGTACACTTTCCTGGGGAGAAAAAAATACCCCCCCCCCCTCTCTCTCTCTCTGTATGTCTGTATGTATGTATGTGTGTGTGTGTGTATATATATATATATATATATATATATATATATATATATATTATATATATTTATTTATTTTTTCTAATAATTGAAGGGTTTGTTTCTTGATTTTCCACCATATATACGAGCAGCTATAACAGGGTAATGTGAGGACAAATTGGATTGCTCTGTTTAAAAGACTCCATTAGTGCCGACATACTGAATGAAATCCAGCTGCCTCCAGCTTCATCTGATGATCTGAAGGACCGCAAATCTGATAGATATTACTTTAATAGAGTGAAAAGCCTCTCTTAAAGAACATTGAACAGGTTAAACCAACAAAGCTACATGCCTGTTTCAACCTCCACCAAAAGTACAATGACTTCAGTTTGGATCTCCTTTATCTAGGGAGACTTCTGTATGCAAACACATTTAACCTTTTGGTCTTTGTTTGTTTGACTTTATTACTCCATCAAGGAATGGTAGAGTTATGCTTTTGTTGGCATTTATCTGTTTGTCTAACTGTTAGCATGATAACGCAAAAAGTTATGGACAGATTTGGCTGAAATTTTCAGGAAATGTTGATATTGGCACAAAGAATAAGTGATAAGAGTTTGGTGGTGATCAGGTGGGGGGGTTACAGAAGTGAAAGTGAAACCTATCGCTCATTTAGGTAATTTAGGGAGGCAAGGGCTGATCTGCCTTGGTGGAGTCTATTTTTGTTTGACAATGTAATTGGGATGTTGATAAAGAGTTGGATAAGAATATTTCAACATATTAAGATGCTAGATTATAGCAAAGAAAAAAAAATAACTAGAAAACCACTCAGAGATCGCAGGCTCCTCCAAGACAGATCTGCCCCCTCACCACACACACATACACACACACACACACACACACACACACACACACACACACACACACACATTTTCCGCATATGCCGGTCCCCCCTGTTCTACCAAATGAAAGACGTGAATCTGCCCCCCACTGATCACCACCAAACTTTTATCAGTTGTTCCCTGTGCCAATATTAACATTTCCTGGAAATTTCAGCCAAATCCATTCATAACTTTTTGAGTTATTTTGCCAACAGTTAGACAAACACTCTTCCTTGGCAGAGTAAAGATAATCTAAATCTGTATTTTTATTTTTTTTTACCAAGTAACAAAGACAGAACATAGCTGGTAGCAAAATATGAACATTCGTGATCAATGATTTATATTTATTATGATTTAAACATGTATCCCAATTTTTATAGTATTAAAATTTTTAATGTTTTGGTACATTTTCAGTTTATCCACTGACATTTGTAAGAGGACTGTTTACAAATGAGCTCGTAATTTATTTGATAGGCCTGAATTTGTTATATTTATGTTGTCCACTCACGCCTCTGTCAACCTACCCCACGCATGGTTGGCGGTTCGAATCCCGCTCTAATCCTCTGAAAGTTCGGTGGTGGTCGGAGGGGCTGTAGGCACAAAATGGCAGCCACATTTCTGTCAGTCTGCCCCAGGGCAACTGTGGGCTACATATGTAGTTTACCTCCACCAGAGTGAGAGTGTGAGAGCAAATGAATAATGGATTCATTGTTCATACATTGAGCATGTGTTCATATAAAAGTGCTATGTAAATCTAATCCATTATTATATATTTAACCTTAAGTAACATTAGAACATCTGAAATGACTTTTATTTCTGTGCCAGCTTTGATGAAGTCGTTTGATATGAATTTATACAGATGGTGTATTTGTTACAGCCAAGTGTTTATATAAAAACGGCCAGGGTAGAGAAAGATTTACTTGCGCATGGGTGTAACAACAAAGCGAGGAAACGTAAAACCAGACATGAATGACTTTACTTCAGCAGTAACTGCTGTTGATATGGTTCATAAAGGTCAGAAGTGCACACATGTCTCATTCAGTTCTAAAATATGTACAAGAGGTTAAAGGTTCACTCACTTTGTCATAAATTGTGATCTTTAATAGGAACAAGGTGTGGTTCAAAACTTTGTGTAATCTAAGATGGCATATCTGGTATGTCTCAACCATCAAATGAGAGAGTAGTCAGAGTGGAGCGATAGCAAGAAAAATGTTGGACAGAAAGCCTTATGGGAAAGTTCTACATGGAAATTCAACCGTCCTAGCTAATTTCCCCACTGTTTTGTCTCTCAGGCACAACAGCCAACCGTGTCAGTCATTTTGGTTTTATTTTGTCCTGGCTGTGTACTTTAAATTGATCAGTGGTTTGATTATAGTTGTTTGAAGGAACAAACCAATGTTCACAGGTAAACAATAAGAAATGCCCTTAATACAAGAGAAGAGACAATCAGAAGTCATGATTGATGATGAGAATGATTATTATTGTACATGTCAATATTTTGTTTTTGTAGGAAACTGTTTTGCCTTTAACCATTTTTATATGACAAATTATTCATACTACTAGTACTACTACTACTAATAATAATGATAATGGACTATTTTGAACTAATGAAATAGCTCAGATCATTCCATTGGATAATTACTTCTTGACTTTATAGAGCACAAAGACAAGACTGTGTTTCAGTGTAAACAAGTAATGTCCAGCCTTACAAACCTCACCCCCCCTCACACATAATTTACCTGATTTGTCTAATTCGTATCATTTTTAATGATTGAGACTGTGACCTTTGACCTACATTCACCAACATTTAATGGGATCTACTCTTGAACACCTTGAACCTTTCCTGAAAATTTCATATAAATTGGTTTGGGAGTTTTTGTATAAAGTTACTGACAAACGGACAAACAGGCAAACTAGAAGTCGTGCATAGCATAATACTTGACCAAATCAAAATGTCGTGATGACATCATATCAATACAATCAGCATGGATCCTGAAAGCACTCTTTATTAGCTTTGATGTGAGCTGCTACTCAATACGGTGCAAACGTAAGCAAAAATTGGTCAATATTTGGTCAATGTGCATAAAACATGTTCTGTAATATTGATGTTATGTCATCTGCCAGGACATGCGCCCACTCAGAGCAGGGAGATGCCAGTTCTATAGCAGTGGAACCAACTACATCTATGAGAATTTTTACACATCTGTGAGTACTTTATTGTTGACATGTCAGTGACAATAGCTGTGTGTACTAATTTATGATAACTACAGTTGGATCTGGGTCTTAACAGGTGACATGTTGGAGTCCAGAAGAGTCTTGTAACCTGACCATACGGAGTGGAACTTGCTACTGCTGTGACCTGTACAACTGTGCCAAGTAAGACAAATGAACAAGGACACACACATCCACAAACTGAATGTTTAACTGAATGTGTATTACCTGTTTTGCAGTGGAGGGTACCTCAGCAACTACTATGAGTTTGTTGGTGTTCAAAACTGTGACGAAGTTTTCATCTTGTATATTCTGATCTGGACCCTGAATGTTCTGAACCTTGTGGTCTTTTTTATGGGAATCCTGACCACAGCAGTGTTGGGCAGCATCAAGAATATGGTAAGATATAAAGTGAAAACACATGCATGTCTTTACTCAGGAACACACATTGTGTTATTTTGACTCTGTTCAGTGTCAGTGTTCAAATTGTTTTTGCGATCTGAGGTAACACTGAACGTTTTCACCATGTCCTGTACTGTACGTCCAGCTCTTCTACAATGTCTGCATTCACATGCATAAGTGTGAGGTGTGTCAGTCAATGACTTCATGTAATTATTATTTTATACATTTGGAATGTTTTGTCCTGTGATCCAGAGGTGGGTGCAGCAGCACCCTGCACACCCCTACATCCCTTGAAAGTAACCATGTCTTCTCACACAGGTGTTTTTTGTCTCGTTTTGTATTTTCCTTTACCAACCAATAGTGGGTTGTCTAATTATCGATGGAACTATATTTACGTTTCTAGACAATTGTCTGACCAATCAGAGGGCCCCTCCACATGTCTGGCCCAGAGGTTGAAGCCTGTCAGATTCTGGTGTGATCTGAGATGGTTATTTTTATTTGTTGTGTTCTTCAAGGATTAGATACATTGCAACATCAATTTAGTTTAATTAGTAGATTTGACTTTTGTTTCCTCTGTTTGAGTTTCATTCAAATAAATGGGTTGTGGTGTATTCATGTTACATAGCTGTGGTTTGCCACAGACTCTGAGAAAAGAAAAAGTTTTTTTAAGGAACTAAAGTCTGCCAGTCACTTTTTTTTTGCTTTGTCTAAGGACACATGGAACTGAGTGAGACACATGATATAAATCACTGTCAATTATCTTAGATGTTGAGCAGATACAGCACATATGATTACTCCATAAAAACAAGTATTCAGAGAATTCCTAATCTCGTCCCTATTTTGTGCCAATCTCAAGTTTCTATGACAATCTGTTCTTGAATTAGAGCCAATAATGTGATTTTGACCTTTCTGCTAAATACGACTTTGACCTTTTGCAATATTGACAATTTCGTTATATGTATATATGCGTCAGTGTGTGTAATATTATCATAATATATCCACTATTGATTAAGTTACAGTGTGATATGTCTATGCTTGGTCTTATGTGATAACACCAATTATGAGAATTGTTTGGTACCAATCTGAAAGTTATGTGACCCTCATTTCTTGAGTTATAACCGATACTGTAATTTTGATCTTTTAGTTGTGACCTTGACCTTTACTCAAATGGATCATTGCATCTGATGTGCATTAGCTATATGCCCATGTAATTTCATTGTGATATCTCAAGTATTCATTGAATTCTAGCATGATATATCTCTGGACACACACACACACACACACACACAGACCCACACACATACACAGACCCACAGTAATTATAATCTCTCCCAACCAATGTTGGGCGAGATTAAACAATTTAACATAAACTCTTTTCACTGCTTGCTCTGAACAGTTCTGTACAACATACTGATCCTTATCTACACACACATAAGGGGTACAAACCCAATGACCTGGTTTAATGTAATCTGTGTTAGCAGCTAATGTACCAGGGCAGTTAATTGTAGATATGATGTAAAGCAGTATGCATTTTCCATTTGTAAACATGTAACATACCTATAACAAGTACTGACGGAGTTTTACATGTAAAGGTTAAGGTTATTTGTTGCAAACACTGTAATTCCTACATCGTATCACTGGACAGAAGCGGTGGTTCTGTTGTTTTCTTTACCCATTATTCAAAGTCCATGGGTTTTGCTGGCAATCAATGTTGTAGAAGATGACAGGTTTTCCACGTTCTCTGCAGTGACTCTGAACGTCTAAATTGGTCATATCTGATGACCATGAAATGTGTTTGGACTGTATTTCACATCTCCCTTCTGTTTATTATCTACTGGCCTCTTGGCCAGACCATTCATCACCATGGACTCAATTTTCACAGTTATGCCGCTGACACACAGCACTACATTTCAACTAAATCCATCACACCCGTTATCCTTTCCTCCATATCCAACTGCTTCTCACACATACAATCCTGGATGAAGAATAACTTTCTAAAACTCAATACAAATAAAACAGAACTCCTCATCATTAGGCCCCCCCCCCATCCCTGTCCAGAACATTTCACTCCTCCTTGACAGTCGTCTTCTCACTCCTTCCCCTTTGGCTCATAACTTAGGCATTATCATGGACCCCCCCCCACTCCTTTAAAGCTCACATTAATCATGTCACCGAGACTTCCTTTATTCACCTCCGCAAAGTCGCAACGTCTCCGCCCCTCACTCTCCCTCCCCACAGCATTCATTCATTCATCACCTCTAGACTTGACTACTGCAATAGCCTCCTCTTCAGCCATCCTTCCACACCGCTACAAAAATTACAATACATTCAGAACTCTGCTGCCCACCTTCTGACTCTGCTCTAGGGAACACACCACCCCCATCCTCAAACAGCTTCACTGGCTCCTCATTCATTACTGTAAACACTTTAAACTCCTTCTCTTTACCTTCAAGTCCCTTCATAACCTGGCTCCCATTACCTTTCTGACCTCCTCCAACAGCACCGCCCCACCCGTCATCTTCACTCTGCTCATCTAAACCTCCTCATGCCCACTGTCCGCACCAAGCATCGGACCTTGGGCAACCGAGCCTTCGCAGCCCCCCCCCCCCCCAACTTTGGAGCTCTCTCCCTCTACCCATCAGGAACTCAGACTCACTATCCACATTCAAATCCCGTCTTAAAACCCATCCTTTCACTTAGTTTTTATTTAATTTTATTTATTTATTTTTTTGTTTATTGCTTGTTTGTTATGTAAAGCATCTTTGAGTGTCCAAAAAAGCACTATATAAGTTTGTGGTATTATTATTATTATTATTATTATTAATAAAGGTTATTTATATGTATTGATATAATTAATGGATCAGAAGCTATTAAACATTTTATATTGGTTGATGATTTTGGTCACCATTGGTTGTTTGAGTCTTTATGGGTCATTTTGATTATCATAGTCACATTTATCAGCCAGGTTGTGTCAGATTTCTCACCATAAAAGACAAAGTAATTCATTCCTAATAAGATCCTAGTGTGGATGGTCCAGGGCGCCAGACACTTAGTTTATCACATCTCTAACTGCTTTTGAGGTAGAGGGTGGATATCTTTTTCTCAAACAGATTGAAGGGATCCCTCTTAAAACACTGACTTTATCATAAAATTTTAGGCCTCTGAGTTACTGAGATATGAGTCAGGATTGGCTTTAGCATGTTGAGTTTTGCAAAAGGTCAAACAGACATCTAGAGTGCAACTCATTCTTTAAGTGCTATGATAAATGAAAGGAGTTTGGGAAGAGAAAGTATGCATGGGAGCGTAGAATGAATGGAACAGTATCAGTATGTGAGATATGAGGTCACTCAAACCATTTTTCTATCAAGGTCGGCAGTGAGTGATAAGGTGATGTTCTGTTGTCTCTGGCAAAACAATATTTTGCATGGAAAAAAATAAGAATAGTTTTCACTAATGATCTTCAGTTTACAACATCTAATATCCCTGTTCGGTTCCGGACTGGACTGATTCAGGAATAAGTCTGACAAATCCTATATTCGTCCTTAAAGACGACAGTTTATGTGACAGTTTCAAAATAGTTTTTTCCTCAATGTTTAAATTTTGTTCAGTTATTTATCACCATTTTTTACAGTATTATCTGATGAGTCCTCATATTTCTCATATAATTTATAATCCATCAGCATGATTAATCTGATTAAAAATGTTCACACAATGAACCCATTCTCTCTGCCAACACATTTGGGGCAGTTTATCTAATTGTTGCATATGAACAAATGGGCAGTTGATCCAGTACTGACTGTCGCCAGATGGTATCTCACTATACCACCTGGGACCCTTCCTCAGTGTTCTGTTTTCAAAGGGCGGGCCTTATCTAAAATCCTTGCACGTGATTAGATGAAGAATCTGTCCATCATCTTGACTGACTCAGGGCTACAGAACACTAGCTGCCAACATCCATTGTCTTCCTCCCAGTTCCATCACTGTCAGCCCTAGTTTACCAGCCTCTTTGACTTGGTCCTCTACCAACACAACCATGGGGGTACCACAATAACCATGGGCTTCTGCACTTGTCCTATTTCTTTATCCACCAGTGGAGCCACCTGATAGATCAAACTCTTGCTAAACCCGGTCAGAAAAAGAGCGAAAACTTCATTTACATTAACAAACGCTTCCAAATCCGTCCTCTGTTCATCATTTAAGGAATGAACATGTGGTAGAGTAGACAAAACATTGGAAATAGCTGAGTCAATATGGACCCTGGGATACCTAACGCACGCTACCATTGTTGTGTATCTGAAAAGACTACACTGCTGTTGCTTCTACTTTACGTCACACCAGACACAACGTCGCCGGGTAGTCCCACCCTGCAACACTGATTGGCTCCTTCGTTTTGAAGAAAACTTGAACCTCATCTGAACCTCACGGTACTCAGAGGGTTGTGTGAGCGTAGCGAAACGCAGCCAGATGACGTGAGTGAGGTTCATATTGACAGGCAGCAGAAACAATTGGTTTGTTGGTGTTGGTGCTGTCAGCTTTATTCAGATTTTGCAAGTTGCTCTTGATTATTGTGCACTTTTTTTGCCCCCCCCCCCCCCCCCCCCACACACACACACACACACACACACACACACACACAAATGACTGTGCACTTTCCTGCCTCATTTAATTTAGACTTTTGTACTTCTCTTTTCCAAACCAAAATGTGTTCATGTGAAATCCCCTCTGGACTTCACTGCTGAATTAACAGCCAACCTATGGTCTGAACAAAAGAGTTGGTCTGTATGTGGGTCAAACTGAATCATGATGTTGGCTTTTGGATCATTCACAGGATATTATGCAAAGCTATTGTTACCAATGAATTAAAGCAAAAAAAATAAAGGGAAGATGAAACAATTTTTAAAAACATTTGTTTTTGGGTTTTTCACGTCTTTATTGGATATATAAAGTGCAGTAAGACAGGAAATGTGGAAAAAGACAGTAATGGAATAACATGAAACACATGGAATCAAACCTCATCTGCTGTAGTAAGAACTCAGCCAATGTGGTACAGGTTTTACCATATGTTTTTACTGAGGTGCTCCTGAAGAAGTGAAAATGAGTTCATTACCTCCGTGAAAGAGGTTAAGTTTTACTTCGCATTTGTTTCTGTGTGTGTTTGTTTGTTTGTTTGTCAGCAAGATAACTCAAAAAGTTATGGACGGATTTTGATGAAACTTTCAGAGATGGTTGATAATATGACCCGGAAGAAACCATTATATTTTGAGCTATAAAGGTCAAAGGTCACAGTCATAGTGAAGGTCAACAGCTAAAATGTAAGTGGTGATATCTCAGAATCCAGACAAGATAGTATCATGAATTTACTTCGTCTTAGCTTTGGACATCAGATGAGATAACACTGATAGGCTCCATGACATCACGTTTTGATGTCATGCGAATGGTATATTTGCAAAATGTATGACCTTTACCTTAAAGCAGGTTATTGACATATTTTGTTAAATCCAACAATATCTTGTGCTTCATATTTAACATTAGATCTAACATGTGAAGTTTGGTCGATATGCGACGTCACATAACATCAGTGACGTCATATGTAGTCGAATATTGAAATGGACATATCTCAAAAACGGGGCCGAGGATTTCTTTGAATCTTTTTAAACCCTCTAAAGGATTGCTAATAAAACATAATAAAAATAAATCATCAGCGAAGACAGAATACTAGTTTACAAATAAGTTAGGAACATCCAGATCCAATCCAGACTTGCACTGCTTCGCGGAGGTCTGCGCTCTCAGAGTGATCTAGTTTAAAGGGATAGTTCACTATTTTTCACATGAATCTGTATGACATCAACGTCTTTACTCTGGTGCACCCACAGTGACACAGACAGTGTCCTGTGAGTTGAGTTCTGGTCCAGTTTTGGTCAAAGTGAAAGTAGTTGCGGCAGGTTTCCTGGGGTCAACAAAACAATATGTGATTGCATAACAAAACCGTCACAGAAGAAAAATTCACACCTAGTTACGTCCCATTACTGTTGATTTCATATGTCATGATGAAAATATTCACATCATTTATCAATAATTGTCAATAAATAATAACAATGTTTAATTAAGTTAAGTTTAATATGATTCTTCTTCCTGAATGAGAGTTGAACTCTACTACCAACCTGATGAGTTCTGCATCACAAGTGGCACACACATTAAACAATGACAATAACTTTTGCCCATTCTAAAATAGCCATATAATTTTTCATTGAAATTTGTAGAATGAAAGATTTTATGTCCAGAATAAATCCTATTAACAATCATTTCTCTTGACCATGTAGTCAGTCCGATTGTACTGTATTATGTGCAATACATGATTCAATATTCTTTTTGTCATTTTATACAATACACATAAAAAAGGAAAAAAACCAAAAAGGAAATATACAATGCCAAAAAAATTAAGCAGTAAAAACTGTAAAAAAGAACAAGTACAAACACCCCTCCCTTTACTATTCTCTTAAGGTTCACATTCATACATAGTTAAAGTGCAGAGGACAGTGAAACATAAATACAGTAGTTTTTGCACATTTTAGATTGTCATTATTGCACACTGTTAGTTGTGATCATTGTGCACTGTTGAGTGTCACAGGTGTTTTAGTTATTGCAGAGTTCAGTGTCATGATTGCTTTGGTGTAGAAAGTGTTTACAAGTCTCGTCACCCATTTTCAGATAGTTCTGTATCTTCTCCCTAAAACATTACAACTATACAAAATCTTGAGCTTCAGTTCAGATCAGGGGTGAAAACCATAATTTCCATTTAAGTGTTGGTTCAATCAGATTCATCTTTGCATGAGGTGAATCTTTGCCACAGGGAGGAAATGTATAACACTGGACTGGCTTCTGTTTCAGTAATCTGTGGGTGTTTTGTTGCCAGTATTCCATTATTGCATATCCAGCTGTATGTTGGATAAGACTGACATGAACCTGGGTAAAAAGAATGTGGAACCACAGCTCACAGTGAGAACTGACAGCAGGATACAGCCTCAGGGTTTTCATCAACCTAACCCTGAGCCACTAATCCTCCCGAAGGTGAAAATGTGTTGGATTAAATTAGCTGAAGATGTGTTGACTCTTTGTCTGGTGCATACCTGTTTATCCACTGCTCTGTCCATGACATATTTTCTGTGTTGAATACCAGTAGCACAATGTGGGCTTTATTCTATCATATCTGCCTCAGGTTCTGATGTTCAGTTAGTCTCTACACCTGCCACTTCTGATGATTACACTGTGATCAGAGGCAGAACACACACTGAATTGACAGAGGGATAACAAGAGGCCGGGCATCATGAACAGTCACACACAAATCTGACTCATATTCTAAACCAATGTTTGTCAACGGCAGTGTTTGGAAGGAGAAAAAAAAGAGCTGAGAGAAACATGGAGAGAGTTGGTTAGGCACTGTTAGGTCAGGGGGTGGTACCAACAGAGTGATATAACACACACACACACACACACACCTGATAACAAAGGGTTTTTAATCAGGTGGGGGAGTGTTGGAAAAAAAGGTTTAAAACTACAGTTTTAACCCTTGAACATTTTTAAGATAGACAGAAACGTTATTAATTCCTTTCAAGGAAATTGCTTTTGTTACAGCAGCAGAAAAAAAACACTCAGATAGCCCATCATCAATGATCACACAGACACAAAAAAGATCACAATTGCACATAAAAAGATCACAATTGCACATAAAAAGATCACTATTGCACATAAAAAGATCACTATTGCACATAAAAAGATCACTATTGCACATAAATAGATCACTATTACCATAGGTGGAATTACATGAGGTACTGGGGGATACTATACCCCCCCATTGAAGACCCAGTACCCCCAAAAAGACAGAAATATCACGTTTGGGGGTAAGGTTAGGTTAGGTAATTTGCTGATATTGTGAAAAAATAATAATTGTAAAAAGATAACAATAGAGTACAAGTCAAGAACACTAATTTGCACTATTTCTGCATAAAAAGTCTGTATTCATCCATAAAGTATGTAAAGTAAGTATTGTGAAGACTTATTATGAAACAGGTTATTAATACAGTGTTTTTCAAATTTGGGGTCGAGACCCCATGTTGGGTCCTCTGGAATTCAAATGGGGTCACCTCAAAAACACACACAACAAAAAGTACTAATAAAACATATATGGTGAATTGTATGTGACAATCAATAAAAGATATGAGGAACTGAAGCTGAAACTGAAACACTGTGGTACTGTCTATTTGTCAAATGTTTATTGTGGTCAGATAATTCATAGTTTTAGTTATTGTTAAGTACTAATTGTCAGCCTTGTAAATACAAGTTGGACTGACTGTACATTTCCTGACCAAGTGCAGTAATAATCTATACCTGGCTTTTGTGCCTCCGTCTATAATAATATACATCATATAGATTCAATCTCATCTTCTGTAAAATTAAATGTTAATTTGCAGCATATGAATGCAACAAATACATTTAATTTTTAATGTCTGGGGTTGCCAGAAATTTAGGATGTTGAATTGCTGATGATGTGAAGTTGAAATGAAATAAACATTATAAATAGCAACACAAATGGTACTGTACAGTATGTTCTGTGCATCGTAGGGTACAACTACAGGACAGTTATATAGCAGCAAATTGTATGCTGTTGACTTTCCTTCCAATAAGGCTAAGTGGCCTCAGCATTCTGTAATTATGTCCTGGTATGTTTTCTACTTAATAGCATTTTATACAATTACCAGGAAAATATTTTGCAAACTAAAAGGCAGATTGCATGATGACCTTGGTTAGGTTTGATCAAATAAATGCTCTGTTTAACTCAGATGACGTGAATGTCTGACTTTATGAGGTTCAGCAGCTAGACAGTCAAATGTGGTAATGTTTATTTCAAGTTCAAAAATGTCCTGTTTACATTTTACCTGCTCAACATTCACTCGATTATCTCCGTTTAATACGAAATAAAGTCGTTTTTTTTTTTTTGCCTGTGTGGCTTCAGATCAGTCTTTAATTATGTCAAAATCACATCAGATGTTTCCGGATTATCGAAAAATAAATGAAAAATAAAATGCAAAACACCATAAAATGTAATAAACGACAGCACGGAATGACTTTGGTTGTATTAGTTGTAAGATTTGGGATTTTGACTGATCGTATAACACTAAGATACGTTCATTGTTCATAAGAAAGTCATAAAGTACATACAATTACATTTTTCTGCCACCTCTGCACTTATATTTTTGACAAGTTTGTTGAAATTGAGCGAGTTGACCCCCAAAGATTATACAAACTGTATCAAAAACTGGATGAAACAGTGGAAATCCATCTTTCATTGTCTCTGTGAAAGGTTTATGGTTTCAATCCTGATATTTCCACTCACTTAAATAAATCTTTTTCCCAAAGTTTCCCAAAAGACTGATCTGTTGCAATCTAATCCATTTTAGGTGTTGAAATATTTGTAGAGTTGTGGTTTTCAGTGTTTATTTTCTACATATTTAACAATAACATTTTATTAAGTCGTAGGTGTGGAGGTTTGCACCAAGATGTCAGTTATCATTATCTGTTAAAGTAGGGGTCTCTAACTCATTTTCTTCCAGGGCCACATTCAGTGCTATTTGATTTCCAGTGGGCCAGAGCAGTAAAATAATACAATAGCATGTAAATAATAACTCTTTCATTTAGTGTACAATTAAATTATGAAAATATTTTCTTTTGCAAATTACACAAAACAAAAAGATGGGAATAACCAGAAAAAAAATCTAATTTCCTAGGAAAAATAAATTTGTTGGCGTTGGTTTGTTCGTTGCTTCGTTAACTTCGTGAATCTGAGATTTGCAAAGTTATGTTAGTCTGTCTGTGTATGCATGCACATTTCCTCTGTTCGCACTCTAGTGTTGCCAATTCTTGACAAATTGTTCTGACATTTGGCGTGTACAAGGAGAAGGATAAAAAAAAAAAAAAAAAGGTCTGCACTTACTGTATATAATACTATTTCACCTTCATGGTGCTCAAAGCGCTTTACATTAGCCTCACATTCACACACACACTTTCTAAGGTTCTGTCAGTCCTACTGGGAGCATAAGCCAGGGTTCAGTGCCCAAGGGCAGCCAGAGCCAGGATATGAACCACCAACCATTGGGCCACCCACTCTACCAACTGAGCCACTGAGCCTACATGATACAAGGATACAACAGACTGAATGTCAGCTGAATCTAATCACTACTTCTGGTCTGACGCCATATTGAATTTTCGGATCAAGGTTACAGCAGAGATTTAGTTCTTAACATGTCGTCTACATTTGAGAAACTGATAATGATTTATTGGTCATTTAAAATGGTAATGCGTGATACTGATGTATTTGTGATTGGACAAGATTGTAGATTTAATATGATTCACTGAGTTACCATGTTCTATGTGGCCTTCTAGTCTGTCGGTTTGTGTACAACATAAAACTAATGGATGGCTTTTTATGTCATTTTTAGGGTATGAAAGACACGTAACCCTCCCCACCCACACACACACACACACACACACACACACACACACACCAATTACCACCAACATATAATCATTTGTTGATCTCCCCATTACCACCATACCCTAAACATTTCATCAAAATCCATTCATTCATTTTTCAGTTACGTTGTACACAATCCAACAAACAAACCAACCAACGCAAGCAAAATCATAACCTCCTTGGCGGCAGTAACAAACAATAACTTAATAGAATGGAAATAACATCAAGAGATTTCTGACAATCAACTCACAACCCTCACTTTGGGAACCCTTGGTCTAAATTACTTTGCAAAGAAGAGGAAACATTTTTATTTCTTTAGTCAGTTTTGACACTAACCTGATTCCTCAGCTGGACAGAACATGACGAACCTTTACACTGACTGAAACCAATCAAAATACCCCCCCACCCCCATCTGTCTGTATTAAATCTCTGAAAATGCAGGGGAGTAAATGTTCTTTATCTGCAATAAAATTAGCTTTCACCAACAGTGCCTGCTAAACAACACCAAAGTTTGGCATGTTAATATGTCCGTCAGGATCAGTGCTGCCAGAGATTGAGCTGATTGGCTTCAAATGACGCCAAACACTACAGGAGGAGATGGTGAACAGAGCCCAAATTCCACCCTGTCATCATCATTCACTGTTCGTTGTCAAAGCTACTATCTGCACATCTTGTTGTGCAAACAGCAGATAATACATTGATGATTTCCAGCTGTTTATAGTATACTCCCTGATCTGTCAATAGTCATAGAGCAGACGCCGTTTAAAATTATGGGTTGTGGTTAATTTGTCTGTACTCATACACTGCAAAAGCTTAAATCTTACTGAATGTATTTTTCTCATTTCTAACCCAGACGTAATAATAAGATATAATTACCTACAGATTCACTTTTCATTTGGTTATAAGAACTTGTTTTTAAGACAATTGATCTTGAAAATTTTATTTTAATTAATTTTACCAAGATAATTTTGACTTTTCATTTGTTCTATTAGCCAATTTATTAGGTTTTTTTGCTTAATTTAAGATTTATTTATTTATTTATTGCTCAATTCAAGCAAGAAAAGTATCTGCCAATCCAAGTGAAAATTATCTTTCTTGAAATAAGATTTTCAAGATGTATTTTCTAAAAATAATTTCTTTATATCTCATTGAAAAGTTACTCTTTAGGTGGTTATATCTTATATTAAGTGTAATGAGATATTTTATCTAGAAAAGATAAAAATACACTTTGGTACGAATTTTATTTTTTATTTTTTCCAGTGTAGGTCGATTTTTAGCAGCAAAATTTCTATCCAAATTTTCCAAATTTTCAATTGTTTTTAGCAGATAAAAAACAGAACATTGAAACCTAAGATATACATGAGATAAAAATCTAACCAAACCTTCATCTGTCAGGATTTAAAAGTGAAACAAATGTCAGTAAATAATTAAAATGCACCCAATAAATTACAGTTTGAAATGTTTTACAGCACAAATGAACAGATAAATATGGTGCATGTGTGCAAATATTGCTACAGCTTGTTCAGCACAACAGGGGCTCAGCTGTTTTTGTAACAGTTTAGTCTGTTCCTTTGGATAAACATCTCCATCCACAGGGAGAACTAGAAAAGACGCCAACAGGGCAGATCAGCCCCGCCAAACATTTCTTTATTAATTACACACTTGTAATTTACTCATTTGTTCCTTGTGCCAGTATCAACATTTCCTAAAATGTTTGGCAAATCCACCCATAACTTTTTAAATAACGTTGCTAACAAACAGACAGATAAATACTATTAAAAACATAACATTCCTTGGCAGAGTAAATATTAAAATCAATGTACAATGGGTAGGACAGTAATCTGTTTACTGCTAACATAAAGGTTAAAGATGAGATTCACCAGTCAGCTGAGTCAACCATTTCAATATTTGGTGCAAAGTATTTCTCTTTTTGTACTAAATGTTTTGAGGTTAAACCATGAGACCAAGTCACATGTTTGCTATGGTTCTGTCAGTGTGAAAAGGAGATGATATAGGTAAATGGAATCAGTAGTTGCTTTTCCATTGGTCATATGCGTAAAACTATTGATATTTACTAAATGTCAAAAAAACGAGTGCGTAATGTTGGTTTTTCCATTAAATCACAAATGCCTGATTTTTGAACCTTCAGTCCAAAAAAATCTTGGTGTTCAGAGCCATTGTTGTCTCCACCCTCCTTTATGCCTCTGAGCTGTGGGTCCTGTACAGCAGGGTTTCCCAACTTTTTTGAGCCACGACACATATTTTACATTAGAAACATCATAGAAACAAAAATGTCACAAAAAGCATATTTTTTGAAATATAATGCAAATCTAGTTTTTATTTACTTATTCAATACAAAACCTGAGCTTGTTTAGTTAAACACAAAGATGACACATAGGAATATATGAAAGACAACAGCTGTGAGTGGATCAGTGGTGTGTGCTGTTGTATTGTTCTATAATCATGCTGCTCACTTACACTACCAATAAGGTGAAATCATGTCATTTTTTACGACACGCCTGATGATTTTCACAGCACATTGGTTGGGAAACACTGCTCTACAGGATTGACAATAAAAAGACTGGAGTGCTTCCAACAGCAGAAACTCCATGCAATCATGAAGATCAAACGACAACACTGTGTTTCTGTTCTCTGAGCCAATCTCCCCACTGTGGCAGGACACGTCAGTAGAATGCAGAAAACCTGACTCTCCCAACAGATCTTGTTCTCTCAATTTGAAGTTGACACAAGACCTAGAGGTTCCCCTAAGAGCCATTTTCATGACCAACTGAAGGACACACTACTCCTTCGCTGTGACATAGACCAGGCAGAAGACAGAACCAAGTGGAGATGCAGGGGACAGCATACATGAAGGAACAATGACAAGAACACAAGGAGCGACTTCTTCTCCCACGTCCACCACCTACTCTGCCCTTCACAAAATACCCCAGATGCTTTCATCACCCCAAGGAGTGAGGGATCTTTCTGACACTAAGTAAACCCGAATGCTTGATCCGAGCCACTGATGATGATGATGATGATGATGATGATGATGATGATTGCAAGATGTCACAAGAAGTCATTCTATAAACATGGCAATGAATGTAAATACCTTTCTGATTTACAGATATATTCATTATTATTCTTATTATATATTACATAAAAAAAAAAACCCTGGTTTCCTGTGTCTATTCATACTGCACCATGTTCTTTTAAAACACTTCTTCTTTGATTTTAACATCCGTCAACATCCATGTTTTTTAATTCACCTGACAGGTTGTGAGAAAACATCTACTATAGACCATTTGTACTGAGTAAAAAAAAATCCTTTTACCAACACAAAAACTTTTAATTGAAAACCTAGAGTTTTAGTTGTTGTTTTACCATTCAGTATATTTTGAAGGTCAATGGAAAAGACTAATGGTTTTACCAAAATATAAGATTATACTTGATTATCTGGTGTTTAAGTGACTTCATTTGAAGTTGACTTCCTCCTAAAATCTTTGAGCATATATTTATCTTTTGACATGTTTAGGAGGAGGTGAAACTCTTATGAGTACCATGAAGTCCCTTTCTGCCTTCAAAAAAAAATGCTAGAAAGTTCTGTCTTCCTACGTCTAATATAACTTCTGTCAGAGTTGGTGCTGATGTGTGCACACGTACCTGGACCTAGGTGTGATTGTGTGGGAGCTTGGGTGTGATGTGTGATGAATATGTGGGTATGTGACTTTGGGGTGGGGGCAGAGGGGGAATGTGGAGGATGCTTTTGGTGGTGGGGTCCTCTAAGTATATGTTGCTTTTGTTTGGGATTCTCTTTCACATACATCTGTTGTCAACTACTCATGTGTAGTATATTTTCATTTGTGCACATGAATAAAAATATCTGAATTTGAAGTATGAACCATTTAATGCATAGTGGTCACTACAGTGGGCAGGTAATCCACAGCGGCTCCATTTATTCATGGGTTTTATTGTTTTTGTTCCATATCAGTCAAAACAGTGGATGCTCATGCATTATCCCAAACACCAACCTGATCTACACTCACAGGTTTGACTGGAAGTTTAGATTTCAGATTTAATTTATTGGTCCCCGTAGGAAAGTTTGTCTTCACTGACTGAAATAGGCATCAACAAGTATGCAACGACAGTAGGTAGACATACACATGTTTAGGGCGGCTATGGCTGCAGGGACCAGGCTTTCTCCAAGATGAGCCCTCCTGATTTTTGACATTCTATACCTGCGTCCTGAGGGTATAAGGATGAAGTAATGGTGTAACGAATGTGTGATATGTCCTGGACTATTGTTTTTGCCATTCAGGTGATGGAACTGTTATTTATTGCTGTGAGGTTGCGTGATGGTTTTAGCAGCTACATTTGTGATGTGAATGAATTTGGCTCGGTCAATGATGGAAAGCATGTGGAGCAGTATATGAGGATGGGTTGGATAATACTTTTATAGCGTGACAGCAGGAGGTGGTGTGCAACACGTCATTCTTTGAATTTGGGGATGACCGTGTTTGTTGGCTCCTTTTCTGAATGTCTATGGTATGCTGTTCAAAGGTGAGTTTATTGTCAGAAAATCAATTCCTTGTTATTGTTGTTAGACTGTAATTAACAAGAAAAAGTTAAATTTGTGAATGTTCCCTACATGAAGTGAATAGTGACTAGTATTCAGTGTTGTACCTGAACGAGTTCATTGAACGATCGTTCACGAACTATATCATATTTTTGACGAACGTGAACGACGCGTTCACTTTTGCCAAATGAACGGGAAGTTGTGAACGCGGTTATTCTGGCATTTATTGAACTGCGCTCTTATGTAGTTCACATTTCGTTCTTATCACGTTGTAATTATTGAGTCCTAGCATTATCATAATGTCATTTTTGTATTATTCTGAACAAATTTTGGCAACATAATGTTGTGGAATAGCCAATGAGAAGCGTTTTAGGCTGGGGAGAGAGACAGAGGGGTACAGAGAGTTTTTGGGAGCGGAGAAAAAGAGTTAAATGTACAGAGTGTGACCGCGACTGAAGCAGGTGTTGTCCCGTTCTTGGAAATAAACATTGAAAATGAAGCTCACTGAAACCGCTCCTTATGGTGAACCTGCAGAACCTGCAGAGGGAAGTTAACCCCGGGGCAAGGTACCTACTTCTGCCCCGATTGGTCAGATTTTTGCCCTGATTTCTGACTACAGGATAACATCAGGAACTGTGAATAATACGTTTACAATAATAACACAAAAAAAGAACGAAAAAGTTCATTTTGGGATCCATGAACTTCTAGTTAATAATTTGGAAGAATGAACGATGAACTGAACTAATTCATATTGAGTAACTTGAACTGAACTTGAACTGAACTAGTTCCTAATCAGGGTGAACTTTCCTAACACTGCTAGTATTAGAATGTGTTAAAGTGTGAGGGGTTTGGTTTTTGGTTCGGTTTGTCTGGTTATCAGCAGCTTTATGAAAAACTACTAGACCAATTTCCATGAAATTGTCAGGAAATGTGCGAGGTGGGCCAGAAAAGATCCCATTAAATTTTGGTGGATGTAGGTCAAAGGTCACAGTCACCAAAAATGTGTTTTCACAATGATAAGAGATAGGGTAAGGTAAAGTACTTTATTTGTCATTATACATTGTACAATGAAAGTTGTCCTCTACATTTAACCTATCCTTCATGCCATTGGGGCACCTGTGAGGAGCAGTGGGCACCCATGGGCGGTGCCCGGGGGACCCATGTCCACCTGTAGAGCCAGGCTAATGATCAGAATCACCTGGCTGGAGGATTTTACCCAAACAACATGTTTTTGGGTGATGGGGGAAACCGGAGCACCCGGAGGAAACCCATCCAAACACAGGGAGAGAAACATGCAAACTCCACACAGAAAGGCCCACACAGTCTGGGAATTGAACCCGGGTCTTCTTGCTGTGAAACAAGAGCGCTAACCGCTCAGCCACCGTGCGCCAAATCAGGTCAAATGTGTGTGAGGGGGTGGGGTTTTGTTGTGCCTGACACCACTTGTTATTATTTCATTGGTTTCACACAGTTTATCAATAAATAAAATTGTCTTTGCTTCTAAAAATCACATGGTATCCAGCTGAGTGGAGATTTTGTAACACCATGAAAAACAACTTCTTGAAATTGTAATCAATTTGATATATTTTTTTCCATGCCTAAAAATGAATGAAAAAAATCTTGCCTAAGGTTCTCATAATTACTGCATGAAACGGTTAATTTAGTGTTAAATATATATAGAAAAACCCTGACGAAAGCGTATCAATAGTTGATTGACACTTAGGTGAGGTCAACAGGGCTTTTGTTGAGCTCTACGACACATAATTACATCCACAGCTGTCAGTTCAGGTTTTTACTGAGCCTAAGGGAAGCCTTATAGTAAGTGTGACCAGATGTGCTGTTGACTTGTCTGAACTCAGGCATCTGGAACCAACCACAGCTCCGTGGAAACATAGATTGTGTAGATTGTGTTCAGATCAAACATTGTTAGTCAGTTTTATTTCTGATTTGAAGCTGTGTAGGAGTCATTAGTGGTATTATGTCTGTAAATACTATAACTGTCTACGTTTTTATAGATCTGCGTGTGTCCCAAATGTTTTGAAGAAGGGGAGTGCAGTGAATTAGTATTCGGAAATGGCCCATTCTTCACTAGCTGCAGACATTAGATTGTTGGTTGCCATGTTATTATTTTTCTATTAAATGTTAGACCATTTTTTTCTAGTGAGTTGCTGCTGATTACAGAAATCTCAAGAGCAGTGTGCAGAATTTATAGATTTGGATTTAGCCTTAAGTGCACCGCAGCCAGACCACCCAAATGGAGACCAAAACAACAGCCAGATCTGATCACACATCACGGGTAGTAAGTGTTCACACAGCAGCTACATTAATGAGGTGTGTCAGGAGGACTTTGGATTCAGTTTAAGGACTTTTAACCCAATTTATTCATCATCTGGTGTTTCATTTTAAGATTTTCACCACTTTCACCACAAAACACTACATTTATAAGATATAGCATCTGGTACAGAATTTTATTTGCATTTGTAAAGGATTCATCAACATTTTAATCCTCTCTGTTATTAGATCTGTATTTGCTTCTGTTCTGTTTTTACTGAGTACAATCTGGATGGTTCTACTGGCTCAGTTCCTATTTGGGATCGAAATTGAAATATGAAAACTTGATGATTGTTGTACTCTGTGTACAAGCTACACTAAATATATAGTACATATATGCTAACGTTATTCTACATACCAGAACACACCCACTACTTCCAAAGAAACACTGTTTTATGACTTTAATGTGATGCATCAGCAGATAATTGACATAATAGATCTGTTATTATAGCTCTGTTTTTAGGCAGAAAATATCCACATTAATATTGCAAATCACTGTTTCATTACATTTTGAGTTATCACTAAAGATCTGGTTGGAATTATATCTCTGTATGAAGTTTAGTCAAAACCATGGATCAATAAACAGAACTTAGCAAAGATATAAACATCACATAGCGACTTTATATTTTCATAAGCTTCATAATCAAGTCTCGTCCTGTGTAAACTAGGAGGTAATCCTACCCACTGATCCATGAATGAAACAGTCTGGCAAGAGTATATTTTATGTCAAACTAAATTCAGTAGTTAAGTAAGACATTGAACAAGATGTCCTTGTGGGTTTTTTATGTCTTGTTTTGATCTATGTGTAGAATATGTCTGTTGTGCCGTATCTGCATTTTATGTTATTGACAAAAATCCTCAAAAATAAAATATTAAAAAAATAATAAAAACAAGGCAGTCAGAGATCAAGGTGTGATTTTTCATTCACATGTGACATAATGTAGCCATATGTGTTGACCAGTGAGGCGTGGGTTGACCCGAAGTGAGCAGGTCGCCCGTGGTCATCCGCAGTTACGGGTCATTAAAAAATAGTTTTAATGATATTCGGATTGCGGTCGGTCAGGTTGCTTGTCATTTGAGATAAACATTAAAATAACCTGGTAAATATGTTTCATTAACTGAATGCCCGTGAAGGTGGCGTACAACATCGTCAGTATCCTACAGTATGGAGGCAGCAAGAGAGAAAGTCAAGTTAGGAGAGTGGAAGCTACGGAAACATATAAACAAAACAAAGTTAAGGTTTAGGACACATTCGCTGAGATTTTTAAAGATGATGAGCAGCTCCCGGTGTTTTCTTTTCCGTGGAAAACCAGGTTCAAGTGTCTCTTTGGGTGTTACAGGCGTGTTCATAACTTTTGAATGATGAAGCAGGACAAAAATATTTTCTCAACAAACAATGACATTGGATTTTAACACAGAAATAAATGCAGGTATGTGAGTAAGGTCATGTGACATTCATAAAGACCATTGACTACATTTTTAAAATGCGGGTCGAGAAATGGGTCAGGTCCATTCTTTTCAAATACATTTATTGTGGTCCGAGCCACGGGCGGTTTTGTTAAAAAAGCGGTCGGTAGTGGGTCGTTTATACATTGACCCACGCATCGCTGGTGTTGACCCATCTGATGTCTGAAGGTGAAGACGATGTAAATGCAAAAAAACACCAGATTGTATCTTGTCTGAATCCTGAGACCTTTAGTGTGACCTTGACCTTTGACCTTCATTGCACAAAATCTAATGGGTTCTCCCTTGACCCATTATCTATCATTCCTGAAAGTTTAATCAAAATGTAATCCTGCTGATTGTAATACCTTCTTGGCAGAGGTAAAAAAAAAAATTAAGGTGGTACTACATATATTCTTACTTCACTAACCAAAGTTATGTAGATAATCTCAATATATTAATTGCCTTTAATATCATACTGACAGTTCAATTCATTAATTTTTTTAATGCCTTAATACTTTTACATTTCTTTGGATGTCCCATTTTTGTCCAAACTCATTGACCTGTTGTGGACTTTTGTTAAAGTTTTATTGGCTTTTATTTAAATATTTTTCAATTGTCACAGATACTTTGAGACTTTGTTGACGCACTTATGCAGATCTACAGACGTGTCCTTGAGGTTTTTTTTACAAAGGATGAGTCAGAATGGGAATAAAACCTCCAAAAATATGACTTCTGTAGATGTTCATTGGCACAGGTTGTGAAAACAATTTACACATTTACTTTATAATGCAACTAATTTCTATAACTTAGTGTTTTCATTGAGAGTCCAAGCAGCAGAAATGTTCTACAGCACAATTTAAGAATTATCATCTACATCTTCAACCAATATCTGAATTCATTTGTACTTTACAATGGCTCTTTTGTCGTGTGTCATAGTTGTATAATGTGTGTATTGTTACATATGTACAGTGTTTCTTGTGTAAGCAACAGAATGTATGATAAACTGTACTGATTACAGACTGTTAGACCACATCTATGACTCCCACGAGGCTCTTTATGGAGCTGATATTGCGTCTGTACGTCTGGTCACAAAATGCATCCGCTTGTTTTTGTCTGTTTCAGAGGAGTAACAGTCATGTGACCGAGTCCTGCATGAGTGTGGCGTCATCTCCAACAGCTCCTCTGTTGATGGACCCCAACACACACACAGTGCCCCAGCACCACCCTGTCAGTGTGATCTGCAACACACACACACGCACGCACGCACGCACGCACGCACGCACGCACGCACGCACGCACGCACGCACGCACGCACACACACACACACACACACACACTTGTTTCCATGTGTCGTGAGGACCAAGTTTGTAATCAAGTACACATTGGGTAGTGAATGGAAACATGTTTTTTTTTTAATAAAATGAAATGAAATTTAAAAAAATAATGACAAAAATTTGAAAATTAAACTTAAAAAAATAAATTAATAAAAATAAATGACTAAATAAAAAAATAATGATAATTTAAAAATAAATGAATAAAAATAAAATAAATAATACTAATGTATTTTAAAATAAGAAATACATTAAAAAATGAAATAAATAAATGCATATATATATATATATATATATATATATATATATATATATATATATATATATATATATATATATATATATATATATATATATATATATATATATATATAATTTTTTGAAATAAATTTTAAAAAATCATTTTTTTAAACACATCTTCAAACCTTTGAAAAATACACATTTTGATTTGCCCCATGCTTTATGGGGAGTTCTGGAAAAAAAACAAAACAAATTAATGTATTTATAGGGCCACATCATTTCCACTTTATATTTCACCCTCATGGAGACTTGAATTTTGGTCCTCATAGTGTGACTGTGTAAACATATCAATGTCCCCATAAAGATAGGAATACAAGCACACACACACAGTTAGTTACATAGGAAATGATACACAGTCATAGAAAAACCATTAGAGCAGTCATCAACAATGGTTATGCAATCAAGTACTGACTCCTGTGGGCATCATGTGACTAAAACAGACAGAAAAGAAATCTTGACATGTGTCTAAAAGCACTGTTTTTGTTAAATGTAAGAACAGAAGTGATTTTGGTTATTAATGAAGAAATGGATAGATATCAAATATTAAACTATCATAATACATTTTTGTTATCATTATATGTGTCCAAACAAATGTTCCTAAATGTACCAGGCATAGAAATTAGATTGTAGAAAATAAGGATGGTCTAATAATGTTTTCATGACTGTATGTAAATCTAAAGGTGCTGTTACATTAATGAACACATTTTATCCATTTCCTTTCCTCTAAAGATGTGCATGTTGCTACTAAATAGGGGGAGGGTCTTTAGCCTGAGCAATGACATGACTTTTATTATATGTCTTCAAGGCCATCAGTGGTCTAGCCTCACCCTACCTCACTGAACTTATCAAAATCCATAAACCAGGACGCTGCACTCTTCTCAGCACATCTTTTTGGTTGTCCCCAAATCGAAATATAAAAAAATACTGTGATCGATCTTTTGCAGTATTTGGCCCAAGGCAGTGGAATGTACTTCCAACATAATTACAATTAACAAATGAGCTAGCTGTTTTTAAAACTCAGTTAAAAACATATTTATTCAGGTGTTTGACATGTAGCTGACTGTTTTATGTTGTTGCTATGGTTTAATAACTTATTTTATCTTGGTTTTATAATTGTTACTTGTTTTCATTATTTTTTTTATCTGATTTTAGAAAGCACCTTGTGTACCTTTTTGGTGTTGTAAGGTGCTATATTAATACAAATGTGACTATTCTAATGCTCCAGACTTGCAACAAACATTTGGTATTTACCTTATAGTGTATTACTTATTACATGTTTTTTAATGACTTTTTGACTGAGCACATTTTATGAACTTTTTCCAAACAAATCACATCATTACATATCAAATGCTAACATTAGAGCATTAGTAAATGACCCACCCTCCCATAACCAGAAGGTGTTTTCACATCTATATTATTGCTTTTATCCCGGACACATCAGCTTTGAGCATCTATGTATATAATTTATACACACACCCTAAATATCCACACAGACGTGTCCAATCATAACATACACACATGCATACATAGGGGATGTGATCATTGTTTTTTCACTGTGAATCCTCTTAGTTCATTCTTAGAGATCTAAAGATTAGGATGTAGAAAAGCAGGTCAAAATGTGGTTGAAACACAAGCAGCAGTTTGTGACGAACACAACCTGTGCTGGAGCTGAAATGGAGTCATTTGTTATATGATCCCAGTGTTATCAGCCTAAATAAATATGTTTTGCCTCCAAATATATTTCAACTCAATACACGTCACAACTTTTTTTGTCAGTAACTGGTCTTGGAAAAATAGAGCCACATAGTAAAACATATGAATAAATGGCCTCGTTCCTGCACATTGTCTGTTTTAATATTAGATATGTTGTAATTTGCAGTAGTAGAGTCTAGTGACACGACAAAAGAAGACAAGGAAAAAGAACAAAAAATAACACTATGGTACCACATTATAATAAACCGGAAAAATCAGGAAGAACAGGATTTTTTTTTTTGGTAAGAAATAGTTGTAATAAATTGTAAAATCATTATAAAACTAGAAAAGCACTCTGAGAGACAGACCTCCCCCCTCTGAATAAAGAGAGTTTCACCAAAGATGTTACTGTATGTTTGTTTGTCTGTTTGTTATTTAGCAGGATAACTCAAAAAGTTATGGATGGATCTTGATGACGTGTTGGGGGCGTCGCAAGAAACAAATAATTAGATTTTGGTGATGATCCGGAAGAGATCCTAGATTTTGGGTCACTTTGAAATTTTACATTTCAGTAAATGGAGAATAAATTTTAGTTCCTTGTGACATCCCCAACACGTCATGACATTTTCATCAAGATCCGTCCATAACTTTTTAGACAAACAAACTTCCTTGGCCGAGGTAATAAAATGATTTAAGTTATGCTGCAAAACAAATGTGTGCTATTTATTACCTTTTTATTTTTTGCATTTCCCACAGGATAGTTTTGATGACTGTTACAGAACTGAATAATCTTTGGAGAAACTGCTTTATTCAAAATGAACAAAAAATATAAAAACATGTTTTATGATCCTTATGTATAATTTTTATGGATGTTTATATGTATCAATGTTCTGAATGTGCAAAGGCCTTTAAGGGAACAGTGGACTGATCACAGCTTTTTCCCACATTGAACTTGGCTTTGGTTCTTATTTTTGCCTCTTTCTTCTTTCTTCATCCAGGGAGGTTCGGTTTATTTCCCAGCAGCAGAAGAGTCTCATATCTCCCAAAGTTTTCCTGCATCATCGGTTCCTCACACAGAGTCTAAAGCAGCTCTGTTCACCCCTCTGTCCTACAGAGCTTAAGGCCTGTTACTGTAAAGGCCAATGAAATATGATCTAAGGTCAGTGTGGTGGATCAGCTGTGTATGAGGACTTCAATGCAAACTCTCACTATTAAATCTGCAGACATTACATTATTATACACAGGACGTCAGACTTTATTCCAACAGTGAAATGGTTTCACTTAAGGTTTAAGTTGCACAAAGCTTTGATTTCTTTGTGATAATTAAGTGTGTTTTGGATTTATGTCCTATAAGTCACCTCATACATGGTGTGCTACATACATTTATGTTTTTAGTTTATTTTTTTACTAAATATTACCCTATAGCAGGGGGTCTCAAACATATTTTCTTTCAACCCAATTTTATCTCCGCTCCAGTAAAATAATAGCTTAATAATCTTTAAATAATGATAATTAAACATTTTTAAATGGATTTTATTGCAAAAAAACCCCCATTAAACTGTGACATATCCTGTAAAAATGTAACTTTAAGAAAAATAATATCAGTTGTTCTATTTGTCTCAGTTGTTTGTTTTAACCTGTGCCTGAAAGTACTAAACAGAATTTAGTTGTACAGGGTGCAATGACAATAAAGTCTTCTATTCTATCTATTTCGATTAAATAAGTGTCATTTTAAGGTATATTATGCCTCAATTTAGCATTTATCCATGTGTATTACGGATCAGTTCTACAATGACACTAAACGCTTAGTAATAAAAACAGAAAATGTTCAAAATTCTGCTTAATTTTCTTTACGCATTTTAGGTTATTGATATGTGTTCAGGTTATTCACATTTTATTGTTATGAGATAGTTTGTGAATGTAAATAATTTGACACTAATTTGACATGATTTTTTAAAAAAATTATTACAAAGACAGAAATTTGAAGTTGTCATTATTTATAGCCATAGTATATATTTTTTTCACATTAAACTGAGAAGAAAATATGGAGTCATTATTATATTCTGTTATTATTGTACTTGGTCTGTATGTAGAATCTGAGCTAAAATCAGTTCCACAGCCTTGACTGTGGAGTTTTTACACTTTACAAATTCATCCCAGGGGCCACATTGGAACATTTGGCGGGCCGCATTTGGCCCCCGAGCCGCATGTTTGAGACCCCTACCCTATAGACATAAGTGCTTCACACATGTACTGTATTTTGAAATGTTCAAGATGTGTATCTAATTGTATTGACTATTATCAAAAATACATGTTGTCTCTGATGCTTCTGCTGTCAGGGAATAAAGTGACTATGACTGTGTAGTCATGAGATCTTAATTACTCATACACATATTTTTTTTTTTTCAGAAGCAAAGAGGGATTAATCAATGGTTAAATATATTCATTATTGCAACAAACTGGTCTGGATTTCACCATAAAACTGATGCAGTATTTGTCCAATTGTTTCACATTTTTTAAACACCGTTTGCTGAAATCATTAAGTTATTTTTTCTTGTCATTTTTGATGGTAAATATATATTTAAGTTCCCCATTGAAATTACAGTCATGACATACCATGTCTACATTTAAACTTACAATGATTGCATTACATTAAATTATGTTTAATCATTAAACTATCGTGAAGGTTGTGATGGTTTTGTTTGACATTTTAATGCAACAATACCCCCCACCCCCACCCCCAATTTAAAATGATAAAATCTGAGGAATGTGAGGTAGGTCTGGGAACAACATGTTGACAAAATCTGTAGTTGTGGAACATGTGTCAATTTTGTGGGAATCACAAAACAGTTCTGAGAACTTTATAAAACTATCACAGTTTATGTTATTATTTTTTTCCAGGGATAAGACACAACCTCTGGATTAACTAAAATAAAGGTGGATAGTTACTACAGTGACTGGTGTGTTTTGGGTGGATACAAGTTCTTTAACTGATGCAATGAATCAGTTCTCATTTGTTAAACAAGCATCAGTTTAATCGAGAGGATAAAGAAAAGATTGTGTGAGTGATGAGAAAATCTGGATGAGAATCAGAATTACAATTCTATCCTGGGGGATTTTTTTGTTTGGTACAGTTGCTCCATTCAAGTGTAATTGGATGTAACAGGAAAGAAAGAAAGAAATTGTCTATAAATTTCACACACACACACACACACACGTTTCTATGTCTCAGGACCAAGTTTGTAATGAAGTAAACATTGGATAGTAAATGTAAAGACATCTTTTTTCTCTCCTTTTTTAAAAATAATATAAAATAATAATAATAATACACACACATATGTAGTACTAGACAATACATTATCAATATGATCAGAGGTGGTCAAAGTACTCACATTCTGTACTTACTGTAAGTAGACGTACAGCTACTTGTGTGAAAAAATACTCTGGTAAAAGTAGAAGTACTGATTCAGTTCCTTTACTGAAGTAAAAGTAAAAAAAAAAGAAAAAAAAGTACAACTTCTCAATTGTAATAAAGTAAAAAAAAAAAAAAAAAAAGAAAAATGTAAGGAGTAAAACTGCATTTATTTTGCCATGGATAAAATACTTGTTTAACCAGTAAAAAAAAAAAAAAAAACTCAGCACAGTATTAAAAAATAAAGCCTTTAAAAGTGAATTACTGTGTAGATACTGTGTCTGATCAGGTCACGTTACTCAGAAGGAAAAAAAAGTCACAATTGGGATGAAGTCATCATTATGAAATAAAAAAATATATACATAATTATTAGATAAAAAGTCAAAATTGTACAATAAAAAAATCTAAATTATGAAATAAAAAGTCAAAATTATGAGATAAAGAGTAGAAGGTCTGAGATAAAGGGAACATTTTCTCTCCCTCACTGATTTTCCCTCTGAAGTAACTAATTAATTAATTAAATTCATTCATTTAGTCAGCTCTAGGATCAGTTGGCAAAAGACCTATTCTGAACATCAGTGGATTTTTGTTCCTTTCTCTCAGGGTACAGACGTTCCAATACAACGTGATGATCAATTAAAATGGAATTGTGAAACAATGGTTCAGGAACACCGGATACGCCATCACAAAATAAAGACCTGAGCCCTACTGACAATATTTAGGGTATGTTGAAGTATACTTTACATAGTACTTTAGGTCTACTCTCATCAGTACACGATCTTGGTGTACAATCATGGACGTCCATTATGCAAGTACAATAAATGTTACATTAATTGTTATTTTCTATGACTTATACAGTATGATGCCACAGTGAACACTATCATCAAAGTTAGTTCAGTGTAATATTATGTGTTGTTTGTTGTGTATTAAATACTGTTGGTTGAAATAAATAACACCTTTGAGTGTTTATGTATGAAATGATGCCATCCTGTGTGTGAGAAACAAAACACTCAACTGATTTATAGTCCAGCAGACTGGAAAATGCATTAAGCGGAACAATATGTGATACAAATCACCATTAAAAACTGTTTAAAATAAGATGATGGTCAGAGAGAGAACATAGACAGTAACTATGAAATAATATCAGACATACAGTCGTAGAAAAATGACTAGACCACCCTTGTTGTCTTTGATTTGTTGTTCCTTTTATTGCCTGGTCATTTCACAGCTCATATTTACTGTATCTATGTCCCATGTTTTCTTCATAATAACCAAAATCACTTCAGTTTTTACATTATCTATGTCATTGTACTGACAAAAACAATGCTTTTATTCATTCAATGTTTTATTTTCTGCCTTTTCATATGACACACAGGAGTTATTACTGGATTATACTGTTTACACATTCTTTTAATGACTTAATGTTTTCTTTGTAATGTAAAATTTAATCTTCAAAACAAGGATCAGCAGAGGTAGGAAGTAATTAAGTATAAGTACTTCATTACTGTACTTCAGTAGATTTTTAAAGCATTTGTTCTTTACTTGAGTTTATTTTTCTGCCAACTTTTTACTTTTACTTCCTACATTTATTCTTCATTAAAATATCTATTTTATACTCTGTACCAGAGGTGTAAAGTAACTAAGTAAAAGTACTTCATTACTGTACTTAAGTATATTTTTTAGGTATCTGTACTTACTTGAGTATTTATTTTTCTGGCAACTTTTGACTTTTACTCCCTATATTTTTGTACAAATATCTGTACTTTATACTATTTACATTCTCAGAATAGACTCATTACTTTTACAAATTAAATAGATGTGACAGTATGAAAAATAAGTTGCTGTGACTTTATATACAATAGTTATAGAACTATTATCTCACAATTTTGATGTTTTATCTCGTAATGTTGAAATTTTCTCTTAAAATTATGCATTTTTATCTGACATTTATCATTTTTTTTTCAAATCTCATGATTTTTTAGCTCAATTGTGACTTTTCTTCTCCCATTTTTGGTCAATTTCTTGCCCATATCCACAAAACAGAGTAACTGTGACTCCATCAAACACATTATCTACACAGTAACTCACTTTTAAAGGCTTTATTTTAGATACTTTTGAAACTCTTCTGATTTTATTTTCTTAATTATTATTGCATTAATCACCAAAAAGCTGTTTTCCTTTTTACTTTTGTACTTTATGACAATTGAGAAGTTGTACTTTTTTTTTTTTTTACTTTTACTTAAGTAGAAGAGTTGAATCAGTACTTCTACTTTTACTACCAGAGTATTTTTTTCACAAGAGTAGCTGTACTTCTACTTAAGTACAGAATGTGAGTACTTTAAACACCTCTGCTCTGTACATTCTCACAATAGGCTTGTCACGTTTTCAAACTAAACAGATGTGACCGTATATAACATCACTGGAGGACAGAATAAGCACATGGTCATGGTCCACATTTTCCAGAAGTTCCTGCCAGTACCCAAAAAGATAAACACCATGACCTGATCAAACACAGTGTCAAAACAGGAACTCACTTTTAAGGGCTTTAGTTTTTTTCTACAGTTGTTTTGAAACTTTTTATGATTTTGTTTGGTTCAGTAATTGTTTGAGTCATGGCAAAAAAAAAAATGTGTACTTCATTATGATGGAGATATTGTACTTTTTTTTTTTTTACTTAAGTAAAGGAGTTGAATCAGTACAGTACTTTTATGAGAGTACTTTTTCCACACAAGTAACTGTACAGTACTTCTACTTACATACAGGATGTGAGTACTCCCCCCCCCCTCTGTGGATCATAGAAGGAACTAGAAAAGCACTCTGAGAGTAAACCTCCACCAAGAGAGGTCCACTAAGGAGGTTATGTTTTCATTGGAGTCTGTCTGTCTGACTGTCTGTCTGTCTGTCTGTCTGTCTGTCTGTCTGTCTGTCTGTTTGACTGTCTGTCTGTCTGTCTGTCTGTTTGTCTGTTTGTCTGTCTGTTTGACTGTCTGTCTGTTTGTCTGTCTGTCTGTCTGTCTGTCTGTCTGTCTGTTTGTCTGTCTGTTTGTCTGTCTGTCTGTCTGTCTGTCTGTCTGTCTGACTGTCTGTCTGTTTGTCTGTCTGTCTGTTTGTCTGTTTGACTGTCTGTCTGTCTGTCTGTCTGTCTGTCTGTCTGTCTGTCTGACTGTCTGTCTGTCTGTCTGTCTGACTGTCTGTCTGTCTGTCTATTTGACTGTCATCAACATTACTCAAAAAGTTCTGGATACATTTTGATACAATTTTCAGGATGTGTTGGGAGTTCCACACAGAACAAATCATTAAATTTTGGTGGTGATTCAGAAGAGATCCTGGATTCTGGATCACTTTGAAGTTTTACATTGCGGTCAATAGAGAATAAATTTCAAAGTGATCTAGAATCCAGGATCTCTTCCCGGATCACCACCAAAATGTAATCATTTATTTCTTGTGACACTCCCAACACATCCTGTAATTTTATCAAAATCCATCCATTACTTTTTGAGTAATGTTGCTGACAGACAGACAGACAGACAGACAGACAGCCAGACAGACAGACAGACAGACAGACAGACAGACTCCAGTGAAAACATAACCTCCTTGGTGGAGGTAATAATTACCATAATGTAAGCCAAAAATAAAAACCTAATGCAACAAATCAAACAAACTAAAAGCACATTTGACTTTTGATGGTCTAATATTTTTTTCCACAACTGTATAGCTTTCCATAAACTGAAAACCACTGTCGGTGACGTCAGTGAAATATGGGATGACAGATCATTGAAAATCAAATCTATAAAGGTTTGACATCTAATATCTCAAATGCAGGAGAAAAAGATAAACAATATAAACAATGAAAAGCTTTTCAGTTTGATATGAACTTTGATAATACATCCAAGCTGCATTAGTAAATCTACACAGTAATAAGTGACAATCTGTAAATATATTATAGACAATATGTCAGTATGTCAGTGAGAAGTTAAGAAAGAACAGAAACAGAACTGGAAACAAGACACAGAGGCAACAACAACAGAACTACAGGGCTTCAAATCCAACACTATAACTTGATTAAGTGGTGATGAATGAGCACAGAGAGCAGGATGCACAGGTCTACTCTACCATACTGAACATGTCTATGTCCATGAAACACTGAGTATCAGATTAAATATCATCACACAAGCCCAGATAAAGAACAGCCAGACTGTCTCTCACAACTTTGGTAAACACTGCTCTCTACAGCAGGGACTCTACACACTGACACCAACACAATAATAATAATAAAAAACAAAAAACCGACTCAGACAATGTTCACAGTTAGCGGTACGAAACCATATGAAACATAATACAGGCATGTGTTTTCCAGACTATTCCAACATTGGTCAAAAACAGCAGAGGAGAACCACTGTGCATGGTTGACTGATGCATGATGATGGGTTAGATGAGCTGGGAGGGAATAAATCGCATGAAAGAGGGAAAACTGGAATAGAAATGCCTTGTTTGGATCAATAGATGTCAACTATAAATCACTTTCCCACACAGGCTACACAACTTCATCACTGTCAGTCAGAGTCACAGATGTAATGTAACATTCAAAGGGTGCTCTGGAGAATATAAAACTTTATTCAGCAGATGGAGTCTGATGATCACGCCTTAAGCACTTACTGAACTCAGAAGACATCGATTTTGGTGTTAGTAACTGGAATTGTGTTTGTCGTATATTACATTTCCTTGAATTTCTGCTCTTAACTGTAGATTGAAGATGTCTGTTTTTAATGTTAAATGTCCCCAAATTAGAATGGCTTACCGTTAGTACTAAATTTACTCTCTCTGGGTCTATTCTGCATTGAAAAAAAAGGCAGGGGGGGGGGGGTCATCTTGGGCGTTTTGTTTGTGCCTTTTGTTTGTGCTGTGCTGCTGCAGTAATATCACTCTTGGTAGCTTGTGCTGTGGTTGTAGGTATGTGTTGTATAAGGTTCACTTCAAACCTCTGTCAGGATTTTTCTAAGAGAAATCTTAATTATTTTTTTTAATTAAAAAATTAATTAAATTGGGAGAAAATATATCATTGGATATAACACACAGAATGCAGAATAAGCCATCAGATCATTTTAGTTGTTAATAAATGACACAAAAAATTAAGAATTAAATGTTTGCCATGTCTAGACCAGGGTGTGACCATTGTTAATGTCGTTACCCATTTTTCATTTTAGTCTTAGTCTTTTGTCAAAGTTCATTCCAAGCTAATTTTCCAGTGTTACATCAGTATATACATGTAATACATACATGTATATACGGTGGTACACATGTAATATATGTAACAGAAAATGGTGCTTGTCATAATAATCATAATAATAATTATAATCATCCAGATAATAATCCAGTTTTGGATTGAAACACACAGTCCTACTAATAAACCTAAACTCCTCAAAGACGTTATGACTGATTATTGATTAAATTTCACATGTTTTCATATTGTCTTTCTACTATAGACCTCCATTTTTCTGTTGAATCAGGTCTATTTGGGTTATTTAGAATATGTTATACCGTATGCACAGTAGGCTATATATGTTTTCTACTGTAGACCTTCATCTGGTTTGAATCGTTCTACTAGTCTTTGTGATGTATTATTATTCAGAATGTTTTATCTCTACAGTATTTGGTATACTATGATCTCCAATTTTTATGTCATTTCTATGTGTTTGCTCAGCTATAAAGGTAGCCTTAGTGTTGTAATGTTTTTTATGTGTTGTTATTTGTCATAAATTGAAGAAGGACTGAGGATTTATTCATTTAACTCAATTCAATCAAGACATGTAATCAATATGTTAGTTCTAGAACACAATTCACCTGGAATTAATACACAAGAATATTCCTGAAATAAATAAACTGACATGTTTTGACTAAAACTGGACAAAAATTCCTTGCATTAACATCTGATTAAAAGTAGAATAAAACTTTTAGTTGACTAAAATGTGACTAACAAAAATGATTTGTGAAAGACTAAAAGTGCCTAAGAATGAACTTTGACAAAAGACTAAAATGAAAAAAAGGGAAACAAAATTAACAATGGGAAGAAGAACAACAACCGGTGGCGATTTCCTTTTATCAAAGATGAGTGAAGAATGTGAGAAAACAACAACAATCTTTAATTCTTTTTACAGAAGCGACAACAGTCATTCAGATCCATAATCCACCATTTTGTTTAGTCATTCCTAACATTCTCCGGACTCCTTCGTGAACTTTCCGGCGTCTAACTACGTCATCCTAAAGATTACGCTGATTGGTTGTGGTACCGTCCTATTGCATACAGAGGATTTGAAAGACAACCTTTTAGCCCCGCCTCCCCTGACTATGAAACACCACTCGACCCGTACATGTAATGAATAGAGATAGCGCGGCTAAGCTAGTAGCCTATATACTTCTTTCTCTCTTTTTTTTAAGACACCATGAACAACAGGTGTTTTGGCATGACCTTATTAGTCCTTTTGCGCTCCATAGGACAGCGTACAGTAAGTCACTGGAGCCTGTACTGTACATACATCCCACCCAGTGTGGCTCTTGTCCAAGCTTTAGCATCTGGAATCCAAAATCTGTGGATGATCTGTGTACTTTGCATTGTAATTTTATTAACCACTTTCAAATATCTGTTTTTCTTCACATAGGAAGCTTTGTACTCTGGTAATGTGAAGAGGCCTCATGCTGTGGTATACATTTGACCTTTAAAACACAAATATTTTCAAGTCACTGAGAGTGTGTTTCCTCATAACGCAAGCAAAGACAGCTTGTGGTCATGAATGTTGCTACATGCACCCAACCTGACAGTGACAGATGAAAGCAAAACTGAGCTTAAACACCAGTGCTTATTAGTGGAATTTTCCCAAGAAAATATTTTGACCTCTACAGAGAGGTTTTAGACAGTTGTACAGAAGATTGATCCAATTTATTTAATTTTTAAAGGTACAAAAAAGAGGATAAAATCAATGAAAATGTGGTGAACGGACATTAGATGTGATGATCTATTCAAATCTGTCACTCAAGTGAATGTATGAATATGTGGAAATATGGGAAATACTTCATAAACAAAAGTTTTGAATGAAAAATGCTACTTAAATAAAAGTATAAAAATACACTATAAAATTATAGTGAATGATATCTTTCCATTATTGACAGTGAAGCGTCAGTGTTAGCAGCGAGGCTGAGCTGTGTCAGACACTTTTATATCTATTCCAGGGATGTGAAAGCTGATGATGTGATTTATGGGAAAGGAAAGAAGAAAAAAAATATTCAAATCTGTTTTTGTTTTTCAGATTTTTTCCTGTAAGATTTCATTTTTATATGGTACCTTTTATATGATACTGGCTGTCAACGTGAACATGTCTTAAAACGAAACCATGTGAGGAGTTTGGAGGGATAAGTCACTATTTGCTGGAGCGTTTAACAACTCAAACATATGGATCTGGCTACACGTTAGAGGCCGAAGGGTGTGAAACAAAAGCTTATTATATCTTCTCTTGTAAAAAATATTCCAACCAAAAGTGTCAAATAGATGTAGAGGTGGGAAATATGAAATATGAAATGGAATAGAGTGGAAGTAGAGCGCAGCTACACACTCAGATCTACTATTTTGGCTTCTGTGAATATGTGCCATTTGTGGTGGAGATTGGGAAGAAACAGTGGAGTCAGAAATTATAGATTCATTGAGCAGGACCTCATGTTCCATGAATGCTGTGGATGTGAACCAACAATGTAGAACAGAACGACCCATGAGGTCATGTCTGTTCGTACAGTTGGGCTCATAAGTTTACATACCTTAGCAGAATTTATGATTCTTTGGCCATTTTTCAGGAAATATGAATGATAATTTAAAAAAAAACAACTATTTCTTTCATTAATAGTTAATGGTTTGGTGAAGCAATTTATGAATTAATTTACCAAACAAATGTCTTTTGATGTCAATGACAGATGTTAGTCTTCTGTGGTAGTTGTGCATGAGCCACTTTATTTTCTCACATGGTAAAGCTGCTCCATTTTTCCTGGCAAAACACCTTCAGATTTTGGGTTTTCTTGCATGAACTGCATGTTTAACATGTCCTCATAGTGTCTCAATGATACTGAGGTCAGGAGACTGAGATGGACACTCCTTCACCTTTACGTTTTTTCTGCTGTAGCCAATGACAGGTGGACTTGACCTTATGTTTTGTGTCATTGTTGTCATGTTTAAACATCTGAGATTCAGATTCAGACAGAGTATGTAAACGTCTGAGTACAATTGTAAATGGATGTTAAATAAAAGTGAACAAGTGGTGCCAGGAACAACACACCTTTGTTTTTACTCTCAAAGTGTGAGACCATGGGTTTGACCTTTCAAGGCTGCTCAAGGTCAAAGGTCATGATGCCATTTTGACTCCCATTCCAGATTTCCTATCTGCCAACAATCTGCCAGCTGGTTTATTTTACTTTGACCTACAGATGCCCAACAAACTGTGATGTGCATCCATGACATGGCTGATTAGGCCTCTTCTTTATGAGTCTATGATTAAAAGTCAACTTTTAACAACCATCCTGTGGTTTCCAGCTGCAGTGTTGTCAAAACAATATGACCAGAACAAAACTTATTGACATTCACAATCATACTTTAATGTTTACATGATCTTATAAAGCTGAAAACAGACAAGCAGGACAATGCACATTAACAAAATATTTATACATTTAATTTCAGTATAAACATGGAAATGTGCATAAATAATAAAACAAAATTGGATCAGGTTTAAAGCTTTTTTTTTTTCCTTTTTATAAAGCTTATTAATCAAATTATTTAGATTGTTAATACTAAAAAGGAGTCTATGCTTTCATTCTCAGGTTCTCTGACTTAGATAAACAGACTGGAATTTGGAATGTTTATCTTGAAGATAATTGTTTATATTTATTTACTTTATCTTGATGAGAATGTTTGACTAGTTCCAAGAATTTCCATGTTGAGCAACCCACTTAGACAATACAACTAATCTTAAGCAATATTTATAGTAAACTAAACTACATTGTTAGGGGATGAGTATGTCTTTGTCCTCTATACATTTGTCTTTACTTGTTTTATGTTGTTTTGTCTACACATATCTACTGAGTCATTATGTCTTCATAAGAAGATATATATATATATATATATATATATATATATATATATATATATATATATATATATATATATATATATAAAATACTTTTAAGTATATTCTGCTTAAAATAATAATGTCATTGTTCGATAATTCTCCATTGACTTTCTTATTTTTGCACAGGCTTTTTTTGCAGTGTATGCGCTGAGGTTTAATGTTAAACAGGATGATATGAAGTATTTAAAAATCTCAGGGGGTTGCATTGTTTCATGATAAATCCTGTGTGTTGAAGAAGTAAAACTATGTGAAACCCATCCCATAGCTTTAGAAGTAACTGTGTTCATTTGGGACATTGTTTCCTCTTAAGGCTATACATATTTATCTCCTCTGGGGCTGTGGAGACTTTTTCACTGCAAAGAGCCATAGTGGTCATATTTTTGTGCTATTTGTATACATTACATCAATGGGATAATTCTGTTTTATTTTATTTATTCCAACAGAGTATTTTATTTTGTATTGTTGGACTGTCTTTTCTCTGTAGCACTTTGACATTCCACTGAATTATTCCTGTTTTATAAATGCATTAATGCATAAATGCAATTTATCATCATTATCATCATCGTCATTATTATTCTTATTATTATTTATTATGAACTTCAAACATTTGGACAAATCTGCCAAGGAAAAATACTTATGTTTTCTATTTGTGTTTGGAAACTGTTTCCATGATGCTGAACCAAAGGAGGAGGGGAGGGATGTCCTGGAAAAGCTCCACTATATATATATATATATATATATATATATATATATATATATATATATATATATATATATATACATACAATGAGCTCTCTGTGTGGAGTTTGCATGTTCTCCTCGGTTCTGCGTGGGTTTTCTCCAGTGTCCTCCCACCATCCAAACACATGCACTGATAGGTTAATTGGTTAATCTAAATCACCCATAGGTGTGAATGTGAGAGTGATTGTTTGTATTTATATGTTCAGCCCTGAGATGAACTGGAGACTCATACAGGGTGACCTCTGACCCCACCTTCACCCATTGTAACTGGATTAGGCCCCCAGTGACCCCTGTGACCCTAATGAGGATAAAGTGGGTTCAGATGATGAGATGAATAACTGAATTGCAAATAATTCCAAGTAAAAAGTAGCAAATATATATTACAAATAGATAGAATGGATATTTGTGTTGTACACATGTATGTGCTGTATGTTAGTAGAAAAAAAACATTATAGTTTAGTATCAGATAAATGAAAACTCTATTATGTATATTTAATATGAAACACATACAGATTATATAAATATAAATATATATATATATATATATATATATATATATATATATATATATATATATATATATATATATATATATATATATATATATATATATATATATATATATATATATATATATATATATATATATATATATATATATATTATTATCCTTTATTTGTTACAGCAGGCTTCCAGAAAGATTCCTGAGTGCTATGTGGGTTTTTTTTTTTTTTTTTTTATTCCAGTTTTCTGTTTGTTTATTTATTTTTTATCATAGTATTGAGATCTGCTTGTTGGTTTTTTTGGTGGTGCTTTGTTTTTCTTATCATCATCCTCAGGGCATTTGAAAAGAACAGCAGCTACTCTGTTACGACATCCAGTTACTCAAAAGCTAGATTTAAAGACACAATAAAGTCTATAATTGTGTAATAAGTGAAGTATTAAGTATTGAAATAAAGCAGTAATGCAAACTGAATCAACTCAAAATCTAAAAAAAAAAAAAAGCCTTCACTTTGAGCATTTAAAATAAATCTAACAATAATACGTTATCTGAATAACTGGAAAATCTAGTTATAATGTAGAAGAATGCATAAAATTATATATTATTGTAATAAATTAATACAGACTATCTATTAAATACTGTATTTGTAGTAAATTTTTAAAGTGCGTAGAAATATTATAGTTTAAATTAAAAAATAATTGTTTGAAATTGCAAATTAGATTGATAGAACAAAATGTACATGAATGGTTTGTGTGGATGCTTTGTGTTACTGGAAAATAGACAGAAAAATGATGTTAAAGCAAAGGAAGTGGAATTGATTTGACTATTAGTTTGTTCAAAGGGGGGTGACAGTCTATAGGTTCTACTTCTCCCCAATTTCTTTACAAGTGCTGAAAAACTTTGTTGACTTTATTGAATAGTCCTTTGTTATCTGATGATTTTGTGTGTACACTCAAAATAAAACGGAACTAAGAAACAAAACTGAAGTAACTTAGAAACACACTTTCAAAATTATGGAAAAACTGAGTTGGAACACGTGTAGTGAAGGTGTAGAATGTAAACTCAATGAACCCTGAAGCACATGACACTGCAGTGGGTTTTGTCCTGAAGGGAGGAGGATAGTCAGAAACATACATGAAACGTCTGCTTAGATTAACATCTGCTTATGTTTGTCAAAGCCATATTTTAAAGCAGGAGCATAAAGTAAAAAAAATCAACAGACTATCATAACAATGACATCATTACATTACATATTGATATTTAGAACAAACATTTCACACCTACTTACATCAACAGTTAAATATTACATCATCAGATCAGAGACAATGATAATAAAAGACAAATGTTTTTGGTTTTTTTATGTCTTGTCTGTTCATTAATTATCTTTACATTTAGATTTAATTAATTCTAAAGAAAAGTTAAAGGATCATTAAATATAATAATGGTGAGATCATGCAGTAATATCTTCACAACTGTTTCAGACTCCACTGACACCGATTTAATTAAATAGAAGATTTTATTATGAAAAGAAAAATCTATGTTATCACATCCTCCTTCATTAAAAAAAAATCCAATGTAAAGGACAATATATTAAAATAAAAGAAGAAAAGAAAGAAATATAATTTCGGAAAGTTGCCTGCTTGGGAAGGTTTTAGCCCTGATGTGTCCATGACATACCCTTATAAAGGTTTACATCCCTTAACGTCTAGTACCCCTGAATGTTTGGGTGGCTAACCCTGGTCCTGGAGAGACACTATCCAGATCAAGGTTCTCAAACTCCGGTCCTCAAAGGTTGGTGTCCTGTATGTTTTAGATATTTCCCTTTTCCAACATACCTGAACCAAATGTCTCATCATCATCATCATCATCATCATCTCCAGCCAGATGCAGTGCGTCCTATTCCTTAAAGAGATTATCTGGAGTAAAATACATTTAGCTCAGTTTGTGGATGATTGTGAGTAAATAATACATATAGTTGACATCCAAACCACACCATTTGTTTGTACATTGAGAAAGTTTGATTTTGCCATTTTGAGCCAAACTGTGTTACATGGAAGTGATGAAGGCATGTCTTTTTTGCTATTTTTAGATGTCCACTAAAGTTCTAAACAACATCACACTTACGTGGTAGTAAGTAGAGGGTCCCTAAAGACAAACCCAAGAGTCCCAAGGTCTTCATGTCGTCAGATAGTTACTGATCTCAAGCCAGAAGACGTCTTTAGGAGGAAGTCCTAAATAGTCATTTGCAGAGTTACATGTTTTGGACATTCATGATTTCATTGGATTCTTTTTGAAAACCGCAATCTGTTAGTAGGCTAAGCTTTGCTGTTGAATACAGCTTCATTTCAGTTTCTAATGAAATACTGGACTGTTTTTAAAAAAAGAACGCAACGAAAAACGTGAATTTGTAGCGTTAGCATCGTTTTAACATATGGATTTCTGGCGGGGTGGTCTGGTCCCACCAAAGTGGACCAGTAGACACTCCAGCGGGATGTGAAAACAGCAGAAGAAATCACTGGGACCCCCCACCCCCACCCCCACCCAGAGACACACTGTCTAAATAGTACAGAACATCATTGGTGACCCCCACCATCCAGTTACTACCCTTTGGAAGAAGATACAGATCTTTAAAAACCCAGTTAACAGCCTGTAAGACCACTGACCTCAACTTATAATCATCTGTGAACTCACAACTAATGATGGATGACTGGGGGGGGTGACGACAACATAAATGTCTATTCATTTCTATTGACTGTGGGAGATTGTGGGGGAACTGGTGGCACTTTAAACTTTATCTTGCACTGCACCATAGCACTTTTTTTTTTTTTTTTTTTTACAGGGTACAGACTAAGCAGTGCTGTTGCTCTAACTCAATTTCATTGTCTTGACAATGACAAATAAAATGTTGAATCTTTCTAGAGCAGTGCTGTCTGTAGAACAAAGCCCCACGGGAATAATTAAGTTTACCTTGAACCTGTTTCTCTCTTCCATCACACCTGGAAGTCATTCTATCATTATCAGGCATCTGCAGAACATGATAATGAGCTGGTCAGTAATTGAATCATGTGATGGAAAAAGAGAAACATCTAAAATGTCCAAGATAGTGGCCCTCGAGGACCAAAGTTTCACAGCCTTGAATTAGACGTTCCCTCTTCCAACGCATCTGACGATCATTAAACTGGGGGAAAAAAACTTCTGAAAACAAGTTTAAAAATTGTTTGATTTAATATATTTTTGCTTGAATTAAGCAAAAATACATAAATCTGCCAATGGAACGGGTGAAAATAACCTTGAAATAAGATTTTCCAGATCTATTGTCTAAAAAATCAGTTCTTACATCTCACTGAAAAGTTACTCTTTAGATGATTATGTTTTATTTAAAATGTGATGAGATATTTTGACAAGAAATTATTTCCTATTTAAATACATTTAGATTTTTGTAGTGTAAGTTTCCAGGAATACAAATACCTTTGGATAAAGAAAAAAAATAAAAATCACTTCAAAATTTGTTGTAATTTCACTTTTGATTTTATTGAACCATGGTTTATAAGGACTGGTGTCACTTCTAAACTCAAACTCAAACCCAAGACGTTTCCTTCTTGTTGGTGCTTTACTCTTCATTGAAAGTTAAGATGGGATTACTGCAGCTTCTCAAATAAACCTACATCATCAAGAGATATTATTTACAAAGATAATAAACCATCGCACCAACACAGACATCTAACAGTGCACAGCAGCACAGACTCCATATGGCTGAAGGTCAAAGGTCATCCTCCACAAATGCTCTCAAACAAAACATAAAAACCTCTGGGGGTTTGAACTCACTCCATCGACCTGTGTCTTAACTCTTGATATCAAAATACACATTTTCCACAAATGGAAGAAGCGTTGGCAAAGGGTTTATTGGAAATTTGTTTCAACTGGAGAAATGAAAGACAATTTGGAACAAACAACATTGAAAAGAACACATTGTACATTTTATGGAGACATTTACGATAAACCAAAGTGTGATGATTATCTTTGACTTCTGACTGTACACCTGATGGGAAGGGTCAGAGTTCAGAATAAACATCTTTTTTTTTTTTTTTTTTGCCTCTCATTAAAAATAAATAGTATTTCCTTATTAGTAAACCTTTAAGGCATGACCCTAAAGTTTTCTTTAATTCTCTAGAAAACCAATTGTCAACATATAACTCAGAAATGCATGAAAAATGGAAAACTAATTATTATTATTTATGTTCTTCATCTGAAAAAAACCCCCCCAAAAAAACCCAAACACATGCACAGAAAAAAAATATTCCTCTAAAGTTTGGTCATGAATGGATTTGACTGAAGCCATTATAAATCATGATTTACATCAGGCCAATTCATTTTCGTCTTTCTCCAGTTCTGACAAGGACACATGGACAAAAATAAATGCCATACGAAAAAGTTAAATCAGCGGTAAATGAAAAAATAATGGGAAAAAAAATGACAAAATCTAAATCTTATCATGTGTATTTCCTCATTTCTAGTCCAAATATCACTTTAATAACACTTTTTAAGTGTCAAATAACACTTAAAATAATACATAATCACTGAGATATAAATAACTTATTTTTAGACAATAGATTTTTTCCCTCCAGATCTATTGTCTAAAATAAGTTCTTATGTCTCTGACAAGTTCCTCTTTAGGTAATTATGTCTTATTTGAAATGTGATGATATATTTTGACGAGGAATGAGGAAAATACTTGTTAATATTTTGAGTTTTTCCAGTGATATTGGTCTTCTGTGTTTTCTAAAGTAATAATTTATGCTTTGATTAGTTCGGGTCTGAATATTGTTGATATTTTTTTTAAAGTGTTATCAATTCACAAACATGGGAAAAATGCACCCAACAATCAGCATCTTTCAGTTAATGCCAGCTGCCACATAGAGAGACATCATCAATATCTGCTGGAGTAACAGCTTTAAACCATCAACAGGTGAAGCTTTTGCAGCTACAACCGCATACAGTTGGTAAAGATAAGGAAAAGAAGATGCAGCCACTCTCAAATAAGCACTGAGGACAAAGACAAGGTACCACAGCCGTACGGCAGCACAATACATCAGTGTTTAAAAAAAAAAAAAAAAAAAAGATACAAAAACATTTTTCCTATAAAAATATACTGTTAAATATACAAGACATGCATGCTAGAAATATGACGGACCAAAAACAAAACTTCTGAAAACAACTTATTTCAACTGAGAAAAAAAAAAATAATGACATTTTATTATCAGCATGAACTTATCAACTTTTGTCACTGATGAAATTCAAGTTTCTTTTGTATCTTTTCAACACTTCATTGTTCACACAGGCATAAATGGGAATATAATGGTAGGGGAAAATCGAAATGATAACGAAAAAAAAACAAAAAAAAAAGAGGAATGAATGAGAATTGATTGTTCAGATGTTCTGTTCAACACAAAAAGGAATTGTTAATTATGGGATTAATCCTCACAAATAAATGACAGTTTTCAAATGGGGATAAGTGAGAACATATGTTAACAGGTGTTTTAAACATATGCTGGTTACTCATGTTAAAGCAGATTCTTCAGAACTGATTTGCTTGCATGACTTTGATATCAGTGGATTCTTTGATTTCTTTCAGTTTGCCCAACATAAACTTTATGAGACTGTAATGATTGGATTAATGGATGAAATGGTCAGGAATCAAAGGTTATTAAAGTGAAATGCATTTCTCTGTGTGCTGGGTAAACCCCCAAGATTCTGATTCTTATCTTAGTATAAAAGGGTTGGTTGTTGAAGGTTGTGTCAGTCAAGTCCAATGGGATTTGGAAAGTCTAAAAAAATAAACAAACAAACTCAAGTCTCTAAACAAAACAGGTTGTGTTAGATGGCTGGGAATTGGTATTCTGACAGACTTTGCCTTTCTTCTACCTTCTCTTAGATAAGCCACTACAGATATGTTGCGATGCTTTCAGCATGACAGCACAGATCTGATGTCCACTGTACCGATGTGATTCACAAACGCAGGATAATACAACTCTACACCACAATCATGTGCTATCAAGACTCCAAACTGAATGCATGCAATCTGCTTGCCAGAAGTCACTAAAGTAATCGATATACGTTAGCAAAAATCGTACACATAAACCATATATATATTTAATTTGTCTCAATTTTTAAAACATCTGTATTGAAAATACATGAATTCTTTTTTTCTTTTCAAGTCAAACCTATGAAATTGTCTTTGGTCAAGAAAAATATCTTAAAATCTACAAATCATTGTACAGGGATTAAACAAAAACATACTCTAGATCATGTAACTGATCAAAATGGGGAGAGCTGATACCAAGTATCTAATCATTTCCATTTGGAGTGCTCCAAATATTTAAAGTGCTTTTGCATTATTCCCTCAGCAAGAAACATCCATCGAAGTAAGGCAGATTGGTTTTATCTGTTCAACTGTACTGAAAATATATACATTTGTTCAGAAGAAGAAAGACACCAAAAGAGTAGATTAGATTAAATTGTACAGGATAAAAGGTGAGGTCGAGCCTCCAAAAGGATGATCGATCCATTAACATTTAGGACAAATGTCAGAGCAAGACCCCTAAAGGTTGTGATAGCATCATCACAGCTGTTGATATAAAATCGGGTGAATAAAAAAAATTAGCAGCCTATTCACACACCATCTAATGATGCCATTTTCACACAGCTGTAGACAGAAGAGGACATGGATGATATGATATAAATTAAGACAAGGAAAACGTCTCCTTATAATGGGGAGGAAGAGGAGGGCAAGGAGATGAAGCAACATACTGTCAAATGAAAATGACAGCGCCCAAGAGGTCCCTGTTTTTTCAAGGACAGAGGCAATATCCTGTAAAACTGAGGGCGGAGTTTTAACTGTTTGTTCTTAGGCTGTCACTGCTGTAGTGGACTAATGTCTCCTGGGTCAGGACACATCACTTCGGCTTTTCCTGGACACAGAGGTCATCCCAGAGGGGATCTTCTGGGGGTCCTTAAGGAGAGTGTTGTTGGTGGTGTACCCTGGCCTGCTGTTACGAGGTTTTCCCAACTATCGGATTGTCCCTGAGAGTAAAACAAAGATGACTGTGTTAAGTGTGTGTGTGTGTGTGTGTGTGTGTGTGTGTGTGTTGTTGCTGTGCTCCAGACTTACAGGCTGCCGTACTGCGCCGCTGTGTCGTTCCTGATATTGTGCTGCCGCTGAAGCTCCTCCATAATGTTTCGAAGCTGTTTGAGCGTCTGAAAGGTCTCTTTGGGTTCCTGAATGGTGAACTTGGAATATTCGTCCTGTTCCCGCTGTGGGCCCTGGTACACCGCCATACTGGCACATGCATCTGCAATTAGAACACACACATATTGAGGTGGAAATGGAATCAGTGAAAGAACCTCAGCTCTGTCATATTTTGGAGTGGCCCTTTACAGGGAAACAATGTAGACGCTAATTTGGGGGAGTAGTGACAAAAGCAAAGTCCCACCCAAAAAAGCCACTCTCTAGGCCTTGCACCACTAATTTAAAAGGGACCACAAAGTTTAGACACGTTTTTCAGAAGAGAAGATGTTGGATTATGGAACTGTGAATGAGGCTCAGTATTTCATGAGCAGACACTGACCCTCCATGTTTTGGAGCTTGGTGTCGTTTAAAGAGAGGAGGGAGAAAATCCTTTCTGTTTCCCGGTCACAGTCAATGTCCAGCTGCAGGTTAGCCAACATGGTGCTGCAAGAGGAGAAAATACATTCTGAAACAGAGAGAATGACTTCATTCTATGTGCATCAGATATGCATCATTTCATATCTGTTGAAGTGTTACAGTTACACAGTTGATTTAAAAACAACCCACCTAGGAAACAGAGAGTTTTGTGTTCTGACTGTTTTTTTTTCTTCTAGTCTGGTGTGTGTTCCAGTATGGTTGTTCTCAAATCTGCCCTTTTTACACAATGTGATGCTTTCAATTTTAACTAATTGTAATAATGTCATGCTCATGGTGAAGTCAGATTTCACACAAACACTAGATTTTCAAGACAACAGTGAGTAGTTTTACATCAGTGTTTATCATCTTACGTTAACATTAGTGCTCTGTGATTAATTGAATTGCAATCACAATGTCATGCTGTGCAATTATGTAATCATCATTATAATAAATGACTGCGGTTTGTGATTAATTCATTCATTCATTATCTGAACCCGCTTTATCCTCACTAGGGTCGCGGGGCGGTTTGTGATTCAATATAAGCAAATGTGTACCTGTGAACATTCTTTCGCTCTCTTACTTTTAAATGAATGTGTTCATCTAACATATAGAAAAGCATGGACATTCAACATGTGTCCTACATGAAAATAATCACATCAGTACAAATCTTCCACTGAACAGGACTATCTCCTGTGTGGTGTGGAGCAGGTGAGCAGGTCCATGCTGTGCAGGTGTAGTCACATAACTACATGGCTTTCAGCAGAGTGCAAAGCCAACGCTGCTACGTCCCGCAGCAAATCTATATCCAACCCACACTTTCGGATCACACAACAAAACATTGTAAATGTAATAATTAAACTCATTTTTGCAACAACTTTAAAGCAGTTGGAAAATTTCCACTCCTGCTTCTCAGCGGGACAGTGGCTGTTCACCTGCGACTTTAATTTATTTATTTGTAGTTATTTGGGAAGAAAATACAGTGTTCTAAACTTCAGCTTTTGTATTTATATATCACAATATAAACACTTTTTATTACATTTTAATCCTGTGATATTTAAGCAAATAGAATCATATAATCGCAATATAGCCCACAATAATCGCAATTGCACATTTTCTTCAAATCACGCAGCACTAATTTACAATTATTATTACATGTATGCATTTAGCAGAAGCTTTCCTCCAAAGCTACTTACAGGGGTAGATAAACATCTTCTACAACATGTTTCATTAAATAGCAGTAACAACAGTAGTTACTTCATAGATATGTGATAGAATTTCTTGCACTATTGATGATGACAATGCTGTAAAAACACTCACGTTGTGCAGGGTTTGCAGCCCGGTGCGTTGCTGCTCTGGCTTCTGCAGCACTGCCAGACTCCACTGGCATAGTTTGAGGGGTGGAAGGTGGCCAGGCGGCCCTCGTTACAGCGGCCGACCTGGCCCAGGACCTCCAACCACTCACTGGCCTCGACACAGTTTCCTGCTTGCACATACAGTGGTTTCTCAGAATGGACCACCTGAAACATCTGGCACACAAGACAAACAATGATTTCAACAGTAGATCAGATCAATATCAGGACTGTTTCAACATCAGTTGTAAAATTGCATATTGAAGACTAACATATAGATATGTGTTTACTATGACATCAACACTTAAATATATACATTTTGTAACATTAATACACCAAAATGTTTTCGGTTTTCAGAACTTCTCCATGGTAATAAACACAGGAGTACGATAATTGTTTTCATTTGGGCCATAGGGAATGTGACTCTTATTCCATTTCAAGGTAGACACCCCCACCCCCCCGGATCACCACCAAAATTAAATCACTTCTTCCTGTTCACATTTCCAACATATCCTGAAAATTTCAGCAAAATCTGTCCATAAGTTTTTGAGTTATCTTGAACACAGACAAACAAACAGATAAATGCCGGCAAAAACATAACCTCCTTGGCGGAGATAATAATAATAATAATAATAATAATAATAATAATAATAATAATAATAATAATAATAATAATAATAATAATAATAATATAAAAATGATGATTGGGAATCTGGGGGTAATTATCTTACATTTTTGCGGTTAAAGGCACTTTCATCCAGTTTCTCCACTGCCTGGATGTTTTTGACATTGATGATGCAGAGGGCCTCTTTCCCTGAAAGCAGAACAAGGAATGTTTTAAAACCTGGTTGTTAGAATTATACTTTTTCTGTGGTCTTGAAAATTTTTTACTTTCATTAAAATACAGGTGTAGTGTCACACTCCACTTCTTTCACACCTTTTAGCGTGACTTTTGTTATTTATGATGGCCCAAAATATTTACCAGCACTTGGAGGGAAAGTCTTTCTGTTGTGACATTCACAAACCTCCTTTGATAAATTCTTTTTCAGTGCACTGAACTATCACAGTTACTGTGGTCAAACAATTAAGCGTCTCACTGCTGGATGAAAACAAACACAGCAGTTTGTTTTACACACAGCAGTGTGTCCATGTATTAAAAGTCAATGGCCAACCTAATAGTAACTAGCTAGTTGACCTGTGGGGATCCTTATACATGCATGCTGTATTGTATTTGTCCAGGAGTCACCACCGACAAGTTCTGGCCATAACACGATGATTATAGGACTACTGTATTCCAAAATGACTAATATCTCTCAAAACATTGGTCCTATCAACTTTCCATTTTTGCTGGTATGTTCCTTGACCAAAAATACATAAATATGCCAAACTGCAGTAGTCAGCTTTTTCTGGATTTTGTATGAATACCAAGACAGACAGACAGATCCATACATACATGCATGCATACATAAATGCATACATACATACATACATACATACATTCATACATACATACATACATACATACATACATACATACATACATACATACATACATACATACATACATACATACATACATACATACATACATACATACATACATACATACATACATTCATACATACATACATACATACATACATACATACATACATACATACATACAGACATACATACATACATACATACATACATACATACATACATACATACATACATACATACATACATACATACATACATACATACATACATACATACATACATACATACATACATACATACATACATTCATACATACATACATACATACATACATACATACATACATACATACATACATACATACATACATACATACATTCATACATACATACATACATACATACATACATACATACATACATACATACAGACATACATACATACATACATACATACATACATACATACATACATACATACATACATACATACATACATACATACATACATACATACATACATTCATACATACATACATACATACATACATACATACATACATACATACATACATACATACATACATACATACATACATACATTCATACATACATACATACATACATACATACATACATACATACATACATACATACATACATACATACATACATACATACATACATACATACATACATACAAGCACACAGAGGCCACATGGCTTTTACAATACAGATGATGTAGAAGTCACCCATATCATGTATTTTAAAAGGTTTTTAAAGGCTATAATATGAAGGGGCTACAATAATCCAAAAAACTAAAGGTGTACCTCTATGTTCGTAAAAGATCACAAACATATGCATTACTCTGGACTCTACTTTTATGACCAAGACCTCACCCGAAAACTTTGTTTCCTTTACTGGTTACAGAGTTTGAAGTAGTAGCTCAACCAGTACTGCCTGAAATACTATATACTGAGGTTACAAGCAAAATTTAGATAAAGACACTTCTCATGAGGGGCCTCAAATTCGTCATTCTGTCCTCGCCTTTTAACACATTATGCAAAGACAAAAATACCCAAGTGCCCAAAACGTTAGAAACACTCGAGTTTAAACTATGTGTTGACATGACCTAAAATGTCATTAATCATTTAAGCCACGTAAGCACATGACTGACTTATGACCTACTTCATTTCACAAACCATTTAATCAAGTCTTGTGTAGACACACATTGTATGTAATCCTTTTTTTTAAGAGTATAAGAGGGTGGCCTCACCTTTGTGTTTGTGGTAGGAGAGCTCCCTGTTGGTCACTCTAAGCCATCTCTTCTTAAAATTTTTCTTTCCAAGGCGTTTTCTTCCCTGGGCACGTTTCTGCACTTCCCTAGTAATAACACATGAAAGGAGTTTTCAAAACTTGATCCTTTTTTATTCACGGCAAATGAATAGGTATATAACAAAAACAAAATGAACAAGGAAACAGTTTAATTCATTTAAGAATGTTCTGGTTTTTTATTTGGTTTTGATACAATTGTCCAGCTGGACAAATCAAATTGCATGTTTCTGATTTGAGATAAAAAAAAAAAATGTGTTCCAAAGTCCAAAGCTGAAACAAAGCTCTAGTTCCACTGCAGACAATCATATCTACGTTAGAATAAAGTTAATTACAATACGAAGGTTCATGTATATTTGGTATAAAAGCCTGACTTCTTCTTTAAGGAAATTAATATCTTAGTTCATGTTGCTTACAGGGAAAGGTCAGTGAATGTTTTGGGAGCCTGCCCTATGCTAGACATATGATGGTCATCTCTAAAACCACATTCCTTCTTCATGTCTCAACTGGTTGTAACTGAATTGATGGAAATGTCTGTATCTAGGAAAGGATTCAGACATTCCCAAGAACTCATTAAAATTTAGTAGGGAGAAGAAGCAAAAGACAAGTGATTTGATTAAAGGATGCAGGATGCAGAACATCAGATAGTTCTATTTCTGTTTAGAAACGTCTCTTGTGCAGTTTCTGTGTGCATCCTTAATTTCTACAAATTAAATTTTTCCACAAATTTTCATTTTTGATGTTGTGGTTTATTTTGGGGTTGACTTCATCAGGGACACTGAGGTTATGAAGGCATATTTGACAACTTAGTTATATAATGGTTTAAGTAAATATTGTAAAATGAACTCTTACCCTTCTTTGAGAACCAGTGCGTCCTCTATCCCACTGGACTCCTTGCTGATATTAGAGGATATCTCATCCAGAAACTAGACACAGAAAGAAAGATTTATTAAGGTTAACTGTAAGAAATTAGTTTGTATACACCCACATTATAAAACACTTTTTAAAAATACCTTTTTAACTTTTTCAATACACTTATCCTCTTGGAATGATTTGAAGAAGTCATACATGTATGTTTCCTTGAAACTGGACTGAAAAAGGAAAATAAAGGGTTACAACTGCACAACTGAATCACAATATTAGTCTGTTTATTAAATAGGCACATAAAGCTGTAATGTATTGGACCGACAAACTACTGATTAACTTACCACTTTTTTTGACAAACTTCCCCAACTGCCCAGAGTCTGAATGGTTTTTGAGATGAGAGTGAGTGTCCGGAAAATTTCAGGATCCTGTAATTAAACCATAATGAATGTTCATTTATAAACTGTAATTTTTCTGTATATTGTTTAAATGGTCATCTGTGATGCTGGGGTTATGAACTCACAGGATGATGTGAACGGAGTTGAAAGGAGTGTGGGGAGAGGACAGCGACAGCAAAAAAACGCAGAAACACAAAACTGCTCACAGCTGAGTACTGAACATGTGGATCAGCTGTAGAAAGAAAAGAAAAATGTTGTCACAACAGAGTCCCTGCCAACACCGAGGACAATACTGGCAATGACCTTTAAACAGAATGTAGAATGGATAATATTATGAACTCCATAAAGTGGAGTTCTGGTGCCACCTCATGGTGGATACATAGACTAACAATTAATCTCAATTATTATTATATTTGTGAAAAGCTTGTTTACAGTATCATAATATTGCATTTCAAGCCTGTGCCATTATATAGGCAAAGCACTAACATATGTTCTATTATTTGGTTTTAAATAAGGAATAAGACAAAATAGGGACATGAATAGTAAAATAAAACAGTAGAAAAACTAAGAAAACAAATAAAACTGGATTGGGTATAGTGACTTTTAACACACTCAAAGCACTTTATGCTGAATCTATTATTCATTGACTCCAAAGTGATACACTGGTGTTGGCAAACTACTTCCCTGGGGCAGACTGATGGAAACATGGCTGATAATTTGCACCACTGGCCTCTCTGACCACCACCAAACATTCATCCATATTCATATAGCCATGTGAGTGACACTAAAGGCAAACTGAGTGAAGTGCCTTGCCCAAGGACTCAATGGTATTGGATGGGGTGGAAACTGAACTGCTAACTCTGGTTATGGGATGACACACTTCACTTCATGACCCACACCCACTTAGATGAAAACCAATGATGTAATTGAATGAAACAACAAATGCTAAATAACACTGTCCATTTCCTGTAGACTCAACTGTTAGAAACACCAAATGTGTTATTATCTGCACCTTTGTTATGTTTAGTGGAATTTTCTGTTTACTTTTGCAAAAATACCTGGAAATCGTTTGCAGGCTAAATGTCTCAATGACCTGAAGACATCACACATAAGCGGTGGACAGCTGGCACTGGACTGGGTGATGGAGGAGAAAACCTTCTGGACATAAATCTGGAGGTTCTCCTGCAGAAGGAACATTCACAGTTTACAGAGGATATATTTAAAAAGTGAGGAACAATTAATAGCACAGAAGAGATGGCTTTACCTTGTTGACCTCAACATTATCACCCTCTTTTAGTTTAATGGGGTCAATCTCACATGATTTGTTGGAATCACATATCTAAGAAAAAACACAAAAACAAAAAAATTACATCCAATATATGAAAGTAAAAAGCACAGACTTTTGTGATGACACATTTAGCTGAACCTCAGAAATATGAAATTATCATAAAACACAACACAGATAACATAAGGGTCTCCCCAGACTGTAGCAGAAGGGTACAGCACCTCCTTTCCACAATCTGAGCGCCTGTTTGCCGGTACTCTCGCGTGTGCTTTTAGTAAAAAAAAAGCGCTATCATTGGTAAAAATAGTGACATTATGCCAGCATTTAAAAGGTCACTTCTCGTCATCTGAACCCACTTCATCCTCACTAGGGTCACGGGGGTCTGTGGGGTCCTAATCCAGCTACAATGGGGTGGGGTACACCCTGTATGAGTCTCCAGTTCATCTCAGGGCTGAACATATATAGACAAACAATCACTCTCACATTCACACCTATGGACAATATAGTTTAACCAGTTAACCTATCAGTGCATGTGTTTGGATGGTGGGAGGAAACTGGAGTACCTGAAGAAAACCCACGCAGACACGAGGAGAACATGCAAACTCCACACAGAAAGGTCTGGTGTGGGAATTGAACCAGGGGTCTTCTTGCTGTGAGTGCTAACCACTGCACCACCGTGCTGTCCTTAAAAAGCCACTTTCCTGGTGAAATTAGCACTATACTAATCATGACCAAACACAAGGTATACACAAAGTCTCCTGACCAGAAGACGATCTGAACGATCCTCTCCTCTGTCATGGCCCCCACCCGTTGCACCCTCTCCCACCCCAACACCCCCTATAGCATAATATTTTGAAAACATCTTACAAAGCCCGGTTCACATTAAGCATGTGTGACAAGATCAATTATGTGAGAATATGGCAGGTAAAGGTGGTTGTGCACATCTGCCTGTTAGTTCAAGACCCAAGGTGGTGGATGGTGTTACCACTAAATGAGGCTGTCAAATCATCAACAATGTATATTGTGTATTCTCCTCATTATTTATTGACTGTGTCTTTGTCAGTGCTGGGTATGTTACTTTGAAAAAGTAATTAATTACAATTACTAGTTACTTCCCCAAAAAAGTAATTGCATTACTAACTGTGTTACTCCAATAGCAAAGTAATTATGTAAAAGGAAAAAGTATTGTTTGCGTTATTTGTTGTTGTGTTTTTGCTTAAAAATGTCAAAGAAACAGGGTATTCATCCTTGTTCTGTGATGTTACATGTAATTTAAGATGCTTCCTTATAAACACTATCAAAGATCTTTATAACTAATTATCAATGGTGAAAGTTAGGCTAACAGAAATAAAGCATGTTATCACAATGTTGTTAACTGTGTGGACTAGTGTGCAGTTTCTATTATTAGTGGGAAAAAAAACAATACAATGATGCCTATATATTTTTCTCCTATTATATTATTTATCGACTGAATTCTCATGAACAACAACTTATGTTACAGTCATTTGAAGTGTATACACCCTTTCTATTAAGGCAAAGGAAATTAGCAAAGAGGAAAGCAAATATTAATAGTGCAATTGCTATTTTTAACAAATGGAGCTCAAATGCGACCTTGTGACTTGGTGTTGCCATCATCTGTGTGTGTAGTTGACTTGCGTGTATGCGTGGGAACAGGACAGTTGAGACCCCGCCTATCCAACTTCTTAGCAAATCATGATCGATTTTATTGTCACGCATGCAAGTGGAGTTCTACACTGAGCTGAATGTGAGTTTGGACATATAGACATATATGTCTATATGTGGCACCGACGGTGTTGCCAAAACTCCCAGTTGTTGTCTGTACCCGGGGCACACTTGCACCCCAATTCATCAAATTGTAACGTGTCACATTATTTCCCGAGTAACGGTAATGACGACACAGTTATGGATAAAGTAATTAAGTAATTACTCTGTTACTCGAAATGTGGCTGCGTTAGTAATGCCGTTATACTCTACTGTAATTCTGTCCCAGCACTGGTCTTTGTTACCATAAAATGCACATTCCCCAGTAGAACCATAACAGTCAGTGTTTTCTCTCCACATTAGAAGTGACACAAACTCCTCTAAACACCATAATGTCTCCATCCTCTTTCATTTCTATGTTTCACTGATACATTTTAGAAATGCAGCTGTACTAACAGCAATATACACTATCACTATGCTTATTCATATTTTAAAATACTAAAAAGACATGGAACACAGTGTAAAACACCCAAGCTACCAAACATATGTAGTCTTTTTGCAGTGAAAAAGCAGCTGTTCAAGTGGAGTTTTCCATATTGACCTCAGTGATTCGTGTCCAATCTGGCACTTTTACCAAATGTGTGTATGTGTGTTTCCCATAGTTCCTACCTCATCTATTACAGGCTTCAGAGTAACAGCCAGGTAATTCTTTCCCACAATCTTCATCATGTCATCAATGCAGCGTGTTGCCAATGAATTGCCACGGAATATAGTGTTAGCCTCCCTGGATGGAAAAAAAGCAAGATGAGGTGGTCTGAATGAGTTGACTTCAGGTTCATCTATCTTTAACAGTAGATGGTGGCCTGGCCTGGTTTAGGACAATCAGTGGTTTAACTTCCTTGGATGTAATGACATTCTACTCATTGAGCTAACTGTACACCCAGGGAGATAAGAGGAACAATACTGAATCAAGCTATGTAATAGTAATAAAAATAGTCATATTGAAGTAATAAAAACTAAAAGGAATATTATGATGAGTTGCATCATGGTGCACAAACATCTCTACTTCATCAAACCATGACATCAAAGTTATAAAATATGTTCAAGGCTTTAAGGCTACCTGTAAACACGTACCAGTACAGTAAGTGCAATAGGGATGAGTACTCACTGAGTGTTATCCAGCTCTAGTGCTGCTACAGCAGAGACAAAAGGCACAAAGCGATTGTGGTGGAGCAGCAGTCGAACTGTTGGCAGAACAGCTTCATAGCGCTCTCTGCAGATGTCCCCCAAGATGTGTGCTGCTGATGCCGAAATAGGCTGACAGTGGGTAGGGAGAAATGTGGAAAAAATATGTGTAAGGTGAAAACGCCCTATAATAATCAGATGATGGATGATAATATCTGAACACAGTTCAGAAAACAAGCCTTAAGTCTTGGGATTTAAGATGTTGCTTAGGCAACACGTACCTTCACATCCGGGGATTTGAGCAGCAGGTTGCAGAGTGGTATGTAACAGGCAGATGGCAGCACCGTGTCTTCTATGTAGGTCAACTTCAAACGTAAGGATCCCAAGTCATCTGATTTGGACTTGCTGCCGTTCCCTTTAGGCTGAAGTAGATACCTATAGAGCAATAAGGAAGACGAAAAACACACTTGGCTGAATATTCATTTTAGTTCAAGAAAGAATAAATAAAACACAGAGACAAAGGAATCAAGAGAATAAATTTAGGTTCACTATTTTTAATAAGGAAGAGCTTAATGATACAGTAGATCCAAGGAACTACTTTTACTAGAGCTACATTTGCTAAAACATCTCACATTCTGGGTCTTGTACAGAGCCTTCTTAGTACTGCTATTATAAAGGAAACCATTTTTTTTTAGAATTTTCTTCTTATTTTTTCAGCTTTTTCAGTAAGTCTGTCCAACTGTGTAAATGAAATAAAGAATCTAAAGATTTGACAGTGAATTTTGCTTCGAATATTTCTCTCATTTCTGTTGCAAGCACATCTCTGTAAAAGCCAACAGGTGGAGCAAAACACAAGATCAGTCTAACTGCAGTGCTGCATGTGCTATTCGTTTATCCATAAAGCAGTTTGATCTGTGCTCATGGTACACAGACATCAAGACGCTTCTCTGAAGAAGTCAACAGATTACCTGTCCTGATTTTATGACGCTTAAATGCTTTTTCTATGTGCAGCATGGAAGATTTCCAGCATAAACATAGGACATGAGGTACTGCCACCATGCAAAAAACCACCCACGCACTCGACTCACAGCCCTCATGTACCAACAGATTGCTATCTGGCATAAACCCATATCACCTACACTGATGCAAAGGAGACACCCACACATGGAAAAACTGCTGAACACTGAAAATCAGGAAGATTTTTAAATCACCTTTCAGTAGCATGGAAATGTAATACTGGAAATGCAGAGTTTCCTCATGAGATTCACCTTGACATGACCACAGTTACAGTCTATGGGTTTGTTTTATTGACAATAATCTCATCTATTTAAAAAAAAATGTGAGGAATAGAATGACCTTCGATATATATGTATTTCTACCCCTGTGCTTTATGCAATTTTATCTCATGGTCTAACAATTTTTGCTAATTGGCATGAAAAGTACCTATTAAAATGTGTTGGGAAGTGTTGTAAGCACAGATTTCAATCCCATTAAAAACAAAACTCATATTATGAATAATGTGATTCTAACAAGAGTTTCTATCAAATGACCATGTTGCTTTACTTGTGGAGAAGATCATTTTGTAGGCCCGGACATCTTCATTAGTCATATAAAATGATGAGACATAATATTAAAGAAACACAGCTCCTGTGATTTGATATTTAGTCATTCATTAATTTGAGTAATGCTTTCATTAAACGTTCAGCCTCAGTTTACCCATGAAAAGAACAAGAAAAACAAAATATTTAGTTCAGCTAGATCCATTTAAAAAACTGATGATGAGTGAAAAGATTACACTGTGTAAAATGAAATTCCTTACCAGGCTTTATGGATGTGGTCATTGCGAAGGATCTTGACAGGAACCCGCGTCTCCCCCAGAAACACATCCTGACCCAGATTCTCATTGTTCCACAAATCAACTCTGCAATGGTAGGAGATATATATACTGATACAGTGCACTTTATTTCAAACTAAATCGCTTTAATACATTATATTCATTATCTGAGACACATTTTTTGTTGCTGTGTGTCTTGACCTTAAACACACAATCACTCCAATCTAGCAAAAGGACCAAACAAAACAGGGTGTATGACTTTGTGGTGCTTACCTGCATGGTGTGTAAAAAGCCACAAAATACCCGTGCAATGACACCACCTCAAATCCAAACCTCAAAACCATGCATGAGTGTTTACCTTTGAATCTGTCTAGTCTTACCCAGTGAGCTATGAGTCCACTGTGACGGAAGCCCCACATATCCTTAACCAGAAACCAAGGCTCTCTATCAGTAGTCAGAACACACCAGATCCAAATTCACTTTTTTGTCCTGAAGTTGTTAAGAAATAATTTTTCTTCTGTCAAGACTATAGAAGGGGAACGAGTCGGTGAGAAAGAGCAACAGAGACAGGGAGAGAGTAACAAAGAGCTAAACGGAGAGAAAAGAAACTTACTTGATCGCTAGTTTCTCAATGTCCTCTTCCTCCACTTGGAAATGAGACTTTTTAGAGTAGCTGCTAGATCGTGTCACCTGATAAAAAAAAACATTGCTAGTTAAGGTAGCTCTACCAACTTGCATTTTCTATATTTAAACAGACTTATTAACTTACGTCTCTCTATGTAATGCATCAGTTATAAACATAGTGATAGGGTATAAACTTTTGATGTGGCTGGAGCACAAAATACAGTAAGGAGTTGTGAAAATTACCTCAAAGAAAAAGGTCTCTTCAAACTGAGGGTTGCTGGTTTTCTTCTTTACTTTTGTTTTCTTTTGGTCAGACCTGAGTAGAAAAAGCACAAAAAAGGCACTTCAATATTTTATCATAACTAACATTTGAATATGATTTCCTATATGGTTTAATATTGTCATTGTATTTGTACAACCACCATAATTATAAGTGTGTTTATTATGTATATGTTCATACAGTAGACTTACCTGGCTGGTCCAACGAGTGAAACGGTGGCATAAGGGTCACAGTTCTGGCCACTTATTAAAGGCAGCCCCTGGCACTCTATTATTCTGGAGGAAGACACATAAAACAAGGGGGATACAATTAGCATAATAATAATAATAATTATTATATTTTACATAAATGATCATCTCTGCCACTACCACCTGTATTAAAAATGTATGTGGATATAGAACTTTTCTATATTATCATTGCTTTCACATTCTTTTCCAGTATTTGCCTGGTGCTCTTTTAGTGATGTCCATTGCAGTTCATTCTTCTTCTACCATGAATTCAGTAGAAAACTTTTACTGTCATGGTTTTAATTTTGCACCTTTGTCCAATATTTCATTGGTGGGTTTTATATGCTTATTATCATATTACATTTTTTTATTAACAAAACAACCATAAATATAACTTATTTCATAGGTTTCAACATCCAGTGCATTAAATGCCTCTTCTCCTTTCCAAGGAGCTTGTTTATGTTGAAAGATTATTAAACTATCATAGCAGTGACATGAAGTTAACACTATGAAAAATTATGTCAATATGGACAAATATTTATATGACAATTTATCATCATCTCACATTTCAACATTATGGTCATCATTATCAGTGTTGTGGGTGCAAAGTATTCTTCATGGTTAAATCAGCTGGAAGTAAATGAACAATCTTTGATTTATTCACTAACATGTTGGAACACAAGTTGTTTTTTTTACTTCAAGTAATTATGAATAAGCATTCATTAGAGTGGCTTAGACTTTTGTAGACATTAGCCCACACATAGTCTTTTAAGTATAAAGGGTAAATAATTTCCTGTTGGCTCAACAAATCCCTCAGTGAAATTGACACTATACCACTTTTAACCCTCTACCAACCAGAAAGTATCTGAGGGTTGTTACAAAAGAAGAGCATGTATTGATTATATTTGAAATAATTTGTCAAAAATCATAGGTTTCCTTTTTTTAAACCATTTTGTTATTTTTTCATTTCTATTAGTATAATACAATTGACTCTTCAAGTTAAGGAGCAAGAAATAATTTTTATAGGTTTACTTTTAGGGCAAAAATTAACCACAACCTAACCAATACTGGACATTATATACATTTTATATTCTCTGACTGATTGTTTCCATTTTTAGTATATTTATTCATTCTGAGATCTTGTAAGCTCTCAACTGACAAGAAAGCAAGGTAGTAAATATGAACATTATCAGAAAACAGACAAAAGTAATGATTAGTTAAATATGTTACTTATATCTTAGAAGTCAAGCTTTGCCATTATTGTGCAACATGTGTCACACAGGGACCACTGCTTTCACAGGTGTTTCAGGTGACAACAAACACATAATGTAGGCACCCAAAACAGGATGTGGCTGCTAAGCAGGAGTCACCAGAGAATACGAATGACTTGAGTCCATCTCTAAGTGAGGCCAAAGGGAGAAGGCAAGTACAGAGAATGTCAGGATGTTTGTGTATTATCTTCCATGGCGTCATGACAATATTCCCCATAGTTTCCATGTCCATGTCTTTTAACTCAACTCCATCTTGCATTGGTCTCCCAGTCAATGCAATTAACAGTGTGCAACAGTGCAGTAATAACAGGCAACTGAAAGTATGCAAATGATGAGCTCTGACATAGTTTTTATTTTAGTTTTGCCGCCTTGTCTGGTCAGGTTAATGTAGAAGAAAATAACACTGTTCCATCTACGTGCATAAAGGGACAGATGAACAGGTGACGGTTTCAGCAAATGCTCTGAACCAGTGTATGACGGCAGCAGAAAACCACAGTGGTTGCAGTGTGAGAAGCACACTCTTCCTGCTCAGATGCAATCACTTCCTCCCCATTAACCTGCTCTCCAAGTATGAATGGGGTGAAAACAAAACATAAAGAGCTTGAGGTGTGACATTTGTAAATGTACCTCATATTCTCAACAGATGACACTTTCTTTTAACAACGCTCTCCGCCTAAGTCATCAATGAACCAAACTAATTCTAGTGAGTGATATGATCTTATCAAAGATGCATTCATTCTGGTAGAAAATCAGTCTCTCTTTTATTGGTTTCATTCAGCTATTCACATATACATGTTTCCAATATTTATAGAATATAATAAGTCATGCAAATAGCTAATTCCCACACCAGACCTTTCTGTGTGGAGTTTGCATGTTCTCCTCATGTCTGTGTGGGTTTTCTCCAGGTACTCTGGTTTCCTCCCACCATCCAAACACATGCACTGATAGGTTAATTAGTTAATCTAAATTGCCCATAGGTGTGAATGTGAGAGTGATTGTTTATCTATATATGTTCAGCCCTGAGGTGAACTGGCGTCTCATACAGGGTGTACCCCCCCTTCACCCATTGTAGCTTGATTAGACCGCCACAGATCCCCGCGACCCTAGTGAGGATAAAGCGGGTTCAGGTGACGAGAGAGAGAGAAAACCTACTTTCAGATGAAATGATTTAAAGTAATATTTTGACTTACACTCACAGTGGCTAAAAAGAGAAATAGAAGGATGTTTGTGCCTCTGTCAGTAAGCTACAGCTGTTGCTGCCTATGACATCTATATTTAATTGCAGCACCTTTTTATATAGTACTCTTTCCTTCTACACTTCTTGAACTACTTCTGCACTGGATGTGACATTTCCTTTTGTTGTTTCAGTATTGGTGCAACAACAATAAAATTTAAGTGATTTTTATACATTTTGTTTGATGAAATGTGGAGTTGCTTTAAGCCAGTTCTAAGTCTGGTCCTTTCTCCTTTCAGTAATGTTCATCCATGCTCCTTTGTAACTGATTCACACTTAGATGTATTTATGTAATAATGCAAATACCAAGTGTGCATAAGATGCCTGATCTTTGTATGTGAAGAACTTGGAGCTTGTTTGTTTTTTTGCATAGCGTGCTTTACCTGAACATATATTGGAAGACAGAGGAGGCATATGTGTTCTGTGAGTTATTTTCAACTTTTAATATTCCTCTTAATTAAATTTTTTTATGGAACTTGTCAGGACAGAAAGAATACTTCAGTACTCACCGGACTTGTAAACGTTGACCCACTGAGCCATTTTCTGTGATAACTTCATTCAATCGCATTTCCAGATGAACTTTACCCTGTTAGACATGAGGAGAGGGGAGTGACAGACGAGATGTTTCAAATTAAGTCATGAGATCTCAATCTTAAATCCTGCCAAATGTTCCTTATCAAATGCTAAGCTAATATTGTATGCCGATTGTTCTAGGGGGTCAAGTAATAATAAATAAATGTGCATTTGTACTTCTATTTGTTTGATTACCAACAAACAAATATATACTGTTAACAGTCATTAACTTAAAAGCTAAAACAGATAAAAGGGGACACTGAACATCCCTTTTTTTGTTGAGGGTGTATATATTCTGTTTGATAAAAAAGTGTCACATTTCTCTGTCACGTCTTGTATGACATTTTGTGTGTTTTAATTCACTGATTCTCAGAGCTGTGGCCCCACTAAACCTCGTGTTTCATGTTGTTTTAGGTTAATAGGTACTGCATGTGACAAGAGCCACAGCAGCTGTGAATTTTGTGATCACACAGAAAGATCTTTACGGGGTCGGATGTGGTGAAGGTTGCCGGTCTCGCCTTCGGAAGTGTCAGAGAGAGAGAGATAGAGGGCGAGAGAGATAGAGAAAGCGTGAGAGAGAGAGAGCAGGAGAGAGAGAGAGAGAGCAAGGGAGCTAAACAAAACGCCCACACACTTGCTCTCTGTCTCTGCAATTCAGCATTTGGCTGAGATGGTGAGTAGTTCTTTCTAATGCAACACCGGCATTTGAGCCAGTGTAAAGCAAAATGCTCTGCAGGTCTGCTAATAAGGAAATATCACCACATAACACTCACATTAAAAAATAGAAATGTATCTCGCCCACCTTAACCTGTTTGGTAGTTCATAAGGTAAAAGAGTAAACTAAGGGTGGTCTCACACAATTACCAACTAATATTTTTATTCATCGTCTGAACAATAGTTTTAACTAATGCTGCTTGTAGGGTATACAATTCCTGACTGTGCACCATAAAAGTATTACAATAGCACCTTCATTATTCACTGATGTAACTTTACAGTTGAAAGTGTCTACTTGTGAGTGAATCAGTGTAGCAGCACATACCGAGAATAGTCAAGCGTGGGCTAATGGCAGCTAGAGTCAACATGTTAGCTACAGCGGCACAGAAGTGGCAGTGTGCTGTAGTTTCACAAAACACAGCCAGACCACAAAAACTATCTGATCAAAAAAATATAGAGTTGAAATAGAACAACCCACATGCATGCCCTATGTGGCAGAAAGTAGAACCACCCCTCTGAAATGATTAGTAATATGCTGAAAGGCATCAAAGAAAGTTTTAATAACTCAACAAAGAACAATTCATAAGTACGGGCTACTGTGTAACCTATGCATGAGTCGCAGGGGAACCACTCCAGGTGCAACCAATCGAAACTAAGCATTGTTATACAGTACCAAACATTTGACATACTTTTTGTTTTCTACTTTAACAAAAATGAACAGCCCACAGATCACTGACTTACTGAATATTTTATCTTTGACCATGGTTGACCTACAGGTGTTATTTAATAAGGATGGATTCAGGAAGTACGGAAAGTCACTTGAACTGTCTGGCAGATCACGTACATATGAATAATACACAACAACCATTTTAAAGGTGATCGGTAGTTCAGTGATTTGATGTGAAACACTTATGTCAAAGGGTATACAGGTTTAGACCAATCTTAAATGCAGCATAAATAATAATTGAAATTTGTGTATTACTTTTTGGTATATTGTAATGGCTTGACTAGAAGCAGGTGTTCTATCTCTTCAACAAATTCTGTCGTTGAGGCAAATATTTGTACTGTAATACAAGATTTTGGCCAAACAAATGTTTCTTTGTCTTTTGATTTGGCTTGAGGTAGGAGAGATACAGAAGGAAGATGTGCATTTTTATATTCTGGTGTTTTTTCTGCTCATCCTTTAGCTTTAAATGTTTCCAATAAACGGCCGATAACATTGTACTCTGAGATATATGATTCTTATTTAAAGGTCATGGATGTTTAACAACACCAAGATAAATAGTTGAAAACCTGTCAAACTGCTATTTGCATATTGCATTTCATTCATATTTTTGCAACCAAACTGCTAAGATACTTGAACTCAATTAATAGTGGATGTAGTTGAGCTTGTCTCTTTATTTGAAGTTAGAGACATGTAACTGCTAGAACAGATGGGACTAAACCCTACTTTGACATGGAAATAATTTTATCTGTATGCAAATGTAATCTACAGGCTAGTAAACGTCCCGTGTGTTAGTTTGGGATGTTGTAAAGACGTGAGCAACCTGATTCACAAATGATCGATATCTTGACATTTCAAAAACCACAACTTCTGCTTCTACGACTACAACCTTTTTAAATTAGTATTAAACATATTTCGTTACCTGGACTTCTGAATTAGGATCTATTGGCTGGAGACCAAACCAGTCCTCCTTTCCACTGTATTTACATAGGTCATCTTTTCGTATTGACACCTTACCTAAAGATAGACACAAATGCACATTACACCACAACTCTTCCGTTTAGAAAAAAACAAACAAACAAAAACATATGTAGTTGTATAACTTATTGTAACTTACCGACAGGTAATTCCCTTTGGAAAACGCTCTTGGCATAAACATAGAAGGATAAACACTGAAATGAGCGTGGGATCTCAAAGTCAAAGTCCTCTCCATAGAAAGGGCTGCAAAAAACAGATTTTCAGTGGTCAGACCATACAGTGTGTGTATAGTATGTAGTATCATAATCTGCAGAACTTCTAATTTAAAACTAGGACCTGGAGCCTTTAACAACTGATCAGTGGCATGTACAGCAATTACTGATAAACTAACATGACTATAAAACTTTAACTCTAAAAGAATAATATGATCATATTAAATTCCTCATCTATAACACACTGTTCATAGACATTATCATTGTAATTCAAGGCTGTGTTTAATCTTAAAACTTACAACGATGCCTACATATAACACAGGGTTTGTTTATTTACTACCCGAACAGAAGGTGGACAACACAGGGTGCCCTTCTGACTCAGCAGGGTTGGATTGAAATGTGTTTTTCTTGCTATGATGTACATTTGAATCTTCCTCGTAATTTTCTTAACAATTACGACAACCAACAATGGGCTAACAAAAATGGGACCAGGAGTGAGTTGTTATGTGCTATTAAAGGTTTTTAATCCATTGACAAGGGAAGTGGCAGGAATACAGGAAGGAAAACAGCCAATGCAGCTTAAGTTTACACTTTATGTCTTACACTGAATATCAGGCACAACCTTGGATTTAGACATAGACTAAAAAAGGTTCGGATTGGTTTTAAGTATCTATCCCATATTAGCTCATGATGTATCAGGTAGTTGAAAGGAGTAACATGCAAAAATTTTCAATGGAATCGTGTGATGAAATTTGCCTGTCACTTTACAAAATACATTCACTAAATTAATACCCAACTTTAGTGGGAAACAAGACACTCTGGACACAGCATAGACACACATCACACTTGCATAAGTAACAGTGGGAAAACTTAATTTACAGTCCCAACACAGACACCACTCCATTTATTTTAACACATACTAAAATACCACATAACCCAGCTTTGCGGTGAGGTGGTTCTAGCTCCCCTTCTTAAAACAGGACTGACTCCCCTGTAGAAGCTGGCAGGATGACAGAGGGCCCAAGCATCTGTGCCATTGAGTCTTGCCAACATAACTACCTCACAACTAAGGCTGTGAGCTAGACAGCTTGATCTGACATAGCTGATTGTAGGTTAAGCACTACCTCGATGTACGTTCTGGCTGCAGATGGACCACCTGTCCCAAACAGACTGAACTGTGCTTGGGCACTTGTACTCGATTAACTGTTCACATGTTTGAGAAATTACAAAATCCCTTACAAATAGTATTTATATGAAAGTCACCTTGGACTAGTTCTTCTGAGTAAAACTTACAAGAGTGGTGATGATGGATCTGTTTCCTTGTCAAAGGTATTTACAGTTTAAAGTACAGCGGGGCAATTATATGATCGCGATAAATTTCAGGTCGATTACGGTGATCAGCTGTGAGCCTCGATCAAACATGGCGGAAATGTGTATTGAAGCGTAATTTGTTCCACTGATGCACAGATATTCATGAAGCGGAGCTACACTGCTACAACTTGTGGGCGCGCTGTAGCTCACATTTGGACATGAACAGACGAAGAAGATGAATAAAAACAGGCGCAGGAACTTAAGCCAGACGCACAGACACGGAGAATAGAAGGAATGGCAGAAAGTTGAGCTGAGGGCAGTGAAAACCATGACTTGGAGTTATTCTCCAAAGAGGATGATATTATTGAGAAAAAATGTCGCTCGACATCAGTTGTGTGGCAGTGGTTTAGCGATCGTCAGAATGACGTAGAGGAAATCAACTCGGTGTGCAGGGTATGTCGGTGGTCGGTGCCATCGAAATCCGGCAACACAACAAATGTTTTTAATCACTTAAAGAAATACCATCCCAGTGATTATGGAGAAAGCATGAAAATGCGAGTGGAGCCTGCAGAGCCTGTTGACTGTTCAGCCACTACTGGAGGCACAGCCACACGACCAAAGCAGCAGTCTATCCTTTCATACCAGGCACCTTCATTATCTGCAAGGGACAATGTTCATTTTTTATGCTGTATACTAGGGCATTAACTAAAACGTCGACTAGTCGACACGACGACTCCCGTAGCACAAGTCGACTTAATTTTGGAGGAGTCCACAAGTCGCATGTTATTCTTTCTCTCCGTCCCTCTCTCTCTCTCTCTATCCAGACGCATGGATAGTCAGGTTTTAGAGCCGTAGGTCCAGACAAAATGTGGGCATATGTTCACCCTACTGATGTTGTTCAGTTAAATTTAACAGAAAACTCTTTGCTAACATTAGCCTTTGTTTTGTTGGAGTTAAAATGCTGATGCTTGTGTGTTGTCAGTGGACGTTGTTACATTGCAGTAAACTTTAATACAAGTTGCTCATTACTGTCCGTGTTTTGTTTTTGGTTTTTTATCCATGTGTGTGTTGTTCCTTCGCTGACATTGTGATGACATCATCACAACCCCTCGACTCGACTTTGACTTTATTGACAGATAAGTTGACTTGAAAAAAACTGAAGTGTATATCTTATTTAATTTCTTGTGCTATTTATTTCATATCTTAAAAAAAATCTAACTCATCTCCAGTTACTTTATTTTTCAGTACAGATGCATTAAAATTGGCAGTTTAAAAACAATATTTTAAAAAGCCATGATAATAATCGAGATCGGATGATATAAGAAAATTAATCACGATCATGATTTTTTTGCCATATCGCCCAGGCCTAGTTTAAAGTATTTCGATTGATTCACTGAATCTTTACAATTTTGACTTTTTTTTTTTTTTACCAGAATTAAAAAAAAAAATAGAATGTAAAAATTATCATTTCCAATTTCCATGTCTGTCATATTTGCATATTGTTAAGTCCTAGTGACAACTTCAACATAAGCTTTGTGAAATGAGATATCAGTATAATTTTACTCATATCTGAGAGAAAATCTAATCTTACAGCTCTGATACTTGGATTTACTATTATGCATCCTGGATGGTGAAACATCTTGCTTGATACTTCCGTGGTGAGTTTGGGCAACACTTTTTGTGTACACCCACACATCCCACTCAACATTACATGGAATTATACACTTGTAACCTCCCCATTTTGCACAAACTCAAAGATACACCTCGTATGCTGTCTTCCCTCCTGCTGTCATCCTAGTAACTGCCTGATGTGAAAATGCTACATACAGCGACTTGACCACAACTATTTGAGCAGGGCAGTATTATCCAAGAGATTAACTGCAAGTGTGCTTTCATACAGCTTTTACATTGTTACAAACAGGACCACATATGGGCAGCTTCTGATAAAAAACAGTTAACCAAATTTGAATGATTATACTGTAAGATGTGCTAAACAGAAACTAAGGTAGTTGAGAATGACACAGAGAAAAAGACAGGGGAGAGCGTGGGAGGACACACTTCCTCAGAGACTGTAAAATCCTTTTGAACAGCACCGACATCAGGAGGGAAAAAAAGAGCTGTTGTGAAATACCTAGAAAAGGCAGGCCCATGTTTACAGTGAGGTGAGGTGTGCAATGATGTAGATAGAATAAACCTAAAATGTTTCCTGATGCCCATCTCCCACACCTTTCTGTCATGCACTTGTGAAAATCCAGCTATTAGTAAAACAGCTCATTTCTGTTAGAATTACTTAATGTTTCCTTGCTCAAACAGAACCTTGCACAGATCCAGCTCTGAGTCATGTATTGACAGTTTCTGAGATGGAATCAAATGGCTGCATTGAAAGTCAGACCTTTCTCCCACGATAAGCATTAAACAAACAAAAACGATTTAAGGTTAAGTGTGATTGTTCCTGAACAGTTTCCAAGCTTGTAAAATCTTCTCTATGATTTTGTTTAATATTTTCCTTTTTTTTTAATTTTAAAATGACAAATGAAAGAATGCACTATATGCAAGAAGATCCAGGCTTATGCTACATACCTGACGCTTTTGTCAAACACCTTGGTTCGGAAAACCTCCTCTTGATCCAGACTTATGGTGCAGAATGTACAGAGATCCCTTTGGCGATTTGGACCCGAGACAGGACCAAGATTTTTAGCTTCACCTGCAATACCAAGGCAAGAACAAGATTACCATCAAGACTACACTAACAATTACAGTATGACATTAAATAAAAATGAAACATCTTCAGTGCCTTGCCCATTGAGTGATTCATTGAGTCTATGCTCTTTTTATGACATTCCTCAATTTTATTGTTCTTCAGAGTCTGCAGTTATAAAAGACTAATATAATATAATAATTAAGGTTAAACTTATTATTGGCATGTAGAACTGTTAACTAACACATAGACCTTCAAGAGTACAAATACATTAACTTTTATATAATAGACTAGGTTAAAGTTTATTAAGGACACTGAAAGTATCTGATAACTCTAAACAAAGATTTATGTCTCATTTAACAAGTAAGTTAAGTTAAACAATATCTAGACATACAGTTGCTTTCTCCATAGTAGCCTATATTCTTAAGTGTGTAATGTTCATACATGTTCATAGTCCTAATGTTCATAATGGGACAATGGCTGTTCTTGCTGTCAGTGCAAGCTACAGAGCGGATGTAGCTCAAGTACACTTGAGGCTCATATGTGGTTAAAAACATGAAACATTGACTTCCTCAGCATAACCAGTGACAACTCTGCAGCGCTGATTCACAAATGACAAACACCTTTGTAGGACATGCAACTTGCACATAATCACACAGACAGAATCTGATAACATGCCACAGCATTTTGTGGTACATATACAAAAATAGTGCTCAAAAATAGTCAAACATGAACCTAAAATATTGAAATTTGCTAAATGTCTGTGACTCCAACACAGCACTGAATCAATAAGTCAGATTTGTACCTGTGGATTAGCAGGGCATTGACCATGGTCTAAATCTGTCTTTGGATAGGTAATTTAAACCAACATGGGAACCTAATTAGCAAAAGCCAGTACTTAGATCAGCTCTTTAAAGGCCTATTAATAATAGTGGATGCTTAATCCCTTAAATGACCAAGGAAAAGAGCCGGGTTAACACTAAGCTTGAACTATGATGAACTAATGGGAGTAGAGTACTCACACATATGCAACAGGTACAAACACATACAGTAATCTGTGGCTAGAAAACTGTACTAATGTCTCTTCTCTTCAATAATATTTCCAGTAAAACAGATGCATGTCACCCAGACTAAAATGTCAATATGAGTGCCTAAACAGTACCTGTCTTAGCTGATGACTGCTTTGTCATTTATCCATTTTCTTTTGTCCTCTATTTATCCTGGTAATAAGGCAAATAAAGGTATCCTCCTAAAGCACATAGGTATGTAAAATCATTGTGTGGGGAAATAATATACCCCCACACAATGCTACCTTCATCGATATAGGCTAAAGGAAAAGGACAAAGTGTGAACGAGGAAGAATGGAGTTTCGTAAGACTGCAAAGTGTGTTACATGCCATGATAGTTCCTCTATTTTGTTCTGCTTACTGTTTTCTCATTAATTCATAGTAGTGAAACTGACATTTGTCTTCCTGTTGTGCCTATATGCTTACATACCAGCCTATTTTCATTTTACAGTAAATACATACAGATAACAGCCTTGCCTGTATGATCTACAAAAGTATCTAAGAACTTAAATAATTATTGTAATACTAAAAATAATAAATCAATAATGTGTTATACTGCTATATCTCAAATACTTCAATTTTCAGCATTATGATAAATATGTCCATGGAGCCAATTTAATCATAACCTGTAATCAGTTACTATTAATATCTTCAAATACTAACACAATGGATGGGCCAATGATATGCACTTTTGCAGCAAGAGACACCAAATGCCCTCACTGTGACGGAGCTTGACAACTACTAACATTTCTGTTGGTTAAATAGCCTTAGTAGTAATACTGGGATAATAACTGAAGGAGCCAGGATGAAAATAGATGCTCTAGTAATCTATGGTACGACTAATCAAGTGTTTTAGTGATCTAAAGTGGTAACTATATTTATCTGTTTCTAAAAGTAGCAATCACTATTTTTGTATGTTTCTTGACCGTGCTTCCACTTGCAGGTCAGAGACCAAAGCTTTTCTATAGATGTCTGATGAGTAAAGTCTTGAACTCTGGTTGTTAATTGGTTAGTCTGGCATTCTTCAACCAATGTGAAAGAATTGGGATTTGCCCAAATTTAAATAATCCACTTCAATCACTTGTTGTCCATAAAGTTGGAATAATGTATTTTTTACACATTAGTAATTACCTTAGACTCTAGGATTACATACTGAGCCCCAGTTACACTTTATCTGCATGGTAGCAATCACTTCATGAAAAGAAGTAAGCATATTTTATCCCAACTTTATGGGCAACAACATGTTCAGATGTGTATCATACAACTTTACTTGGTAAGGCTATATTCTAAAGGGTAAATAAACCCCTATGTTGTTGCTTATGACATTATATTATACACCTTATTTAACTTCATATTGTCACTGAAATGTATGTTATTAACTCGTATCTCATCGATTGCCAAATGCCTGCAGTGTGAAGTAGCTCTGTTAATTGAATGGGGTAGTCAGTGTAAACGGAGATAGATGGTAGTGTTAGCTAGCCTACTTTGCTACCGACGTTAACTTAACAGTGCAGCTGAAGTCTACATGCAAAGCCACATTTCAGACATTTCACTTATAATAAGCGGTTGTTCGAACGCCGTCAATCGGTCAATAGGCGCTGCTTGATGAATGAAGTCATTCACAACAAGCTAGTGTCTGTTGCTAGCACGCTAGGCTAACTTGACGTTAACTACCAGCCAGCAGACCGACCAGAAGAACTGGCTGTCTCAGCCTCCACACTGTCGACTGTTGATACCACGCCGCGCCCCTCTAGCCTTCCCTCTCCCCGCTCGCTTGTTCTCCGGACCTCTCTTCTCCTGCCAAACATCTCCCCGCCAGCCCAGACTTACATATTTTACCCCGCAGACTCTGTAAAATCCGAATCTTCGCGTCGTCCTCTTCCGCCATGGTCAGAGATGACTGTTGTCGCTGCCCCGGTGCATTCACCGCTGGTTTATCATATCCGTTTATGAATGCAGGCAGAGTGGAGGAAAGCCAGCCCCACTGCCGCGTCACGTTAGGTTCCGTACACACTGGAGCCTTAAAACCCAAGGAGAAGAATGAAGGTTCTTCCAAAGCCCAGCCGCTCGCCCTGGCTAACACCTTAGAGTGAGATGATAGGAGTTACTGCCGGGCTTTAACGACTCTTGGTGGTGTTGCCTCTCAACGTTATGCAACCGTAACTACACAAAAACACACGCGCGCGCGCACACACGCACACTTGTTTAGCCCCCGTTAATAGCTAAAGCCACAGTGTGTCTGAACCACTGTTTGTGGCATTTTTATCAAATGACGCGCGCGCGCACACAAACACACACACACACACACACACACACACACACACACACACACACACACACACACACACACACACACACACACTTTCTCTCTCTCTGTCTCTCAATCCATTAATCAGTAATAAAACATGTATTTTTAAATTGTACAGTGTATATACCCCGTTAACCTACATGCCACAGATATTTAGATAGTACATATCCATCATATCCATTTTGTAATAATAAACACACTCACTACTATCTATGGGGGGGGGGGGGGGGGGGGGGGGGGGTTCACACTCATTAGTTCAGAGGCCACATTGGGGTGTATATAAAATAACCTTTAAATTGGTTATTTTTAAAGCTTGGGGTAGCCTGGAACTCAAATGGGATCATTTGACATTTCTAATAATTGATTAATTAAAAAACCAAACATGAAAACAATAAATATTTATGGTGAATTGAGAGGGATAACCGCAAGAAAAGACATGACAAACTGAAGCCCTGTGGTAGTGTTTATCTGCCAAATATTCATTGTGGTTGGTTTTAGATGTTGCATCTCTTTCATAATTCATACTTTGAGTTATTGTTTGTTCAGTATCAATTGCCAGCCTTGTAAATACATGCTAGACTGACTGTAGCTTTCCTGACCAAGGAAAATAAAAATCTCACTTTCTCTACACATGTCTTTTCTGCCCCCATCCAGACGTAATATATATTATATAGAAAAAATGTTATCTAAAATTAACATTTATTTGCAACATAGTAGAGCAAACTATTACATTATCAACAAAATGCTAAAAAAAAAAAAATAATGATGATATTAAAATGGGGTCACAAGCCAAAACAAGGTTGGGAAACATTGCTTTAAATCATAACAACTCCAATATTTCTTCTTTAATATTTCTTTGAATATCTTTGTTTTAGTACAAAAAAATAAAATCACATTATATATATATATATATATATATATATATATATATATATATATATATATATATATATATATATATATATATATATATATATATATATATATATATATATATATATATATATATATATGTATATATATATATGTATATATAAGTAATATATATATATATTACTTAATTTTAAGTAAAATTAATTCTCATATATATATATATGAGAATTAATTTTATCTATTTTGTTAATGTACATAACATATATATGTATAATAACGCATATCTACTGGTTTAATTTTTTTTATTGCATATAATCATACACAGTGAAAATGTAACTTAAACAGTATGTTTGTCATGTCTTTTGCAGTTTGTCTTATTAAAGAATGTACAATTTGGTACATTTAAGCTCAGAGGCAGATCATTTCTAAAAAGAAAAAAAAAGAAAATTGTATAGACCACAAGAGTTATCATTATTTATTACGTAACTGTCAGTTGTCATGTGTGACCTGAGGTTTACTTTCATTTAGTACTTTGATTTCTTTCTATCATATTTTGTAGAATTTGTTTGCATCAGGTGTCAAACATGATTTGATTCAGGAAAACACCAAATATATTTGGTTTGTATATTTTAGGAATTCAAAATGCATTCTTTGGACACATAACCTTTCATGAGCAACCACCTGCAATTTAAAAGTTGAGTAAATGAGTAAATTGAATAAAAATGAGTAAATTATGACAAATTAATTCTGCAAAATACTCCAACACATTCACTATTGTCACAATGAGAAACTCCATCTGACTTTAAAAACATATGGGCAGGACTAACGGTTCAAAAGTTGTTGAACATTTTTGAGTGTCTGAAGATTCCTTGTGTTTTTGTTTAACTCTTGGAACAAAGCTGTACATATATTTTCAACTTAACATTTCATTAATAGCTTTTCTTACATCACACACAACCATATTTTATAATTTAGATCAAGTACCAAGCATTATTATTAATATTATTAATGACAATACTATTTAATATTATTAAAATACAATGATGTTTGTTCTTGCCATCATACTAAAGACCTCATCAGTCATTTAATGTCTCGTGCATTGTCACATACAACCTGTTTGTCTGTTTTTAACATGTAGCACACACTAGTGGACAACAACTGAATGTTGTTATTGTTTATTTCCATCACTGTTTCCAAAACAAGCTATATGACAGCTGAAATATTATACATGTATTTATGTATGTATGTATGTATCTTGAGTATTTCACCATCTCTGTTCAATGTTTGGGGACATCAAGGCTATAAAATTTAGAATATTTTAGGTTTTATCTTACATTTATTTTTTTCATGTGTTCCTTTGTTAAACCATAATTTAATTTAATTTAATTTAATTTTTTAATTTTATTGTATTTTATTTTATTTTGTTGTGAATATCATTCCAGATGTTCAACACTGAATATATAAGACACTTACATAAGACACTTATTACAACTATGATATATTTTCATCCGTAAAAATATTAATTAAAATACAATGTAATTGCTCTCCAATTTTTTTTAGAAAGTATCTGCTCCCGATATTAAATGTGCTACATTTTAAAAACTTTAATGAGATAAATCAGAAAAGACATGACAAAAGTGTTGGTTAGTTCATGTTTTTAATATATATGATGGTGTGTTATTCCACATACATGGTGGTTTATGTACATGTATACAATAGGTTTGTAAATATTCCACTAGAAAGAACCTGTAAAGTGAATGGATCATAATGTGCAGACAGTGTTTTGAATTAGATCTGGTGGCTCTGAAACAAATATTACTTTGGAATAAAACTTATTCTCTTAATAATTTTAAACATTTCAGAAATTGACCCCATGACTTATTTTGGAAACATGAGCCAACCATCATTTAAGACTTGAGTTTTTTTTTTTATCAGTAACACACATCTAGTAACATTTCATTAGTTTTATTCCAGAAGCATTTTACTTGTACACCAGTGTAATAAACTTTTTTTTGTAAAAAAAAAAGTTTTCCACTTATTTAAATCAATTAAAAATGTATTAAACAGTCTTAAATGCCTTGGCTTTGGTAAATATCTATTTCATTAGGCACTCTTTTTTATTATTTGCTTCCAAAGTTTATCTCCTGGACGCAGAACTGAAAAATCTATTATGTAGGTATAAAAATGAATCATTTTAAATTATAATTAGCTTTTAGTTTGTGTTGCTGACAAAAAACTGTCTATAGTTTACTGTCTATAGTGACGTCAAGCATGGAGAAAAGTTAAATAATCCCGTTATGACTCTATACACATGTATAATATAGGCTTGTAAATGTTCATACTTTCTTCCAAAGATAAATGTATAGTATAATGTAGAACTATAATGTCGCTCTATGTGCCCTGTGCAGCTTTACAACATATTTGCCTTGTATTTGTTTCCTATGATTGATTTACTGCAAGATTATATATAACATTTTGGGTATTTGAAGTTATTTTCAATGCATTGTAATACTAAAAATAAAAATGACTGTATGAAAAACATACTTATTGTTAAATCTGTATTTTTAATAATCACTTAATAATCAATTAATAATGAATGAAATCCTGAAATATTAGCTGATAAAGGAATGGGGTTGTGGATAGTGCTCTGGTCAGAGTTATATGGTTTGTATTCATAACGTATGATCCATCTGTAACATCAGAAACCATGTCTTAGAATGAAAGTGAGGAAGTGAGACACATCTGGAGACTGTGTTTAGGCCCAACTCAACTGCAGATGTGTTCAGAGGAATGAGGGGATGAGCTTTTCAGATGGACTGCTTGTCCCTGAAGGACCTAGATAGAGAGTCAACCACTGTCTTGGTTTATATTTAAGAAGTATTTTTCTGTGAGTCATGTTTTGTGGTAAAACATTTAATTAATTAATGTATTTCTTACCAGGATGATGGCTGAATACTTGTTATAGCAGTGTCAAGGAGGACAAGAACTATCTGTTCAGAATACCAACAACATTTATTTAAATAAATGTACAAGTTTAATACATATTAAACACACAAAAGTAGTAATTTTAATTTCAGTGGTAATATGTGGTAGAAATTAGAATATAACAATGGTGGTCATTATACAATTGTGATTGAATTACCAAAGTATTTAACCAGCTGATTTAGCATAGTCTGTCCATAAAGTGCATCTTACCATTGAACTGAACAGGACACTCAGAAACATGAGAGTCACATATGCAGTAATAAAATGTAACCACATGAGGCAACTTTTTAAATTCTTCAGTACATTCCACTCCTGTTCTGAAAGTGCAGACCATTTTATGGATTCACCCAACACTGAAAAAAGAACATTCACTTAATCTCTTGCGGTTACAGCCATCTCACTGAGTCCGCCTTAAATGCATAGACAATGAACAAAATACAGCCTGTGTCAGAAAGTCTTATATTATACAAAAAATATTCACTACAAATGTGAAAAAAATCTTAGTTAAGTTGTTAAGTTTAGGAAGGAATCATTTACAGCTGATACTGGTTTTAATTTCCTGTTTGTTATACATTGTGTTCAGTTCAAAAACAACGGTACAAGTTTAACATCTTGTTACATTTCCTAACTGAAGCAGTTGCTGAAAATCAAGTTTCATTTGCTTTCTTTTTTGTCCATGGTGGTCTGTAGTCATCAAAGACTTTTAAAAGAATGGTTCCTCTTTGCACATCCACTTCTCTGGCTTATGTATAGAAATGCTGTTACCTTTATCCTCAGGGTCATTTCTCCTCAACAGTTGGCTAGACTTCTCTCGTTCATTATGACTGTTTGTATTCGTCATCAAAAACTCATCATTGCTTTCACTGTCTCGGGATTGTTTTTTCGGAGTGAGATGCATAGAATGCTGGTCTTTGAATCTTTTTTTGCTCTTTTTATGTTTAATTTTTGTCATGGAAAACAGTGGGTCAATACAAGGCGACAATGGCCTTTTAATGTCTGAATATGAAATGTCCTGGCATGTCGTCAAAGACATAAAGTTATTTGTATCCTCAATTTTAGGATTAAGTCTATCAATGGAATAATTCCCCACTTCCACCTTCTCAGTTTTTATGTCCATGTTATCTTGATTGTCACTATCTTCTGATTTAATATTGTCTAGATTATTATTTTCACTCCAGTGTTCTGAGTATTTAGATGTTGATGTGAAGCTGTCATAGGTAAACCCCCCCTCACTTGCTTCCTGGTGTTTTTTCTCATGACTTTTCTTGGTGGCAAGATAAAGAAAACGCTGTGGACAGAAGGAGCAGCGATACCTCTTCTCTGTGCCAGGGCTCCGTGGTGTACTGTCAAAGCAGGAGCCATTTTCCATGCAACTGTTGCAAACGTAATCCCCACCAGCGGGGGCCTCACCTGGGGGACCTTGTTTGCCACAGGTTCGACAGAAACATGGGTGGGAACCAATAACGTGTGCTCTGAGACCAGTCTCTGTGATAAAAGAGCTGTCACAGATATCACAGTTGTAGGTAGCCCTTGGGCTGCAGTTCTTACTGAGACTACGTTTCACTTCTCCACCACCACCTGAGAAACCCTCCTCCACCACCCAGCTACTCCTTTCCAGATGGGTGTCAGTGGCAGCACTTCTGTCTGGAGACGTATCACTATGGTCAGGATGCGTGGTGTTTTTGGACTTAAATCTCATCTTCCTTCTCTTCTTTTTAGCTTTGTAGGAATAATAGGGACGCCAGAGCATATCGGCTGTGTCGCAGTCATTTGGATCTTCATATGTCTCTGGTCCTGTGGTGGCAGAAATATCTTGTCTAAGGCGGAGTCTGGGGCTTTCTGTGTTGTCCATGCTTGGTAGGCTCTTACTTGTGCTCTCCAACTCACTAAATTTCCTGATTCTCCTTTTCTTCCTTGGGAAAAGTTTAGAGCCTTTGATTCTGCGACGGATGATGGCTTCATTGCCTATTTTTACTGTTATTTGGCAGAGTGGCATAGTATCACCATCTATAGATGGACCCGGGCATGCAGGTTTGGCAATGTATGTTTCTGTCTTTGCCCCCACTGGTTTGTCTTGTGTGAGATTCTCAGTGCCTGACTGAAGTATCTCCTTTGTCATCTCCTCAACCTTTTTAGCTGAAGCTGATAGCTCACTAAGCTTTTTAACAGTCTTTAAAGAATTTAAGATTGCTGCATTTTTACTCATATGATCAGGAGAATCATTGTAGTCCACTGCTGTAGACTGAGCTTGCACAGGGCTGCTATCAAAGGCAATGAAGGATGTATCTTTAGATGCCAATTCAGTGTTTAAACTATGGTCAGTATCTTGTTCACATGGCTTGTCAAAACTGATACGAGGCATGACAGGTGCCACCATCTTTGTTGTTGCCATGAAAGTCAAAGGGATTGAAGTATTGTCCAATTGACTGTTTTCTTTAAATGGAGGATTAAGGGAGGTACTATCCAGCGAGGCCTGGTCACTCTCAGAATACGTGTGACTGTATGTTTTGTATTGCTTTTTTCGAAATTTCATTGGAAGTAACCTGTAGAGTTTGATTGGATAAACACTGGCTTTTAGTCCACCATTGGCAGCTTTCTTATTAGCAGCCATCCTTGGATCAATGCCGTGAAAAGACTTCTGATGGTTCTTTAAGATATAGTATGTCATGAAAGTCTCTAGGCAAAAAATGCACTGATAGCGACGTTCACCTGTGTGCCAAATTTCATGCTTGGTTCGGTACTCTGCCAAAGCAAACACTTTATTACAATAATGACATGGATAGGCCCTCTGCCAGGAGTGTACATTTTCATGCCTCTTCAGACTAGATAGGGTAACATAGACCCGTTTACATACACTGCAATTGTATCTCCTCTGATGGCCACCTGATATTCTTGCCTTTTCATCCTCTAAAGGGTCTAACTCGTCTGGTGAAAGGGATTCTGGGATGTCAGAAGTGGACAGATCTACAGGTGGTTCCTGTGTCATGGTGTTCTTCGTGTCTGACACGCCTTCAGAATGGAACTCCTCTTTGGCCAATATGTCATTGGCTTCTAATTTAGGAGGGCCTCTCACAACCTTGAGACAGACTTGTTCATGGTTGCGCAGTCTTTTGAGGTGTATAAATTTTCTGTGACAAAACTTGCAAAATAAATGACTGACAAAACGCTTTTTGTGTACCTCTGTGTGAATAGTAAGAAGTGCTTTATTTGTGAATATTTCTGGACAGTGTTCACATGAGTAGATTGAAATGCTGTCTTCAGGATGAGGAGAGAGAGTTGGTGGACCTAACTCCGTTTGAAGATTGTCAGTGGTTACAGGCGGTAAAGGTTCGAAATTTTTTTCAGTTTCGGCTACTGAAAAAAGTGGAGGTGGTGTAATGATTGCAGTAGGTGCGACAGTAACACCATCAGCCACTGGGGTGGGGGTTGTATTTGGTTTATCTGTGTGTGGCTCAGCTGGCGTAGGAAGAATACTTTTGCCCAAAGTGCCTCTTAACCTGTGGCGCTTTTTAAGAGGGCCTGCATTTCGATAAATGAGCTGCTTTGGCTGTGATACTGATGGCTTACAGAGCTTCTTGTCCCACTGACTGTTATCTTTGTCATCAGTGGCTTGACTTACTGCATATGAGTGTTCAGAGAGAGCGTGGGTGGTCTCATTGCTCATGTTGAGGCAGGAGGTTGTTGGGCAGCTGGATGGGAGCTGCCCCACATCTGGTGACTGCCTCTCCCCACTAGGTTGACCCAGAGGGGTGAAAGGATTGTTCCCAGGACACACTTCAGTGATAGAGAAGGCATTGGTGATTCGTGGTCCTCTGGCACTGTCTATCTCCTCGAGCCTGGGAACCTCCTTCTTTGTTTTTTTAGGCACTGGGGCTGGACTGAAATCTGTGGATTTAACACATTCACTTACGTTTGGGGGAACGGCTGACTGCTGCTTGCCTTTTTCTGCAAGCTTTTCTAAGAAAGGAATTCCAAATCTTTTTCCTGCTGCTACTAGCCCCCCTGTGTCCTCTGTATCATATGATGTTAATTTTGAGCAGTAGATAAAGTTGAGGATGTTGGCAAACACCTCCGACTTTAAGTCCATCAGCTCTAACACTTGACTAGAGCTCCATGTCTCAGGAGTTGTCAGAGCAGTCTTGAAATATCCGCTGCTGGCTGCAAGTATGTTTTTGTGTGCCCGGAATTTGACATCTTCTACCACAATGGTGACATCACAGAAGAGGCCTTGTGAACGTTGCTCATTGAGTTTGCTAAGCACAGAGTGAGGATGAGCACTATCCATGAGGTGCTGAGTGCAAGGAGACACCACAGTCATCTAGAAAAAAATGGGAGAAAAGTGCAATTATTACAGGTGCAATGAGCAGGCATCTAAGAGTTTAAGTATTCTTTAGACTAGCAGGAGAGTTTGTTATTCAAATGTTATTGAGGCATCCAAACACTAGATGGCAGTAATATCCTTACAGATGAACACTGGTGCCAGCAGTCCAGTCATCAGCTCTACCTTCATCACATATGTTACACAATCAGACCATGTGTTTTTTTCTTTTTTAATGTAATGTTCAAATGTAAATAGTGTAACATTATAGGTCAAGTTGTCTTCTGTGTGTTTTGGCTTACTGTGTGTATAGTAAAGACCCCAATCCTTACTGGGATATATATATATATATATGTATATTGAAGTATTTCTCTAAATTTGTACCAAAAGTACAATAGTGTACAGTTTCGTGAGAGGGAAATTGATATAGTCGTTTCCTCTTTGACATTACTGAATTCCTACTCTGAGTCTTTTAGTTTTTATCATGCATGACAATGAATGATCCAACTTAGCCACTCTCTTACGCTCATGCTAATCCCTCTTTTTGCACTCGGGGGTAAAAATGCTGTGGTGCATGAGTCATACCCTTGTTGCCTTTATTACAAATGATGACTCTGTTTGGGCTCCTGTCCCACTCATTGTGCAAACATATATCTGCATGTTGTAATGGTGATAGCCTTTTAAAGGCAGAAGACAATATAAAAATGCAAACAGTTGCACACCGATGAATCATATATTGCTGATTCGCTTGTCTGTTCATTTAGGGGCAAAGCATTGAACTCGCCACACCTAAAACTTTAATTACATCTAAGTACAGAAGACTTTGACTCTCAAGATGGAAACAGTTGCCAGGAACTGATAAGAAATTACATTAGGGAGAAAAAAAAAATACTAAGTGTATAACCAAACTTAACATAATTTTAGTTTTTGCTGAAGAAATTAGTTGTAACACTGTATTGGAATTTGGGGAAATATATTTACTTATTCAGGTTAATACACACCAGAAGACAGAGGCACTCCCTGCTCTATTCTATATTACTGAGACAAAAAACAGTTTTCTTAACTGACTACGATTGAGGAGGTATTGTGCTGAAGGACGAAATAACATTTGTTGGTCACATTATTTTGACTATTTGCAGATTTTAGACGAAGTTATAGTTCACTTATTTTCAAATTGAAAGATGATGTATCCCAGAGCACAGTGTTCTGGTTTCATATCAGAGTCAGTGTGGTTTACGTCCACACTGAGTCATTTAGCATGCCTCATGTAGAACGCTGACTGTACCTGCTAAAACACACTCAGCTTGGTGTTGTAAGATATGAGTCACCACAGAATTTTAATTTAAAAAATCCAATGTAAGCTCAGTGACATTTTTTTTTAGATTAAGTTCAAGTTACAGTGAAGTCATAATAGGGCAAGTGTATGTGAGGTCATTTTCTTTAGTCTAACGTAATTCTATATTAAACATATATTAAACAATTTGTCTTTACCTTTTCAAATTATTATTAAAATGCTGTCATGTCGAATTAAATTAACCAACCCGTAAATCAGACTTTTTTTTTTTTTTTTTTTTTTTAAATGTCATTGCCTTTGATTTGTCATTTGCAATGATGTACCCATATGATCTATTATTTTGTAGTTTGGTTCAGGCACTGTTTCTTTAAAATTCATGTACCGTTTTAGGTTTTCCAGGTTTGTGTTGGTGCGACAGTTACAATATGGCCGCCATTCCTTAAAGCCTCTCATATTACTGAAAACACAAGCAGCCTCCTTTCCTTCTTTCTCAGACGGGCCTCCGTTGTCATGGCAACATGCTATGGCGCAGTACTTATTGGGATTCAGCTGGATGGCATGTCACTGTATTAACTGTCCGAGTATTTGGTCCTCTCTCTTCTACAAACCTCATGCCCATTCTGAGAACCTGCAGTGCACATCAGTCTGCAGAGCACTTGTGGTTTGCCTTCACCTCTGCTGGAAAATACATTGTGTATATTGGTCTGTTGGTCTTTGTCTGCAGCAGAACTGCTACCTAAATGTCTACTTCTGGTAATAGCAAGTGATATGCCACAGCTTTTACACAAATATCTTTCTCTTTGCTGTTTTTAAGAAACTCTTTCATCCTTTTTCTGTGTTGGCATCTTACTTTATTACTTTCTGTTTTGACAATTCTTACCATTTGTTGTGGTTTGTTGCCACCACATGCTGAGCGGAAATTTAGAATTTTCTATCAATTCTCACATTTTTTGCCACACCCATCTTTATTTTACCTTCACACCACATTAGAAATATTGTTCTCAAACTCAAACATAAAATCCCCACATACAAAACCACAAACCAAGAAAACACAGTATAGTATGTAGACAGTCTTATCAAACAAAGAGCGAAATGTCAAAGCAAAAGCCATGCAACGCACCTCAGCAAAGCGTACTTCCGCAAAAAAAACAGGTTACAAATTCAGGGAAACCATGCAAAACATACCTTAGTAAATCAGAGAAAATGATGCAGGGCGAACAGGAAACAGCGTCATGCAGTATCCCTTCTCTAAAGCCCTCAATATAACCAACTATATATGTAAAACACTTTCATGAGAGCAAGGCGAAAGTATTTTTTTCTATGATGGTCGCTGAACAGTGGTGTTGTCAGAAGCAGAGCCTTTTCTGACGTGTTTCTTCCTCTCCCTCCCTCTCTGTGTGCAGATGACTCCAGCTCCAACGTCCTTCGCCTCTATCCATGCAGCCGTGGTCCTGGGCTAGATCTGCCCTGCCCTCCTCTGACTGTCCCTTTTTTGCCCTCGATCAGATAGAGTACGAACTCACAGTTTATACAGCACATTGCAAAACTGGAGTATGGACCTGCCTTTGTGCTAGCTGGGTAACTAAGTGTTCACAGAGCAGGAAATGGCAACTTTTATTGAGCATGGCAGAGGACTGTAGGGAGAGCGGAGTGATGCTCGGTGCTACATCACACACCAGCCCTGCACTCGATGCAACAGCCAGAGAAAATGCTCAGCTGCACTGCTGGTAACAGCGTAGTGAGGAGTCTTCTGCCGTGCCACAAATTCTGCATTAAATCTCTCTATCATCACATCAGCTAGATCTTGGTGTATGTCGACACTGACCAACATAAAAATGTATTTTGCATGACAGAAATGAGGTCTAGCTGTGATAGAAATGACATGCACCTTGAATATGAAACGCCACAGCATCAGTTTTATGCTTGTGCATACAGTGTCTGCCTCTGCTACACAATAATACTCCAAAGCTCTTCATTTGTGATCATGCAGTCCCTGGTTAGGTAATACACAACCAGACAGAAGATGGCAGCGACTGCTGTCCTTTTATGCATCAAAGGAACCAAAGAACAGATGTCCATGAAAGGTTTTTCTTACAATTGAGATGATCGTGTAAACTGAAAGCAAACCTCGCAGAAAAATGGTGTGCTTTCGGCGGGGAATCTGGGTATACCTATATTCAGGCTGCTGATTGATGCAAAAGCAGCAGATGCGTCAGCACTGCAGACGAGGGGGAGGGGAGGAAGCTGAACCCGACATGGCACACTAAGCCTCTCGCTAGTTTCTGTGGATGGAAACACCTCATTTATTTACATACAATTAAATGCAGGGTTAGATGACTGTCCGCTAAATTAATTTTCAGGAAATGTTTATTTTATGTGCCTTAAAAAAGGAATTGTGCTGTTTATAAAATAATTTTTACGCCCATGTCTAGGACAATAGACATGGTCATTTAAGTCTTCTTTTATTATCTTGTTTTCTTCGTATTAGTATTCAGGGAGGCATGTTATTGACTTTTTTGGTCATATCAGCCTAACCTGGGTTCTGTGAGACCCTTGTATTGCAGCAGCAGCCAGCATGTCAGCTTGTCAAGTGGTTACATCTTAACCCTTTTATCATAGTCTGCTAATGGACAAAAATAGTGTGACAACAACTTTAAGATTACTTTCCAATAGGTAAAATTATCTGACAGCTACAGTTAATATTTGCAAAAAACACCTCTCTTGAAACTTGTTGCTACTTCTGTCTTATTACTATTTTGATTGAGATTTTTATCTCCATATCAATCTCCAAACCTCTAGTTTTATGGCTCTTGTGTCTTTTTTGCAGTTACAATAAACAAAAATACATATAGCTGTGGTAAATCTATGTTATGGTGTATATTTAGTGGGGTTTCGTCATTTTCTCACTTGACTTATTTTAGTTGATCCATGAATATCAATATCTAACATTTGAGAGTAGTGATCAACTGATATGGGTTTTTTTGGGATATATATATATATGGGATATATATATATATGGGATATATATATATATGGGATATATATATATATATATATATATATATATATATATATATATATATATATATATATATATATATAATTATTATTATTATTTTTTATTATTTTTTATTATATCAGCCTTAGCCAATGACTGATACAAGCCAACAATATTTCTAAGATGATATTTGGAACTGATACAGATATTTTTTCTTTAATCAAATGACAAAAAAATGTCACAAAATCTTATTTTTTAAAGGAAAAATTTGTTGAATTAAATATAATGTTAAACTCTTGGTAAAATAAGGAGAAAGGTAAAGTATAACAGTTAACATTAACATTTCACATAATAAAACTTATATTCAGATAGAAACAACATCAAGTGTTCATTGTTCTTCAACTCTTTTCTCTCTAAAATGATGATCAAGGTACAACACACTGTAAACTCGAATGTTCATAATAATTAAATATATTAAGTTGTGAATACTCAAAGTTTCAGAAATAAATCTACTAACTCAAATGTATTCAGTTGCTGTAACATGTTCTTCTTTTTAAGTACTTCCAACTAATATTTTTATTAAGGTGAACTATTGTGGATATAAGTGAACATAACTGAAAAACATATGAGGTACAACTGAGTGGAATTAAGTCATTAAATGCTGAGAATGATATTGTTCTGTTATTTCTACTGTTTCAAATAAGGATAATTGAAAAAAATTTACTTAACTGATGTAGTAGATGTTGAAATATAATTTCAGAGCACTCTAAATAACCACCAATATCTATCACACCAAAAAAATTACAATCACAAAACACAGTCATTTCATTCAGGGGTGACTGTGGTTCAGTTGGTAGAGCGGGTCGTCCAATGACTGAAGGGTCAGAGGTTTGTGTCCTGGCTCTGTCTGTCCACATGTCCAAGTGTCCTTGGACAAAGACACTGAACCCTGACTTAGTCTCCCAGTAGGACTGACAGAACCTTAGAATACTAAGTTAATAAGTATTGTTTTAATTTAAATATACTTTAATAAGCATCTACATTTTAAGTTCTGGAAAATGTTTCATTAACTTAAAATAATTGAGGCAGTCGATTGCCTTAAATTTTTTGAGTTCTGCTAACTTATTCGGGTTTACAGTCCAGGTAACAGTATGTCCCAGGTACTGTGAACTTCCCTGTTAGTAAATGATGGGAGGGGAAAAAAAGAGCTTCTTGGCCATGCAAGATGCTGTTGCATGGCCAAGATACTAACACTAATACTGATATGAGAAAAAAACATAAATATCGGCCCAATATATTTGCCAGCCGATATATCGATTTGGTAATAAACACATAACGTGCTTATATAACATTGTCAGTAATATATAACATATAATCAGAGATGAAGATGTCCATTTATGTAAGTACATTTAGTTTCTCAGCACTGCTATAATGTCAGAGGGCACAAATTGGGGGTGTTCCTAACTGTTATTAGTCACAATGTAAAAGTATCAGAACAAAGTTTGTTCATTTTAACATGTAATATAATAAAACTATGTATACCAGTGCTGTTTGTGCCCTTGTTTTTTTGTGCCCCCCCTCAGCTCGGTATTTTTGTTTGGGGTGGCAGGAGGGGGTTCGTGATAAGGTGATTGGGGGAGTGTCATTAGCTATTGAGCTATTTAACCCCTGCCCTCCAAAAAAGTCCTTGTGTTTCTTGCACAACTCTGTGCCCCACTCCCATCCCCCACTTAAAAATTTTTCCCCTGGGGGGGGGGGGGCAGGAGGTCAATGATATGGTGAGGGGACATTGGTTAAAAAGGTTGAGAACCACTGATTTTGAAGCTTAAGTTTTTGTTTTGTGTTGCTGTCATCGTTGTCTATCATAGAGTATACATATGATGCCACTGACTGAATGACTCACTTTGAGTCACAACTGTTATTCTGTCGAGAGTGGTACTGGTAAACAGTGTTCTTTATTTACATGAAAAACAAAAGAAGGAAAACAGCTGATAAGATAAATGCTGTTGTGAAACATTAAATAAATAGCGTCCTTAAAAACACAGGATAGTGTTTCCAGACACCAGATCAGATGTCTCTAAAAAGTTTTACTTTTTGAGATTTTTGTCCGTGGTCAACAAGATGGGGTTTTTTGTCTCTTAGATTTATATTCTCAACCAATCCTAGTTTAGAACAGAACTAAATATCTTTTAGCCTTCAAGTGTTTAGTGGCACCAATAGTCTGCAGTATTGTGTACGTGACTTCATTCATAATGGCCTGTTGTCTTTCAGAATATATGTCAGTATCAACTCTGTCCAGCCAGGTTTGTTTTTTTAAATTAGTAATAACGGAGATGATAATACATAGAGGGGAAATGTGTTCAAGTGGTAAATCAAGTGAGGGAGTGTCTGGAATTAAAAGGAGATGGAGTCCAAGTTGGGACTTGTGATACTGAAATTAATCTTGTTTTATCTGACTGGATGTGAGTATGCAGCACACGCCATACCCTACTGTACCTTAGGGTACCTGTGCAATGACTGTAATGCTACGAGGCTTGATATTTACTGGAAACATTTACTCACATATTGCTCAATGTAGCCTGTACTAGATTTGCATAAAGGATACCTCCTTGCCCCCATGTCATTCACATTTAAAATCACAGCCAGGATCTGTTCAACACCGCAGGACAAAATGTACAGGCCTCTGAGCCTCTGATGCTCAGTAAACTCAGCTGTGGCCTGTAGGGACGCTGACAGCAGGAAGCAAAGACCGCAGTACAAGGCTGAGTAGGCCTTATCCTCATTTCAAAAGCATTCACACTGTTAGTGCACAAATACATTCATCCCTGGTAGCACTAATGTTGCCACTGCCACAAGCACTCATACTTTTAGTTGCCTACCAAAGTGTTTCTGTGCAGAAGGTCCTGCCTCTGTCGCTGTGGAAGCCTTTCTGCTGTTTGTTTAGGACACGGAAAGTAGAGTGACTACTCAGCTGCTCCCATTCTCCCTTTGGCCTAGATTAGCACTTTACCATCTCCCCTCTTCTGTGCTGTCTGGTTGTTGATGCCTGTAGACTATGGTTCTGTCAGAGGTTCCTCTTGTTGCTCTTATTGCTCGCCTTCTAGAGGCTGCTGCCACTGCTGCGTCACTCGCACTGCATCACTGACCCACAAAGAGGAGCTGAGAAGGAGGGGTGGCGTGGTGAATGTGCAGACGGAAGGGATAAGTACAAAACAAGCAGTACTGCTCTACACTGCTCCAACAAACAAATGGATGAGGCTTCCGCTCAATCTTGGTTTAGGGCCTTGCTGCTGCTGTGGTATTCAGGAAGTGGGCCTGGAAGACAGATCCTTTATTGTTACGTAATGAATATTTCCCTTCTAGACCAGACTCAGCTGAGAAGGCGGTATCCAGTGTTCACAGGCTAATAATAGGCCATAGTACCTACCAGTCAAGACTGTATGTAGTTATATCACATCATCCCACAACCACAGCTTGTACTGACAATAATTGAATGTTAACTGGAGACTTATTACTTCTGGAAAACGACCAGCACTTTAACATATGCTTTAAAATGACACATTCTTCTTGTCTCGTAGTTCAAGGCAACTAAATGCCTTATGTGACATGTTCAGGATTGTTTTCAGTTGCTTTTAAAAGGAGAATAATATACAATTCAATGTGTAGTGCTTTTGCGGCACTATTTGGAAGAACCTGTTAGAAATAGAATAAAAAGCATACCTTTGGATCATGTTACTGCAGCTTGCTTGTGGAGGTTTCAGGTGTGGTAGGAAGCAGTGTAGCAGATGTCCTGATTGATGGATCTGAATAGGATTTTCAATCCAAAATAAGTGTGTTGTAGTGTTAAGGCCTGGATATGGTAACCAGAATTACACCACTTGTTTTGCACACGTTACCTAAGGGTTTATTTGCTTGGTCCTCCTCCTCCCATCATATGATTTTACTTTTCATTGTTGTATTGCGTCCTCTGCTGGATGTAAGTGTAAGCACAACACAAAGCTATCCCAGTATCTTTATGCATCATTGCTGTGGATAGAAAAGGCATGCAGTGTAATGAGCTTTCAGCAGAAGGCGCCAAAACTGTTCAATAGCAATGTAAACAGGAAGTACAGTTTGTGTTAGAATTGGCAGGTGACCTTAACCCTTTAATGATTACCATTATAGCATGCCGCTGAGATTTTTGTGTCACTTTTACGATAACAGTATCAGAAAATGTCTTCTTTGCCAATTCTTTTGAACCTTTTTTTGAGGAAAAACCTAACTTTCAATATATGCAAATTAATTATCATTATTATATGTAATACATGTTTGAAACAGTGTGTTATAATAAAAAAAATTAATAAGAGACTTGATTTTTAAAATCATATTTACGATGAAAAATGTTCATAATGTAATTTCATGATATTATAGAAAGACTTTTTTAACTATTTTACATATGCTCAAACATTTTTTGTTTATCTAGATCATTCTACATCCATGTTCCAGCTTCTTATTTTTTTGTTATTTCTAGGCATTCATCAAAGAACTGTAAATGCAGATAAACAATGAAAAAACAATAAGCAAAACTTGACAAAAACACATGAGCAGAACTCACTACAATAACACTTTTGCTATTATGCAAAATAATGTACAAGAATTCAGCACAGAAACATAGCCGCCACCTCACTAAAACACTGCTCAAAGTCATACATCATCCCCCTCTCTCTCACCGACTGACTTCTGCTGCTCTTTGCTCCATCCACCTCCACCCCCTCCCCTCAGGCAATGCAGGCATTTACCTTAATGTCTTATAGAATAGAAAGTACAGGTAAAAGATGACGTTTGGATTTTCAGAATGGCGCAAACAGTGAATGTAAAAATGCATCACTGACGAAACAATCATCTTCAAAGGGTTAAAGGGATAGTTCACTATATTTCACATGAATTTGTACAGAATCAGCATCTTTACTCTGGTGCACCCACAGTGACTTACCCAGTGTCCTGTGATTCGAGTTCTGGTCTGGTTTTGGTCAAAGTGAAAGTAGTCCCGGCAGGTTTCCTTGGGTCAACAAAATATGTGTTTTTTTCTCAAAACAATATGTGTTTGAATGAGTGATTCATTTGCATAACAAAACCGTCACAGAACAAAAACTCACACCTTGTAATTGCTTGGAGCTACTTTCTCTCAATAGCGATCAATGCGCATTGTCACTGCTAACAGCTGTGCACCTGCAAACACTGCCGAACAACTGAAGAAAGTAGTTTGCTAAGGCGCATAGCTGTTGATCGCTATTGGCAGTTTTGTTACGCAAATAAATCACTCATTCAAACACATATTGTTTTGAGAAGAAACACGTATTTCGTCGACCCCAGGAAACCTGCCAGGACTACTTTTGCTTTGACCAAAACTGGACCAAAACTTGACTCACAGGACACTGTCGGGAGTAAGACACTGTGGGTGCACCAGAGTAACGCTGATCCCATACAAATTCATGTGAAAAACAGTGAACTATCCCTTTAATATGACATTATTAGGACAGGTTATTTCAGGGTATTATTTTGTTTTATGCTTTTGGTCTTTATGTTTGTCATTCAGAGAAATATACAATTACCAGCCAGTCTGACCATTGAATAACAGTAGGAACTTCACACCTATGTTTGGAATCACCAAACATGTGCTGTCAAATGATACAAATTTTTGATTAGAGTGATCACAGGGTTGCTTCAAATTAACTTTGATTAATCATAATCAAAACACTTTATGTCACTTGACTGTTCTGTCTTGGGTTTTTTTTGTACTGAAATGTCACACAAAATACACAAAAATACACGAAGAAACACAAAAAATGCAGAGGAAAAAATAACATAAAAAAGATGAAAAATTCAAAACATATTCAAAAACTCTTCTAACATACAGAAAAAAATCCACCAAAAAATGTGATAAAGCATCCAAAACATATGCAAAAAGATGAATATCTATGCAATCAATATATTTATTCAACACCTTCAACAGTTTCAACAAAACAACTGTAAACAACTGTTCCATTTAATTGCGGGATTTTTTTTTTATGATGGAGTATTCTGCATTAATTTTGATAGCCCTACTTTAAACATAAAGACTCTACACGTTTGTTGAAAGCATCAGCTCTTGATTTGCACAATACTATGTCAATACAATGTTGTGTCCTTTTTTCCTCTTTCTTTTATTGTTATCGTAGTAAGGTCTGTTATAGAATTGGGGGCTCTTTTGTTCTCCTTAGCTGTAGAAAAAGGGCAATAAAAATCCTTGCTCCAGCTCATAGTATTGCAAAACAGCTCCATGTCACTGGTAAACTCAGCACAGTCATTCTTCACAGTTTGTTACCAAAACTGCTCAGAATTGCAGAGCTAATACAGTTGAAGTACTGCTCATAATCTAGGGCCAAATGCCAAGGACAAATGCAAATGCAGAAACAAACTGTTTTTGTATTATCTGGTATTCCATTTTAATATAAAATAACTATACAATTGGGCGGCATGGTGGTGCAGTGGTTAGCACTCGTGCCTCACAGCAAGAAGGACCCTGGTTCGAATCCCACACCAGACCTTTCTGTGTGGAGTTTGCATGTCCTCCCCGTGTCCGTGTGGGTTTTCGCCGGGCACTCTGGTTTCCTCCCACCATCCAAACACATGCACTGATAGGTTAATTGGTTAATCTAAAATTGGCCATAGGTGTGAATGTGAGAGTGATTGTTTGTCTATGTATGTCAGCCCTGCGATGAACTGGCGTCTCATACAGGGTGTACCCCGCCTTCGCCCATTGTAGCTGGATTAGGCCCCCAGTGACCCCCGCGACCCTAGTGAGGATAAAGCGGGTTCAGATAATGAATGAACTATACAATTGCATTGAGATAATATTGACTATTGGGCTTTGATTGACACTTTGGAGACCCCTCGCTTTTCTGAATCTGTGTGAGGTTTGTTCTACTTGTGTTGCATTGCTCATTTGAAAGTAGGACAATATTTTGAGTAATATCTCATCAGTTATGCACTTCAGGTAATCAAATTTCCTTTCACAAACTAACATTGCATATAGACAGAATATATGATCTACAAAATCAAAGTTTCATAGTGTTTAGGTTGCATCAAATTTCTATTCTTTTACATTCAGATTTTTTTTTCAATATTCTTCTAAAATAACAGAATGTGCTTCTTATTTTCTACCCATTAAAAATTTTGAGATTTTTCAGCCTAAAGAAAAAGTGCATTTAATCAGCATATCATCACAAGTTAGATGTAGTTACGTATATAACTTGAAAATACATTCCCTCGGTTTACATCACTATACTATATAAAGAAGAAGTTCAAATATGTTCTATTACAGGGACTATAGGACAAGAACAAGTGGTGTTGGACACAAGAAATCCTGTCTTTCAAAAACATTTTACCTGATTTCCCCTATCTCTTATCATTGCAAAAACAAATTTTTGGTAACCTTGAATATGGCCTTTGACCTATATTCATCAAAATTTAATGGGAACTATTCTGCATCATGTCACACCTTTCCTAAAAATGTCATGGAAATTGGTGGAGTAGTTTTTGTGTAAAGTTGTTGACAAACAAACAAACAAACAGACAGACTCCGGGCCTCCTCTTTGGGGCCCGGGTTAATTAGCATTTTGTCATGTAAGAACATAACAAGATAGCCTTATCTGTCTTTAGCCTTTTAAGCTCACTGAAAAGTCTTTATGATCTTATAGAAAATTAATATGTGGACAATATGTATATTAAGAGATCTTGCATTGTTTCTTCGAATGCTTGTTTCATTAATATTCTTTTTTAAGTTGTGTTAACACATAACTAATTCACTTGATATTGGTCATGTCCATTATAGAGGCACAAACTCCTCCAAAAATCTGAAATATTAGCGTAGGCAGTTTGGAGAACTCTTGTTTAATGCCCTACAGAACCAGCTGAACACTAACCAAACATTTCTAAGGAAAATTTCTATGCTCCATAGAAATTGCCTCATATTTGGTAGGAGGAGAGTTTTGGGGGCAGTGGATGTGGTTTTGTGACTTCAAACGGTTGTCCCCTGAGCAGAAAAGCCATTTTTGTATGCAGAATAGTAACCATGACAACTAAAGAGCTACTGAAATAATAGAATTGAATGACTGTATGAAAAAATAAGGAAACTATGATGTTGAAAGAATTTAAAGCCACGATCATTCATTTAACTTGAGATAATCTCCTGATGTGGGTTGGGGATAGTGGGGGTTCACCGCCGAGTACAATGATACCTTGCATATGTCACAAATTAATATTACCAGTGTCATCATTTTTAATGGCTATCTTTAATATAAAAAAATACAAATTTTATATATATATTTATATATATATATATATATATATATATATATATATATATATATATGTGTGTGTGTGTGTGTGTGTGTGTGTGTGTGTGTGTGTATACAACATAGCATTTTTCTCGCATCTTTGTCTTTTCTGATTTAATTAATGATGGCAAAACAACTAGTTAACTAGTCCCGAGCGGACGAATCACGCGGATGTATATTGCAGTTGTCGGTCCCTCAGCTGATGTGAAACTAGCAGGGGCAGAGAGAGAAAAGAGGAGCTGGTGCACTGTCTGTTACAACTACAACACTGGAACAAATAGGTAACAACATTATACCAAAAGCAAAAAAACATTAGTGACATCTCAGTCGAGAGTCTCTTGGACCTTCGAGACCAGTCAATATCGAAATATACCGGAGGAATATGATTCGGTGTGACGAAAATATATGTCGAATCCCGTTCCTGCTTTCCTGTTTTTTGTGTCTAAGAGGTATCAGAGGCCATTTCTTTTTGCTAGCTAGCCTTAACGTGCTAGCTGCTAGCTAGAAAACTTGTCAGTTTTAACAAAATTTCACAAAATAGTTTGTACCATACTAAATTTCTGAATTGTTGTGAAGCCGTTGTTGTGTGAGGAGATGTAATTCCTATCCTACCGAGCTGGCAAAACGTAAGCCAGCTACAACAAGGCTTGCTATATTAATTAGCTTGCATGCCAAGGTTAGCTGGCAATAGCTGTAACGCTCTTGTTTTATTTGACAACGCGTAGCGTCAGCTACGTGAATGCTCTGCAGTGACAAAACAATTCAGTATTGATAAGGTCAGTGGTTTATTGTCATTTACACACTTCAGTCACCAATACAAACCAGTTATACTACGTTGCCGATCAAACGGTCAGCTGTTTATTTTTTGTCAGCCTACTGTTTGCGAGTGAACGGTCATTCAACAAACATTCGATTATCTCACTGTGCTAAGCTAGCGCTAGCTTGCTAACCATTTGACTCCGTGTTTAGCCTTCTATCTAGGATATATCCGATATTTACTTCATTTAATATTCTTAATCACCTCTGAAGAGAAATTATTGATTGTGTCGACACGTTTGTTGTAAGAGATAAACTTGTTTGTGTCTGGCTATCATTAGCTAAAACGGTAGCATGCGCTGTATCGTTAGTGAGAAGCAAGCGTTGGCCTTAAGTCAGCTTAGAAAACATTAGTGATCCATACAACCACCTAACGTTGGTTAGGCATACCTTGTGTACTCAACTGGCGTGTTGACAGTTTATAAGTTATAACCTTGCTCCATATGATGTTGACCTATCGACTTGACAGTTGTATGTTTTTTTATTTCATAATAACATCAAGCACCTAAAAAGTGACCCAACTTGAGTGTCACGTTTTATGTTTTCGCCTTTTAGTATTTGTTTGAAACGGTCATAATCGCTAGTCAGTCGCAACCCAGTTGGTTTTGGTAGTCAGAATATAAAGTTAGCATGCTAGCTTTATTACATTAAACCGCTTTTGAAAGACGGTCTAGCCGAAGCTGCCATTTTCGATGTGTAACGTTAGCTAATCTCAGGTGAATATAATCGTTACATGCTACTTAAGGCCTGCGTCATCACCTTTCAGAAATATGTAGCTTTTCACACCACCAAATGGTGTTCAAGTCAGGTAAATTTGCATTTTGGCAGTATGTTGCGGTAGCTAAGAAGCTAAATAGGTTGACACACCGGTACGCCAACTACGCATTTCCATGTAACCACTGCTACGTTAGCCAACGTAACTTTAACGAAGCAGTCTCCGGTATGTGGATTCTATTTTTTTTTAAACATTACCCATTGGGATATTTCACATTGAGTGTTTATAAGATGTACATCTGAGATACCCGAGTCTTTGTTTACTAATGATTTCGACCAGAGCACTAGCAAAATGTATGGGACTGACTAGGATGTGAGTGGCTAAACATGCTAGTCGGTTGTGGTAGAGAACTACGTCAGAAATACAGGCCTCTGTAAATCATTGGCATAAAAACTGGACACTGTCGTGGGTCTTCATAGGTGTAGTAAAGTAAAATAAGTCCCCAGCGATTTTTACAAACTGCCGATCACTGGATGTGTTTAGCTAATCATTTTATACACGAGTGTGGTGCACTAGTTGTCAGAATGGACGAATAAACAAAGACAAGGATGCACTGTCAGTGCAGGCCTAAAATGGCCCTGAGAGGTTGCCAAGTATGGCGTATTTGTATGATCAGTGGTATCATGAATTAACCTCGAAGTACTTGTGTTCATTAATACCCTTTTACTAAGTGGGAAAACTTATTTGGAATTTAGTTCATTAGCATTTGTTAACTGTTAAAATGTTAGATATGTGTTCAAAGCCTGTACACCTCTCTTGTTGAAAACATTGTAGTGTCATTGATTTATGAGAATATAAACATGTAATGAAAGAGACCTTTTCTGTTCTATGCTGACTAAACGGTTTTTCACAGCTCAAAACAGCAAACACTCCCAAGGCATGCACAAGAGGGGTACAATTTGAATATTATCAGCTGTTGTGTTTAAAATGTGACAAGTGTCTGTTCAGTTTGTTTAACTAGCTTGATTCTGGTTTGATTAATTTTGTTTTGGGTATTGGATACTATTGTTAAAAATGATGTTGATTCCTTGAAATAATCTTGCAAAGGTGAACTTTAGACACTTTGGTGATTATTAAATCAATTTTGTTATCTTCTGTTTTATATATATATATATATATATATATATATTCCACATGTGGATATTATTTTAACTGAGGACTGATTATGGGTGAGTAGTTGATAGTTTTAAGTAACTGAGCTAAGAATTCATGGAGATGTTTTTCTGAAAATGACATCTGTTTTGATACAGATCAAAAGAGTAGATGATAGTCACAGAGTGAATATGAAATGCTGAATATTCCCTGTGACACTACCTGAGGACTGGACAATGTTTTCGGATGTCTAAAGAGAGGTTCTGTTTAGGAGAAAACCAGATATGTTATCTTTAACAAAGAACTGTTTTCTTTAAAACAGATTACATTTTCAAATTGTAATTGCTTCATATCACTTGAAGTCTTTCTCTGTTAGCAGACATGAAATAGGTTAAGGTTTGTATTGAAATGTTTAATTTCATGGGATAATCAAGACTATTATCATCAAGCATGTGTCAAGGAGTGGGGTCTCAGTTTTTTTTTTGTCATTTTGATCACAACATGTTATTTAAACCAAGAAGAAGTAGAAAGAAGTCTTAACTTTTGTATGTATGTTTTATTTGATTACAGTGAATGGTAGTGTCTAGAAAGGGTATGTCCCTTCAGGAGAGAGGTGCCAATGTCCAACCGGCCTAATTCCAATCCAGGGGGGTCACTGCGCCGTTCACAGAGGAACACTGCTGCGGCCCAGCCACAAGACCATACAGTCGCAGGAAGGTGAGTCTCCCTCTGCACATAGCCTTAACCTATAGTTTAAAAACACTTTATAAATCAAACATTATTCATTTTTTAAGAAACAATAGTTGTTGACAGTTACACCTGTGCAATGTTGAAAAAAGGTAATGTCTTTAACTCATGGTATTGGTTATGTTTGTTTATAACTGAATGGATTACATATATTTTTTTGACTGAACACTAAACTTATGTCATTGCTAAATGGTAATCAACTAAGGCCTAAATTATACTGATAGTCCCAGGGCATTTACAGATGGTTTAGATGAGACAGAATTGGGGATTTGTCATATCTCATTAATGTGGTTTAAATATTATAACCCACACTGTTACTTGCTCTTTAATTTTCAACCTTACAGGTTGCAGTCAGAGCAGGTAAAACATAAAGCAAATTCCCCACCTGAAAGTAGAAGACCTAATTCTAAGGCTTCCAAAGCCACATCCAGCTCAGCCACTGGCCAGTCCAGAGGGCACAGCTCAAGAAGGTACCTCTTCTCTCTACTTGGTACTGACTGTATTTGCGTGTGTGTATAGGGTTTGGACCTTATTCATGAGTGTCATTCTATACTTAATATGCTATTACAAACTCTTGTACTTCTCTGGGCACAGGTTTCTCCCATAAAGCTGACTGTGTAGATAGAATGTGTTACAAATCAGATTTCTTTTCTATTTTTATATATATATATATATATATATATATATATATATATATATATATATAAAGTTTTTAAAGAAAATATTCTGTCTCTGTTGCTCCCTGGCAGAAGCGGTCTTAGTCTGTCCGTGGCTTCATTTGTGTTGCAAGGCGAATCAGAGGCTGCAGGGACATCTGAACAAGAACGACCAGGTCAACAGTCAGAGAGTGAAAACACCCGAGGGCTAAAGCGAAGTGAAGCTCCTGACCAAATTAGTACTTTTGGACCGACCCCTACAAAGAAACCCAAATTGATCCAACCATCCCAAGACAATACCTCAGAGACCAAGAAAGGTCCAGCTAAATCCAAGAAGAGATCAGTTGCTTCAGAACCACCTGCATCGTCAGGTCGAAGCCAGAGCAAGAAGAGTGGGGCCACTGTGGCCTCACCAATCCAGAAACGGAAGAAAGTGGACTCTCTCCCCGGTCTAAGTAGCACCGCTGGGTCCCTCCCCAATCGTACCGAGGGCAGAACTCCAAAACCCACCAAGCTGGCGTCTAAATCGGCCGCCTCAGCCAAAGCTGGGTGTAGCAACGTGACGGACTCCTCCTCTTCTGCCTCCACCTCTTCCTCTTCTTCCACTACAGGCACCAACAGCACCACCACGCAGGGCGCCCGTGTTAAACAGGGAAAAGACCAGACCAAGGCACGCCGCTCTCGTTCAGCTTCAAGCCCATCTCCACGCCGGAGTACCCGTGACAAAGAGCAGGCCAAAGCTGCCAGTTCATCAAAATTTGAGTGGGCAGCACGCTTCAACTCCAAAGTCAACCTGCCAAAACCGAAGTTGTCCCTACCTGGATCTTCCAAAACTGAGACCTCCAAACCTGGGCCATCAGGATTACAAGCTAAACTTGCAAGTGAGTAAAAATAATTCTGGATAGACACCCTAAATGCAAGAGATTTTAGGTCTGAGTGATGTCTGTGACAATTCATGTCTTCTATTGACTTTTTGTTATGAAAACATTCCTTTCTATTGAAACTGTTTGAAAGTGGTAGATATTATATAAATGAAGATTTCATCAATTTGGAACTGTATTGGAAGATACTCGTTTAAAAAGGGTTAGGACTTCCACGTAGAGGTGTCTGCACATTATTCTTGAAAGCTTGGATGGAGGTTATACCTCTGGGATTAAATGTCACAGGACCTGTGATCCAAACGTCACAGCATCGGTTACAAAACCTCTCTCTTCACCGCTGGGAGCAGATATATTTGGTGTAACTGCTGCTCAAGTTAGACACACTACAGCTCACATACATTACTGGGGTAAACCATGCAGATGCTAATAGAGTTTCTGATCAGCTTGACTTACTCATAAGCACTGAAAAAAAAATTAAGCCATACCCAAACACATAGCAAATTCAATCAAATGCAACACATGTGTATAATAGATTTTCTTGACAAACATATTTAGTTGACATGATGATTGTGAGATTCATTGAACTGAGGGACCTGCTCAGTTTTCAGACTTGAGGATCAGTAGCTTGAAACTGGAGACCAACTTGATACATAAATACTGTGTCAGTTGTCAGTGTGCCGCAAATGTATGATTTTGGAATGGTAGACCGTTACAAGTTGTAAACAATATTGTGTGATGATGCAGTGCAGTTGTTTTCTAGATACTATTAAGATTTTGAAATGGAAGATTATTTTTAGATTTTCCCATGGTTTAGTCTTGATAATATTTGGATTTCTTGGTAAGAATTGCATTATTTTCTTTGTTTATTAGTTGATAATGTCTTTAATATTCAGGTGACTAGATCTATATGATGGAGGATTTGGAGTTAGAGCCATTTGGTCATTACATTTAGTTATTTCAAGTTAACAACATGACGGGCAGGGGAGTAATTTTTGGCTGAAAAATACTTTATTAGCATATGCTTGTGTAAGAATTGCAAGACAATACAGTAGTTTTTGAATATTGATCTGATAAACTCTAACGTTGACCATGCAGTTAAACTGATGAACTACTCTTGCTACTACTAATAACAATAATGATAATAAGAAATCACTCCATACATCATATATGTATGATGTGAATTTCTGTTAAAACTAGAGACCAACTGATTGATTGGCCTGCTGATTAACGGGGCTCGTTATAGCCCATCACAGATTAATCAACATCTGTAGATGCTGTCACTCTGCTTCTGTGTTCCCTGAGCCTTAGAAGAACAGTAAAGTGTGTTCAGTTTCACTTTGACAATCACAGACTGGCCCTGTCCCCCACTCTGTCAATCACAGACTGCTAATCCCTTCCTTGTAAAGGATCTTTGTGAGATAAACAGAGATGCAACTGTTAATCCATATGTCCACAAATATCTCAGATGAATATGTGTCATGTGTATATTAGTGCTCTGAAATTGTATATCGGGCAAAATATTGGATCTTGGCTGATATTTCGGATATCAGCTTTTTTTAAGCCGTCAATATCTGTATTGGTCCCAAAAATCCCATGTCAGTTGGTCTCTAGTCAAAACAAATTTTTCTGTCAAAACTTTACAAAATTTCAACAGTTTAGTTTATGTTAATATCATTGTGGATTATTAGTGCAATAACCACTATTTGATTATTTGTAGTGTTTTTTGCATAAAATGATATTAGCCATTTGATATATATGGCCTATATGTCCAAGTAAGTGGTAGGTGTTTGGGTCATTGTGGGGTCAGGCTGTTCTTAGGTAGGTGTATGGATAGAAACTCAAATGGGCTCTGTGCCATGGGCCATGAGCCCGAGTGGAGAGACCCCTCCTAAGTTGGCTTAACTTGTTGGCCCAGCTGACCAGGGCTATGCTTGAGGGCTGGGAACAACTTAGAAACTGCTCTCTGTGAAAAAGGAGGAACTCTATATGTTGAAATAGCTTTATCTTCCAGTCTCACACAGCTTAAACACACAGGTGATTTGATTTTTCAGCACTTATGGTGAGTAAGAGAAAACAGTGGTTCTGTATGTAAGGCTTTTCATTTGACAATGCTGTTTTGATCGTGTTAAATTTGCATTGGTAATTCAGTCATGCCTCAAAGAGATTTGATTGCATTAAGTAGTGTTGAAAAGCTTGAGCTTTATCTTTCTGAATTTTAATGAAACTTGAGCAGAGCTTTGTGTTGGGATTACTATTTAACCCATTTATTAAGTAGTTGTATACAAAGGTAGACGCAGAAAGTAGAAAGGTGATATTTTTTGTTAACTTTTTAAATGTTTATTTTTGTACTACTGAATTATGAGTCACACCTCTAGTATGAATGTTGCCCTGTCATAGGGCCATGGTTAGGTTACTATTTATACACATCAAGTCTCTGCCACAGGACTCTACACAGACAACGGTAAACCTATGCCAGAACTACTGGGGCCTTTACTCTATCTAACAGTGACGTTCATCATCAGGCTTTACGTTCAGTTTCCCAAAATGTATACTGCAAATTGTACATGATCATTTTCTTCTACAAATAAATTTTCAGTTGTGGAACCACACTCTAATAGAAAGTAGCCATCAACATTTTTTTTATTAGATTTGTGTTATTGAGAATGTAACCTAGTCAAGCACTTGGTAGCAATTATGGCTGTAGTGAATAGATGCTTATATGTCACTTTTTTCCCCAAAGGTTTGAGGAAATCCACAAAGAAACGCAGCGAGTCTCCTCCAGCAGAGCTCCCCAGCTTTCGGCGGAGCACACGGCAGAAGACCACGGGCTCCTGTGCCAGCACCAGGTACGAACAGTGATGACTTACTGTAGAGTATAATATAAGCAGACCCAACTCAAGTACCTCAGCTATATTGAAGTTATCTTAACAGGTCCTGATTTTGCTAATAGTGACTAAACTATACAATGAAAGATATTCTGTAGACTCATGGTAACTAAAAAGGGGTACATCAACTTCTGGAAATTTTGTTCAGGTATTAAGTTTTACTGTATATTCCCTTGAGTCACTGAAATTGTGACCTTTTGTTTTTAACAATGAGTTTTACAAATGAACATTCAGCTAGCTTTATGAATCTTACAGCTTTTGACTTTTAAGCACCATCTTTCAAAGTAGGACTTAATGTAGATACTTTTGAAGTACATTCATAACCATGTTTTCAGGTATAAATATCACTGTTAAGCTTAAGATGGCTTTGTGGTTTTTACCCTTGGCCCTCACCACAGAGTATTCTCATCAGTTCATAGTCTGTCTATATGTGCAAAAACTTTGGCATGTACCGAGAAGTCAGGCCACTGGGTGGCAGTCATGCATTTGATAAGGCAGGCAGTCGGTGTGTTTTCAATTGCACACAACTTACATATGTTGAATTGCATATTTATAATTTATGGAACCTATTGGCTATACAGTTTTTGTGGTAATTAGATTCATGCTCATATTGTATCTTATTTCTTACTACTTATGAAGTCGGCGGGGCTCAGGCCTGGGCAAGCGCGGGGCAGCCGACGCTCGCCGACAGGAAAAAATGGCTGACTCCGATAACAACCAAGATGGGGCCAATTCATCGAATGCTCGATCTGATGAAACATCACAAGGGGCTTCAGGTAACTATTATGTAGAGATGTCCTGATCAGGCTTTTTTGCCTCAGAGTCCTTTAAAGGTGTTATTTCATTGTTATTCCATTAATATTGCTTTGTTCTCCATTATTATTGAATGCATTGTGCATTGGTTCTATTAAAAAAAAATAAATCGGATTGCTTTGTTTCAAGCTGTTTTTGGAAGGTAGAAAAATGACTTGAGGTCAAACAACATACCGGACCTTCCGCGTACATATGTACGATGCTGTAATGAGGTATCTCTGATTGGCTCAGTGAATGAATGCGTGAAGGAACGCTCCCCCCTCTCCTCTTGCTCTGTGTGCGTTTATCATCAGAGAGTAGCATACAGCTAAGTTTTGTGCCATCACTTGTTTTGAAAACGTGCAGGGGAGAGAAAAAAAACTAGGCTTGATTTCCTCAGAGAGCACATCATTTAGTTTGCTCTGCCATTTTTTTCAAGTTTGTGCAGCAGCTACTGTGGCGCTGTCTTTTCTTGAGATGCTAATGCTACTTCATATTCACTGCAATGGGGGACGGGCTTAACCTCACGTAGGTAACATGATGTATTGTGGACAGGCTTTTTCTGAGTCACTCGTTTCTGTTGTCTTCTATGAATGGGAAATGCAGCCAGTGGAGGTGACACACTACTTTCAAATGTAGCATGTGTTGGTGACTCAGGGTTACCCATCAGATTCCAAAAGGAACGTGTAAAAGTGGTTTTCAGTGGAATGACACCTTTAATTTTGAGTGATGGGCAGATACTGTGTCCCGATAATTTTATAATGCATTAAACAAAATGGATAGCGACTGAAGAGATGCAGAATCTCTCTGTTTTATTCACCTTCATTTTAGTTAACACTTGTAAATGTAGTATTTCATTTTGGTAGCTTGTTTTCTTCTACTTTAAAAAAAACTTCCATACAGCAGACATTTTGTGCTCTTATCGTATTTTGTTTACTTTTCCGGCATCAAACCAATAGTGCCCATGCATTAACCTTGTACTCATGTTGCTTCTATATGGAGTTAAGACTAATGACAGTTTGGTTGAGACAGTCTCACTCTGTATAAGCCTCACTCACGCTTCATGTTGCCATCTCCAGCATCTCACCATCTATTCAATGATGCCAAGCTTACGTGCAGCAGCTCTATTTCCTTCTTTGGTAGCCGCATCTATCATTTGCCCATGAAACATAAATTAGTTACGTGATTGTTTGAGCTGTGGGTTCACAGCATTGGAAAAAAAGTAGCAGCTTATAGATCAGAATTTACAGTGTATATACACTGCTCAAAAAAACAAAGGGAACACAAATAACACATCCGAGCTCTGAGTGAATGAAATATTGTTATTAAATACTTTGTGTGATTTTGTTGTCAGCACATTCAACATTGTAAAGAAGAAACATTATCAATGGAAATCTAATTTATTAACCCATGGAGATCTGGATTTGGAGTCACACTCAAAATTAAAGTGGAAAAACACTACAGGCTGATCCAACTTAGATGTAATGTACTTAAAACAAGTCAGAATAAGGCTCAGTAGTATGTGTGGCCTCCATGTGACTGTATGACCTCCTTAGAACACCTGAAGTGACAGATGATCTCCTGAGGGATCTCCTTCCAAACCTGGACCAAAACATCTAAACTCCTGAACAATCTGTGGTGCAACATGGCATTGGTAGATGAAGTGATGTGCTCAATTTAATTCAGGTCTGGGGAACAGGTGGGCCAGTCCATAGCATAAATGCCTTAATTTTGGAAAAACTGCTGACAAACATGAGCCACATGAAGTCAAACACTGTCTTGCATTAGGAGGATCCCAGGGTTAACTGTACCAGCATATGGTCTCCTAAGTGGTCTGAGGGTCTTATTTCTGTACCTAATTGCAGTCAGATTACCTCTGGCAAGCGCATGGAGGGCTGTGCGGTCCCACACCATTACTGACTCACTGCCAAACTAGTCATGCTGGAGGATGTTGCAGGCAGCAGAATGTTCTCCACGGCATCTCCAGACTCTTGTCACATCTGTCACATATGGTCAGTGTGAACATGCTTTCATCTGTGAAGAGCACAGGGCACCAGTGGCCAAATTGCCAATATTGCTGTTCTCTGGCAAATGCCAAACATCCTACATGGTGTTGGGCTGTAAGCACAACCCTCACCTGTGGAGGTAAAGCCCCCATGGAGTTCGTTTCTGAGAATTTGAGCAGAGACATGCACATTTGCACACTACCTGAGCAACTTATGTTCTCAAGTCCGGCTTATGCTAACATTGGAGTGAAAGCACCTCCAGATTCAAAAGTGACTAAGACATCAACCAGAAAGCATAGGAACTGAGTAGTAGTCAGTGGTTACCACCAGCGGAACCACTCCTTTATAGGGGGTGTTTTGCTAATTGCCTATAATTCCCACCTATTGTCTAATCCATTTGCACAACGACATGTGAAACTGATTGTCAGTCAGTCTTTCTTACTAAGACAGTTTGATTTCACAGAAATATAATTGACTCTGAGTTGCATTGTGTTGTTTTAAGTGTTCCCTCTATTTATTTATTTTTTAACACTGTTCGGGTCGTAATAACCAATTCTGATTGAGTCTGAAATCCTATTATTGGCACTGGTTTCTGATTTCGTGATCGGATCGGGACATCCCTACTATTATGGCACTTCTTTGATTTCTGTTGAGCAGAGTGAAGCTCATGCAAGTTTAAGAACTTTCCTTTATATAGTAACTTACTTAAACAGAAATGAATCTTCATTGTCACTGAATTGTGTCGTCCTGTTTTCTTCAGCTTCAGGTTCAGTTGCTGGAGCTGTAGGAATGACCACTTCTGGAGAGAGTGAGTCAGATGATTCTGAAATGGGAAGGCTTCAAGGTATTCAATATTACTCAACTTCATAAAAGATGTACACACTCTTCTGTTTTCAATGTGTTTTCCTCTATTTAGGTTTGGACAACATATCAAATGGAAAGTGATTGAGTTTTTGTCTCCATCATTAGGAAAATGCCTGAATTGTTCATTAAGATTAGTGAGCTTTCTTGTTCAACAAAAAATAAACGGGCAGCCTGTTTGTTGTGATATATTCTTTATGAACATGATTCTTCAGTCTCTATATATTAGCATCGATTTCAACTAACATTTCAACAAACACAGTGTATTGAGAGTGCTTCTTTTTGTGATTGCTGCCTTTTGCTTATATTCTACTTATGACCCAAAGATAGGATTGATTTTAAAAAAGTGCTGTGATTCATGGTTTAATTTTGTTGGCCATCTTTTTTTCTTTAATAGCCCTACTGGAAGCCAGGGGTCTCCCTCCTCATCTGTTTGGGCCCCTTGGCCCCCGCATGTCACAGCTGTTTCACAGGACCATAGGCAGCGGAGCCAGTGAGTACTACTTCCTTAGTGTTAAATCTTGTCAATGGATGGTTCTGTATTTGTTAAAGTTAAAACTATTTGCACCATTCCCAGGCTCAAAGGCTCAGCAACTGCTGCAGGGGCTGCAGGCCACAGGTGATGAGTCTCAGCAGCTCCAGGCTGCCATTGAGATGTGCCAGCTGCTGGTGATGGGCAATGAGGAAACACTTGGTGGATTTCCTGTCAAGAGTGTTGTGCCCGCTTTAGTAAGTTTCTTTTGTGTTGCCATCAACCTTTTTAATGTCTTGTTTGATTATCTCCTCCAAGGAGGTTATGTTTTTGCCGGCGTTTATCTGTCTCTTAGCGAGATAACTGAAAAAGTAATGGATGGATTTAGATGAAATTTTCAGGAAATGTTGATACTGTTACTGTTGAACAAGTGATTAAATTTTGGGGGGGGGGCGGGGCTGAACTGCTTTCGCAGAGGTCTGTGCTCTTGAGTGTTTTTCTAGTTTGGGAATGTTCCATTGCCACAAAAGGGTTTGTGCATTGCTCTGTGAAATATGAACATCATAAAATGAAATATAAAATGTTGTGAAATCTTTTCTGATATATCAGTAATTGATTGTATGGGTTCCTAATTGTAATCTGATAATTGTTTTGCAGATAACACTGTTACAAATGGAGCATAACTTTGATATTGTGAGTATGATGAATATCAAATCATATAAATATACATGACATTCTTCTGTTTGTGATGGAATGGCACATTTATTTTTTCTTCTATCAACACAGATGAATCATGCCTCCCGTGCACTCACATATATGATGGAGGCCCTCCCTCGATCTTCTGCTGTGGTGGTCGATGCTATTCCTGTCTTCCTGGAGAAGGTGTGACACTGGGCTGTTTATTTGCCTCTAATCATTTCTTAATTTGCTTTAATATGCTAATGTTTTGTGTCATCATCTTGTTTGCAGCTTCAGGTGATCCAGTTCATTGACGTAGCAGAGCAGGCCCTGACTGCCTTGGAGATGTTGTCAAGGCGACACAGCAAAGCCATTTTGCAGGCTGTAAGTGTTGCACACTGTTTTTGTTAAAACTGTAAAAAAAAAAGCTTCTATTACTCATTCATAATTACTGACAACAATGTTATCATTTCATCCCTTACAGGGTGGGCTCGCTGACTGCCTCCTGTACCTAGAGTTCTTTAGCATTAATGCTCAGAGGAATGCTCTGGCGATTGCAGCAAATTGCTGCCAGAGCATAACTCCAGACGAATTCCACTTTGTTGCTGATTCTCTTCCCCTCTTGACTCAGAGACTCACCCATCAGGTACTTATTTGTCCATGTCAGAAAATAATGACCTACAAAATTACATTATTACATCTACATTTTAATTCCAGGTATACTGTTGATGTTGTATGAATGTATTATTTAATCTTAAAGCTGTTATGCACCAGAGGCATGATCAATGAACAGCACAAAAGTGTTGAATATTTGGCTATATATGTTTCATATCAAAATTAATAACACTTGAAATGGTGTGAATTCATAGTTGTGATGGGTAATTGGTAAAATATTTGAATATATTTATGCTTACCCATTTAACAGAAATTTTAATGAATTAAACATCAATTTGAACCTCATCTATAGCCTGTATGTGTCCAGTGTCTGGTGTTTATTTTGGGCTATGTCCAGATAAAATAGGAATTGGTGTGAAAATATGCTGCTCGTTAAATGTAAAATATTGACATTCTATGCACAGGTACTTGTGGCATAAATGACAGTAAGAAAAACCCAAAATGACATGCTAATTATTTGCATGAGAAAAAAAATCCCCTTGTTTGTAAAGGTTTTTAGTTTGTAGAATTTGCCGATGGTCATAGCTGCCTTAATGGTTACAGAAAGACATTGCTGCAATCACATGGTCTCTTGTATGTTTTATTATTTTCTTGTATATTAAGACTTTTTTCTTTTGTTTTAATATGCACTATAACCCTCACACTTTGGTGCTTCAGTTGCTTACTGGATTAATTTTTAATACCATTGTAATTTTGAGATGCCTGTCTAGTTGTTTTGCAGCTTGTTAAATCTTGTAAGGAACTGACTAATGGCTCTTTACTTGTCTTTCAGGATAAGAAGTCAGTTGAAAGCACTTGTCTCTGTTTTGCCAGACTGGTGGACAACTTTCAACATGAAGAAGTTTGTACCATAGTTTTCTCTTTCTTTGTTTTCTTTTTAATTCACACCTTGTTTGTTGTGCAGCTTTCTTGAACAAGTGTATGTCTATGCATTTGTTGTGGTTAAACAAACAGAACCTGCTGCAGGAGGTGGCTTCACGGGACCTGTTGACCAACATTCAGCAGCTGCTGGTAGTGACTCCTCCTGTACTCAGCTCGGGGATGTTCATCATGGTTGTGCGCATGTTTTCCCTTATGTGCTCTAACTGCCCCTGCTTGGCAGTGCAGCTCATGAAACAGAGTGAGTAACGTATACATTCATCACACTGCTGTATTTTTTGTCCTGTCTGATATTGGTGTAATGCAAAAAAGTTTCTATCGGATGCATGCATTCAGCAACTGGGAGTATACATGTCTTTACAAAATGAATGAATGATTTTCATATAGGGTTAAGTCTGCAGTTTGAGAGGATGTCGGGTTTTGAAATGGGATAGAATGTACCAAGCCACTTTTAATTCACTTTGAGAAATTTGTCCCCATGAATAGACTGGAGTAGAAATTCCATTTGATTGTAATTATTTTATATTCATTTATTTATCTTGAACATACAAACAATTAATTAATAAATAAAATAAGTAAATGGGAGAAAAAAAATATATATATAATATACACAATCATTTGTACATTTGTATACATACAACATAAGCATAAACCAAAATGGTTTGAGAGGGGGCAGAAAGAAGCACAATGCTTATCTAATTCTGCCCCTACAATTATGTGAAGTGAATGTGCATACTATGTTTTAGGCTGTAGATACATTTGTCTGCAAATACAGAAGTAATCATGAAAACTCTGGAAAGGGTTTGTAATATCAGCTATAAACAGAAGCAAACAGCAAATCGAATGGAAAAAGAATATTTTGAGATAGATGTTAAAGGTGAATTGAATGGCACTGGGTAATAGTACATACAATTATAATGATAATTTATCATTGGTACCCCCTTCAACAATTCCGTAAGCTTGGCAAAAATCCCGCCAGGAAATCCTCACGCAGTCATCTGCACTACTTCCTGTTTGTTTGCCACTGGCGGCCATTATAGCTTGGCAATTGCACAGCCTAAACATTTCTTTTGTGTATTGAAATATACAATAGGTAATAAGAAATTAACCTTCTATTCTACTTTTGCACAAAAATTGTGCCTTCAGTTCACCTTTTTATGTAAGATCTGAACAGGGCTTAAAATTTTGAGTCTGAAACTGCCTCAGTGAGTCAAGTGACTGTTGGTTTCCTCCAGAAATTATAATGTTTAGTTTTTTTTTGCCGTGGATTAAAGACATCATACTTAAGTTGAAATGCAGGTTTTTACTGATAGAGATGTCTGTATCTTACCTCTCCCCAACAGACATAGCAGAAACGCTGCGCTTCCTCTTGTGTGGTGCATCAAATGGCAGTTGCCAAGAACAGATAGAACTGGTACCCCGAAGCCCCCAGGAACTCTATGAACTGACTTCCCTCATATGGTGAGTTACTTTACTCATTGACTGCTGATGGAGGAACTTGGGACACAACAAAGTTCTATAAGAAAGATCATTTGTTTTCAAACAAATTCACTGAAATTAGTTTAATTTTGTCACTTACTTAAACTCATTCTTCTCCTTACAGTGAGTTGATGCCCTGCTTGCCTAGAGAGGGCATCTTTGCAGTTGATGTAATGTTGAAGAAGGGCAGTGCCCAGACAACTGAAGGTGCGATCTGGCAATGGAGGGATGACCGTGGACTGTGGCATCCTTACAATCGCATCGACAGCCGCATTATTGAGGTATGAGAAATGAGTTATTACTAGGGGTGTGACGACACGCTCAGCTCCCAAGACGAGACACAAGATTGGGTTCACAAGATCGAGACGAGACAAGATTTTTAAGAAAAGAATATTGCAAATTATATGAATGGACAACAGACTTTTATTTAACTGAGTTGCACATGGATTTTTGTAAGCTTTATATCCTGGTCCTATACTTTACTCAAAGATGACAATTTAAAGCAGGCATCTCCAAACTTTTCCACAAAGGCTGCAGGTTTTTGTTCCAACCAACCAAGAGTCCACAGTTTGACCAATTGACTCTCTGAAGACTGACATCAGTTGATTAATGGAGTCAAGTCTGGTGTGCTGCTGCTTGGTTAGAACAAAAACGTGCAGCCACACCGGCCCTTTGTGGAATAGTTTGGAGATGCCTGATTTAAAGGGAGCAGTTGTCCCTGTTTGTCATGTCTGTTTGATGTTGATGTTTGTGATCTGGCCCGACAGACTGCCCATCAGAATGGTGAAGATGAGATCAGCTTATCAACCTTGGGTCGTGTCTACACAATTGACTTCAACTCTATGCAGCAGATCAATGAAGACACAGGAACAGCACGGGGTATCCAAAGGAAACCCAATCCTCTTGCCAACCCAAATACAGGTAATCTGTGCTTCCCACAGCTGAGTGAAGTGAAGAAAAAAAATTGTGATTACTGAGATGTTTACTTTTTGTTACCAGGGAGTCACCAAGAGGTGCGCCGAGAAGATGCACGAGCCCAGCTAATGAAGGAGGACCCTGAGCTGGCAAAGTGCTTTATCAAAACTTTGTTTGGGGTCTTGTATGAGGTGTACAGCTCATCAGCTGGCCCTGCTGTCAGACACAAGTGCCTTAGAGCCATCCTCAGGATCATCTACTTTGCTGATGCCGAGCTGCTGAAGGATGTGCTGAGGAACCATGCTGTGTCCAGGTAAAGTAGTAACCAAGCTACTGTAATGACATTGAAACAGACTTGGAAGGTTAAAAAAAAAAAACATTTATCATCTCGTGGTAACCATTTTTACTTAGTTATGGGGAAAGAATGCTAGACCACCCTTGTTTTCTTCAATTTCTAGGTCATTTTAATCCTGGTACAACTAAAGGTACATTTGGCACTGATTGTTGGCTAGAGTGGTAGCTGTCTGTCATTGTGACTTTACTGTTCCTCTGACTCCACTCAGTGTGGATCCAAGTTAATAATCCTAGAATGATTGGCTTCTGCCACTCACCTCAGAGAAACTCTGGGCAGACAGTTCCGCTGTAGCAGTGTTGAAGTTTCAGGCCAAGCGTTTTACTCGCACTCCAAATTTCTCATGTGTCAGAACAGTCACGAATGAGACTGACATGCATAGTCTTCACTAGGGGCTTGCAAGACAGAGCCAACCATGCTTCTGCTACCTCAATACCCAGATCAGATATTTATGGTCCTGCTCTGAAAAATCGATATTTAAAAAAAAAAAAAAAAAAAAAAATCTATCAAACATCGATCAACTAGATTTTATTTAATTTTTTTACCATGATTTTATTTTTTTTATAGGAGCACCAGTGCGACAGTGATTTCAAATCTAGTCGCACAGTCAAAATTCCAGGTGCATATGGGCCCATTTTGATCAGTCTTGAACCCTGACAGGCCCTTTGCATTATTGATGTGTGAGATGATTGCATGAAAAAGTCCCTGGTGAGCTTACTTTGTAACTTTATCATATTTAACTCCGCAGTCACATTGCCTCCATGCTATCCAGCCAGGACCTGAAGATTGTAGTTGGTTCTCTACAAATGGCTGAGATCCTCATGCAGAAACTGCCTGATGTCTTCAGTGTCTATTTCAGAAGAGAAGGTAGCATGAAAACTTAAATATTACATGTGCAAGACTGCAGTGCTGTCAAGAAATCACTGTGTACTGTTTTAATTCTAAAGCATTAGATGGAATGGAATGTCTTTGTTTGTCCAGGTGTAATGCACCAAGTGAAGAACTTGGCAGAGTCTGAGAGCTTTCTAGTGACTAGTCCTCCAAAGGCTTGTCCAAGTGGAACCACCAGTCTATGTCCTACCACCATCAGCACTGCATCCACCACATCTGCTAATAACACGACCCCTGACCTGGGCTCACCCAGCTTCCAGCACAGCATGGATGACTCACTGGACCTTAGTCCACAGGGGTGAGTGTGGTTAAAATTGATGTTTGTTCTGACTGTGGGTGTTCTCTTATGTCTCTTTTGAAATTGTTATCTATTGATGTTGTCTTTGCAATGAATAGCAAAATGTACACGGGTAGTACCTGGTTGTATTTTCCCTTACCCTCAAGAGCATGAACTTAATTAACTTTTCCTCTCGAAGGCGATTAAGTGATGTCCTAAAGAGGAAACGCTTACCTAAACGAGGACCTAGAAGGCCCAAATATTCTCCTCCAAGGGATGATGATAAAGTAGACAATCAGGGTAAGTTAAATTGTTACTGTTCCTGTATGTGTGATAATTAAAAATCCATTATGAGTTTCCAAGGAAAAATGTAATGAACACATAATTTTTCCAGAATATTATAGACTGCTTGTTATATATTACATTAAAGATGATAATTGTTGAATTGAGGTATTAATCCTTGATCTGTGATGTGATATGTAGCCCAAAAAAATGGTTAGGTCTGCAATTCCTCAGAATCTTCTTGAAAGGCTGTCTCAAACCATTATGTATGTATGGTGGGTGTGGAACATGTCATTTGCCCTTTTTGGTGTTGTTTCTGCGCTTATTTTGCAAAGCACCTGGATGTTGACATTTCTTATCTGCCAACCTCAGTATGAAATCTTACAGTAGTTACCAGTTAAATAGTGCATGGATTTTAGAACGAGCGCTTTTTGTACTTCATACAGAGACGGTTGATATGGAATATTTGATAGGTTAGCGTTGAACCACCAGTGTGCTATGGAAATGGCTAATGGGTTAGCTTATTCCCTTTCGAGAAATATATCAGAGCAAAAGTGTCACTCTTACAACGGGGATATAGCACAACACAAATATTAAATAATGTAAGAAAATGTGGTACAAGCTGTAATGAAAGTGAAAATGTTTATGCCTTAACTGATTGTTTCTAAATGGTGCCTGAAACACAGCAGTAAAACAGCTGATTAAATAAATGAAACAGGAAAGTCATCATTGATGGATTTCTTCATCTTTTTCCGGTGCACTGAATCCACTGAAGTCGTCTTCAGTGTTGGTGCTTATTGTCCAGAAAAGAAGGTAGTAACTTATGGTGACTCTAAATGAAACCGATACCAGTCCTTGTTAGTATTGGGAAGTTTTCCTGTTCATGACTTGATATTTTTTGTTCTTAGTAATGCCCATATTTCTTCCCCCCTCCAACAGCCAAAAGCCCTACCAGTACTCAGTCACCTAAATCATCATTCTTGGCTAGTCTCAATCCCAAAACCTGGGGCAAGCTGGGTGCCCAGACCAACAATGCTAACTCGGAGCCCTCACGCACAGCAGGGGTGAGTGGGCTGGCCAGGGCACCTCCCAAGGACTCAATTTCCAATAACAGGTATGTTGACAAGGGAAGTTGCTTGGAACTGTTTAGAAATGTCTTTGAATGTTACAGGTGTTTCAGATTAATGAAGGACGTTACTTAACTTTAATCAATGCACAAACAGCCTCGCGTTAAAGAGTCAATCGTTGTGAAGATGATTGGAAATAACTAAACAAAAATTCATTCTTTTATAGAGATAAAATCAAAGCCTGGATCAAAGAACAGGCAAGCAAGTTTGTTGAACGATACTTCAACTCTGAAAATGTGGATGGCAGCAATCCTGCACTGAATGTCCTCCAGAGACTTTGCACAGCCACTGAGCAGCTCAACCTGCAGGTAAAACACACACTACCATTAGCACCAAATGGTGACATGATATTTTGTTATTAACGTTTGGGGACTAATCAAGTCTATTAATTTGCACACACAGACTTCCTTCACTAAAACTTACTCTGACTGTTGTCTATTTGCTCCGCTTGCCCATTTGAACTTGACTACATTTTTTTTTTTTCATTTCTTTCACAAACTAACATGACATACTGAGCCACTGTGCATGCACACTAAGGCTCCAATTAGTATCGGATTTCTGGAATTAGGAGATTTGAGTGATAATTTAAACAGCATGATCTCGTATACTTTCTCCCATAACACACCTAGTTTTCTCCCCATTACTCTGACTTTACATGAGTAAAATAATGACCTTGTAGAAAAGGGAAGGGACAGTCAAACATAAGTGGACTACATTTAATAGGCAATTTGAGTACTGTCCCTATTTATGTACGCACTCCAAAATAAATCTGGTTACAGACTGAAATGTATTAATGGGGTTTTTCGATTATCATATTTCTGAAGTGCATGTGAACATGTAAGATTTATTTATTACAATTATCTGATTACCTGATGTTATATTATGTTTCTACTTCCAAGGTGGACGGTGGTATGGAGTGCCTAGTGGAGATTTCCAGTATTGTATCTGAATCTGATGTATCGTCGTTTGAGATCCAGCACAGTGGTCTAGTCAAACAGCTCTTGGTCTACCTGACCTCCAGTACTGACAGGGATTTACTCAGTCGTGATGTGCGGCTCAAGAGGTTCCTCCATGTTTTTGCCAACTGTCCGGTGAGAAAACATATTTTTAATTCCATCTTTAGGCACTATTTTGACTTCCTTGCTGCTGTCTTATCCTTGTGCAATATAAAGATACAGAGACAATAGCTAATGTGTCTCCATATGACTGAGATGTAACCCTAATATCTTGTAGTTACTGTCTTCACAACCTCTTTTCCTTGAGGTTCTAAAGTTTCTCATTCTTGTCACAAAGGTCCCAGGAATGGAGCCTGTTGGTCGCCTGGACCCAATAGAGAATGGGGCTTACCTGGCCCTGGTGCACAAGATGAACAGCTGCTTGAGCCAAATGGAGCAGTTCCCTGTCAAAGTGCATGATTTCCCAAGTGGCAATGGCAACGGGAGCAGGTTAGTGTTAAGGTTCAAATAATAATAATGGCAAATTAAAGATGAGTGATAAGGTGGAGTTGAATCTGATGCATTTAATTTCTGCCTACAGGGGCTCTCAGGCACTGAAATTCTTTAACACACATCAGCTGAAATGCCAACTCCAGAGGCACCCAGACTGTACTAATGTTAAGCAGTGGAAAGGTGGTCCTGTGAAAATTGACCCCTTGGCATTGGTGCAAGCCATTGAAAGATATCTTGTGGTCAGAGGTGAGAGAACATCTTCATAGCTCTACACAGTTTAAAAATTGTCATATTAACATGCATCTCCTTGGAAATGATAGATGGAAATGATAAATGTGTGTGAGAATTTAGCTCACAGTAATTAAACAGTGTACTTGTGTTCATTTTGGGTGTTTTAATAAATGACAATTGATGGTAAACATCCAAACTACAAAGATATATTTTTTCACTTCCCCGGTCTGTTTCCAAATGGCTACTAGAAACTGGTGCTGTGTGCACATTGAAATTATGAAAAGGGAATGAAAACCATAGTCTCCATGAAGCTCATAACTAACTGCCAGAAAAGATGACATCTCTTTAGGTCTTCACTGCTAGCATAATTAAACGGTTTTAAAACGGTTTTAAATAGTTTTACACTGTTCAGTTTTTGGTTGATAACGTGTAATCTTTTCTCTTCAGGGTATGGCCGAATCAGAGAAGAGGATGAGGACAGTGATGATGACGGTTCAGATGATGAAATAGATGAGTCACTGGTATGTGATGAGACTAAACAGGATTTACCAAATAAAGTTCATTATATAATATATACACTTTTCTTTATTTGAACAATGAGAATATAAAATGGGTTGAACTGCATTGTAACGATAAACCATATATTTATTGATTACCCAGGCGGCCCAGTTCTTGAATTCTGGCAGTGTGCGTCACAGACTACAGTTTTACATTGGTGACCACCTTCTGCCCTACAATATGACGGTATACCAGGCCGTACGGCAGTACAGTCTTCAAGCGGAAGAAGAAAGAGAGTCCACAGATGATGAGGCAAACCCACTTGGGCGAGCTGGCATCTGGACCAAAACACACACAATATGGTAAAAATAATGGATCTTTGTCTACTGTGTCTTAGAGAGCAAGAACCCCTACTTTTATGGTTACTCATCTCAGCTGGCTAAACATCTAGAAGCATTGCTGGCATGTGTGTTTTGGACCACAGTCTCTGTCCTATAGAGACAAAATGTTTATTTGTCATAACAGGTATAAGCCTGTGAGAGAGGACGAGGATGGCAGCAAAGATGCTGTAGGTGGAAAGAGGGGCAGGGCCCAAACTGCCCCCACCAAAACCTCACCTCGCAATGCCAAGAAGCAGGATGAGCTGTGGCATGGTAGGAATGTTTCTTGTTTGAGTCAATGGTCTCTGTGAGGTTGAAAAATGGCTAACGAGCTCTGATAAATTACAGACATACTGTGTGAGAAGAGAGAAGGATAATTCTGTGTCTGTTTTGGTTCTTGTTCCTTACCTACTGACATTGCTGTTTTATTATATCCAGATGGTGTGTGTCCCAGCGTCATCAATCCCTTGGAGACATACCTCACTTCGGAGCCACCAGAGACCATAACTTTTGATGACCCCTCTTTAGAGGTCAACCTGCTGCTGAGGGTCCTGCACTCCATCAGTAGATACTGGTTCTATTTGTATGATGTAAGCCTCTTCTCCAAGGAATTGCATGAGATAGGAATTCAGGGATGATACAATTTGTTTCAACCTGTTTTTATATTTCATAACCTCTATTAACGGAGCTGTGATGTTTTGCAGAATGCTGTGTGTAAGGAGATCATCCCTACCAGTGAGTTTATTAACAGTAAGCTGACCGCCAAAGCCAACCGTCAGCTACAAGACCCACTGGTCATTATGACTGGCAACATTCCTACATGGCTCATCGAGCTTGGAAAAACTTGGTAATTGTGCCATAATAATAATTTTGTCTAGATAGTACAATTGAATCACAAAATAAACATTACTGACAACATATTCTCAAAATGCTTCTCTCTCTCTCTATTTTTGTAGCCCTTTCTTCTTCCCCTTTGACACCCGGCAGATGTTATTCTATGTAACTGCCTTTGATCGTGACAGAGCCATGCAACGCTTACTTGACACAAACCCTGAAATCAACCAATCAGATTCTCAGGACAGCAGAGTTGCACCACGTCTTGACAGAAAAAAGGTGCAGTGTTGCCATATTCAAGTTGTCATTTGACTAGTAAAATGCACCAGTTATCCACCCGAGATGCTCCACCTTCTTATTCTGTATTACTGAAGTTCTCCATTTATTTTCATTACCTCAGAAGCTTCATTCTTCACTTTTTTTTTTTTGGTTTGTTTTTTATTTTCAGAGGACAATAAACCGCGACGAGCTGCTAAAACAGGCTGAATCTGTGATGCAGGACCTTGGCAGTTCCAGAGCAATGTTGGAGATTCAGTATGAGAATGAGGTACTTGCAATATCGGTTCTCTTAATGTTCTTGAGGCGTACTTTGTTGTCCTATACAATGGAAGAACTGCACAGTTATTTGTTGGATTATTCATTTAGAATGATGCATATGACTTGTCATATTTTCCAGCAGGGAGTGAAAATGAGTGTGTCTTTTCTCAGGTCGGTACTGGTCTTGGCCCCACTCTAGAGTTCTACGCCCTGGTGTCTCAGGAGCTTCAGCGGGCAGACCTTGGCTTGTGGAGAGGCGAAGAGGTTACTCTGGCCAATCCTAAAGGTAACCTTTTATCCTGTGGAACTATGACCTCTACAGTGAAAGACATTTAACTCTTACTTGGGACTTGGCTCTTCTCATAAGTTTGTTTGGCTCCATACATGAACTTTTTAGCATTTAAATGAAGTAAACAATCTGCAACATCTAAACTTTGCTTGATCGTTATCCATAGAATATATAACCTGAGGATGGTATTATAGGGGACAATTATTTCACTTTTTCACAAGTAGATGTGGAGCAATAAGCACAGATGAGGTTGTTGTGATAACGGTATACGGTATATACCAGTTATAACTAACTTGCCAGTTTTTTCATTTCTATCTTAACAGGAAGTCAAGAGGGAACAAAGTACATGTTCAGCTCCAGAGGACTTTTTGCTGTTCCCTTTGGCAGGACAACCAAACCAGCACATATAGCCAAAATAAAAATGAAGTTCCGTTTCTTGGGGAAACTTATGGCTAAAGCTATTATGGACTTCAGACTGGTAAACCTTTTTTTCCCCCCTTATTACTGTATTTTGTGCACTATAAGACAGAATGTCAATGAATGTTTGGTTTTAGATTTGTTTTCATATAGAAGGCACCCTGGACTATAAGGTGCATGAAGTGAAACAAAACGGTTGGATAAGTCAGTCAGTCAAACTTTATTAAACACCTTCACAATAACTCTCACCTTTGTTCAAACGTTTATGAACGTATTCACAATATCTGCCAAGTTGGAACACGTTACTAAACACACTCTTACTCTGCTAATCTTACTCATTTTTTCTGTTAATTCTCACAATAACTGAACATAAAACACTCGTGTACATTTTCCTGGTCAAAGAAGTAGAAGAAAAAAAGCCTGTCCATTCAGTTCCTTCTTGGATGTGAACTGCTACAGGAACAGCAGAAGTAAAAACTACACATTACTGTACTTAATCTGACCATTAGAGGGTGCCCTTTACTTGCTTTTAACAACATCATATCACTAAGCACAACCAGAATGAACCATACATATAAGGCACATTGGATTATAAGGCACAGTGTCATTTTTTTTTTTAATTGAATTTATTTTTTGGAGAAAATTAGAGACTTTTAAGTGCGCCTTGTAGACTGAAAAATACGGTACTCTTTCTGTCTTCCCCCACACACTAATTTACATTAGCCATCTGCCTCTATACAGCTCATGCCACACAAGCACCTTTTCTACCATAAGTTCATGTTACTTTTTAATGCTGAATGTATTTATTAATAATTAAAGCTCCAACCATGGTTTGCGTCACCGTCGGTTACATTTGCATATGTGCAGTTTGCCTGTAAATGCCCCAACATTCCCTTGATTAAATAGAAGTTGGTGTGAAGTTGATATATGGTCATTCTCAAAATATCCAGAATTCAGATCTTTCCCAAGTAATTTCTCAGAACATTTTTTGATGTTAAGTTTATGGGTCTTTGTGAACATTTAGGATTTTCCGATGCTTTCTTTATTATGACTTGTTGAACATTAATCCTGTAGACTACATTCTCTGATTTGTATGTATATAACATGGAATTTTGTACTCAACACTTGAGAATCCCAGAGTGATTTTCAAGAGAATCCAGTCTGTGGGTGCTAAGCCAGTTTGGATGATTTATTCCATGCACTCTTTTTCTTTGTTTTGTTTTAAATCCATTCTACACGTTTTTGTTACATGTTTGTCCTTCTCTTACCAGCTGGACCTGCCCCTTGGGCTGCCATTTTATAAGTGGATGCTGCGACACGAGATGTCTATAAGCTCCCATGACCTGGTGAACATTGATCCTGGTGTCGCCAAGTCAATCCAGCACTTGGAGGATATTATCCGCCAGAAGAAGAGGCTGGAACAGGACAGGTCACAGGTATATACATCCTTCTCTGAGCATTGTGTTGGAAGTCTTGTTGTTGATGCTGGTAGTCAGATCTCAAGTCGTGTGCTTGTCAATTTATCAATTTTTTTTAACTTACAAAATGCCAACAAAAACAAAACAAGTCGCAGCTGAGGATCTTGTTTGTCCTGTATTACAAAAGCAGTGTATTCTCGGGGTCACATGGTCATCCTCGAGGTTACATTAATACACATTCGTATAGTTCTCTTGATGGTGAGAGTATTGAGACCTTAATATCGTTTTGCCGTCAGACGAGGGAGACCCTTCAGCAGGCACTGGAAAGCCTGAATATGAACGGTTGCTCAGTGGAGGACCTGGGTTTGGACTTCACCCTTCCAGGATTCCCAAACATTGAGTTGAAAAAGGGCGGCAAAGATGTCCCAGTCACCATCTACAACCTGGAGGAGTACCTCAGGGTATGTCACACCTATCTCCCATTCTGTTTATTGTTCATCTTTGGTCTTCTTAATTGTAATGCTTGATGTGACTTTCCTTTTCTGCCTTTAGTTGGTGGTTTACTGGACTCTGAATGAAGGAGTATCCAGACAATTTGAGTCATTCAGGGAAGGTTTTGAGTCAGTCTTCCCCCTTCACCACCTGCAGTATTTCTATCCAGAGGAGGTAGGCAAACATTTAGTGTTTTAATCTACTTGAGGTTCAGAGGTTCATAATAACGCAAATAAATGTACAATTTATAGCCAGGGCCATCACTACCAAATAAATCCCCTAGTATCGCTCTATAATGTTTCTTCTTAATACCATCAATTGCTTATCAGTTTTAGATATTTGTTTACATGTTAGTTTAGACTGAAGCCATGTGTTGTGAATGAAAAGCTGGTGGTATTAAAATGCCTTTTCTCTCTTCCTTTAGCTTGACCAGTTGCTGTGTGGCAGTAAATCAGAGACATGGGATGTCAAGACGTTGATGGAGTGCTGTCGACCGGACCACGGCTACACACATGACAGGTGAGACAGCTGAGCTTTTGACGTACATCAATCGAACAGTGTAAAGCTGTTGCACATTCACATTTATGTGAAGTTGAGTTAAATATTGCCAAGAGTCTGAGGTTTGATTCAAATGGACTATTTACATGTACATAAATGTTTTTACATTTTAAATGTATATTATTTTAAATATAGCAGTGTTCTAAATGTGTTGCATGCCTTTTTAATGGTGTATTCTAGATGTTTAACATTATAGACGTTCAGCCGATCATTAAATTTCTCTGATGTTTAGGAATATGTGTGGAACACACTGTTACTATTCTTATCCCACCCCCCAAAGGGGACGTAAGGGGTATTGTTTTTAGCTCTGTGTTTTTGTCAGTTTGTCAGCAACTTTGCGTAAAAACAACTTGACCAATTTTCATGAAATTGTCAGGAAAGGTGTGGAGTAGTCCAGAATACAGTAACATTTTTGGGAACCAAAAATGTGTTTTTGCATTAAGAGATGGGTGGGTTTGTTGTACATAGCACGACTTGTTTTTTTTTTTGTTTTTTTTAATCCTTCTTCTATTCACATCTCTGGGGTTTTAGAATGTGATCTTTTTAATGTAATACAGACATGTCTGTCAAAGCAAACCCAAATTCTATTGCACCATCATGGTCAAAAAGGCAAACAAATGGGTATTTAAACAGTATGAAAGACTTTGGTAACAACAGGTTTTTGGGTGTTGGAAAAGGGAGGCTGTTTGTACATAAAACATGTCAACCTCTGGGATAAACAATATGTTATAGAAGATTTGTTTTCCGTATAATCAGACTGCATGGCCGCATGCAGTACTTCCAGTGGAATATTAATTTTAATTAGCCATGTAAATGGCTTATTACTCTACCTCCAAAGGGTAGAGGGGCATTGTTTTTGAGTCAGTTTGTCTTGTCAGCAACTTTACACAAAAACTATTGAACCAATTTCCATGAAAATTTCAAGAAAGATGCAAGCTGGTCCAGAATAGATCACATCAAATTTTGGTGAATATAGGACAACGTTCACAGTCACCAAAAATGTGTGTTTACAATAAGAGAAAATCAGGTCAAATGTGTGTTCATCTAGATGTCAGTGCTGTGTGACAGAAGCTAAAACAGATATCGGGTCATTATCAGTGACACCAGGACCCTTTACTAACTTGGATATTTGTGTTCACACTATTGATGCTTAAATGACAAGACTGGTCTGAACTAAAACACATTTGCTTCACTGTTTCCTCAGCCGTGCTGTACGGTTCCTGTTTGAGGTGTTGAGCAGCTTTGACGCTGAACAGCAGAGACTGTTTCTGCAGTTTGTCACAGGAAGTCCAAGACTGCCGGTTGGAGGTGAGTCCCTTCATAGAACGGCACATTCAGAACACTATTGAGGCAGCGTAATTGTGCACTGGCTGTGTGCTGCACTCTGACGCCGGTGTCGCTGTTGTCCTGACCTGCAGGGTTTCGGAGCCTGAATCCCCCGTTAACGATTGTGAGGAAGACATTCGAGTCGACGGAGAACCCAGATGACTTCCTCCCCTCAGTCATGACCTGCGTCAACTACCTGAAGCTGCCTGACTACTCCAGCATAGAGATCATGCGAGAGAAACTGTTGATTGCAGCCCGAGAGGGCCAGCAGTCTTTCCACCTTTCCTGATCTCTCTACATCTCACATATAAATGCCTTCTACAGCGACTGATAAAATCATGACTTCCTTCCTAGTTTTTTTTTTTTTTTTTTTTGTAATCACATACATTAAGGCTACGTGTACAGCCTTGTTGTTAGAGAAAGCAGCTTGCAGAAAAATTAACTTTAAATATATATTTGCTGCCCCGGTCTCTCAAAAAAATAAAAAAAAAAATAAAAAAAGTGGAAAGGTGTTCCATGACTCACAGAAGTTAAAATATAAAAAAGAGAGAGTAAAACTTATATCAGTAGTTGAGTAATGTTAAAAACAATGAAAACATCTGGGTGACATTTTAATTGCATTGCTATGTGATATTTAAAAAAAGGGATGTCTCCTCTCCAGAGCAGTGGACGGTGTCACTGGGTGTTGGGGAGGAAGGGGAGGGGGGGTCCATTGAGCAAGCTAGGTTTACTTTAGCTCCAAAGATCATTTGTACAGACAAATTTGCAGACTTTGCTCATTCTACACATTTGATAGAATAGCTCTTTGTTCTCATGTCTTTTCCCCTCAGTTTGTCTGTTCGCATTTTGTTCTGTATTATATTGGCCCCAGTTTGTGTGTTGCATTTTGGTTCGGCTTTCCCCCCCATGTGTCTTTGCTTAAAGTTGTGGAAATGAGAGTTGCAGTTGGTTGAATGCGGGTAGTGATGAGCGCATATTATCTTTTTTTCACCCCTACCCAAGTTGAGATTGCGTTCTGGCCTACTTATTCTAGAGAGCTTCAGCTCAAATGAAGAGTTGTAACCAATGTGTTGATCAGGTAACTTTGTTTTGCTCTTTATTTTTTAATAGAGTTAGTGTCTTTCTGTTGGGCCCTACCCAGATGTGTAGGGTTATCTTGGTAGACCAAGCTCTGAGCAACCCTCGACACACAATGTAGCTGGGCACAAAATTTGGCTGGTCTCATTTTATCGTTTCATGGCCAGATAGCATTTCAAGTTCATTTATGGAATAAAGTTTATATGCAGTTTCACACCCTGTTTGAGGTGGGAATGTCTGCTTTACTTTTTTTATTTTCTATATTGTCTTTATTTCTTGCTGTAGTTTATTATTTTTTTTTTTCTTTGCACTGCTGGCTTGGAACAAACCGTGGTGTGCACCTGCAGTCTGTGGCCAGGGGAGGGCGCCACTGTATGCTCTTCTGGCCCAATTGTTCATGTGCTGGTTTCTAAGATCTGCAATAATTTACTGCATCAGGTTCATGTTTTTACCTGAACATAAATAAAGTAACTGTTTGACTCATTTTTGCTCATTGTTAGTTTTATTTACCCATCATTCCATCGCTTTGCCATGTTCCTCTGTAGTGTGATGTAAAGAAAAATGGATAATGTGGATCTGACCAGGTTTACTTTACTAGCTTGCGTAGTTCTCTTACAGACGGGTGTTAAATAATGAAAGACCATGTTTTTGACACACATGATGCGATGCGTTGTACAGGGTTTAATGTGTTACGATGGCGATGGTGGCACAAGTGATTTGTTTGACCTGGAATGTTGGTCTTTAGAATTCAGCAGGATTTACCAACACTTAGTCTTGAAGCTGGATCTTTGCCCACCTGAGTTTTCAAACTAAACTAAACACGGTACATGAGTCTGTGCCGTCCACAGCCTGAATGATCTGTTTTGCATTTTTTATTTTGAACAACTGTTAAATAATTTGTGTTTTGTTGGGGGGGGTGGGGGACTTGCACGCTGTATGTTTCCTACAACCTCAGGCAGCAACAGGCTCAACTGTAAATGAAGGCAATGCTGATATGTTTGGTCCTTGCTGCAGTGAGCTGACAGATTTACGGCTCCATGGGAGGATTCATTATGGAAATGGGAAAGATGAGGCCAGAGGGTGTACGGCAGACATCTCATTAACAACCACTGGGGTGCATATTGATCATACTTGGCATGCTGGGTGGACAACACCGCTGTCTTAAGACGTTGAGCTTCTTAATAAACCAAACCAAGAGATATTGTGAATCTAACAACAGCTTTTGAGATTAAACGGACAGAAAACACAACTTTTGTTTCTTTGTCAAAGGGTGTTGAAGTAGACTGAGGCACAACTGATATCACATGTTGGTTAAAGACTTATTTTTTAACCCACTGGGAAATATGTAATTAGATGTTTAGTGAAGCACCTCTATATTTGGTATCCGTGACCAAACACTGATCTGTATTATGTTAATCAGTACAATCCAATCATCTGACTTTCACTGCAGATTAAAAACAAACCATGAGATAAAATATTCCTGGAACATTGGTACCATTTACTCTGAACCGGTCATCGTTTTGGCTCATATCTCTCTGTGAAACTATTAAAACCAAACACAAACCTTTTTATACAAATCTGGAAGGTTTAGTTGTGTTTGAGTTTAGTGTCTGCCTAGGTCTGTGCTGGTGGATTTCAACCATATATAGCTGAAGTTTAGACACCGGTACCACATTTATCTGAAACATTCAAATAGAAAATTAAATAGTGAATAGAAGAAATACTGAAGTTTTAGTGCTGTCCTGTTGGAACATAGTGCATCTGTATCTTGATGTAACATGTACTAACAGGGGCCATGGACTCATCAGTCTGCTTCAGTAAAGCAGGGGTCTCAAACACATTTTCCTTCAGGGGCCACATTCATCCCGATTTGTTCTCCGCTGGGCCGGACCAATGAAATAGCACAATAACCGATAAATAATGACAACTGAAAATTTTTGTTGTAGTGGGGGGGGGGACACTATTAAATAATAATAATTTTAAAAAAAGTTGAATAACCTGAAAAAACTTCAGAAAAATAAGTAAAATTTTTAAAATATTATGCCACAACCTATCATTTATACATCTATGTTATGGATCAAATCTACAAAGACAATATACTTGTTAAAATTCTGCTTTACTTAAGACATTTCAGCTTGTTCATATTTGTTCAGGCTATTCCCATTTTATTGTTCTAGGATACTTTATAAATGTAAATATTTTCAGAATTTAGTGTCATTTTTTTCTCTAAATAAGACACATTTGAAGTTGTCATTATTGGTATAGTTTAATATTTTCACATCAAATCAAGAAGGAATTATGGCATTATTTTTTGTAGGTTATGTTATTTGACTTTGTCATATTGATCAGTATGTGGACTAAAATTTGTTCCACAGCCTTGACTGGAATTTTTGCACTTTGCAAATTTATCCCACAGGCTGGATACAGATGTTTTTTTTTTTGGGGGGGGGGCATATTTACAGTAGCCCCTGGGGTGCATGTTTAAGACCCCTGTCCTAAAAGCTACAGCATATTTTTTGCTCTGTTTGAGGTCTGAGTATAATGTAAGCTTTATTAGGTTTTCCATTATTTGTATCATAAACTACATATTACAGGTGCATAATGGTCAGTGACTCCAAAATCTGGTTTTACACACATGCTTCAAATTTGTTAAAATGTACATTTTGTGTTCTGCTGATTTCAGGTCATTGGAGATGACATTTCTATTCAGTGTGATCAGAAATGTCAAATAGCGTAACCTCAAAACATAGAGGAATAGCACAGCACCTTGACATTTAATGACTTGACAGACACAACTCGACAAGATGAGAAGTGAAAAAGGTTCATGTTCACATTTTTGGATTTTTAAAGGATTTTGTGCAAAGTTTTTAGTCACACCACATTGGAATTTATCCCATTATTCCACAAATATTCTCTCAAAAAATATTGGCACTATGTCCTTGAGTAAATCATGTATATCATGATTTTAAGATATAATTTTACATTATTTATTTATAACATTTTACACCTTTTAAATAACTGGAAAAATGTGAAAATCACACCATTGACTGTGATTATTACACTGCAATGATTATATCATCGTTCTATGACACCACTTTCAAGTTCATTTAGATCATATGGACATTAGATTTTTATTTCCAAGTCAGAAATACAGATGCTTTCAATATATATCCACTGCCCCATCCCTCAAATTAATAATAGTAATATTAGTGGAGAAGTGTTCCTGATTGTACAGTATGGTACATGCTGTGACTGGTGAGATCTAAACATTACATGAATCATTGGAAGGCACTGGTGTCTATAATGGGACCATCAATAATTCCATTTAGCCTTTCATCATCCAACTATATACATCCAAAACACAATGAAAAACACAGTACAGTTAGCTTAAACGGCTGCAGCTCTGCTTTACTAATACAGTAGTCAACCTCCAGATGTCATGAAATATTTTATGGATTAGATTTAGTCTGGTAATATCTTCTAGTTAATGGTGCATGAAGGAGAAAACCGAAATCTAAATCTACAATGTTGTACTGTAGCATTTATCATGTGCCTGGTGGCTCCATTTGTGTGTATCTGCAAAGAGGCTCATTCAGAACGTATTAGTGTATATATTTGAAGACACCAGAGACAGACTATGAGATGAGACATTTTATAAGGATGTGAGGTTACAAAGTAAATGCTGTCATTCAATTAGAAAGTAAATGTTAACAGTGGTCATAAACAACTGGGATCTATGGGTGGCTGATAATTTGACTATTGATTAATTTTTAAATCTTTAAACTGAAGTTGTGGATGTGAGGGTGTTTTCATACAGCATACTTGAGTCTGTACCCAAGTCCTTCTTTATTTTGTCATGTCAACACAACCATTCTGTGCTCCAGTACTATGTCTGAGTCCCCTTGATAAGGTGGTCTTTGATGCATTTTTTTTTAATCTAAGGCAACGCCACGGTTACCCAAACTCAGCTTCTGATTGGTCGAGATACGCAGAAGATGGAGACATGTAGTGAAGTGCTATGCCATGGACGTATATAGACACCTCATTGACTGCAGTCCCCAACTCGAGTGGCGGCCATCTTGGACCAGGGCCACTCGCTCCTCCAGTTCATTACATCCATAGAGGAATGATGTACTGATACAATTAAAGTTGTCATAAATCGCTCAATTCTTAAGTAATATTGTCAGGGTTTGTAACAAATTTCAGACATGTTAGATAGACAGATATAAATAGAAAAAAAAAACCAACGTTCAAATGTGCTCAGATTTTTATTGACTTTGCATTTACAGCTTCGCATTTGTTTTCCTTGATGGTACTTGCTAAAATGTAAGAAACACATTTTAAGTGTACTGTACAAAACATGCAGACAGAAAAGAAAAGTTTAAAAAGTGTGGCAGTAAGTATCTTTCAATTGCTTATGGAGAAATGAATCATAGAAATGTATGAATTATTTATCCAGGTCACACATATACCTTGTGTAAATGAGATGGAAGTTAAAGACAGATGGTTTGACTCCCTCTCTCAGTTTGGTTACCGGTAAACAGCTGTAATACACAGGATGATGATGAGCTGGTTAGATCATAGGTAGACATGAAGCTGATGGGGTTCTATTCGTCCTGTCAATGTTTATTTAACTCTTACTATGACTACCTACTACCAATATATTATTCCTTACATACATCTTACCTATGAACACATTGAAAAATATTTTTAATGATATTCGTTTTGTGGTCCCTTAGGTCATTTGTGATAAACATTAAAATAACCTGGTAAATACACTTTAACTGAATTCCCGTCAAGGTGGTGGACGTCGTCAGTATCCTACAGTATGGAGGGAGCAAGAGAGAGAGTCAAGTTGGGAGAGTGGAAGCTACAGAAACGTACAAACAAAATAAAGTAAGGTTTGGGACACATTTGCTGAGATTTTTAAAGATGATGAGCGGCTCCCAGTGTTTCATTTTCCATGGAAACTGGGTTCAAATGTCTCTTTGGGTGTTACAGGTTGTCGACCCCTGGTTTAGATGCTGCGCGTTGATAACTTTTGAATGATGAAGCAGGACAAAAATATTTTCTCAACATATTAACTTACAAGCAATGACATCAGATTTCAACATGGAAATATATGCAGGTATGCGAGTAAGGTCATGTGATGTTCATAAAGACCATTGACTACTACTCGAGAAGCGGGTCGGGTCTAGCCAAGCCAAGCTAGACGCAGTAGTCCAGTTACACTCAATTCAACTTTTGGCTCGATTTCCCTGAAACTGGCCGACGAATCACGGTGTCATATACAGTCAGAGGGTGGGCGTAACAAAGTGATGCAACGATTTGGAGACAAAGAAAGAAGAAACTATAGAACAACAAGAGGTGGTGATTTCCTTTTATCAAAGATGAGTGAATAATGTGAGAAAACATCAGCGATCTCTATATTCTTTTTTACAGAAGCGACAACAGTTGTTAAGCTCTATAATCCCAATTTTGTTTAGTCATTCCTAACTTTCTCTGGACTCCTCCATTAACTTCTGCCGTCTAACTACATCATAGCTCAAAATGGTTTCTTCCTTGATGCATTATCAATCATCTCTCAAAGTTTCATCAAAACCTGTCCATATCTTTTTTTGGTTATCTTGCTGATAAATGCAAGGTAAAACATAACTTTGCGGCAGTAAATATCCAATAATACTACGCAACATTGATGTGTGACCATATATATCCATTTTAACATTCATGCCCATATGGACTACCTCGTACCTATCAGGTCTGACTTGATAAAATTAAGAAACTAAACAGACAGGATCTTTAGTCGGAACATTAAATTCAATCAAGAGTCCTTGGGGACAATTTTATTTAGTTTCACTATCTGACTCATATGTGCCATGGAAGCACATACTGTAGTGACGTTAGGGGCAGATCTAGCCATTTGGGGCCCTAGGCAAAATATAGACATGTGGCGCCTTATTCTGTAAATGTACACATACACCAAGTAATGGTGAGAGAGAGAGAGAGAGACAGAGCGAAAGAGACATTGAGAGAGAGATTGACAACAGATGGGGGACAAATATTATTTTGACATTCATTCATTTTATTCCGCAGCTATTTAGTGTTTTTTTCCATAGAAGCACATTTTATTACTTCACATTAGCAACAAATTAAAATGAGGGTTTTTTTTTTTTTATGGACTTACAGTGACTGGGCTGCTCAAATTGAGGAGGGGCCCAGCTTTGATGGGGGCCCTAGGCAATAGGTAGGTTGCAGTCACATGACTATGATGATGTTGCGATTTCAGCTGGAGGGCAGGAAGTAACTATGAAGCTATGGAGGAATTAGATCGAGTGTTGAAACAGAGATACATACAGTTAGTTAAACATGTACCGGACGTGACCCATATCTTATGAAAATTAATGAGTTTAAACCCAAAGATTTACACTACCTGGTTCTGCAGACATTCTACTACAACAGCAGCAGATGAAAGTGTAGAAAAGTTTGGAGGCATAGAACTTTGTCAGTGGGTGGGTCCACAACCTCGGTACCAAAGGATAAGTATTCTTTAAAACTAGAGCTGATTAAATTAGTTTATTAAAGTGGATTAATCCCTCATTACTGATTAAAAATGTTACCTCAATTATATGCAACAGTTGTCTTGCGATAATTATCTTTTAGTCTTCACCAGGGTGAGTGTTTTATTTATAAAGATGCAACATAAAGATGTTTTGCATGTTTGTTGACATTAGTCGCCCTCTAGCTGCTAGCAGCAGCAACTAATGTCAACAAACATGCCAGTGCATCTTGATGTGTTTCGGTAAATCATATTACAACAATATAAATGAGCATCTAACCACAACCTAATGATATACAGAACATCCACACAAAACAGTTAGCTTTTGAACATACCTCTGACGAAGTGGTCACTGCAGACACAGGCATTAGCATTAGCATTAGCATTAGCAGACTCCGCTCCTCTCGACCGAAAACGCAGATTTAAAATCCACTTTTTACGGCATTTTTCTGTGAGCTTTTTGCATTTCTCACTTTTGTGAATGGCAATATTTGGTACTCTAAAAAAATCGATCTTCCTTCTGGGTTAGAACAATTGGCGCAGCCGTAAACTACACAAACACAAACTCACTCGGCTTCACTTCCTGCCCTCCATCTGAAAATCGCGCGCTGAATATATAGGAATGTGACGTCACGTGAAATCAACCTATTGCCTGGGTTTTCCTAATTGAAAGCCCGCCCCTGAGTGACATGATCAGTCAATGCAGCTGACGTCTGTCTTTGTTGGATAGTGATAGGATTCCCTCATCACCGCCACCTGCTGTTTTGTTCCATTTGTACTCGGGCACAGGCCACAGTCCTCTGTGTGAACACTATCTATGGGGAAGGTGTGAACCGGTACAGTGTGTGAAAGCGTTCTATGAACTTAAAACTGTTTCTCTGTTCTGTGTCTGGACCTGAAGCCTTCATGTGAACGCTCTGTTCCACCGGAAAACACAAACTGTACATCCATTGAAGCTGCAGAAGCTGAAATCAGGCAGAAAAAAAGCAGAATTTGTAAATGGGTGTTTGGAAGCACTTTGAGACTATTAAAAAAAAAAACATTTGCTGAAATAAAAAAAGAAACATTTTCCAGATAAAACGCACTTCAACATAATTTTGATATTTTACAAAAATCTGCATGTCACATGTCAAAAGGACATAAAAATGTCATGTTCCTGTTTTTCTTTACCTTTTTATTCTATCACAGGAACAGTTTAGACATTGCACTAATTACACAGGGTGTGTGTGTGTGTGAGTCACTTACAATTTAATTTTTAATGTTTAACTCAACAGGTTCTGCATCTAACACCAGTGGACATGATGGGTTATGCATGAAACCTGCTATGAGATTGTAGATCAGGGGTGTCAAACTTATTTTAGTTCAGGGGCCACATTCAGCTAACTTTGATCAGAAGTGGGCTGGACCAGTGAAATATAATATAAATAATCAACCCCAAAGATTTTTTGCAAAATTATACTTTGTTTTAGTGAAACTAAATGAAAACATTTACATTCATAAATAGAAAGTTTGACTTATGAATATTTATGAGAGTGAATTGGTCTAAATGTAGAACCTCAATTAAAATGATTATTAACTTAGTGTAATTTTTACATTTTACAAATTCATCCAAGGAACCGGACTGGACCCTTTGGTAGGCTAGAGACATTAACCTTTTATGGGACATGACCCAGTGTTTGAGTTCATTTATATCACATTCTGTGTCTGAGTTAATGTCTCTTTAATGGACAAAAAAAAAAAAAAAAAAAGAAAGTCTCCAGTGTTGCAGTTTGTGATCATATGTTACTGATGACCACAAAATGATATTCTGGACCGTCACATACTACTGTGGAGTTAGAATATATGCCTTAAACTTATCAGGTGCCAGGAAAATGCCAGGAGAAAGGCTAGAGGTGACAGTTTTCTGTTGCTCCATGAAAACTGGAAACTCCCCAAAGTATCTCTTGTCCTTGGATTCATGTTTATAAAATGTATCTATAGCTTGTGATCATCATAGTCTGATGAGTCATGAGCCTCTGATAAAAGCTGCTCCATCCTCCTCATCATCCTGCTCCATCCTCCTTGTCCGTCTTTGGACACCAGGCTCCAAGGAGAGGTTATAGATGAGGACAGGGCAGAGTGCGAACATTTCTCTGCACAGTGTGTATGTGGGAAAAGCCAGGGAAGGTGGAGGGGTGGGGGTGGGGGTGCGGAGTGTGTGCGAGTGTCGTCAGCTATCACCGTCACTGTGACTCGGAGGCAGCAAAGAGCCAAGAGCCCACCCCTTTCTCCTCCCACATCCCTACCTTCTCTCCTCCACACCATCAGCCAGTCTGCTCTCAGTCATTCTGCCTGCGCACAGCTGAGGCTCTACATCCTCCTCCTTCACACACTGGCCAGCACAGCTCTGATAAAACAGGAGAAACACAAGAGAACTGCATGCAAACTGAGGAAAACACCAGGAGCATCATGATGAGGATGAGTCTGTGTTGTCCCACACAGATTATGAAGCGCTTCACACCCCCCCTGCTTCTCCTGCTCCTCCTGAGCAGCACCAGCATCAGGGCTGTCCCTCCTCCGTTACAGCTGGCCCCTGACACCCCGGCCCCGGCTGAGCCCACCCCGACCCAGGCTACACCTCGGCCAGACCCCTGCGAAGGCCGACCTTGTCTAAATGGGGGCTTCTGCCGAGCCCTCACCTCTGCTGGAAGGCCTGAGGACACCTGGGAGTACGTTTGTACATGCAGGCAAGGATTCACTGGACGCAACTGTGAGGTAAGAACACATTGAACTTTTATTTTTCTGTCACCAACATAAGATTTAAAAAACAAAACAAAACAAAAACAAAAAAAAACCCAATAATCTTAGTGTTTCTGTGTATGTTTCATATAGTTCTTGCCTGTGGTTTAAAGCTCTCACCTTTAACCTTCAAAAACCGCTGAAAAGTTGTTCCAAAACCAGGCTGTTAAGCATCTAATAGTATGTTTCTGATGAGGATGGAGCTCAGCTTGTGTAGAGATGTGTGGTTCATTTTGTTCTCTAGGTTTATGAAGCACAACTGTATGCAGAGAGAGCAGGCTCTGGTTCAGGTGTTTATTATTTATAAAACAATGAATAAAGATATGCACCTGCTTATTGTGTTTGTCTCAACAGGAATTAATGCCATTTGGTGTTTCTTTGTTTCATATGTTGCAAATTAGTGACTTTGGTATCTGGTGTTTTTTTTTTTGTTTTTCTTGGCTGTGAAGCCACTGAGGATTCACCTTGACTGTGGACACTGGATGTGCACACTGCATTTGTATTCTGTGGACCTTTGGGGATCATTGTGTGTGTGAGTGTGTTGTTTCTGTGCTGTTCGGGGTGGCTTTCTAATGGTAGCATGTGCTGTCACTGAGACATAGAGACAAGTGCTGGGTTGCTGTGGCAACAGGAGGGAAGAGAGGCAGCACTGAGATGTAAGTGAAGACTGTAGGTGTGTGTGTGTGTGTGTGCATGTGTGCATGTGCATCTTACGTTTGTTTTCTGAGCCAGAATTTAAATTAGTGTGCATTTTTGAGTGTTTTGGTGTGCCTCCTTTTTGACATCTACAGTAAGTTTGTTTTTACACTAATGCAAACAAGAACAGCACAAACTTCCTCTATGACCTCTGAGATATTAAATTCATTTTTGCGCTATTTAATATATATGTGGTTTGAGGATAAGGATATTCAGTTCGTATGTAGAATAAAGCTCAACGACAAGTCATTAATTTATTCATGTATATATCCATGAACACATTACTGTAAGTCTTGCTCTTTAGAAAAATCCTCTGAACTGGTTCTTAGTGACATAATGTATTAAAGTTGTGCTGATGTAAGTACAGTTAGACTTTCAGGAATCTTACAACAGCAATAAAATGACTGATTGATAAGCTTTGAGCCTACAATATCCAACCAGATGACAGTGAGGATAATCTAAATATATAAAAATGACCCACATTGCATTGTTTCCACACATTTTAAGCCCTTGAAGCATCTACTTTTCATTCAGATCTAACAGCTTATTGAACCTGCTCTTCTTGTGGATGGATTAGAATTTATGCGCGCTTCTACAAAATGGACAGTGACTGAGCTTCATAAATGTTAAGCTCAGTATGCAAACCAGCTTCTGAGTCATCCTGGGGTGAAAAGAGAGCATCCTCTATCTGCACAGAGGATAAATGAGTCTGCTGCAGCGTCACAAAGGGAATCAGCAAGGTGACTGTGTGAACTATGGTGGAATCACCAACAGGTGGCAGCCATGCCCCCTTGTGTCTTCATGTGCATATGCATGCAGTGCATGTCTACATGTCTTTATATATACGAGCGAGTATATGTGAGTGAAAGTGTTTGATCAGAGCTGAAACTATTAATTGGAACTCTTCGCCAGCGGCCTGTTCACTGTCTCCTTGGCTGTCCTGGTTTCATCTCTCAGAATAGAAAGTGTTAGGACAAGTGCAGTTCGTTAACTTCTCTCTGCTTTGCTCCACAAAAGCCACAGAGGACATTCTTGTCACAAAGCCTGAGCTGAAGCTGGTCGACATAGCAGGAACATTTTTATGATGAGGAGAATAACCATTACATATTCAGCAAGGTGCCTCTAGTTTCAGGACAAAATCTCCACACCAGCTTTATCCTCCTTAAAACATGAGAACTCAGGACCCCAAGCTAGACCCAAGGGATTTGATTGATTTTTGCCTCGCTTCCTTCTGACTGGTTGTTTCTTCTCCATGGAAACTGGAGCAGTAGTCAGTTGAGATTTTGTAAATGACCCGATTGGCTGAGCACAGTGCCAGTTTGCATCCCTGTCCTCTGCATGCGTCACATCACAGATGTCCAGTGAGGGAGAAGGAGGAAAGATTGAAGGCTGCGAGGAGAGAGAGAACAGGATGGAAGGGGCAAGTCAGGGAAGAAAGGCCAGAAGAAAGTCAAGTCCTGGTTTGGGAGCTCAATGAAAAATGCTTTTGTAAATGGGTGCCGTGTTTGCACCCGCCTCTCTCTTTTTATTCTTTTATCTGTCAAACCTAGGGTGCATCTAACAAAGCAGGATTAGTGGTAAAACCGAGCTGAATCTGCACAACTCAACTTCAATGGAAGGTTTAGGCTTAAAACCTGGTCATGCCTGTTGATTTCAGGGGATATTTCACAGCATTTTTTAAATTATCTGGCTATGTTGCTAATCCTGCTTTGACTCCACTCCCCCAGGTTCAGCTGCTGTGTTTTATACTGCAGGAATCAAAGCAGCCTTATGCAAACCATAGCTCTGGGCTCCAGGGGAAAATAAACCCACTTTACTTGTTAAACTCGCTGAGTTTTAATATCAGCCTGCACCTTTTTTTGGATTGTAGCCTGTAAGCTGTCCTGTTGGAATTCACTGGCACTGGCCTTTCTGAGAGTTATTAGGTTCTCAGCCTCTAGCTTATTCATTATTGAAGGGCCTGTTGTGCACGCTGATGGATTTGGTAACTTGCTCTACAACACAATATGACTGTGGCAGCGCAAAACAGCCATTCGTCATGAACGAGGGAGCTTTTTTGCTGGGCTGCTCAGCCATTCAGTTATATGAAAGCGGTGGATCATGGCAGAATCTGCACCCACTTCTGCAGCTGTGGCATTATGACTGCTGTCTTTTATTTCTGTTTTTATTTGGACAGGGGACGTGGGACTGAATGTGGTGAAAGAGATGATATCTCAAAGGTAGCACAGAGGTAATTTATCTGTTTCATGCACCACATAGTTCTGCTGCAGCTTAATAAGCTCGCTCAGAGCGTGTCAGAGATGTGATGGACTGGAGGCTTTTTGATCCTGGTGATGATGAGTGAATTTCACTCTTCATCTTCATTCCTTTCTCGTCATTTCATAGCAGCTCCCTCACTTTCAAGTCCCACTATTTTATTAGCAAACATGCCTTACTTTGGAAGGATTAGTGTCAAATTGAGAATATGGACACGAAATGAAACAGTTATAAAGTTTAAGCACTGATTTTTGTCTAAATAAATAGGTCGATACAGAGTCTTTAGGCATTTGGTTTCACTTAGAAACAGTCAGAAAATGTATGTAGAGGATCAGAAAAAAGCGCTAATGAACCACTTGCATCACTTCAAAGGACAACAGAATTTTTAAGATAAAACATACTGTATTTAGACCCTGTAAATATGTATATGTCCATTTTCCCTGTTTAAGATGCATGAATGTAGCACAATTAGCACACCAATTTAAGTTCTTGAAATAACTTGATTAGCATTGTAAACAAGTTTAATGACCTCGCACTCACCAGGTTTTTTTCCACTCAAAGTCAAGACTCAACAACATACTGAAGATGCCAATAAGAAGTTAACATGAGGAATGCAACAGTGAGAATGGCTCATTTGATCTAAAATCTTAATCATGTGCAATTGAGCCAATGTAGTCAACATGCTGATTACGAACTGAGATGTTCTCCATTAAGACAGAAAATACATTTTCTTCTTCACTTTGGCAGAATGTGACGATCTTCCCTTAAGTTGTTGCATTTTGAAAAAGTTGCTCTCTGACAGCAGAGCAGAAAAGTAAACAAAGCCAAGTCCAGAGGCTTTTTCATCCTAATTGTGAAGAAGTGAAGTTCTGTGTGTGTGTGTGTGGGGGGGTGGGGTGGGGGTGGGGGGGTCAGCTCTTGTCTCCAAGGGCCATTCATTCACTGTGCTGCTGCAGATACAGCCTGAGCTACATCCAATTAAGCAGAGCTCAAAGATCATCACCAGCCTTTGGTCTCTTTGATACTGTCAGCTTGTTAGTCAGAGGGGAGAAAGATGCACCGAGGTCTACGGTTTGATATATGAATATATAAATAAATCAATGGACCCTATCCTCCTGCTACAGAAGTACTTTCGTTTATTGCTCTATTTACTGAAGCACATGAATTGAACACCGGAGCATCATCATTTGTTCAGAGGATCCTCCTACTCTAAGCTCCTGCTATATAATTATTCTAAAATTGTCAGATGAGGTTGTTATCATTTAAAATTTCTATCATTCATTGCACATTTAATTTGGCAGTTACTTTCTAAATTCCACATTGCAGCAAGTTGTTTTGACTGTTTTATTTGCATTCTGGGTAACATCTGAATATTTTATTTTCACAAATTATTTGGCTGAAAATGATCTCAAACAGATACAAAACTAGCATCAGCTAACTTCCTATTGTGTATTTCCAGTGAAGATTGTGTCTAAAACATCATATACAGACCTAGAATTATAAAAGAAAAGACATTTTATTTGTAATGTTTATCGTGATCATTTAGATTTCTTTATCTAATGACAATATTGTAGTTGCTTAGGGCTCCACACCACACTTTGTTTCATAAGCTGTGTTGTAACTATACACTGCAGGGCTGTCTCATGTACGTAATATTTCTGTTAAGTTAGAAAAAGCTATGACCAGCATATACTTTTGCGGATGACCTGGGTGGAGTTAAATAGCTCAGTAGCTATTAGGAACAAGTAAGTGAGGCTACGAGTTCATTGGTTTTGTTTTGAATCCATGTCAAAAAGATATTATGTAAAAATGGAAATGTTTCAGTAAAAAAATCTGTGTCAGCATGGGGACGAAACGCTTGCTGAAAATGATGCAATTCACATGCCACACTCCTATGCACGCTGTAAGCTAGTCCCACTGGATACAAGAGAATAACAGAAGAACTAGTGTGCATGTGCTCACATCCCTTTTTATAATGGCGCAACACACACACACACACACACACACACTGGACACAAACAACAACAATAAGGTTATGTGGTCATGAGGACTGCCACTTGTGGAAATGAGGGGGTGGGGGGGGTGGAGTACTTTTCTAATATAGTATATATGAAAAATATGACAAGTCTTCAAAAACAGCCTTCAACAAACACTTGTGCCTGGAAAATCCCTCTGACAACTTACTCTAAAAGACAGCTCTCTTATAAATGTATCACACAAACCATAATGACAATTTAACTGTGATTGTTCCACCTCGATTCATGCACATTATAACAACAGACAGGTTTAATTTATTTTATGTCACGCAGTAATCTTGAAGCACAGATGTTGTAACCCAACAGTGCGTCCTCCTTTTCAAAGGCGGTTCCAGTGCACTTTTTCTTTGTAATAATTTACACGTGGTTTGATGAAAAGCAGTTCACGTTGCTTTGGATCCAGGTTCCTAATAACCTGCTGATCCCTTTGATACAGCTGCCCCCGCTCAATAAGAAAATAGGCTTCTTTTAACTCTTTTCAGTCGTCCCTCAGTGATGTTCACATCAGTGTCCTCAGATGTGAGAATTAGGACAGTGCTGCCTTTGAACAGGACGACTTGTGGGTGATCATTTTGGTCATTTCCATATCACACATCACCTGGCCTTTTGATCTATGGGAAGTGTGAACGCAGGAGATGTTATGAAGAGAATTTAATTTTATATATAGATGATACAGGCGGCTGTGGTCCAGAGCTGGTCAGTAGCAACAAGTACTTATGTTCTGAGAGTCATATAGAGAAGCAAAGTAATAGACAATATTGATTTCAGTTCATTTTCAAAGCATCAACTACACCGCTTTGACAGTATCAGTTTAAAGTGCACCTGTACTGGTCATGTTTATGGCATTAATTGCAATTGTTATCTTACTTTTTAGCAAGAGAGGTACAAATTCAGTGAAAAAAAAAAAAGCCATTCTGGACCGTTTTACTATTTGAATTACAGATGAGGCAGAACCTACAGTATAGGCAGCAGTCAGAAATGATGTACTGTTGTTGATTCTGGTTGATTGAGTACAAGTCAATGAAGTGATGAAGAAGGACATGGAGGTAGAAGACACAAAGGGAAGAGTGAGACAGAAGCAGATGAAAGTAGTTTCTGTTGAAATTAAAACACTCACTCACAGCCTTTGAATGTTTCTAAGTAACCCTGACTGTTCGCTATCATCACTACCATTACAGATTACTTGTTCCTCTCATTACCCACCCCTGAAATGGGAGGTGAGGGTAGTGTTTGTCTGTTTGTTTGATTCTTTTTACACAAAAACAATTAGACCGATTTTCATGACATTTTCAGAAAAGGTGCAAGGTGGTCCAGAATAGACCACAAAAAATGTGTTTTCACCAGAGGTTAATTTGGTTCATATTTGTTCAGATATTTATTAAAGTCTTTATATAAGGATGGTTTGTCAATATAACAATTTTCATGTCATTTGCCTTTTTTCACATTAAAATCTGCAGTTTTCATTATTTATAGGTAATTATGATTGTATTTTACTGCTCTGACCCAATTGACATCTAACTATTGTGTATGTAAACACCTGAACTAAAATCATTTTTACACCATTGATCATTAATATCTTCATTGCTATTCATCGTATGGGCCAGATCGGACCTTTTAGCAGGCCAGGTTTGCCCCCCTGGGCTTTATGTTTGACACCTCTGGTTTAGGTGTTTTTAATGCCTTTCATTTGCCCTGGTTTTTATGTATCTATATATAACATTAACAGAGCATTGAATTGTGTTGCGATCCAGGGCACAATGTAAAAATGAACAAAGCAGTTGTTACACAGCAGTAATTCACCCCTATAATAACCCTCTGCTTCGACACCCTCATCCCACTGACACGTCTAATGGCCGGTGTCGTTGTTGCTGCTGTCAACGTAATGAATATGTGTGTGTGAGGAAGATGACGTGTGTCCTCACTCTAACTGTAACTGATGATCATGAGTGGGTGTAAGTCCATGTATTCATCACCAAACAGGTGGATTTGCATTTATTTGGATTTACAGTGGGTTTAATGTTTCCAGGATCATAAACTATCCCTGATTGTAAATGGTCTAGAATAGTATCCAAAGCACCCATTATCCTTTCAACAGTGTCTGAGAACAACTTGAGGTCCAGTGTCTTGCTAAAGGACACTTTATCATGGGGACAGAGACTAAGAATTAAACTCCCTCTCTACCTCCTGAGATCCAGTCACTAATAATAATAATAATAATAATAAACTTTATCTATATAGCACCTTTCATACAGATGGTGTAGCCCACAGTGCTTGACAATTAAAATGACCTTTGCACAGATTTGCATAAGACAGGGGTGAATCAAAAAATGCAATTGTAAATGATCATACATAGATTATAAAATGTCAGTAAAATAGAATAAAATGGGATACAATAAACAACAATCTAAAACAAAACAGTGCACATTCCTAATTTCTGAATTGTGACCCTTTTATCTCCTTTCAAAGACTGCTGAAAATAATAATAAAAAAAAAAAATTCTGGTTTTAAATATATTCAGGGAACTGGCTTCTTTAATTCTTTTTTGAAATGTATTCCATAACTTTGGTGCATAGTTAGCGAAGGCTGCATCCCCCATTTTCTTTGTAATATTTCTGGGAGTCGTCAGTATCCCTGCGTTTGATGACCTCAGTGTTCTAGTTTGTACATAATTAATCAGTACAATGTAACTCGTGTCTAGTGTCTTAAAATCAATCCTATAGGTCACCAGTAGCCAGTGTAGACAAACACTGCAGTAATATGTTCTCTCTTATTAGTTCTGCTTAATAACCTAGCTGCCATTATTATGTTCTGACCTGTGATCTTTAAATGTTCATATTGTTCAAATGTAAACATAAAAAATTTAAACGATGGAAATAGTAATAAACCACCACGGGACCCCAAAGCTGCATGTTCAGCTTCATTTAAGGAGAATTAAAAAAAAATAAAAAATAAAAATAAATCTTCATCTGTAGCTATCTCATGTGTTTATTACATCCCTTATATACTTAAAACAAACATCAGATATAAATAAAATAAACTGCAATAAGCTGTGGTTGGTGTTTTTGTCACATTATTATGTTATATTCATTGAACTGCACTGTCACAGTTAGGGATGTAATAACCCATCTACTATTGTTAACTCACTGTCCTCAAAGAAACTACTGCTGTCATTGTCTTGTCTTTGAATTTTCCCATTGTGAAATAAATCTAATCAAATCCTTGATGAGATTTTATTGCAGATTCACTGTTGTTTAACCCTCAAATACAGTTAATGCCAAAAAAAACATCTACTGATTTAAAGCTTTTAATACATTTTGTACCACTAATCCTATCAACACAATTAAATAATTCAGGTAAAATATAGTTTCTCAGTTTTTCAACAGATACAGTATGAGTCATGTGTATGTTCAGAGGCTTCATCATGAACGTGGAGACACTGTCATCAGCTGCAACATTTATAGTATTCACCAGTACAGTATAAATCACCTGTTGCGACTGTTGTAAGTGCTTGTTTTTACATTCAGTTGATGATGTGTTTTTCTGAAAATCTCACTTCCCTTTCAATTTGTTCAACTTTGATATAATAACAACCTTTGACTAACATTGAGATTTTATGTGCATATACATGACTAGTAAATTAAATGTAAGAAAATACCTGGTTGTCATACAAAAGTATAAAATGCAGGCGATGCTATAATAATTGAAAATGGTTCAATGTTAAAGACTTACAGTTGTGAGTCTTTAAAAGTGAAGGTTGATGTTGTGGTTGTCATATTTTCAGACTGTGGACCCCCATGTACTGTAGTGTCTTGTTTTGAAGCTGCACCATTGGCTATCGAACCCAGGAAAAGCATGAAAAAAACATGAAGAAATCATTCCAGACAGAAAAATACATATTCAGAAAGTGTCAGTAAAACATTCTGCGTGGGCCCCAGCTTTGAACACAGTCCCTGTCAAACTTTAACATGAATTTAACATGAACACAACATCACAAAACTTCTCAGTGGGTGTATATCCTGAGGACGTGGTGAGTGTTTCAGGTGCAGGGCTATGATCTGCATGCGTACATGTGTTTCTGAAGAGGAGGGACATAAACCAGATTTACAGTGTGTTGTTTTAGTCTGGGTCTGGTGCAGAACTGACTCCTAAAGTCTTCTACTAGGACACACACAACCTGTCAGCTAAGTTGGTCTGACAATATGTTATTTAAAGAAGCCAACTGGAAGACAAGGCAGAGCGCTGTAGTGTGTCTATTTGTGCCCGTGTGTGTACAAACATCTTCCCTCGGCTGCAGACAATAAATGGCAACTTAATCCGAAAAAAAAATCCCTTCAGGACCAGTCAAGCACCTCCGGCGAAGTGAGGAGTGTGGAGCAGTCACCAGCCTCGGGCGTCAGACACACAGATTAAATTGTATTAACAGCAGGGTCTGTCTGCCAGATGATAGGGGAGAGGCTGTGGACATGTTAGCAGTCTGACGGGGATTGTGTTGCATTAAAAAGTAAACAATGAACAACTTTTAGTAGAGACATTAGGACAGGGGTGTCAAACTATGGTCCTCGAGGGCCGGTGTCCTGCATGTTTTAGATGTTTCCTTCTTCCATTACACCTGGAGGCCATTGCATCATTATCAGTCTGATGAGGAGCTGATTATTAACTCTTTAAGTGTCAGCGCTGATGCGTTCTGAATGGATGATTTAGGTTAAATATTCAGAAAAATTCAACCGTTTCCCTTTTAGTTTTGTGGATGGAAAAGGTGTCAAAAAGCAATTTTTTAAAAAATTATTGTAAAAATTCATTTAAAGGCAAAATGAAAACTACTGGGACAAAATTTTAATAGTTTTCTTTTTTTTTTTTTTTTTTTATAATTTTTTCACATTTTTCTACATTATTTTTTCATTTTGTAAATAGTTTTTGTTTATTTTGTTGCTGATTTTGTTTATTTTTCTACATTTAGTTTTTTTTTTAATGTCATTATTTTTCTTTGATTTTCTGCCATTGGTGTCTTACTTTGCTGATGTTACTAATCATTTTGTTAGCCTATTATTAATTTTTGTTTGTGTTTTTGCTCATTTTATTTCCTTTTTTACTGATTGCTAAAACCTCAGGAGTTAAAGGGTTAAACTGAATCACATGGAAGAGGGAAAGCTCTAAAACATGCAGGACACTGGCCCTCGAGGACTGGAGTTTGACACCTGTGCATTAGGACATAACATCAAATGACAGTAACATAGAAATACAATAGTACCTCAACTTATGAAAGACCCAGCTAACGAATAATCACATTTTTCGTCTCTGAATATGAAAGAAAATTGAATTTATGAAACGAAAACCCCTGAGACGTAAATACATACTGTACATAGCATCCCATTGGCTATGAGTGAGGTACCCATGATGCTTTTGGTGACCTTTGACCCTCATTCATCACAGAGTTCTAACAGGCGTAAAGGACAGAGTTACTGATGTTTAGTGAGTTTTTCCCAGTGTGTTCATTGAAACTTTAATACAGTATGTATTTGTTATTCATCATGAGCCCAAAGATTCCCAGTGTGAATGAAAAGAAGAAGTGGACTGCGTTATCAATAGAAGTGAAACAGGAGATGATTAAAAAAAAAAAAAAGGAGGAGGAGGAGGCAGCCATTATTCCATCAGCACCAATTAAAGACATGCTGGTGAAATTTCATCAACTTTCCGAATTAGTGGGAAAAAAAAAACATCCCCAAAAAATGTTCACGAGTCGTGCTATTGACGTATGCCTTATGAAGATTATGAAAAGTCGTTAAAGGCAACCATCTTTGTATCGATCGTTCACCAAACCTCCATCAACAAACATTGTTGAAGGTGAAAGTAAGAAAACAACCACAATGGTATGATTTACAGTTTAATGGTTTAATGTTCAGTCAGTGAAGACACATTTACCCACTGAGACCAATAAATTAAATCTACATTTTCTTTTACTTTTAACACACATTTCATGCAAAATGTGCATACTTTTATCATTTTTAAAGGGTTTGAGGGGTAGTAATGGGGGCTTTGGAATGAATCAGGCCTTTTACATGTAAATTGTGACTCAATTTATGAAAAATTCATGGTTTATGGAACAAATTATTTTCATAAGTTGAGGTACCACTGTACTTATTTTTAACCAAGAGTCTTTTTTGTCTGTCTCCACAACATAAATATATTACAAGTGTATACAATGAAGAAATGCGTCAAAAAACTGAATCCTCCCAATTTATTCCAGTTCTGGGATTCTATTCTATTCTATTCTATTCTATTCTATTCTTGTCTATTTTATTTCTTTATATTCTATTCTTGTCTATTCTATTCTTGTCTATTTTATTTCTTTATATTCTATTCTTGTCTATTCTATTCTACTCATTAAAGTTTCTACAATTAAAAAAAATCAATATATGAATGCTATTAGAAAGCATAGATAATGAGACATCCTTCGTGTTTGGTGGTTAGGAGGTGTCATTACTGGTCCATTCTATGATTCATTATATTCATTTTCAAAAATGAGTGATAAAGTTAAACAAGAAAAAAAAAAGCTTCTGCAAAATTGTCACCATGTACTAAAGAAAAGGGCAGTTTCTAAAACCAGAGGTTATTAATATTCTAATGTAGTGTCACTCATTCATGTCAACCACGTTCTTCTAAGCTTTGGGACTTGATATGGTAATGAGACAAATATTAACATAAGTCAAGTGTTAAGGAACAGGTTGAACAAACCTAAAATGCATGTGAGAGTAATTTGTGTAAAGACTGTTGACAGAGAAGCTAAATGTGATTGTATAAGTTTATAATAAATCACAGTTGTTGGACAGCAGGCATTTAAAATGTCTTGTATGTTGTAAATTTAATTCTATGGACAAATTATAGGAAAGATTTCAGTTTGTGTACTAAAGAAAAGCAGTGAGTGTTGATGTGTTTTTAAAGGGTGTATTTGGCTGTTGGGTAAAACCCACGTGGAGGCTCTGGAGGAATCGATCTTGTCTGGAGCTTCGTCCCCTGCTGATCATCCGCCTCCCACAGCTCCACTCTGATCACATCAAACCACATTGATCTGCAGTCAATCGGTGCTTAGCAGTGGGGTGGTGCACATTTATGAGATTGTCTAACTTTGGTTTTTAACTTTTTTTGTGTCACCCAAACTTTTTTTTTTTTTTTCTATTTTAGTGTTTTAGTGTTCTTAATGGTTTGCAATTTGTTTTTGATTGTTTTTTTTTTTTTTTAATTATCTGTCACAGAGTAAATCTTACATACTTTGATGAGATAAACTGGAAAACGAATGACAAAAAGTGCTGGTTAGTTGATGTTTTCAACAAATATGATAGTTATTAAAAACAGGATAAACCTTGCAGGAAAAGGAATGTGTTTGTAATGGAAGAGTAAAACAGTTGAAGTAGATCTATAGTTCTGTGACATACAATTATTTGGAGTAAAACACATTCTCTAATTAATTCATAGACTATACAGTATATACCAAACAACATTTTAGACCTCATTTGTTTTTTATTAGCGACTCAAATTTGGTAATGTTTCACTATTTTTTAAATAGATTTTATTTAAAGACATGTGTAACCAGGTATGATATACAGATATTTATTTGTTCTTTTGCATTTAGACAGTATATGTAAAACACATCACTTTTTATAATTAGTTTACTTTCTGTTATTTACATGACATTTACACTTACATTAATAGGATGTAACTTGATCATTAAGGAAACAAAAGTCATATGTTTAGTTGTATAAATGTGAAGTGAGGTTGGAATTTAATACGTTTTCTTCTTCCCACTCATTTTTGGGCAAATACTTATTGATATATATTTTTTTATAACTAGTGTACATGGCAGTTGCTATATTGTCTTAATCACCTACTCTATTCATAGTATTTGCTCTGTTATTAGTTCCTTGTACACATAAAAGTCTTTAGTTTTTTTCTTCTGTTTCAAATGAATGAATGAATGAATGAATGAATGAATGCCCTTGAACCTATCTTTATGAAGAGGGTGTATTTTGTTTGTGACACTGTTATAAATACAGATATAAACAAGGTGTCTGCTGTTATTTGACTCTTTCCATAATAATAATAATAATAATAATAATAATAATAATAATAATAATAATAATAATAATAATAATAATAATAATAATAATAATAATAATAATAATAATAATAATAAATAAATAAATAACAATAATAAATAAAAATAAAATAATACAAGTGTCACAAAAGAAACCAACTGACATTTTTATCTGTAAAACCAAGTGAATCTGTCATTACTTTTGATTCCTCCCAACATTTCAGTAGCACAATCAGAGAGATTTTTGTGGCAGTGGTGGGTGTTGTTTCAGGAGACACAAGTGAGCAAATGTTGTTTTTATGATGATGATGAATGATGGTAAAGTGGTCTGTCATTAGTTTGACTGTATTTATCCAGAAATATAATTTTATTTTTCAATGGATGGCTTGTATTGTTAAATTCACACTAACTTTATTAATTCATTCTCACTTTAATCACACACACAGAGTGGCAGATATATTCCCTGGTTGGATTTAACTTGACTGTGAATCTTCACTGTGTGTGTGTGTGTGTGTGTGTGTGTGTGTGTGCTACTGTCCAGGAGAGTTGTCAGATAGTCACCAAATTTGTTCCATACATAATCTATGTCAACTGGAGAACATCAGACAAATGATGTGTCTTCAGATTTAGTTTTTTACGTTCAGACCTAATAAATTATGGGATAAATTACAAAACAGTAAGGGGACAGGAGATGGGTCTGAAATACTGGAGAATCCCAGGAACATGTGTAGAACATGTCATTGAGTTACAGAGGTCTAACCTAAGCTAACCTAACCCTAACCTAAGATAACCTAAGCTAAGCTAAGCTAAGCTAACCCTAACCTAAGCTAACCTAAGATAAGCTAACCTAACCTAAATGCTTCTCAGTTTGTAAACAGCCTCGAGGATCATTTCTAAAAGTGTGTTCTGAGCATAAGTCACAACAGAACAACAGGCCATTTATTATGGCTGAAACATATTCATTTCCCTCTGTATAAGGTTCCTTCATAGATTAAACAATGTAATTGTCTGGGAAAACAGCCCATCCTGAGATTGTGTGTGCAGATATATTCTCAGTCATCACTCTTGTTTCCTCTTATCTTATTTAGACATGTTCTGCAGGTGAAGTCAGATGATGTTAAGCTATTCAAACACAATATTAACCTTCATCTTTGCTATTATGGCAAAGGGGGAAAAAAGTCAGTCCTAGTTTTAAGTGACAAAGCCTCTAGTGTTGATATGTGCCTGGTGTTACGTCCCACTACGACGCCCAGTTTTCATAGTTCTGTCCCTATTCCTCTCCTTGGGTCTCCATGGCAACACCGCAGTGACGATGAGCACAGCCTCAGTATCAACAGGGTGAGGGTTCAGAGCAGAAAATGTCATGACTACTTCCTCTGCAATTTGTTAAGGAGTCTGAAAGGGAACATGACAAATCCAGTGGTGTACATTAAACAGGTAGGTTGGTGGGTGTCACTGGTTTTCTATCAGTCCCTCCAGGATTTCACAGGCCTTTTTTCAGATGGTTTCATCTTAAAATGTCAGATGTTGCATGAGCTTTTCCAAAAAGATTTGATGAAATTCATGGTGTTTTTTAGGCTTTTGTTGCAGGAGGAAGTGAACATTGTGATAAATAGTTGCAATTTTCCATTTTGTAATCAAAATTAAGTAATATTTCAAATATTTAGTTACTAGAAAATTAATTCAAAGTCATTGTGATATGGTCCTCAAAATTTAATTTTATGGCAAATAAATGATTACGACGATTACAAAAATTCAACAAATTTTTTTTTCCCCAAATACACCTGTTGGTTCAAAGGTTAAAGTTCATATGACCTCACAACACTAACATGATGTTATAAAACATAACAAATGTCTCAGCCAGCCAAAAACAATTATTACTAGTACTGTGTACTGTGTAGTAGAGGCAGCTTCTGACAAAAATAGAACAAAGACACTGAGATATTAAGACAACCTTTCAAATATGGCAAATAAAATATTACCTGGATGACAAAAATGCAGCAAAAAAAACTACTTTTCCAAATGCACCTGTTGGTACTAGTGCATCATTTTAATCGTCAAATGTGAACTGCTGGCCGCACATGTTGCTTCATAATGTAAGGTAAACAGAAAAAGGCAGAAGGAGCAACTCAAGACGTCGAAAATGATTGGTCACATTTTGCGGGAAAGTCACGGTGATTGGTTAAAATTGCAACATCGCACTGAATTGAAAAAGGGTTTGACTGAATTTGAGTTGAAATTGCAAATCGCAACATTGTGAAATCCTGGAGGGTCTGCTCTATGTTACAACAGTTTTTGTTTGTTTTTTGTACCAAATTGTTCCCAAACATAACAGTCCTCTTGCTGCCACCTGACTTCCTTGAGTGACAGGGAGAATGAATGGTAATAATTTCCATCATATTCTGGGTGACAATGGGAACAGGATGTTCCACTTCCTCTGTGTCAGTGACTAATTCCCTGTGGCAGCAGCTCTGGACCTGCTTTAGCCTGTCGTCATGGAAAGGGGGACTCGGGGTAATTTTAACATCTGCTGCATACCTATTTAAAACAATAAGATATGACCTGAAAGCTAAATGCAGACAATTTCAAAAATCTGACAAGTGCCTCAAGACATAGCCCTGGGACAAAATCAAAAGACGTTTATTCTTGTAACGGTTTTACTTTCATGCCAGCACCTGGTTAATCATGTAGGTGTCACCTTTCTTCATACAGCAGATATCTTGTTTTGCAAGGAGGCTTTGGTGTATGTAGGTCAGAGTGAGCAGCGAGCGGGTAGATGGCCACACAAGAACACATTCATCTCTTGTCTTTCAGCTGTGTAGCGTTACATGTTCAGGTGTTTTTCAGCTTAAAACAGTCTTTTATTGACACTCCCATGCCCTCTGGATGCACACTCCACAGATCATATCCAAACCTGTTTCAAGAAATGTACTCTAATATATAATAACTAATGTTCCCATTCCTGGGTAAGCTGGATCACAGTGGGTTGTAACTTTTTATGAGGAAAGTAATGATGAAACAGCATGCCATACATACAGACAGCTTAAAAGCCAGTAGGGGGGCTTCCATCCAAATCATTAAGTCCTTGTTGCACAGCAGCGTCTGAATCTGATTTTCCCATTTGGAGAAAGAAAGAGACAGAAAGTTAGAATCTGAAGTGGAAAAAATAAGTGTCAGTGTTCTTCATATTCATATACTGGTGTGTGTCTCAGTCAGTGTCGGCAAGAATTTCTGCAGTGAATAACATACGAGGTAAGGCAAATGTATTAGTATGGCACATTTAATATACAGGACAATTTAAGGTGATTAACATAAAACATATAAGAAAATTAAAATGATTAAAATACATAAAAGACAATTAAAACAAGACACAATTAAGAATGTCAGTAAAAGCTCCAGTGAACAGTAATGTTTTTCTCAGACCTCAGGTATTTGTTCCACAGGTGAGGAGCAGAACAACTGAATGATGCTTCACTTTGTTTGGTTCTGATTTTGGGAACACACAGGCTGTGTTCCAAATCACGCACTCCCCGTAGTCCACTTCCTTTCATACACTATGAACACTACACACTACATGGATAGTGTACGAATTTTTAACGAACAGTGTAGTTCCGAATGAAACACTCTTCGTCCGCACTTACCGGAAATGACGATCGCGCTGTCAAAATATCTCGAGTGCCCGCCAAAATACCGTCCAGCTTTGAAAAAAAAACTGGACACCGGCATTTTGCTCCTTTTGTTTTTTTATAAGCCCTTTCCTCCAGAAGGCCTGTACCACCGGTATCACCGTCTCCACCTCTGCCAGTGTTTCAGCCGCCATGTTTTCAAATCTTTCAAGAGTGGTGGTGGCCCCTCCTCTTCCGTTACGTATCAAAAAGGCGTCCAGTGAGTGCGAGAAGTGTCCATTGCTCCACACTTCGAATTTTGACAGTTAGAAGTGCACCATCCGGGTACTTAAGGCGCACTTCGTTTGCTACTCTTGCGATTGGAACAGCACTATACCCTCAACTGAAGCGTCTGAAGTGCACAAGTGCATGATTTGGAACACAGGGACAGTAAACCTGTTCCTGATGATCTATGACCTCAGGGCTCTGGATGCTTCATAGGGAACCAGCAGGTCTAGGATGTATTTGGGTCCAAGGTCGTTTAGTTCTTTATAGACCAGGAGGAAGATATTGAATGCTATCCTTTAACCCACAGGAAGACAATGTAAGGGTTTGAGGACCGGTGTGAGGTGGTTCAGTTTCCTGGTACTGGTCAGGACTCTGGCAGCAGCGTTTTGGATCAGCTGTAGCTGCCTGATTGGGTTTTTGTTTAGACCAGTGAAGACACCATTACAATAATGTAATTTACTGAAAATGAATGAATGAGTTTTTCTGTGTCTGGTTTGGACAGAAAACCCTTGATTTTAACGATGTTCTTCAGGTGGTAATAGACAGACTTGGTAATAGCTTTTAAATGGTTGTTCAATTTCAGATCTGAGTCAATAATTACACCCATATTACTATGAACTATTACTGCGATTTTCAGCATTAAATTGTGAAATCAAGAGGACGACCATTTCACTCAGTAGATGGAGAAATAATTGACTATATATTCTTGCTGTAGTGCAGGGGTGCTCAATCCCGGTCCGCAAGATCCTACATGTCCTACATATCCCCCTTCCAACACACCTGATTCAAATGATAAACATCTCATCAAGTTCTACGGAAGACTGATAATGACCGTCAGGTGTGTTGGAAGAGGAATACATCTAAAACATGCAGGATAGTAGCTCTCCAGGACCAGGACTGAGCACCCCTGCTGTAGTGTGTGATGTAACATCAGCAGGAGGCCGCCTTCAGTTTACTTCCAAAATCCTTGGATATCGAATCACAGTTTTCTGCTTAGAACATTTTTCAACTCCCTCCTGCTCTGGTGTGTTCACCTCCAAAAAATGTTATTATGTAGTGCAATGTATCTAATCATACTATCATCTGGTTCCATAACAACCACACTAAGAAATCGCAGTGTGTGAAAATTAAAAGACAGATGTCAGATTTACTTACAGTTACAAAGGGTGTACCTCAAGGGTCAGGCCTTGGACCTCTCGTTTTTATTTTGTACATCACTAATGCTGCTCAACTCTCTCTCTCTCTCTCTCTCTCTCTCTCTCTCTCTCTCTCTTTCTTGCTCGCTCGCTAGCTTACCTGGGTCCGGGTTGTGGGGGTAGCAGCCTTAGCCCAGACTTCCCTCTCCCCAGGCACTTTCACCATCTCCTCCAGGGGAATCCCAAGGCAGGCCACCTGACAGATATAATCCCTCCAGTGTGTCCTGGTTTGGCCCCACGATGTCCTCCCAGATGGACATACCTGAAACACCTCCCCAAGGAGGTGTTTAGGTGCCCAAGCCACCTCAACTGGCTCCTCACAACATGGAGAAACAGTGGCTCTACTCAAAGTCCCAGATGTCCAAGCTTTTCAGCTTATCTGTGCCCGGCCACCTCGCTAAGGAAACTTGTACCCACAACTTCTTTCTTTTGGTCATTACCCAGAGTTCATGACCATAAGTGAGGGTCATGAGTTAGATTCCCTAGTAAATTGAGACCTTCACCTTTCAGCTTTCCTCCCTCTTCATCACAATGGATCGGTTTAGTGCTTGCATTATCGCAGGCATCCTTTCTTCACTCCTCAATAACATTGTGAGATACTTGAACTCTCCACCTGAAGCAGGACCCCCCCTCCCCTCCCACTCTACTCTTTTCTGGTTGAGGACTATGACTTCAGACTTGGAGTGCTGATCTTCATCCCAGCCAATACTAATTTAAAATTGTATGCAGATGACACAGTCGTTTATACCTCAACATTCACACCCAGTCTAGCTCTCATATCTCAACTTTTAATGTTGTCCAAGCAAAACCTTTTGTCGGAAAATGTTATGATTCATGGTATTTATCCAAAACCCCTGGATAGAGTCAAAATATTTTCATCTCCCTCCTACTCTGGTGTTTTCAGCTCAAAAGTGTCCACGCAAGTTTACAGCATTTCAAGTTGCTAAAAAATTCTGTATGGTGCTGTCATAAAACGCTGTCAGTGTTGTGTTTCTCCCGATGTGTCTGACAATCAAGAATGGAGGATACAATTATCGCTGCTGTCTGCATCTGTGGATGTGTTTCAACTTCTTTCATGTTCACAGACAGGACAAAAAAAGCTGAGGGTTTTGGGAAAAGTGAGTGAAGCCATATGAGGCTCTGTCAGCTGTGGTTTATTATAAACTATAGTAGCATAAGCAGTACTTTACTTTACAGGAACATGCTTCCATTGGATATTAAAGTTGTTACTTTTCAGCATTTTGTTTTTTAAGTGGTCTGACAGGAAATAAATCAACACTGAGCTGTAGGAAATGTTGTCAGGTGTTGGTCACTTATAGGTTTTTTCATCCAGACAGAGGAGCTGAACAGTAATTGACAAACTGACTGCATTCAATGTATTTATTACACTTTAATTGTATTTTAACTATAATTTAATTGTATTTTACACTGTCTATGAAAAATGCTCTATAAATAATAAAAAAAAAGACTTATTTGACAGCTGTAATAGCCAGGTAAATAACTATAACATAGACATAACATATACATAGTAATAATAACTCTTTTTTTCTCTTTGTTGGAGCAAAAAGGGAAAATTACGTGAGAATGTGTACACCTACGAACTGTCTTTTCACAACAAATATGAAAGAGTTGGATATGAACAACCTGAAATGCCTTAAGAGAAATTTGAACAATGTTATGCTGACTATTAAATATTTTGTGCCTTTGTAGATCTGTAAGTTATGATGCATATGTGTAAATGATAAGACGGGACATAATCTTGCACTTATTTCTATTAAATTTATGCACTGTTGCTCAGGAAGTTGGAATGAAATATTTTTACAACTACTTATGGAAAAAATGATGAGAATGGGAGTTATTCTTGATAAATAAAGTGTGGTTGGGACTCTATAGTCTATTACACCTGGTTGATGTGAATACATCGGAATAAGAAGAATGTGTTTGAAATAATCACAGGTTTCAATATCCTCCAGTGAATCTATTAATGTAAATAATCAGCCAAAAATCTGTCCTGTGCAGAGGTCTTCAACTCTGGACCTGGGGCCACACTGTCCTGCATATTTTAGATGGAACCCTGCTCCAACACACCTGATTCAAATGATCAGCTCGTTATCAAGCTCTGCTGAAGCCTGATAACGACCCACTGCTTTGAATCAGGTGTGTTTGTGTAAGGTGACATCTAAAACACGCAGGACAGTGTGGCCCCAGGTCCAGAGTTGAAGACCTCTGCACTAATCACCATTTACATCAGCATCATCATTTTTATGTAGGGTTCTTTGTTTTGACTTTAAAAGTGTTAGCATGAAAAACTTGGTAACACTTTACGTTACGGGTCGCTAATAACATGGTAATTATGTGGTCATTTTCATGTAATTTCATAGTAATAATGCCTTTGTTACCGCTTATAACATGCAATTTCCATGCAATTAATGTAAAGTGTTACCAACAAATTATTCTTAATCCATGATAAAAGGTGTCAGTGAGAACCAACTCCCAATGAGTGATGAAGAAAGCACACAAAAAAGCCATATCCACTGTGGCCGCCCTCACTTTGTGATTACATGTAAGAATATGTAATAGCAGTTTTTTTTTTTTTTTATTCTTAGTTATTTTCTACCTTCACAATGTCAGATCAAAGGGTATCATTGTGATTTTAAAAGACGTAATTCTCTTCATGTTGCATAATGAAGAAGCATTTACATTCAGACTATATGGATGATCCATTATTTGCAAAACAGGAATTATTATTTGTATTGTTAATAAAATGATGTCTGGACTCACTAATATCTGTTTAACCGTATTCCTATGTAATACTTATTCATTGTTTGTCATGAATATTATAGATGTAAAAAAAAGAGTGAAAAAGAATAAAGAAGGTAACATACTTTCAGTAAATTTCAGCGTTATATTGTTTGTTAATCCTGAATTCATACACTTTATTAAAACATCTAAGACCATAATCATTTACTTTGCATATACTGTGTGCAGAAAGTGTTATTTTAAGACAGAATTAACTAAAATAAATCTATCCTTTGGGGTTTCATCATTTCTTGGAAGATAATGTAGCATGGCACTCAGAAACCTACACAAGACTGATCAACACATTGTCATTACGTATTAACAGTGAAGTGTTAAATTAAGGGTGTAAAAGCAAATCCTTTTGGGGATAATTTATGTGACTGTATTTGAATTTATTACACTGAAACTGGGAGCTGCTCTGTGTTTTTGTCAGTGTTTGGAAGGGTGAGAACATAATGAGAAAACCAGAACCACATGCCTATGTGCCAATTTCATACAACATAATGTATATAATATGTCATTTGTCATGGCATATTGTTTTTGCAATTAGTATACAATATATCATGCAGATGGAGATTAATCATCCCATACCAATGTCTCTGCAAATTAAACAAAAAGAAAATGTCACAAACATCTTTACTCTGCCTCAACTAGCCACAAATTATGTTAATGTGTTGCAGATGTGCTTCCATTTCCTTTGTATATTACATTGTTTAATAGTGCACATTAAAAATACACATTCTAAGTAACTGCTGGTGAAGTTGTTACCTTAAAGCACAGTATGTAATTTTAATCTCTAAGAGTCTCAAACAGAACAGTTCTGAAAGTTGCTTTTGCATAACCATGAAATAAATATAATAAAACAAAGTATTTTTCAGATCTAACACATTTTATTTTAGGCCTGAACACAAAAATCTGCATGTAACATGATGAAAAGGACATGGAAATTATGTGCTACTATTTTTTTCATTCCATTTTTTCAAATGTCTTTATTCTCTCACAGGCACATTTTTGCAATTGAGGTAACTGTGCAAGGCAGAGTGTTTCAGAAAAATGACCATTGTTGCAAAATCACACAATATTTACATGTGTTTAAATCAGCAGGTTCTGCGTGTAACACCAGTGGACATGGTGGGTTACATGCAAAACTGAGATTCATGAAAGCATGTCTGGATTAGAAGAACCACTAGGATCATCAAATGTTACACAATGTCTTTATTTATACTCTATATAAGACCATTTTAAGCCATGTTTTCCAAACCAAATGCACTGACACATACTGTAGGTAGCTTTTCATGTCCCAATTTTGGGATAGCTCAGAGTAAATGTTTTTTTTTCATCTATCTGTGATCATCGTTCAGTACATCCTATGAGGAAATACTGTATTTCTACATTTCTCTTTTATTATTCAGTCTAAAAAAGGTGCCAGACACCAAAATTAACCCGGTTTTATCGAAGTACTCATATAGAATGGGATTATGGGAGGTGTTGAATCTATCAGATATGAGATCATGTTTACAGACAATATAGTGTAAATTTGCAAGTTTAATTGGCATCACATTTGGTGGCACAGATTCTTGTTGCTAGAATATTCATGTGGTTGTTGTTACATGACTTGGCACACACTTTACATAGTGTTGTCTCTAATAGAAAAGCTCAATATAGAGACCAGTATTAACAATGGATTTTGCCTGATTCTCATACTGTATGGGGTACTAAATATTGGCTTTATCTTCTTATTGTTCACATAGTTTACATTCTTGTTTGCTGTAGGCCCATACAGTGATACATCACATTTTGTACTTTAAGTAATTACCTCTATAGGGGTCTGATCATATCAACTGTAACAGTAACTTAACCCTTTGATGCATGAATTGTGAAAACTTTAGTTGAGATTTTTTCACAAGTGTTTTTATTCCTCTTCAGGCATGAAAAAAACCCAATGTGATTGAAATGTTTTTAATGAACCTAATTTTGATGCAGTTACAAAAATACCCACTCAGCTGGACAACATGTGTTTAAGCTTTGAAGAAATGTATATTTAAAGGGATAGTTCACTATTTTCATATGAATTTGTATAGAATCAGCGTCTTTCCTCTGGTGCACCCATAGTGACGTACCCCCGACAGTGTCCTGTTAGTTGCCTTAGAGAACTACTTTCATCAGTTGTAGAATAACTGTCCACTGTAGTGACCAGTATGAATCAAAGGGTTAATGATGGATTCTCTGTTTGTTTGGAGGCCTTTCTAATTCATTCTTTTTCACCTCTTCAACTCTTCACCTACTTGATCGTAACCAGTGGTGTAGTGATCCCTGGAGACATGGGTATACTCTCAGTTATTGCCTTTTATTAAAAAAACAAAAACAAAGAGTAGTCCAGAAAAACACAGAAAAATCCATCAGTAGTATTTGCTCGCTGTTGTAAAATATAGAAAAAAATAAGAAAAGAGATATAGGAAATGTAAATAGGAAACAACACATTAATAAATGCAGGGATAAAAATTAAAGAAACAAAATTATGAAAAAGGACAAAATAAATAAATGCTACAGTAATACATTCATCAAGCCATTTTTATATTTTTGTATTTATTCCAGTATTTATTTTTCAAAATGGCAGGGTTGGTCCTCCATACTCATCAGGGGAATTTATAATTAGTACAGTTTCCCATAAGAAACCATTAAAATGAGAATAATCCGTTCCCAGGTCCCCATAAAACATAATTTTCTACTAAATAAGCCTTAAAACTACACAAAAATATACCTTACTTTATGTATAATAAATGTGCTATTGTATTGTAATTAAAGAAATAAACTGTACTGTATAATAAAGTCATTTTATTTACCTTTGTGATTGTAGTTGATGGCTTGATGGAATGGAGTGGGAGGAGGAGGGAGGGAGGGAGTTATTGTTTGGAAGGAGAGTCACCTTCCATAAGGACTGTATTTAACTCAACCTCCAGCGTGTTCCCTGCTAGCTGCTTTTCATTAATCCAAATCAACAGAAGTTTTTCAACCTCTTCTATTGCCTGAGACCGTTGCTTAGACAACATAGAAACACTCTTAGCCACACACATACCTTTAATAGCTTCCTTGTTCTTAAGGATGGTAGCAATGGTAGACTTAGCGTACTGGTACTGGGATGCTAAGTCACACAAACGCACACCTCGTTCGTGTTTTTCAATGATCTCCTTCTTCTGCTCGATCGTAATTTTCTTTAATGTCTTCTTAGGCTTAACACTAGCCTGTGGTGGGGTCTTTTTCGGTCCCATAATAGCAAGAGTACACTCAATATGGTCCAAAATGTCTATCAAACACAAACTGGGACGCCGTGAGCGTGCGTCAGCTTCTCGTGGCCGCCACCGTGGCGCTTGGTCCGCCGAAAACTAGTTCGTCAGCAGAGACTATATTTTCTCGAATGTAATGTTCTTGAGGCAAAAAGTTTGTGAGCTTAAGCGTTCGTCAGCGGAGGTTTTACTGTATACGCAATGCAGACTGGAAATATGTAAATAGACTGTGTATTCTGTCATATACCATGAACTGCACTGTTGTTACCTGGAAATTAAACTTGTGTCATTTTGAAGGATATGTTAATTCTCTAAAATATACACTGAGGATTGAGAACCAAAGACTAAGGCTGAATCTCATTTCAACCCCTAGCCCTTCAAACCGAGCTATAAGGTGTGGGGCTTAAACCCCTATGAATTGGGACACTCCTTCAAAACTCACCTATGTCACCATTTTGCTCCACCAGTTGTTACGTAACCAAAAACGACAGCTGTAACCAGAGGTAAACAAACATGTCTGTTGCTGTAGTTCTCCAGGACTACACCAATATTTTACTAATATCTGCATTGAATCGAAGAAGTGCTATGCACCGACTGATTATTCCACATTTACGTAAATAGCGATCTTTTTTTTTTCCACGTGTGTTTTATGGAGAAAATTACCATTAGACATTGGAACAATGTCAAACTTCATACAATACAACAGTTATTATAACTTAAAAACAGTTAATTACAGCAAAAATACTACATTCATGTACTTCTTTCCTAGATGCTGCCATTTTTAAAAGAATTCGCATTGTATTCTGGGTAATTTCTCGTACCCCTCTGTTTGGAGTCTGCCTCTAGAAAATCTCAGTTTAAACGGGTATAAAGCCCTTCCCCTTCCCCCTACTCCTCTGCCTTGACGTGAATTGAGACACCCCTACCCCTACATGTGGATGCGCTAAACGGAGGGGAAGGGGTAAGAGGTGACAGACCTGGTTATAACTGACTGATGACCAGTGTAAAAGAGGATTATATGAACCAACAGGAGCTGGACTTAAATAGTCAAAGTCTCCTTCGATATGAATATATATTAGTCGGTAATGATGAAATATAAGCTCAAACCTCTCACTTCACTTACTGACACATTATTCCACATTGTGACTTGACTGAAAACATCGTCACCAGGTTACAGAAGGAAGCAGCATAATGTATTAGAGGCCCAGTGGGATGTTTCACTTTATTAAATACCTGTTACATCACCTCCTCATTCCTCAAGTCCTTGCCTTGAGACCTCCACTTTTATATCTGGTGGGAGATGAGGTGAGGAGTCATAGAATTACAACATGAAAAGTAAGAGTCAAGAAGAGGGGAACTATTGTGACTAAGAAGTATATTTGTTCTTGGTAAATTAAATGATAATAAATGTCCTATTGTTACTGTTACCTGTAGTTTAGAGGGATTGTTTATATCAAGAAGTGACAATAGAATATGTCAGAAATGGAGGTTGAACATCATGATCATTGAGCAAAATTGAAACCTTAGATGATAATGTAAACAAATTTAACCCATAAGGACTCAAACATCCACTGGAAACCAAAAATAAAACATTTTATAACTATTGAACCACTAATCGTATCAATACAGGTTCATTATTTGCTATAAAATTCAGTTTTTCATCTTTAATAACCATCATATATGACCTGGATGTTGTATGGATATTCAAAGGCTCCATAGTTACCATGGCAACATCGCTATCTTCTACGACATTGATTTACCAGTAAAACTCACCGACTTTGATAAATGACAGTGGATGGAGACACTTGTTTTATGTTCATCTTATGAGAAATTTTGCTGAAAAAGTCACTTTTTCTTTTCATATAATGTTTGAATTTACTCTGAGTTCTCAAGAACATCTAAATGAATAAAAATTGGAAATTAAATGTAAGAAAATGGACGATGTATAGTGAAAAAATTCAAATGTAGAGGATAATGTCATAATAAATGGGGATAAATAATTTACAAAAGGTTAAACAGAGAGGGGAAAAAAATCAGTTTGGAACTGACATACAAGTAGTACTGGGTCTTTATGGGTTAAACCTAAAGACAAAATACAAATGATATTTATTACAATATAAATTATATTATGACATTTCCCTCTATTCAGTTCAGTCCATCCCAACATTCACACACTGTATTATAGTTAAAATGCTCACTTCAGCAAGTACTTAACATTAAAATATTAATGCTTTTCCCCCCCTTAAACTGAATTTTTTAAACCTATGTGCCCATCAGTGGCTCAGTGGGAAAAAAAAAAAATCCCTAAAGGATCTTTGACATCACTCGTTCACATAAACATCATGATTCAGCTGATTTTTACTCTTAGATTAAGAACTAAAGCAGATATATTTTCTAAACAAATGATAAGAGCAGCTGTAAGTCTGTGTTTACTTAAAATACTTAACTTTTTTGTATTGGATGAACATGTGCATCCAAACAGAGTGCAGACATCAGAGTCATATTGTGTTCTTCTGTGACAGCTGTCTCATCTGACACTAAAGTCACAGTTACTGAAAAATAACTGCCATGGTATCAAATATATTCACTGGAGAAATCATCTATCAAACTGTCACATGAGCTATCATTGGTGTATGAAAGAGTGCAAAACAGGAAAAAGCCACACAAAAATACAAAACCCCTAAACAACAACAAGACATTTTCTTTCTATCTGTTGGTGCGTTTGTCACTTGAGCAGCTTCTGATAAATTCACAAAGAATCTGAAAGCTCCTGATCCATTTTAGTCGCTGTCTGATGGAATAAAATGAGAAGCAACTGCGTCCCAGCCCTGGAGAAAAGACACTCCTGTCCCCTGCAGCTCTGCTTGGACTGGTATAAATAGACCACCCCACCCCCCACCCCCCCACCCACCCCTTCACCAATCTGGGGTGATTTTGCTTAAAATGTCTCTCCAAATTAAAATGACAGCTGTTCTTCAACCATTGGGAGTATAGATAAAATAATGGACACCCTGTAGTTTGGACTAAAACACTCACTTTTACTGTTTATTTAAAGAGTAAAAAACTGTAGACTTAGAAACACAAAAATATTTAGACATATTTTAACAATGGTATATAAAGCTGCATTTGGTAGATATGGACTGAAACACACCATTTACCAAAAGAACAATATCTTGGCACTTTACAGTTCATAGTTTAGAACTTTATTTGTAAAAACAAAAATTACGTTTTAGAGCATTTTTTGATGCTTATGGTTATACATTTTAGAGAGGGGACATTTTTCCAAAGTGGCTACATTTCGAAGTTTTAGGGGAAAAAATAACTGATGAATGTTTGAAATACACATATTTTAGCCAAAATTTATGAAAATAAAAATTTATCATAGAAAATTACCATTATCTGTTGTAAAATAAACGAGAATAAACTAGTATTATGGTCCAAAAATAAAAATTTTACACGCGTTTTGGACCTAAATGCTTTTATATTATTATTATTATTATTATTATTATTATTATTATTATTATTATTATTATTATTATTATTATTATTATTATTATTAATAATAATAATAATAATAATAATAATAATAATAATAATAATAATAATAATAATAATAATAATAATAATAATAATAATAATAATAATAATAATAATAATAATAATAATAATAATAATAATAATAATAATAATGATTGATTATAATACTGGATTATATTTGGTGGAGTGTTGTGAGGAAAACAGATAATTGATCAGATTGACAGCCTTCAAAATAAAATAAACCTCATTTTTCATATTTAACTTTTCCAGAAAACAACCTTTTGTGTATGTGGTGTTGCTGTTGCACTTCAGAATAATTTATATATTCAGAAAGATGAGTGGATTCAATTTCATTTAATGTGACAAGTGCAGGTGCATTAATGTGAGAGCTGTTCTGTGTATATAGGTGTTATTAAAATAATGTCATCTACGTGCTTAGTCTGGGACATAAGGCTGGTAAGACGTTAAATCATTGTTCTCTCACTTGATATTCTCCTTTCTCCTCTCCACCCTCTTCCCACAGCTGGTCTTGTTTTGTCACGTCACCCCCTCTTCTATCACTTTGTCTGTTTCACCATTTGAAAGGTAATTGTCTTTTGAGGGATGACGCCAGGCAATCATTGCAGGTTATTTAATGTCATTTGCAAAATGAAAGCACAGGGACCTTGATGGAGCGAAACAAATATTCTCCTGTAACGTTTCAGAGTGACGCATCCAGTCAAAAAGAACAAAAAACCTTTAGTAAACTAAGAATAAAAGTGAGGAGTGTGTAAAAACAGAGGACTAGCACAAAACTTGGACATGTGGTGATCATTTTGTTGGTGGTTTATGTGCCTGAAGTGTGGATTCACCTCATTAGTTTTCCCTCCCATCTCTCCACCGCTGCTGCATTTACATCTATTTATGCATCAAGACAAGATTGAGATTTATCAAGGTGCTCGGTGATGTTTGTGTATTCTTTATGGATTCAGATTATGAAAGTGGAGTTGGTCTTTGAAGCCATGGGGCCAGGAAGTGATGGGGACATTTGAGAGAGGAAGCTTTGATGTACAGAAATAGATAACATTAAAGGCTCACTGACAAAAACACATTTTCTGGCCAAACAAGCATCATTCTGTTACTAGATGACTTGGATTAATATAAAGCAGATGGTTGAAGATTGAGCAAAAAAAAATACCAAAATAAAAAACCCACTAGGAAAATGTCTTAATGCTCTTTAACATACTCACTGCTTTATTACATATTTACTTATTTCCACATATTTGTACTATGCACTTTAGTGATATCTATGTACTTCCATCTTAGTAAAAAAACTATATTTTACTTTACGCATTGCAGTTTATTGTTGCACAACTTCCTTCTAATTTATTATGTATAGTGTCTTTGGTCTTGTATTTTATTTGGTTCTTAAGTTTTTTTCTACAGTATCCGTCCGTCTGTCTGTCCAAGTGACTTGAACAAACATGTTTTCTATTTTCCTGTTTTGGTCATCGTTCTTCTTTACACAGCTTCATTGCTGTCACAGAAATGTCATCTCATCAATATGTGCACATTAAGATGGTGTCTGTACTCTGTCTTAAATTATGTACAGCCATGGTCTGAATATATGAAACTCACACAGGAAAAAAAATGTTTTTTTGTTGAAAAAGTACTTAATGTTTGTTTGAAGTACCCTTGAGCAAGGCTGTATGGAAGTATAATGGTGAGGACTTTAGAGTGTAATCAATCTCCCTTTCCACTCCCTCGGGCTGTGCTATGAATAATAATGTGTTCTTATGAGGTTGCTCAAAGACCTGCACAAACTTAGCAGAGCTTGGTTTGTTGGTCATTGTAAAAGGCACTGATTTTTAGCTTAGTTTGTTGTTGATTGAAAGCAGCATAGATCAATTAAAAGCAATGTTTAATGCTACATTCATTGCTTCTTGGGTTGGTATTTGTTTAATCAATAACTACTTCAGTGTCAAAACCTGAATTAAAGCAGTTACAGACTCAAAACAAGTATTCAGAGGATGCTTATTATGTGCCATTCTCAAGTTGCTATGACAACCCGTTCTTACCTTTGACCTTTTGCAATATTGATAGTTACATTATATGTATATATGCCTCAGTGTGTGTAATATTATAATAATATATCCAGTATTGATTAAGTTATAGCGTGATATGTCTATGCTTTACACACACAAACAGTGTTACAGAAATTAATTTTTGCGACATGTCACCTTTGACCTCCAGGGATCTTAAAAACTATTGATCGTAGGTGATAACACCAATCATGACAATTGTAGAAATCTTCAATCCACATCGTTTGGTACCAATATGAAAATTCTGTGACCCTCAGTTCTTGAGTTATAACTGATAATGTGATTTTGACCTTTTAGTTAATTGTGACCTTGAGCTTTGACCTTTACTCAAATGGATCATTGCATCTGATGCACCTTTACCTATATGTATCTACCCATGTAATTTAAGTATTCATTGAGTCATAGCATGATATGTGTCTCACCCTACCGAGATTAATGAGTAGATGGTGCAGATCTTCCTTGATGCTCCATTCCATATTTATCAAGCTAATTCATTTAATATATGTAAAAAAAACTGCACTTTTCCACCTTCATAGTGCTCAAAGTGCCTTACATTAGCCTCACATTCATCCATTCACACACACACTCACACACCAATAGGTTTCTAAGGTTCTGTCAGTCCTACTGGGAGCCCAAGTCAGGGTTCCGTGTCTTGCCCAAGGACACTTCGACATGTGGACAGCCAGAGCCGGGACACAAACTGCTGACCCTTCAGTCATTGGGCGACCCGCTCTACCAACTGAGCCACAGCCAGCAACTCATGTGCATAATGTTCTTATCATGCAAAACTTACTTAAAACTTACTATAGTAACGTCAATATGCAATCTATCGTAAGCATGTGATTGTTTATATACTTACTGCTCAAAGGCACAATAAAATAAATATACTTTCAAAGTATTACTTACGTCCAGCGTCCAAGTCAATTGCTCATCTGGCTGTGGACGCCTGAATTGACGGAACGCTGGTATTATGCATGTTTTAGTTATTTCCGTCTTCCAGCACACCTGGTTCAATTACTGATCAGCTGATCATGCAGCTCTGCAGGAGCCTGATAACCATGTAATGGCTTCCAGGTGTGTTACAGGAGGGAAATATCTAGAACTCACCCTAAATATCAGGCTTATGGGCATCATTTAGTCTAACTGAAATCATAGGAGCCCTTTACATGAAGAGGAGAGTGACTAAAAATTATTTCGGAAGTGCCTTTAGTTTACACTGAGTTTTTATTGGTTGAAAACTCAAAAATCTGAAGTCACATTCGAGGGTGGAAATCTTGAAAACTATCCCTTGTTGCATTTTTATCTTATGGTTGAAAATGCAAAAATATTGCTGTTATGCATGTACATTGACAAGTCAGTGTTCTATCACAGAAGCCTGGCATGCATATCTAATCCAATCCTACACACTCTTGGATGGAGATTTCTTAATGACAACACTCGTTAAGACAAGACATCAGTTTTGCATCTTCCCTTCCAATCATTTCTGTATAAGCATAGCCTAAACTTTAGCCCTAACCCTGGGATTAAAGCACAGACATTACCTACATCTGTTAGAGATGTCAAACCAAACACTTCATAAGGATTCCCACACCATAATGAGCAGGGCCAGACAGACGTGTCTGTTCTTCCATTATCACATTCTCATGAAATGTCATCAGTCATGGCCCAAGTACTGCTCCATTTGCACGTTTGCATAAACCAACAACTCATGGAATACCTGGATTTTATTCTTATAAACCAGCTTAAATCTAAGATGCATTAGTTGGTGACTTGTGTATACTTGGCTGGGAAATAATTCCCATGATGCAGTTTGTATTGGCTCAGCCGTAAACCCGTTGGCTCGACTGAGAAATGAGTAGCGGTGCCCAGCTGAACCTATGACATGAATTAAAATTGTGAAAAATATATAAAATGTAAATGACATGAACTTACTAGTACAAATATACTGAAATCAAATCAAGTTGATAAAGTTGTGACATAGGTTAGGGAGTAGATGGAATACAAACAGCAGAGACAGAGAGGAATGTTAAACAGCTCTGCCAATTACAGCAAGACTTACTACTATGAAGACTTCTTGGTATTGAGAAAACGGCCATGATGTTTCAAAATGGCCACTTCAAGAACAGTTGTTGTGGGTGATTACACCTTCACCCACATTGGTGGAAGAGCGTAAACATATGTGTGGAGCCTGACTGATCTGGGAAACTTAAAGTAAGGAACAGTGAGAGAGGGGATGGATCTACGAACAGAACCAAAGGTTATAATCGAATGATATTGTTCAGTCAGCATCATTCATCAGTGTCATTATAACACTTAAAAATGTTGCTACTCTGTCAAAGTAGGTTATACCAGTTCATGTAACTCATGAATGGGTGTAACGTTACCTTTAAAAAAGTTACTGATTTTATTAATGTTGGCATTTTACATCTTGCCCAGTGATAACAGTTGAAAAAATAGGTATTTTATGCTAATACTGGTACATTTAAAGATATATTCATTAATGTATACTGTCCTTGATGAATAAATAAATGTACAATATGGAGTAAAAGCCTTCCTTAGTAAATGCACCTTTTACAAAATTAACTTGGAACCATACATTACAAATGAGGAATAGTAACACCATTACTTAATGTTCCCTAATCGTACTTAAAATTAGTTGGTTCAACAAACAAAATTGCGTCTCGCAAAATGAAAGCATTTTAATTAGATGGAAATTCTTTCTAGAATCGTATTACATTCATCCAACAAATTGTTTCTTTGAACACACTTGCAACTTTTTTAAAGCAGAGAATTGTGTGTCTATAGTAACAAGATACAGTCATTCAGCTCAAACTCAGCTGCTTTTGTTATTTGTTATCTGTCTATGTTGACTTATCTCTGTCTGCAGACCCTCAGTCATCTCACAGATACCAGGACTAACTCTTCCCCAATTTAACAGCATCTTCAGACTGTCTCTAAGGATCATGTGGCCAAATCAGTCTGAGAATATATCTGAAAAACTGCTGCAAACTAAAATAAATAAATAAAAAATAGTGGAGTGATGAGGAAGAAGAGAACAATGCAACAGAGTGAAAATGTTGACAGCTGATGGTGTTGAACTGCTGGGGTTCCCAAAACAGAAACTAGGCCAAAACTCTTATTTGACTTAAAAATATAGTTAAGTTTCTATTCACATGATCACATCATGTTTTTATTCTTCATTAGAGTCAGAAGTGTGTTATTTTACAGTCTAGTTATTCAAATATTTCATCTACGGCCCTGTTCGCTCCTTTGATTCCCATTCAGTATGTGTCATTTTCTTCACAGTGAATTGTTCGATTTCTTCTTTTTTCTCTGTCCTTCACAGCCTGAGGACTTTTATTTATTTTATTCATTCTAAACTTTCACGTGTTTTATCAAACTAAGACCCTAAATAGGCCAGTCCTCTGCAGAGCATTAGTATAGTTTAATGAAGCAGATTCCCAAAACAACAACACAATTGTTCAGATGTGACTTTGAGCCTCAGACAATTAAATAGCTGTTTTCACTTTAATTACACAGCGATATGAGCCAGTGCGTGCTCTTTTTCTGTGTCTAAAACTAAAGTCTGGTGCATAACAATTGTGTCAGAAAGCAGATTTACAACTGTGAAGTAAAGTGACAAAAGAGGAAAAGTGACAGCATTAGACAAGGAGCAGAAGTTTTCGACCAATCACAGGCTTCTTCATTCATGACGGTGATAGAAGTGAGAACGAGGCTCCGACTGAATGTCTGAAAGGGTGTCTTTGGGCTGAGGTTCGGCTTACAGAACAAGTGATGAAGCTGGATCATGAGGGGCTTCACACTGGGTGGTTTTATGACTGACGGGTGTAATAAATCATAATAAGTATAACATCTGCCTGGAATACAGATGGGGTATTGCTTAGACACTGAACCAACACCACAGTAGCCTTCTTTGAATACAACCACAGACTGATGGGGTATGGTAATATGTTAAAGTATGACTTTTTTTTTTTTATTATTTGAAAATCTTATAAAATCAAAAAGTCTGTCATGAATTATCTGCTTCTACACACTGCGAATATCCAAATCTTATCAAGTATATTTTTCTAATTTCTAGTCCAACTATCTCTTCACACTTAAAATAAGACATATTCACTTCAAGAGTAACTTTTTAGTGAGATATAAGAGCTTTTTTTAGACAATAAATCTGGAAAATCTTGTTAGAAGAAATCTTACCAAGATAATATTTTACTTGTTCCAATGGCACATTTGTTTTTCCTTGAAGTAAGGGAGGAAAATCTTGAATTAAACAAAATGGGAGATATTTTGACTAGAAATGAGAAATATACACTTGGTAAGAGTTTGGTTTTTGCAGTGTACTACTTGGTAGGGGTTGACATATTCCCTATGAAACAATCCTATGAGATGTTGAGATGTGATGTCTCATAGGGCAGTCATTTTTTAAAAATTTTTTTTACTTTTTTTTTTTTCCTTTCACAAAATAGGACACACATCACAAGGCAAACGTACAAAAAGATGAATAGGTCATTAACAACCAAAAAAAAACAACCAAAAAAAAAAAAACAAAAAAAAAAGAGAGAGAGAGAGAGAGAGAGAGAGAGAGAGAGAGAGAGAGAGAGAGAGAGAGAGAGAGAGAGAGAGAGAGAGAGAGAGAGAGAGAGAGAGAGAGAGAGAGAGAGAGAGCAGTCATTGACGCTGCTCTAAAAAGTTGTAATGAGTTTTTTTTCTGAAAGAAGTCACAATACCATCAGCAGCTATAACTGCCTCTCTTCAATGTGCTTTGGGCATTTTTTGTGGCTATCAACTGCAAACTCCAGAAAAAGCAATCTGTAACACTGAAAGAGAATTAAATGGTCAGTGAAATGATTAAGGTGTTTATGAAGAAAATCCATACATTTGTGTGTTTCTTTCATCACACTCCTGCAACTTCTTTGTTGTGTTTACCTCCATGTTGCCCATGATTTGCACAGATTTCTCTTACCGCTCCATTTGTAATGTAGTCCTGAAGAATCTGGGGGGTTGCGAGGGCCAAACAGACCTCCCCTTTAGGCAAGGCAAGGCACATTTTGTGCACAGGACAATTCAAGGTGCTTTACATAAAACATATAAGAAAATGAAAATGATTAAAATGCATTCAAAGATAATTGAAATCAGAAACATAAAAATGTGTTATGGCTGGTGTGATGTAAAGCAGAAGTGACGGCAGTGTGGTCTTTTCAGATACACTATAATGGCAGTGTGCATTAGGTATCAGAGGGTCCGTATCGAATTTAATTCCTTAAAATATGATTGTATTGTAATACTAGATGGTGAGAGTCAGGTTAACTCTGAGCTACGTCATGGTTTGAGTTCAACGTAAATGGTTGAGCGGGTGTGTCCGTCAAGATGAAGGACAGATTCTTCATTGAATCACATGCAAACATTTTAAATAAGGCCCCTGTTGAGCTGCATTTTGTAATAAATGTCCAAAATGTAATAACTAACTTTTTCCCATTTCATTATGTAATGAAGCCAGATTTGGTAACAAACTGCCCCAATGCATTTTACAGCAGCAGGGCTCTTTGGTGGTGTGGCATTAAAACTCAAGGATCTGTTTGGAAAACATTCCAAGTGCTTTATGTCTTGGTTGGTAATTAGACATATTAAACATTAGGACAATTTAAAATTATATATTGGAAAAAGAAATGCGGCAAAATTTATTACAAATTGCGGCACTTTATTACAAAATGAAATGACGTTTATTACAAAATGCACCATCATTACAAAATACAGCTCAACACCCCTCCTTTGAAAATGTATTGGTCGTGGGAGGGTCTCAGAGGGTATTGTGATACCAAATGGTGAGAGTTGGGTTATTATAACATTTCATTTTTAACAGACACATCATCATAAAATGTGAAACCTGTAATGTTAAATTAATGTTTGTTGGAAAAACATTGTTATCTGTATTATTTAAAGATACTAACACACAGTACTATTGCAAGAAACTGCAGAGTGACTGCATTCAAACACCATCTGTGCATTGGTTCATAAGTGATTTAGAGATTTTGGAATCTTGACATTAACACCAAGAGCCAGTTCCACAAATATTTCAGTTTCTGTGACTCATCATGTGTTACAGTGATATCTGGGCAGTCGATCCGTTTTGGTTTAACTTCAGTGTGTTGTATCCTAAAATGAAACAGAGATTAGATATACTTGCTGAGGTGTTAATCTTCCTGTTGCCATGGCCTGTGGAAGAATAAAAAAAAAAAAAAACATCCTTTTTTCTGCCAAGGACAGACATGTTGACACAGTGTTGCATCATGATGTAGAAATAATATAAAGATTTTAAAAACTACAGCTAATATCTAACAAGCTTACTATCAAATTAATGTGCAAAATATTCTGCGATACAAGAGTGAAGCAGCCGGTCTGGGTTCTTTTTCTTTCTTCTATATGTACACAAATCTCTAACCTTATCGATCTTCATATCACTTTTTTTGTTAAAGGAAAAACTCTGGATAAAAGCAAACTCATCATTGATTTATTTTAGCCAGTGCCTCGTGGGTTTTCTTCAGTTTCAGTCTGAAGTGTTTCTCTGTTTTGTTGATTCTTTCCTCCCAGGTTTGTTTTCACATGCTTCATTGGCTCCACTTCACCTACACAGGACTAACCTCCATCCTTGAGTCACTGCACTTACAAAACACAAACACTGGTAGGCTAATGCACAACCCCGCAAAAGAAATAGTTATAAAGAAAAGGAAAATAATAAATAAATCAATAACAACAACAATAATAATAATAATAATAATAATAATAATAATAATAATAATAATAATAATAATAATAATAATAATAATAATAATAATAATAATAATAATAATAATAATAATAATAATAATAATAATAATAATAATAATAATAATCTGCTTCATTTGTATATGTCTCCTTCCAGACCTTATGAATATAAGACTCAGGAGTTAAGAGGGTTTATGTATTTGTTAAAAATATATTTGCAGTGTTCACCAAATAGACTGTTTACATTTATGTTTACAGAATTATGATTTGCACATTTCATTTTTCTCATTTGTTATAGGTGGGTAGTTTGTATTACCTGTTGAATTCCATGCAAGGTGGTGCTGTCTCCTGATTGGCTGGTTGAGTCATGTGAGTGGTTGGTGTCAGGAAGTGTTGGAACACCAATTATAGCACTGTTCTAGAGAAATCTGTCTCCATCCTGTAGTTTAATTTTATAAAGAGTGCACCCATAAGGCATCAATGAACCCTCACATTAGATGAACAACACATTTTATATTTTTTAGGGTCATTTAATCAATTCATTACAGTGATGATGTATAAACGACCCACAACCCACTGCTTTTTTTAACTAGCCTGGCCGCACTTGAAATATATTTGAAAAGGACCTGACCCGCTTCTGTTTTATATTCATACTACCTATTCTGAAATACAGCTGAAAGTCTATTTTAATATCATTGTTTCTGATTAATTTTAACTTTTCGACTGTTTCCTATTAGTGTGTAGACCTACACATTACACTCATATCAGTGTGTATCTGAAATCTCATATTTTAGCAGTACATTTTTTTTATCTTGATTAGTACAGTTAATTAGGCACCAGCAGCTATTTTTTTTGAAGTTTTATGATTATATTCATTTAGTTTCTGGGTATTTTTGGTTTGTTTTTATACAATCACATCACATCTTGAGGATCCAACTCTCATGAGAGGAAAACCAAGAGAAATGGCACCACTAAGGAATGATTTTCAAGTATTATTTTGTCACTATCATGAATTAAATATTACATTTTAGCTAGTGCTCATTACGAATGCGAGATAAAAATTTCTGGTGGCTATATGAAAGTTTAATTTAGTTCATCTGACTAATTGCTCTTTGATTGATTATATAATTAGAGTATTTATTCCCTGGCTGTATTAGCTTGGAATTCCTGAAATCTGTCGGTTCCTTTTGTATCCCATCTGTCGATCACTGGAGAGTAACATGTTTGTGTGTTTTGTTCAGTAGTCCATGTGTTGCAGGGTTGTATATTCTCCAAGGCGTATATTTCCTGATATTCGCTCTGCTCCTGTGAGATTACGCAATGCAGAAACATGCTCCACTTTCTCTCTCTAGCCTTGAATTCAGCAAAGAGCAGATGCTTCGCAAATATACATGCTCAGTCTTAAAAAGCGGACGGATGTAGATCAGATGCATCAATTTTTAACTACACTTTCTCATTAGCGAAACTGGAAATGTAAGAACCATGTCAACTCTTCATGTGATGTTTCTGCTGAAATGCCTTTATGTCAGACCATGAGCAGGGCATTATCACAGAATTAAACTACCCAGTCTTGAAAACTATCCTTTTACTGTCTAGATGTTTTGTTTGCTTCACAGACTTTGAGTTAAATGATAATGTGATATAAAATAAACCATTAAAAAAAGATGAACCGGTCCGTGTGGCTGGATACGCATACGTTTGCACAGTGTTTCCAAACCTTATTTTACATTAGAAACATCACAAGGCACATTAGCCAAAAAAAATCTCATAAAAAGTATATTTATTGAAATATAATACAAATCTAGTTTAAAAAAAGACAACCACAACTCTGACTGGATCAGTGGTGTGTGCTGTTGTATGTTTCTATATTCATGCTGCTCACTTACAGTAAAAATAAGATGAAATTATGTCATTTTTCACGGCACACCTCATGATTTTTCACGGCACACTTATGTACCACGGCCCACTGGTTGGGAAACACTGCTTTGGCAAATCTCTACAGGTGACACCACTTTTTATTCACCATGATGATATTTACTGCATAAAATAACAATTCTATGGTTTCTATGGTTATGTTTATGCATTTTACAAAGGGGACATTTTGGGAATGATACATTTTTGGCTAATTTTTTTTGAATGCTTCACATACACATATTTTAGCAAAAATGGATGAAAATAAATATTTCACATTGAAAAATGACCGTTATCAATGGTAAAATAAAGTCCAAACTAGTATTTTGGTCCAAAAATCCCATTGTCTTATATCCTGATGTTCAGCACCTCATTGTCTTTCCACCTGTTTACATTGATTATAAGTGCAACCTAATGTGTTGGAACATCGATAGATAATTGATCAGATGACACCCATGAAAAGCCAAGTGAAATTTGTCATATTTGTATTTTCTGAAAAACAACTTTTTGTGTGTGTGGTGTTGCTGTTGAACTTCACCCTGGTTTGAAAAGAAGTTTGTTCGCTTTCATTTGATGTGGGACAAGTGGAGGTGCATTAATGTGGGAGCTGTATATGTAGGTGTTCTTAAAATAACATAAGGCTGATAAGAGGTTAAAAAAGAGACACTGAGATTTTGTTACCCTACAATGGGTCACATATTTATGGAGGAACTAGGTTTCTATTTTAAGACAATTGGACCTTCTCTTTTTCTTTTTTTCCCCTCATTTTCAAGCAGCATTAAGGTGTGATATAATCACTTATGTTTGGTAACATGTTAATGAAACAGTACAAAACGGATGTCGCTAACTCCAGCTCTTTTGGTTGTCCCGATTCTAAGAACGTTGGGAGCAAGCGTTACCCAGAATGCAGTATTTCCTTTGTTAATGGAGATAGAAAAATTAGGAAAAGCATTGTATTATCTTAGTTTGGTTCCATTTTATGGATTATGTTCCTCATTGTTGCATAACATGTATTTTTTATTTTACGATCTTTTGTCAATAGCTGGTGCGTACAAGCTAGCTATCGTTTAAGTTAATTAACGTTACAAAAACGGTCATTTTTCACGGTGGTAATGTAGTTGTTTTATCAAGATAACAGCCTAATAACATACTTGTGCTGTTAATGGTATAAAATGACCAGGCTAATGTCATCTCCAGTAGTGGCAGTGTTATCTAACAATAGTTATAACTGGTGTTTACCTTTCATTGAGCCGTGGTATGAGGTGACAGCTGAATATGGTTGTGTTATTTATACAGATTATTTGTTTGATAGCTCTAACTGAAGGAATAACTTATAGATAGTCCACAATAATTTCAAAAACGTTGTGGACCTGATGGACCAGTAGATGATAGCTGTGTTTGTGGCTTATGATTAAACAGGCAAGGTTAACAGTGCAAATATTAAAAAATAATAAAGTTGTGACAGAGACAACGCAGGCCCTGATTAATCTCAGGGCCAATATTTAAGGGGTGTCCCATTTCTAAATCACAAATAGCCCTTAACACTTAGTTTTTGAGGGTTGACTTTGAGAGTTAAGGGAGGAATTGGAATTGGCCCTTAGAATTTATTGGACTGTTTTTTTTTTTTGTTTTGTTTTTGTTTTTTTTTTTAAAAATAATTCTGATTTTATGATTGATTTATTATGTCTGATGAGCTTTTGCAACGATATTTAACTGAATGTGCACTATGGTGGATATTTGTCACAATAAAATGGCTATTCTAGTCTATAGAACAGGCATGTCCAAACTATTCTACAAAGGGATGGTGTGGCTGCAGGTTTTTGTTCCAACCAAGCAGCAGCACACCAGAGTTGACTCAATTAATCCACTGATGTCAGTCTTCAGAGTCCATTGGTCAAACTGTAAACTCTTGGTTGGTTGGAACAAAAACCTGCCACCACACTGGTCCTTTGTGGAATAGTTTGTTCATGCATGCCATAGAGAGAGTTTTCTTACAAGTGTCTTTTATGAGTGATGAGACAAAGATATCTGTGTTCTCCGTCCACAGTGGGGGGGTGGGGTAATCACAGAGGGAGGCAAACTGATAATAAACAACCCAGATGAGGATGTAAATGAATTATGAAATAGATTATTTCTCTGGACACTTTGGGGAAAACAAAACTGAAACTATGATCAGAAAATGCACACCTACACACATACAGTATGCTGTGTGTTAATTGCTCTCATGTTACCTAGCTACGGTAGCTATGGCAACACCTCTTGATAAAAGATAATGATGCTGAAAGAACTATTTTGCTGTCAACCTGCTGAGTGACCATAGCAGCTTCTTGTTTCACATCCAACTTTTCCTTTAATCGAGTGCCTTCTGCATACCTTTTAAAGTTAATTTATTTATCTTTATTTCCACGTGTATCTGAAATGTGCTCTATGAGTTATCACAGCTCTTCCACCTAATTTTGAGTGTGTGATTAGCCAAATGATTCAGTCATTAAAGTCGTCTCCGGCAGTATTATCACTTTCTGCTCAACTGAGTCAAGGATAAGTGGCTGATAAACTGGTGAAATGGGCTTATTTAAGTGCTGTTATGAAAATGCTCCGGTTAGATAAGTGAGCTTGTTGAGCTTGGTTGTTCAGTTGTGTGTTTGGTAGTTTGCTCAGCCATGCAGTCTTTCTCAATCACAGATCCATCTCGAATAAATCCAAATATGAGACCTATTTTTGAGGCACGGGTAATATGTCACTCTGCTCTGTGTCATCGCCCCTCTGATTCCAGAACATAGCCATCCAGCCTGTCAGACCTCTGTTACTCCTTTGGGTTGGTAAAAGTGGCTTGTACAGTAATTCAAACCTTATTTTTGAATCAAGTAAATAACCAACAACAGTTGTAAAGAGATTTGTGGATTTGAAACTAAGTTTGACTTATAACAAAATGAAATCTTATGTGTAGAAAACTTAACTAAACACTCTCCCCCTAGATTTGTTATTGGTTGGTATAGAGTAGATAGTGCATATTTCACAACAATTGGCCCAATTCCAGAGAAACTAGAGGGCTAACCAGGCTACCTATTTGAAAAAAAAAAGGATTCAGAGAATGTCTAATCTTGCCCCTATTTTGTGCCAATCTGAAGTTTCCATGACAACCCGTTCTTGAATTAGAGCCAGTAATGTGATTTTGACTTTTCTGCTGAATACAACCTTGACCTTTAACCTTTACTCAAATGGATCATTGTATCTGATGTGCATTAGCTATATGTATATGCCCATGTAATTTCATGGTGATATCTCAAGTATTAATTGAGTTATAGTATGATATGTCTCTGCAGACACAGACACACCGATTACAATAATCTCTCCAATTTTGGGCAAGATTGATAATAAAAAAAAAATTCTGTATCTAAGACAGTAGTATGACAATTTTATTTTACTCCCCATATAAAGGATTCACCAATTTATAATTAGGTTTTTAATTAGTTTGTCAGTCATTGATAAACAACTATGAAGGTGATGTAAGATTTTAGAACCAGAATTTGGCAAGTTTATGTTATATGCTATTTATCCTGTTAAATCTCAGGGTTTTTTTTTTCAGATCTTCTTGATTGCTCTGTTTACCTTGTCATGTATCATTATTAGTCAACATGATAAATCATTTTCTCCCATAATGAATTTTAATGAACGTTGAAGGTCTGGAGTTGGTCCCAAGTGTCTTCATTGCTGCTTATTGTAATGTGTATGTGCTAATGCTGGTTCTGGGGCTGGGTAATATGCATGTGTGTATGTAGTGGAATGAGTGGAATGGATTTCCCTGTGGAATAATAAATCAAGTTAACCTTAACCTGTCAACAATATTGCCAAAGCTTCATCATAGGAATCTAAATCTTTTTAGTGTTAAAGCTACAACAACTGAAATTAAGGTGTAAGTGCTATTTTACTAAGCTTAGTATAATTTCATTATTGTCTTTTATTTTATTCTTTTTAAATTCATGTTTGTGTGTTGCCTTGAAAGGAGCAAATATATTATACAGTATGGTTGTTTTGGGACCCATAAGGATTCATATATGTTTGGACACAAGGGGGCGTCATGTTGCTATGTGAGCATGATTTATTTGAAGAATACCTGTTAAATATCTGTTGTTCTCTTTGACTTTGCTTGTAAAAAAGATGGACTTCACAGCAATACAGTCATTTCACCCCTGTGTGTGGTGACGATGTTATCCAGTGCACAAAAATATTCTTTGACATCTATTGATTATAGAAAGCAAAAATTAAGAAACCAAAAGGAACATGTAGATTTGCTTCTACACAAAGTAACCTTACATATCAGAATAGGAAAATATATACATTTACCTTCTACTTTCTCCTTTATCTCAAATCAAAAGATTGAATATAAAGAATGTTGGCCTTCAGGACAAGAACAGTAGAGTCCAACATCTGCATCACAGAGGAGAGATGTTCTAAATCAGAGTCCAAACAAAGACTGTTAATTCTTATTTCTTATCAATTAAAATAACCTATGAGATAATTATGGAATTTAAGCTTAGTGATACCAAAAAACAAGCAAGCCCTATATCTCTTAGGCACCCATTTATTCATGTGAATCATTAACATATGAACAAGTATTCAGAGAATGCCTAATCTCACCCCTATTTTATGGCAATCCCAAATTTCTTTGACAGCCTGTTCTTGAATTAGAGCCAATAATGTGATTTTGATCTTTCTGCTAAATGCGACCTTGACCTTTTGCAATATCGATCATTTCGTTATATGTATATATGCATCAGTGTGTAACATCATGATAATATATCCAGTATTGATTAAGTTATAGTGTGATATGTCTATGTTTAACACACACAAACAGTGTTACAGGAGTTAATTTTGCAGCATGTCACCTTTGACCTTCAGAGATCTCAAAAACTATTGGTTGTAGGTGATATCACCAATTATGAGAATTGTAGAAATCTTCATTCCACATTGTTTGGTACCAATCTGAAAGTTCTGTGACCCTCTGTTCTTCAGTTATAACCAATAATGTGATTTTGACCTTTTAGTTAATTTTGACCTTGACCTTTGACCTTTACTCCAATGGATCATTGCATCTGATGCACCTTTACCTATATGTATATGCCCATGTAATTTCATGGTGACATCTCAAATATTCATTGAGTTATAGCATGATATGTCTCTGCGAACACACACAGACACACACACACACACACACACACACACACACACACACACACACACACACACACACACACACACAAACAGACTGATAACAATAATCTCTCCCAATCAATGTTGGGCAAGGTTAATAAATGTCAAAAATATCAGAAACTAATTAAATGAACCTTAACATGAAATTAAATATAAATTGTATAAACTATAATTGAATCCATTATACAAGTATGTTCTATTGTAAATGGAAACAAAACTTGACATCTCTTATTAAAAATCTAATCTAAAACCAAAAGGCTCTCATAACAGACTAAAGGTTTAGCACTAGATTTTCAGATAAAGCTGCAGACTTCACTGAGGTGAAAAAACTACATTCAGAATGCAGTACATTGCCTTGAAAACTAATTTATTCTTAGGGTAAATAACTTTCTTTTGTCTGCTTGTGCAAACTGTGGTGAGTCAGCTGTATGACTGGGAGTATATGTTCTGTTCCCTTCCCTCTATATATTTGTGTTTTATTTGTTTTTTATTACCTAGTCTTATGAAAGACATGCCTTAGTAAAAGTTGACTGCAGCGCTGGAAATATTCTGTTCAACGGACAGCACACAGCGGTACACAAATAGACACACACACCTCCCATCTGCCATCACTCCTCACAGGACGTAGTTCTTTATAGACCAACTCTAAACAGTGTCATTGTGTCAAGAGCATTAAAAGTAGGACTGTACAAAAATAAATGGACACCCTCCGTCTGCCGTCAACCTTCACTAGCTGCGAAGTGTCGAAAATTAATCACAGACTCTTGAAATGTAAGACTGTTCAATGTTTTTTTTTTCTCCTCAGTATCAATTTTATTCATAATCCTTCCTGTTTATCTTCTACACTGAAAAAAAAAAAAGTATGTTGTTCTTATGGAATAAAAAACTGGCAGCTGTGGTCAAAATTATCCTGTAAAAAACACATTGATACAGTAACATATATATTTAACAGGTTAAACATGTACATTTTACATGTTAAATATGTATATTTAATATTGAATGTTAAAAGTATATGTACTGCCACTTCCATAGACGTGCATGGTGCCCACACTGTTTTATTAATCCACCAGATGTAAAACTGGGAGCAACTTAAGGTTCAGTGTCTTCACAGCTTTGAAAAGACACTTGGACATGTGAACAGTCTGAGCTAGGATTCAAACTTACAACCCTTTGGTCATTGGACAACCTGCTCTACCAACTTATTTTACATGTTTGAAATGTTAACTTGTTAAATGTTTACTTCTTTATTACTTAAAAAAAAAGCCCTGAATAGTCTGATATTTTCACATGGTGGTCTTACAATTTAAACAACATCACATTGTTTATCAATTTAGTCTTATTTTCTCAAAACAGAAGAAATACATCATTTCTATTTTGGTTTTGTTAACAAACTCTTCCTGTTAAAAACTACAGCTACATTTGATTGAATAGTCAACACAAAATTCTTCTCAAATAAACAACTTTGCATTTTATTTTCACTTAGTTTTGTATTTTGCAATTTTAACATTTTTAGTGTTAATTCTATGGTATTTTTTTTCCATTTATTATTAGTTACCTCCTGATTTATTTCATTTCATTTCATTTATTTGTTTATTCAAACAGATAAAACAAAATAAGTAAAACATAAAGTATTTAAGCAGACCTCTTTAACATCCTGGATAACTATACCTTGTCCGAAAGGGTGTAGGATGAAGTTAACAAAACTTATCTAGTACTACCCTTTTGTATTAGTCAGTCAGAGCATGTATATACAACTAAAAAGAAAAGAAAGCGAGTCAGAAAAAAGAGAAATATAATATTTCCTTTGTATTTCTCTATACAATATTTTAATATTTCTAACTCTTTAGTATAAATAAATATCCTAATAGTTTAGGATTAATGCAGATGACATAAACTAAAGGTGTCTTCCTGTCTGAGCTTTGAGGTTTACCAGTTTTAAAAAGAGGCTAAATGTAATATTTCTACTTTCAAATATTAACAAATGACCCAAAAGCCTCAGAATGTATTGGATTGTTTAGATATGAACTGAATTGATTAATGCAGGCAGCTCATTGACCCGTGGGATTCTAGGCGTGATCGTTTTTATGCTGTTGTGTATTGGTGCATGCTGTACCGCATTCGTCCAGCAGTCACCATAGCAACGTGATTGTAAGGCTATTGTATTCCAAAATTACTAATTTGTCTCTCAATATTGGTCCTATCCACTTACTGTTTTTACTAGTCTCTTCCTTGACAAAAAAAATATTTAGATACGTATGCTAGCAGCAGTCAGAGCTTTCTAGATTTTATGTGAATGTGAAAAACACACACACACACACACACACACACACACACACACACACACACAAACATATGCATCAAGTAGCCATTGAGTAGTGGTGAGTGTAAGCACATTTTTGAAAAAAAAAATAAAATAATGATAAACATTTGAAAATTAAATTGCATTAAAAAAAAAAAATTAAATGAGTGAATAAATATAAAACAATACTTTAAAATGTAATTAATGAAATATATAAATATTCTAAATAAATAAATAAAATGAAAAAAGATTAAATAAATCATTTAAAAAACATGAAAAAAAAAATATATATATATATAATTATTTTTTTTAAGTAAACACATCTTCAAACCTTTGAAAAATACATGTTTCAGTTTGCACCTGTTTCCCTCATGCTTTATGGGGACTTCCTGGAAAAAAAAAATTAATATGTTTATATCACCACATCATTCCTATTTTACTTGTGGGAGCCTTTATGTATATTTATTCCTCGTTGGGACCTGAATTCTGGTCCCCATAGTGTCAGAGGTCCCCATGGTGTGACTGTGTAAACATCTGAATGTCCCCATAAAGATAAGAATACAAACACACAGACACAGGCACTTGGCTTCTATAATATAGTATGACTTATTTATGTGACCAATATATGTAGTTATTCACTCTGTTGAGTTTTTAGAGTCAAAGAAAATGACAGTAATAAAAGTTAGAGGCACTGTTGTTGTTTTTACCAGCGGACACAGAGCAAAAAATAGCTGATGTCACTGCTGAAATAACTGTGTTTCATCTACAGAAGTGAGTTGTATTATGAAAAGTATAAAGTTAATACATCATTGTATTATATTTATCATTTCTTGATCCATAGTTCAAATTAAACTGTCACAGTAACAGTATTTGTTCAATTAAGGACAGATCTTTAGTTCATCTAGTGGCAGTGCAAATTAAATGGAAAATGGCAGTGATTTTTTTTTTTTTTTTTTTTTTTTTTTTTTACTGTGAATGTTTTCTGTCTAAAAACAGAATAGAGTGACTCCCCACTGGTATGAGTATAGAATATGTCAATACCAAGACCATAAAAGACTTCATAGATTTTTTTTTTACCATGGAAATGTATTTATTTAACTTAATATAAGAAGATCACATCTCTTGCTTCCCTCTCTACAGGGCATACATGAAGCATTAGAGTATAACACTTGTCAAAATGTCTGGATAACCCTAAATAAAACTGTCACAGAGCATCATTACAGCATCTTGTTACGTATGTCAACTTGAAGTCAACCAAACATGTTTAGCTTCAGGGTGTTTCATGCTGTAACCAAAGGTTTCTATGTGTTGCGTGTGTGGACTCAACACAAATGTATTATTGTGGTCACGTCCATTATTTTCACCACTAAATGAAATGATCCATTTGCTGCATTGCATGAGTAATTTATGATGTTTTATGTGAATAAACATGGAGAGATGCATGTACATTGCATTTTTTTAAAACTTGGTTTCTTCTGCAATTTATTGCTCTTAGTCAGTTTTTTTCCCCCTTTCACCTCAAATTAAATCAACATCTGCTGAAAAGCTTTCAAATATATGTATGCATGCATAAATATCTCTCAGCAAACACATGAAACAGAGTTGTGATAGTTTTGAAGTTCTCACTACTGTCAGCGTGTTCTTTGTTAAACTCCAATGATTCTTTTTAGGATCATTTTCATAGATTTATTGAATTGACTTGATTGGATCACAAACAAAGCATAACTCAGTAGAGAGCCAATCACCACAAAGGACAGTGAAATGGCCCTGATCCCCCTCCAAGACACTCACCTTTACACTTTTTGTACATTGCTCCCCCCATCTTTGGGCTGACCCCCCCTTGTGAGCAACATGGTCAACTGTTATGAAGGTTGCAACATATTTATGGGGGCTATATTTTAGAGCACAGGAGACAAAAGGGTTCAAATTTGCCCAAAAATCTTTATTTAATCAAATTAATTGACTAAATCAACCCCCTTCCTGTGCCCAAAACAAAACAGAAAGGAACACCAAAAGTTTAAAGTAATCTCGGACCCAGGTGAGCTGGCCAAATTAATGAATCAGGCCAACTCTTACAGGGCCGTAGAAACTGTCCACATACCGCTACCCCTGCTCTATCAAAACAACTCACAACTAAACCCTGTAAAAAGAAATAAACCGAAAAACAGGACGTCCAGACTCACCGGGTCAAACAAGAAAGAAACAACAAATACTAGCAAAAAAAGGTTAATTGCAATGGAAAAACTCCTGTCGAGCGCGGGGCCTGGCGTGTGCGCTCCTGAAATCGTGTCCCCAGCTGGAGGCGTGGCAGGAACTAGGACAGTCACTATCCTGCAAAACTGAATACCTGTTCAATTTATACGTGCTACGGTGGAAGCCAATCATGCAGGATATTGCACAAAAATAACTGTGTTTTTGAGCCATTGTGTTTTTTAGTTATTGTTTTATGTGGTTTGAATGTAAATTAAACTATGTGTTGCTGCCATTCTTGGCCAGGTCTCCCTTGAAAAAGAGATCATTGATGTCAATGGGACAAACCTGGTTAAATAAAGGTTATGATGAAAAGTGAAACAAAGGAATCCTAACATTAAAATAGATAGATAGATAGATAGATAGATAGATAGATAGATAGATAGATAGATAGATAGATAGATAGATAGATAGATAGATAGATAGATAGATAGATAGATAGATAGATAGATAGATAGATAGATAGATAGATAGATAGATAGATAGATAGATAGATAGATAGATAGATAGATAGATAGATAGAATATAAATACATGACATCCAATAGGGTGGTGCAGTGGTTAGCACTCGTGCTTCACAGCAAGGACCTTGGTTCAAATCCCACACCAGACCTTTCTGTGTGGAGTTTACATGTTCTCCTCATGTCCGTGGGTTTTCTCTGGGTTTCCTCCCACCATCCACTAATAGGTTAATTTGTTAATCTAAATTCTCCATAGGTGTGAATTTGAGAGTGATTGTTTGTCCTGAGATGAACTGGAGACTCATACAGGGTGTACCCCACCTTCACCCATTGTAGGTGGATTAGACCCCCAGTGACCCCTGTGACCCTTGTGAGGATAAAGCGGGTTCAGATGACGAGACATCACATAGGATATATTAGAAAAATATTGTTCATTAAAGGTCTTGTATTGTGCAAAGTATTTTTTTCTTGTACACTATAATCTGAGTTTAAACTGGATGAACTTTGTATTTATGAAAATATATAAATTAAACTAAGTTTGTTTCCTCTTGTAGTTTTAATCTAGGGCAGTGGTCTCCAACTCCGGTCCTCAAGAGCTACTGTCCTGCATGTTTTAGATGTTTCCCTCTTCCAGCACACCTGATTTAAATGATCAGACTCTCATCACGCTCTGCTGAAGACTGAGAATGACGGTCAGGTGTGCTGGAAGAGGGAAACATCTAAAACATGCAGGACAGTAGCTCTCGAGGACTTGAGACCCCTGATCTAGGGTTTTATTAAATAGATCCCTATATAATCTCTAAAACCTGTATCTTGTTTACGTGTGACCATATATTTTGTTGTGATGGGAAAATACAGTAAATCTCTTTACACTGTTACTTGTAGGAACATAATGTATGTCTTAATGTAAATCATCTAATTAGATGGTAAAAGCTTGTTTAATGGTTAAGGTTAGAGTAGGTCACCGGTGAATCTAAATCACTTCACAGATAACGATAGAAAGGTTAGATGTGTGTGGATGTGTTGGTGCATGTGTGTGACAGCTGCAGAAGCAGACTCATCTGGTCCTCCACCAGTTTAAGTTGATGATACCAATCGCTTAAGTATTGCTGCTTCCATCTGTCCTGTGGTATTGATCCACACTCCTTAGGGCAGCAATCCCAAATTAGCAAATACATCACAGCACAACATGAGGCGATTTGTTTAGCCTCACAAGGATGTCTTTGTTCAGTGTGTTGATCCATGCAGGGATATAGATAAAACAACTAATGTGCACTATTATCAGCTGCTTACGAGGAATTGACTCGAGTGGTTTGCCAGAGCTGAAGGCACATGAGCTGTTTAGTGTTTGAGAGTAACGAAATCATCCAAGAAACACACACCCGCATGCATGAATACTAACAGGATCACAAATGGTACAGACTGAACAGACATGTCATGGAAATCTAAATATGGCAAACTAAAACTGCAGTTAACTCTGGAGACAAATAGAACCACCTACGTATTAAGTCAGCTCAAATGTGTAAAATTAAGGGCGTATGTTTTTAAAAATATATATAAAATATAAAGTAAAATAATCATTAGAAGATTACAAAAAATGTATTTTTTCTTGATTTATGTAAAATTATTGTTGCAGATAAAGTATCTACCACTGGACTGAGGTTCTAGGATGAGTAAAGGGCTGATCAAAAATAATTATCAATTGTTTTTTCATGATTGACTCAATCCATTGAACATTTAATGATTATCTGACAGTATCTGAAAATCCATTGAAAAATAAATAATAGATTAATGTAGCACTTTTAGATACATTTTACATCAGGGGTGTTACACCCTTCCAATGAGTTCAATTACACACAAAACATCAAAAGATAGTAAAGAGTGTCACTGAGTCTTGACAAGTTGTTTTTATCATAAAGTTAAATGTTATCATTTTGAGTTACAGATGCCTGTTTATAAATGTTTTGATCCACTGTGATCTGTAAATTGCCAAAATGATAAGCTCAGGCTTATTATCTTTACAAATTGTTCAGTGATGTTCAGGTTACTCAGAGTAGTTTGTAAATGTAACTATTTTCATATTAGAGTGGCCTATTTGAGTTCATATTTACCTTATTTTGGCCCCTGAATTAAATGAACTTGACAACCATGCTTTACATAAAGAAATGCAAACAAGTATTCAGAGAATGCCTAATCTTGCCCTTACTTTGTGCCAATCTCAAATTTCTATGACAACCCATTCTTGAATTAGAGCCAATAATGTGATTTTGACCTTTCTGCTAAATGCAACCTTGACCTTTTGAAATATTGACAATTTTGTTTATATTACAGTATTATAATATATCCAGTATTGATTAAGTTATAGTGTGATAAAGTTAATTTTGTAACATACCAATCTGAAAGTTCTGTGTCCCTCCATTCTTGAGTTATAACTGATAATGTGATTTTGTCCTTTTAGTTAATTGTGACCTTGAACTTTGACCTTTACCCAAATTGCATCTGATGCACTTTAGCTATATGTATATGCCCATGTAATTTCATGGTGATATCTAAAGTATTCATTGATTTATAGCATTATGTCTCACACACACACACACACACACACACACACACACACTGATTACAATAATCTCTCCCAACCAATGTTGGATGAGATTAATCACAGAAAGCCACCAGTAGTAGACTTACTTATATTATATTGTCCACAAAAACATAATACAAATACAATATTTAGAGGTTATGATGCTTCAGATTTCAACAAAGGAATAACAGTCAGGAATCAGGGGCTTCCTCTAAAAGGTGTATTTTTTTTTTTTACATTTTGTGTGGTGGGGTTTCCAGAGGATGACGACGACTATGATTCAGGTTCTGTCCCCTAAGGTGCAACACATGGTCTTAGTGATGTGTTTGGCATGTGATGGTCTGTGGTGGTGAGTAGGGGGTGGGTGGGTGAAGGGGGGCAGTATGGAGAAATGGGTTTGGGGTTGTAGTGACAGCCAGTGAAGGTGCTGATGGATGGGTGTGATGTGTTCCCTGGGGCCAGAGTGGGCAACAAACTGTGTATCTGAGGAAGTTTGGAAGTTTTTGGAGGTCAGTGGATGGGGGGTGTGGGTGTAAAGAAGGCTGCTGCAGTTGTGTGGTCGGAAAGGTTATGAAAGTGTTAGTGTGTGTTTTTGCAGCAGTAGGAGGAGAAGAAGTGATAAAGATATGCAATGGAAAAAAAGATGGAAGAAGTTATGGAGATGTTTTTGATGTGTGATTGGAAGGAGATGGTGGGGTCCTGGGATCCAACACTTCTCTGACAAACCTTTCTAATTGCTGATATTTTGAAAAGAGAAAACCACAAAACATTCAAAGCGTATCATTCAGTCAGACACTAGAATCATTCACATTCAGTGAAACGGATGAGAAAATAATTAAGAAGACAGGTGTCACTGTTGTCATTAGAAACACCTGGGATTTTTTTTCCCCCAGAAAAGCTACTGCTCACTTTTGTGTCATGTTTCTGACAAATGTGTTAAGGGTAAAATATCCTGTATTTTACATCCTACTCTTCAATGTGCAGTTTCTAAATTTGTAAATACATATTATAACCAAGTACGTGACAGGTCTTCACAGATTTTTTTTTTTTTTTTTTTTTTTTTTTTTTTTTTTTGCTTTAATGTTTTATTTGTACATACACTTCACATGAGTTGTTGGTGACAATCAACAGTAAGCCATGTCATATAAACTAATGTCAGCAATTCTAACTGCAAGAGAATATTATTGAAAATGAAACTTAAATCCAGAAGGAGCAAAAGTACACATAGATGCTATAGTAAGGTGAAAGATACACATATACAAAATTAATATATATATATATATATATATATATATATATATATATATATATATATATATATGTATATGTGTGTATGTAACCCTTACCTACTAGTATAAAAGATTCCCATCTAAGTTCTTTACTTAAAGGGGACATATCATGGCCATTTTCCACCAGTGAACACAGTTCCCTGGTGTCTCAGTGACCTGTCTGTCACATGCTTGGGTCAAAATACCACGTTGACGCAGAGATACAGCAGCCTCTTCAACCTGGAGGAACAGACCTTTTTAAAACACTCAGTTATAGTAGTAGTAGTTATAGTGCCTCATGCTTTTATGCAAATGAGCCACAGCTGACTCCATCCCTCTCATCTGCTTTATACACAGTAAATTTTGCAGTGTTAAATCAACACTTAGAGAGTTTATTTAACTTCTTCTAGAGTGTATTTGGTCCCATTGTCTCCAAATTAACACTGCAAAATCTACAGTGTACTGATAGATGAGGAGATAGACAAAGAAATGGAACCTGAAAAGGTTAATGCAGAGAAAAAGAGATAAAGACACTGATTAAATAAAATCAACTGGAGAGAATCAAAGTGGACGGAGTGTTGAGTTTTACTTCAGGTCCTGGTCTGTTAAAACCCCGTGCGTTCAGGTCCGATTCATCTGACCTGGGCTGGCCAGATAAGCCATGACACCTAGGCCACGGTGCTACCCAGGGGCCAGCCCGTTAACCTGGGTCAGGCTAACCACAGACCTAGACACACACTGACCTGGACTCATACCCCAACCCACCAGACGCACACCGGGACTACTGATAGAGAATAATGGCAGATCTGTGGGTCTGAGCAGAGGGGGCTGTGACCAGTGGGTGGGGTTAGCTGAGCTGGTGTGGTGGGGTCTTCAAATAAATCTATGTATGTGACGTACAAAGCATAGAAAAGCCAAACTGGAGTGTTTTCATCACCCTCCAATAAGAAATGGATCCAGAGAAAAGAAAAGTGGATGTTTTTTTTCATAATCTAAGGGTCTCCTCACACACAGACAACACATACTTGTGTTGTAAAAACATTAAAAAGTTCATTTTACATGATATGTCTCCTTTAATTAAAAGTGAGGAAGTGTAAGTTCAATCAGATGCTTCCACTGTTCTTGCGTAGAATGTTTCACTCACCATCAGAAATGTGTTCTTTATGACTTTTGGTCACCAACAAATCACCCAAAACATTCCTGAGGGGTCACTGTCATGAGAATCAACAGACTACTAAGGTCATAGTGCCCTTTGACCTTTGGTTCCCAGTTCATCCTTGAACTTTTTGTCAAACTGCTCCAGAGAAATAGTATTTTAAACAACTGATACACACACCTTTCTAAAGGTGTAGATGCAAGTTTCAGAGCTTTAACCAAAAATATGAACACAGTGAACATTAATGGTCTTACATGGTGCATTTTTTTCCTCTGTCGAGAATATAACTCAGAATTTTACTACGCATTTTTGGTGCAATCTGGTCTCCCTTTCTTATCTGTTCCTTGTTTTCTTGTTTTTTCTTTGTTTTAGTGTCTTTTCCTGTTTACAGTTAGAAATATGGAACAATGGCAGCTGTACTTGCCAGAACAATGCTGTAAAAAAAAAGATATTTTTAGAGTAACATGTAGATGTAACATTTTAAACATGTACATTTTAACATTAAATGTAAGTAAATGGACTATACCTTACTCACCCATAGCCTTTTAGAAAGCCAACTTTTTGCTGCACATTTTACAGTGTGGCTTTTGGCATATACAGTATGAATATAAAGCAGTATGTGCAGAGAAAGATATGGATTTTTAAGCTTCATTTTTATTTATTTTATTCTAAATGTTGTGTTGTGTGCTTGAGTTTTTCATAACTGGGTTCCACAGTGGAAGCTGTAAGAAAAGAAGGAAAATCAGGAGCGACAGCTGAAAAAGGTCATGAGCTGGTCTCAAATGCTTCCTGTGTAACCCAGACAAGTCAACATTGCTGTTCTCAAAAAGGTTGATAAACTCAATCCCTGGTGCCATTTGAGTGAAGATAAGAGCAGCCGACTGTGTAAGGACCAGAGAGGAGCCTGCTGAGACTATTGAAACTGCTGTGCTTCAGTGCTGAGTGAGAAACTTTGATAGAGGCATTGGGAGTAAAAACCAGACAGATTAGTACTAATGAACTGTGACTCAGCCCTGGAGAAAACGGGTGGTTAATGTGACTATTGTTCTGCTATTTACTGATTATCTGCCTCGTAAACACTCGCACACAGCGTTTTCATTCTCAGACGGACATCCAAATGCAGTGAAGGGTTCTGAATGAACATCATTAATATATTTCTGTTCACAATGGTTCTTGTTTTTCCTTTCATATTTATTCAAGTCATGTGTAAAACCACTGAAAAGAGCCAGCTGTGACTATAGATACCTGAGGTTGTGTCAGTGACTTTTCCAGTGAAAGAGGAGGCAGCAGGATTAAAACCATCCTTAAGCCATAAAAGGCTCTGAATGCTGAGCGAAACAATGTCAGGAAAAAGCTTTGAGAGCTTGGCTTTGTCTTCTTTCACCTTCAACATCCAGACCAGAATGTTCTCCTCCAAATATGATCAATTATTGATGGGGTAAACCAGCATGAAGGAGGCTGTCAGAGTGAATATTTGTCACCGCTCCACGACAACAGGAAACCTTGTTTGGGGGCAAAATGCAAGTGTATGGATGTATGCATTTCAATTGGTTTCTATGTGTGTTTGAGGGAAGGAGGGGGAGGGGGGGGTGTACTGCTGTAGCAATTATTTTATGAGGAACACAGCCGAAATGTAATAAAGAGAAAAGGGAGCTGTGCAGAGGGCGTAAAAGTAGAGCTGAGTCAGAGAGTAATAAAAGAAGTAGCTGAGTAGCACGAGAGAGGAAAATGAGTTTGAACTACTTATACACTCTTGTTCTCTACAATGTTTTTCTTCAGTACATGTGTTTAACCCATAACGACCCAAAAATCTACTGGCAACCAAAATAATTTATTAATGTAAAAAGTTAAGTCACTGTTGATCTGCTAATCCTATCAATCCGTTCAAATGACTGGTGTAAAATACAATTTATCATCTTTTCATAGTAATCAGATATGACACATTTGGATGATCATAGTAAATATGGAACATCTACATGAACAGTGAATTAAACCTATGATAATATATGATTATTCACTTGAGAATAGAAAATAGATGACAATATGAGAATGAATATTGATGAAACATTAAAGAAAGGTAGAAATTAAAGCAAACAAAAGGAGCATTGGGTCTTTATTAGTTAATGTTGATAACAGGAATTGACCATTTTAGAGAATTTATTCATCTAATTTTGGTTAAGGTTGAAGTTTATTATTGATTTTTATTGATTTGTGTTTGTTTTAATGATCTTTGGTGTATGCATGTACGAAAGCTTTTCGGAAAAATAAAATTGCCTGAACTGAAATAAACTGAAAACAATACATGCGCTAGTGACGGACAGATAAAGTTAATTTCAGCTCCTTTTAAAGATAATTCTAACATGTTACCCAAAGTGAATAATTTTAAGTAGCTTATAAATTGTCCTTGAGCTTTTATTTTGCACAGCATTGGTTTCAAATGACAAGCACAAAACAGAGATGAAAAGTCTAAACCGCAGTTTGTGTGAACTATAAAAACACCAACAGTACCAGCAGCTTGAAGAGGCTACAAGATGATAATACTCTTCTTCTGTCTTCCTCCCTTTCTCTGTTTTTATTTACTCTCCCCCTCCCTCCCTCCCTCATTTTTAGTTTTTCACAGACCCTTGTGCTAGCAGCCCGTGTCTCCATGGAAACTGCAGCCGGAGCGATGGTGATGGGGAGGGGGAGCCGGCCTACACCTGTGAGTGCAGTGATGGTTACGAGGGGGAGAAGTGCGATCAAATCCTATTGGACCTTCCAGCTGCTGACTGGGACCCAGCCACCCCTTCTGCACCAGAACTGGCCACCCCTGTCACTTCCACGAACACAGCCACCACTCAGCCGCCGCAGCCAACCACTGTCCCCTCAACCACAACTCCAGCACCTCCCACCCTGCAACCATGGCAACCTAAACCCGGACAGAGGATGCTAGTGGTACCATGGGAGGCTGACAGGGTAAGATGACTCCCACTGTGCATTCAAGCAGATTTAGTTTATACAAAATGTAGAAATAAAACACTGAGCGCTTCTGTGTGTTACAGGTAACTGAAGGTCTGCACTGTGTCAGCCCTGAGCTTTGTGAGCTGACATCAGGAACTCTAACTCTCTCTGTGGAGGTGCCTGAAGAGACAGCTGTAAAGTAAGAAGACATTATAAAGCTTTTATCACTGTCTGTTCTTCCCTTAAAGCCAAGGTCTGGTCAGCTCAGTTGTTGGCGTCCGTTTACCCTTTTTTCCCCTCACTGTTTTCATTGAGGATCTATCTTGTTGACTTGAAAATAATTAATTAGGACTGTCATTCTTTTTCCTTCTATTATCTATGAATTTCACGTGGTAAGTCAATCCTTATTATGTAAAAGACCAAACTCTAAACTGCAACCACACACTGACAATGGAAATTTTTCACAAACATGCATGTTAGTTAATTTTATGGTTTGTTTTGGAAGTTTTTTTTTTGTCATTTTAATTCCACAACCCTTACTGATCACACAGGTGACAGTATTCTAAATGTATTGCTGCTCAAGAACCAATATTGACTTTGTCCCAATGGGATTAATAGGGTTTATCATTATACTTGTGGATATGGATTCTACATCATGATGATGATGATGATGATGATGATGATGATGATGATGATGAGAGGAAGATGTCAGATGTTTCTAAAGTGCTGGTACAGTTATAACTAGAAAAGCACTCGGAGCACAAACCTCCACCAAGGCAGACCGAAAATTTACATTGTGGCAAATGGAGAATACATTTCAAAGTGATCTAGAATCCAAAAATCCATCTATAACTTTTTGAGTAATGTTGCTGACAAACAGACAGACAAACCAACTCCAGCGAAAACATAACCTCCTTGGCAGAGGTATCAAGATGTGTATATAGTATGTCTTAAGGCGTCTGTGGCTGAAGTGTCGGTGGTTCGAATCCTGACTTCGACTGTCCGCATGTAAAAGTGTCTGATCGTGTGTGTGTGAATGTCAGGCTATGTAAAGTGCTTTGTGCATCTTGAAGGTGGAAAAGCGCTATATAAGTATTATACATGTGCAGTTCAGTTACCATTTACAGATAGGTCTGAGTGTGTGAGTCTTTGATGGTTGTGCTTATTTTGATGTGACATACAACAGTGCAGCTGAAACTCTGGACAGAAAAAAAGCCACAACTTGAAAATTCATACCTTCCCACTGAAATGCTGTCTTCTCAATCCAAGGCCAAATCTCAAATCACCCCATGCCCCCCCCCCCCCCCCCCCCCCCCTCTTACCCCTACCTCTCCATTTTTATAGCCCTTGAATTGTAGATTTTCCAGGACCACACCATGAACGTAGGACAAATCTCCAATAATTTTCCAATCTGTTTGAATCATTGGCAAGATGGAGGTAAACACACACACACACACAGCTAAAAAGTGCAGCAGTGTGATGAAAGAAACACACTTCCCTTTAATGCTGTTTCAATCTGTGGTTTATAGTCGATAGCTGCAAAAAGATGCCCAAACTCCACGCAACAGAGATGCTTACAGCTGCTGTCGGCATGGTGACTACTTTCAGAAACCAGGTTGCCGCATCTGTTAATGGTGACATCAATAACTGCTGATGACGTAACAGGTTGCCAATGGCTGCCCCATTTTATAGGGAAATGTTTCAACCCCCTACCCCCCGAAGCTTCATGGAGTACTGTCAAGTGCAATAGGGCCCCAATCAAAGGATTTCATATAAATATATACAAACTCTCTCCCATTTCATGTTATTATGGAAAAAAGGAGCAAGTTCTTTAAGCTTCCATGTTTCACAACTATCATAATCTGATCAATGACTGGTTATTACAGCTGTCAGTCACGCATTTAACCCTCCCACCTCCTTAAATCTGGAAACACCTGATGTTTGGCCTAAATCTAGATGTTGGGTTAGATTTTCTATGGCTTGAAAACGCAGTCAAGAAATAAGTGAAGTCTTGTGTCCTCTCAGACCATATGAGTCACAATATACCAAAAAGTAATTATGCAGGAGCCCACTCAGTCTTTGCTAGATTGTCAAGCAGTCAACACTCACTCTCTTGCTCCTGTCTGTTTGTGCAAAGCAAACAAAAGAAAAATTTGATTGTGAAGCCTGATTATTTCGGAGGACATCTGAGTGTTTTGGTTCTGTTGAATTCTGAATAAATCTATTTTGGCAGTTTTTTCCAGTGAATTTCAACTGTGATTTTCAGTTGGTTTCTTTGGTTTTTTGGGGTTTTTTTGGGAGGGGGGGGTTATATCAAGAGTTATTAAAGCATTTTAGTTACATCCTTCTTTTATGTTGCTATTATTCTACCCCTGTGGTACCTTCTTGCCACATGGATCAAAGTCCTGGGCATCAAACGTCCTAGACCCTTACCTTAACTCTAAAAAAAAACCCTGTGGGAAAAAGAGATGGTGAAGAAGAGAACCACTCCCATGGATGGACAGGCTGTAGATGAGACCAGGACTGATGGACAAACATCCATTTGCTGATATAATTCCAGTCTGTAGGGATGTAGTAGGGTGGGTCAAATGTAGTTGTGCTTAGGATGTGATGAGTTTAAGCCACACCAATACTTTTAGTCCAGAGAGAACATATAGTAGTGTCAGCCTAAATTGATTCTGATTTAAAGTAAAACTATCTTAATTAGCATCTGTTTTACTAATCAACACAAATAACAACAAATTGGACTTTATAGTCATTATAACAACCACAAATGAAGCATTAAAATAGCGCCTCCTTTGCTCACCATCTAATTTGCATTAACATGCAGCAGCATTTGTAATAGATACAAACACAACACAGCTTGTAGTGTTTTTTTTAACTGAATATTTTAACATTTGAATCTTGTCATGATCCACCTTTGGGACCTGAAAAGAAAGTAAAACACCACTCCCAGTGTATTAAAAGTTCTCCCAACATGTTTGTTCATAACATTATAAAGTCTTGGTCAATACAGGTCAATGAATAATGCAGAGACAATACTGAACTAAGGTGATGATGGTGGACGTCCTTGAAGTTTCCTTTTATTATAGACAGTATATGTGAATCAGGACCCTGATCACGATCACACACTGGGAGCTATGAGCTGTGAGTTAATCAACTGCTGCTGCTTTGTTTTCATACTGTGTAATTACTCACGACACCTGAGCGCACACGCACACACACACACACACACACGCACGCACGCACACACACACACACACACACACACACACACACACACACACACACACACACACACACACACACACGCACACAGACGCATTCATTGAAGGACACTTATGCACATCTATAAATGGTATCAAATTATAGATACTCTTATCAATGTAATAAAGTATCCAAGACCACGTTTGATAATGTATGTGTACAAATTATGAAATATATATTGGTGGAAAAAAGTTTTTTGGACAGCCCATACATTTGTAATATATTACATTAAGACGGTCATTGAAGAAGTATTGTTCCATTCTCCAAACCCACACGCTCCCCTCTGCAAGTGCATTGTTTTATCAAGGTCAAAACTTGGTGTTTCAGTAAATAATGAAATGTATCCAGGGCATAACATGTTGAAAGTGTCAAGATTTTAGTTTTGTTATTTTTTTTTCTTATTTGACAATTAATAAGGGTTTATTAGGGTTTGTCTGATGGAGCCACACCTTCTGAAACACACACAAAAAAATATGTATTCAATTTTCAATGTTTGAGATGACATAAAATGTTAAGGTTTTTCAAAAACTCTTTTCCACTACTTTACAAGCATTTTATATCAAGAATTTTTATTGTCATTTTGCATTTTGTTCTCTTGCTCTTAGCTTAAAGCACACAGTCATTCCATTGAGATGCATTTAAGATGTGTATGTATATATATGTGTGTATGTATATATATGTGTGTATGTATATATATATATATATATATTTACATAATTATAAAATAGAATAAAAATAGAGTAAAAACATAGCAGTGCAAATCAAAACTGAGGTGAAACTGGCATAAATATTTTGCACATAACAGCAATGATACGTATTACCCATGAAAACACCTGTTGCACCTCATTACTTATTTCTTATCAAATGTGACAGCTATAGATAAGTATTCACAAATGACATAAATAGAACCAAAAATACTCAATGAAATTGTGTGAGGCCAAATGTTGAAAAAAAAAAAAAAACCCTCAGAAAGACCCATCTGTTCTCAGCTGCATTTGAATAACTTTTATTCATCAGTCTCTCCCTCAGTCACTCTTTTTTTGTTTTTAAGTTTTAAGGTTTTTATCTGTTTTAACTACTTATGGTTTTTTTTTTGTTTATTTGTTTTATATTTTTCATGGCTGTACTTTTATTGCTCCCTGCTATAATATTTTATGTAAATCATTTTGAATTGTCTTGTACATGAAATGTGCTATATAAATAATCCTGCCTTGGTTTGCCCAATGAAAGAATAAAAATACTAAATGAACCACATGTAAATCAAAGTGGCGAAAACTGTTAAACTGAAAATTAGACTAAAAATCCAATAACTGTAAGAATATTGCAGTAAATCATGCATTTCCATTACAGTTTTAACATTACTCTATTCAGTTTTGTTCATTTTCTATTATGAGTAGATATCACCTTAACATGTGTGGGTCATCATAGCAAGGAAACACCTGTGTGATATGTGACCCAAACACAACATAACAAATAAAAAGTCGAAATGACTAAATAAGTACCCAGTGCCAGGTAATATATACCATAATGGAAGACAATAAAAACCAAGTCCAGTTAAATAGAGTTGAGTAGGTGATTGTGGAAAAGCCCACAAGATCTTTGCACATGCAAATAAGATGTAAAGTATAGTTCACTATGTTATAGAACTATCTCTTCATAAGTCAAGTGTTAAATATTTCATATCTATTCAAATGAGCAGCATCTCCCAGACATGAGAGCTGCTCAGACAGTCCCTCAGGTTGAATCAGACACCTTGTAAAGTAAAAGTCATTTCTGCAGCAAGCACTCCGTCCACCATCTTATTATTTCGGTCACTGCTCAGAGCCTCAGCTTCAGGCTCAGCTCCCACTTCAGTTAAAAAAGAAAAGGAAAAAAAAACAAAAAAAAAATCTGGGACAGCTGTGGTCCTGCCCACCTGTGACTCAACTTATCTGCAAACATTAACATGACCCAGAAACAAACTGCTTTTACATCCTGACTTTAAAAATGACTTCATAGGAACATGTTCACCCTCACTGACAATGATACTGTTTGGTTAATTATCACTCATTAAAAATACTAACCAGTTAATTGTGAGGTGAAAAAAGCCTTTTAAAAGCATCAGGGATTGAATTTGGGGCATTTTAAGCTGTATCTCCACAAAAGAAAGCAGTGTGAAGATAATGATAATAATTAGTGAACAGTCATTAAAAGAAGTGTACAAAGACTGTGAAGATGAATTTGGTTATTTTTGCTGGTTTACACCAATGAAAAGCTTGATTTGATCCCCTTTACACACCTCCTCCATCTCTGTCTGACAGCTTTCACTCTGCTCTGCTGTTACTCCCACTTCTCCCGCTGTGTTCTGGTTCATGCTGAACTCCTTCGAAGGTTGGCATCTGTTGGAGCTGTATGGAAAACGTGCCGTACATTGTTCTTCACCCAGAAGGAGTTTGGCCGCAGTGCTCAGTTGTTTACAAATGGTGTTATGAGCCTCCTAAAGATCCTCTTATTATCAGCATGACCCCAAACCACAGCAGACCTTCACACTGAGGATTCTACCTCACAGTTCATGTTGGTCACAGATTACCTAAAATTGACTGGGATCATCACTAAAACATCCTTGGGCTCGATTTGACAGATCAGTCAAATGATTCTTCCTTCTTGATGCCTGTTATGTTTTGTGCCGTGCTAACAGCTTGGCTCCGTGGATGCCAGTGTTGGTCATTAGCTCCATCATTTAGTGTGAGACTGAATGATCTTAATTTATACTTAAATTACAGTCAAAGTGTGAACAAACACTTATGATACCTCAAGAAATAATTGTAACGTCTTTGATGATCCTGTAGCAGGTTGACTCAGAGTGCAAAATTGTGATTGTTGTCATACAGATTATTATCTCTTGCAGGTGAATGATCATGTTACTTTGAAGTATTGGTAATTATCTGACTTTATTATCATATTATTTATTTAACCAGGTGAAAACCATGTCAAACATTAAAAAAAATAAATTCTCCTCCACGAGTGACCTCACTAATAGTGGCATAGACATTGTGGCAACAATGAATAGACATTCATCCATACATTATGCAATATCTGGTTATTTACAATAAAATCTAGACAATAAAAGGGTGATTAAAAATCGGTTCAAATGCAAATTTAGAAGCAATCACATTGACAAAATACTGTATATTATTATGCTAAACATTTTAAGTTGTGATGTTTTCAGGTTCTTATGTCACCTCATAAAGGTTACTACATGAAACCACCATTTATGGAATATTCTGAGAATACACACCACATGTCATTTAGTTTTTACACATGTACATATGTGCAAAGATAAAATGGAAGCTACCCAAGGTGAGATTTATGAGCAATTTGTATCCCATATGAAATCCAGTGGGCATGCACAGGAGGTTTAATAACATTACACAGAGTACAGCGATGAACCCTATTTACACAGACAGTTTTAAATGTAAAGTACAGCAGCAAACTGTATTCTACTTCTTTAGGTGCTGCTCAGGTGCAGAACACTGTAGCTATACCAATAAACATAAGAATGTTGGAAACATTTTTCCTTGTCCTTTCCTTGTCAGAGATGTAGATTTCTGTTTACATTATTTGCACTGTTACATTTGTATGTTTTCATATTCCTTTTTTTATTTCTTTATTTTACCCATTCATACAGTATGCCTAATGTACACATACTATTTTATATTTTCTGTTATTTTTTGGCACATGTCTATCTTTTGTGTTGTTATTTAGATGTAAGTACACTGTTGTTGCACTACTAGTATAATGACAATAAAGCCTATTTTATTTTATTCTATTCTAGAGAAATTAAAGCTTTCACCTTGTGAACAAGTGAACATGTGCAGCTTGTTAAACACATTCTGAGCAATAAAAACACCCAGATGTTTGTATGTTGTAACCATTTAATTGTCAATTTCCTCAACAGTTTATTTCTGCCACATGATCTTAAATTTCAACTATGATCTTAGATTTCTCAGAAGTCTGAATGATATTTAAAGCTGAATATAGATACCCAAATATTTGTATAACTTAACAAGATGAGCAGATCAATAGCAACTTTGGGAAATCCTTATAGAGATTATTAACAATAGTGGACCTGAAGTGGACCCCTGGGGCACTCCTTTTGAAATAAAAGAAAGAGGACAACAAATCAAAGTTGACACACTACTTGAGAAATGGTTTAAAAACAAATCAATAGCATGGTCCGACAAGCCAATGCCATCAAGTCTGTGACATGGCCGACTATGTTTAATGATTTGAAAAATCAATATAAAAACAATGTAATATTTCTTACAGTCCAGCACCTTAATACTATGAAATTATTTTTATGATCGTTACACATAACTGCTTACTTTTTTACAACAATATAAACTATAACTAAGAAAACTAAATAATAATAATAATAATAATAATAATAATAATAATAATAATAATAATAATAATAATAATAATAATAATAATAATAATAATAATAATAATAATAATAATAATAATAATAAAATACTGGCTTATTTACTAAATATATTGTAGTATGGTGATATTAACCTGGCTAGTATTACACAAAGTAAAGTATTCTTGGTAGCAGTAATGTGTCAACTTAGTATGTTAACTGGGTGTCATGAATGTGTCAGAAAATGTTACGGTCCTTTTCATTTTGATGTCTGACCATTGCCTTAAAATTGCAGATTATGTGGACTCATTAAAACCTGAGAGTAGTAGACTTTTATAGGTGTTAAAACCAGATAAACAGCACTTTCTTACCACTTTCACCTCTTTTTTTTCTTCTCCAAATTGAATCGGCTTGTTTCCCATCAGTTCATAGTTGAATTCATTCATATGGTGCATTGTTTTCTGTGGTCATAACTATTGAAGTACAGCTGTATTTCACAATTCTGTTCATGAGTTCAACAGTAACTTCATCCTATCATCTGAATCAGAAAGTGGAAAATGTTACCTATCAGAACTGACCTGGATGACAGGTTGAGGTAGCAAACAGAAAAGTAGTATTTTACTATATTATAACCAAGGATTAAAGTAGTGTCAAAATGCCAGTCAACCTTTTGGTGCTTGTTACTATTGACTATTATCATCAAGTACAACCAGGATTATTAAAGAGAATAAGATAATGTGTCATGCTTCAAGCTGCTTTTATTGACATTTCAGAACTCAAAAGTAACTTCCAAGACAAAAGACTCACAAGCTGTACTAAATAGTTGCTTTATTCTTTGCACCCATACTGTATTTTACACTGTGCACATGGAAACAACCTACACAGACACAAAACTATATCTTTTGAGAGTGAGAACCCAACTGAAAACTGATGTTATCAAATAGTATAAAGTTACAGTTCAGGTAATTAATTTATTTTTCTCCACTTTCTCCTCCTCTTCAGGGTGGTGGTAAATGCCAGTGGAGCTCCGGTGCTGTGGCGCGTGAATGAAGAAGGCTACCTCCGTTCATCCATTGTGAATGGCACTACAATGTGGTTCCTGCAGGCCCCCGATGGACTGGTGGTGCAAGACCACTTGCTGCCGCTGGGGCAGAACTACTTTCTCAGTAAGACTTAAATATTAGTCTATAAAGACTAAAACAATCACTGGCAACCAAAATGATCTAGTAATCTAAAATGTTTAATACCCGTTGATCCACTAATTCTATCAATGCACATAAAAAAAAAAAAAATGGGGTAAAAATACATTTTGTCATATTTTGGTGGTGACCAGATATGACCCATTTGGATGTTCAGAGGCACTGTAGTTACCATGGAAGCACTGTTATGTTCTACAGCATTAATTCACTAATAAAGGTTATATCAGTGGATGGAGACAGTGTGTTTACACTATGTTGAGTGATTGATATTTTCGCAGAAGAACGAAATGTTTCTTTGGTTTTCTCTGTTTTGATAAAATAACCTTTAATTTACATTTAAATAAAAGTAGGGAATTAAGTTCAGGAAAATATATAATTATCAGTGAAAATTTCAAAATACAGTTCAATTAATGATATATTGTGCCGAAAGAGTCACTATTTTCAGTTTCCTAATCCTCAAATTTAATCTGAGTTTTGATGAACATCTATATGATTAGTACATTAAATATAGGAAAATATCTAACTTTCATTGAAAAACACAAAATAAAGGAGATATTATTACAATAAATGGTGATAAATATGGATAAAAATCTATTTGGGAACTGCCACAGAAATAATCCTTTATAGGTTCAACAGGATCCAATCAGTTGCGTCTTTACTTTGTAGGTTAAGTAGGTGAAGAGTGCAATGAGACACTTCATGCATCATATCCCAAATGATTTACTGCAACATGTTTAATGCTGTAAAGATCACTCTATGCCTCTCATCTCACATGTGGTACATTCAAGTACCAACTATCTCAAGTGTTTCAAATTTCACTTGAGATCAGCTGCTTATAAAGAAGCTACAGCAATTTATTTTATTTGAATTTATGGGTTTTATTTAGCTTTGATTTAATCTGATATAAAATCCCATTGAGGTTGAGTTGTTTTTGACAAAGACGATAATAAAAAAACAGGCTCAAAGATCAGTGATGACAATTAATAAATAAATAAATAAATACATAAAAGAAACAAAACAGATGATTATTTAAGAATAATGCAAAAATAATAACAGAACACAAATTTTAAAGTCCAATGTAGTTTAGGTCCAAATTAATTTGTTTTTGTTTCACATTCACATATAGCTAGTCCTTATAATGATAATGATGTGTAAATCCAAGTTATTTCATGGGTGATGTATTTTACTTTAAAGGTCTCATTCTGCTGAAAACCACTTTTCCACGCTCCTTTTGGAAACTGATTGGTCACCCCGAGTTCCCAACACATGCTGTGTTTGAAAGTGTTGTGTCACCTCCACTGGCTGTATTTACCATTCATAGAAAACAACACAGAGAAACGAGACACTCAAAAAATCTGTCCACTACACATCACAGGGACATTGGTGTCACCCACGTGGGATTAAGCCCATCCCCCATTGCAGCAAATCTGAAGTAGCATTAGCATTAGCATCTACAAGAGAACACGGCGCCACAGTATCTGCTGCACAAACTTGAAAAAAAAATGGCGGATCAAACTGGTTCATGTGCTCTCTGTGGAAATAAAGCCTGTTTTTTTTCCTCACACATTTTCAAAACAAGTGACGGCACAAAACCTAGCTGGATGCTACTCTGGGATGGTAAACACACACAGAGCGAGAGGGGAGGGGGGAGTGTTCCTTCACGCATTCTGAGCCAATCAGAGACACCTCATCACTGTGTCATGGACATGTATGAGGAAATACTTTTTTTTCTACCCTCCTAAAAACAGCTTGAAACAAAGCAATCTGGATGTATTTTTTTTTAAATAGAACCAACACACAATGTATTCAATAACAATGGAGAACACAATAATATTAATGAAATAACCATTGAATGACACCTTTAAAGTATTTGACATGATCATGGCTGGTGAAACAGACAAAACAAAAACTAAGAACCCATCTTGCATAAAGATGTAAATTTAATCCAAAGTGCTTTAATTCTGCAACAGATAAAAAAAAGATAAATAATTATGTATAAAGGCCAAATGGTTTGTGAGCTTCATTTTTCCAGCTTTTATTGAAACATGTTTTTAATTAAAGGGGTGGAATTTCAATCCTACTTTAATTAACTTAGTTTTTATCATTTCATTTGTGTAGGTTCAAACCATCATAGTTTATCCAATAACCATAGAGTGATGCTCAATTGGAAACCATCTGAAATGTCTCCAAATAACTCATTTACAACTGAGCCAAAACATCAGAGGATTAATGAATTTAAATAAACTGTATTTACGGCATTTATTCCTGACATGTCATTGGGGAGAGCAGCATAGCATTTGCATATATGAGTCAGAATGACACATTTGCATATTGAAAAAAATAGTTTGATATTTACGCTGATGCTCCATCTGTAGTTTAATGCCCACAGATGTAGATTTTGTGGGAGTGGGCTTGAAGAGTTGAGCCAAAATGTGGTGTTAGTTGCAGTGAGTGTTAGTGTGTGTGTGTGTGTGTGTGTGGGGGGGGGTAATTGGAATCTCAGTCATTGGCTGACCTCTGTGTGTGCTCTACATACCTGATACTGTTTCATGCTGCTGCCTGTCTGCCGACCTTGACATGGCTGCTAAATGTGCAGCCTGTGAGAGGGAGACAGAGACAGAAAGAGAGAGATGACATTGGGGAGGTAAATCAGAGGGGAGGAAGGATAATAGAAGAAGAGTCAGATAAGGAAAGAGAGAAAGACAGCGAAGGATTAGAGAGGAGGAGAGAGGCTCAGAGAGGATGCAGAAAAAAAGAGGAGGATGAAGGTCAAAGTGAGAGAATTGTGTGGTTTCTGTTGTTTCTGTCCTGTTGTGTGAATTCAGGCTAGAGGCTAAATGAGAAACATGAGCGAACTTGTATTCCCACATTAATAAAGTGCATGGTTTGTAGGTTAATACTTCATGACTTTAGATGAATCTCTACAAACCATCAGTGACATTGCATTTCCTCGCCTTATGCCTCTGTGTCTAAACATCGGCCTTGTGTTTCTCTACACTGTATTTGAAGCAGTGACTGTGCAGGTGCAACATCCAATGTCACTGGGCTGATTATTTGGTCAGGGGTGACAGGGTATGTCCCGATTGGCCGAGGAGCTTGCACCATCTACATCATTGGTGGGCTCGCAGCTCATTGGCTCGGGTCGGTCTCAGAAAAATGGCAGTTAATATTCACTGTGTAGCTATTTTTAACCATGTGGCCATGTCGCTGTCAGATTTTATTGAAGATATGCTAAGAGATGGTTTGAAGTCAAAGAGCCAGACAGGAAAGATGGAAAGGAACGCAGTCTATTTTGGTCACAGTGAAGGGCTGTCAACATCACTTATTTTCTTAACACCTTTCAGCTGCAACGGAGTTCATTATTATAATTTGGAGTTGGTGACTCTTAGTGGAAAAGAAATCACTTGAAATTTGATTCTTTTAGAATCACAGTATCCTATTTTTTATTTTTTTTCTTTATATTCTAAGATAGATGGTATGTTTGGTTGGTATTGTACAAATATCATACTGTGCTGGTTCCATGTATTATTGATAATCCAAATTCTGAGATGGAAGTCTCATACCAAAACATACTTACAACTACCACAGCCACCAATGAACCAACATTATTTATGCACAGACTGTATCACACACTGAATAAAGTACAAAACATATTGTTTACATATCTATATTAGGTCATCATCAAGTTTTCTTCTTCAAACTGAAATTCAGCTGGTTATTCTATTCAGGTCAAAACACCACTGTGTCATACAGTATTCATGTGTGTCAGCTGACAGTTTACATGATAGCTCTGTTAGCTTAGCTTTGTTTTGTACGGTGAATACAGAACATCGCAGAACTGTATAGTTTGTTTTGTCAGTAGCTGCACTGGAGAAGAACTGTCACAGCTTAGTCCAAACCATAGATCAACAAATGGATAAAAATATGACATAATAACTTTAAACATTCTTAAACCTCAGGATCACACTCACCTAGACACACTGTGATTTCAGCTTCCATTATTTTCAGCTGTGTCTAGAGGTGAAAACTACAAAACTGTCACTTCAATAGGTCTCATCCCATCTGGTGACTTTCTGATTCTTGGGTCAAAAATCCCATTTTATTAGTTTTCCTCACCAAGTAAGACCAGCAGAGTGACTCACCACTACTCCCTCTAGTGGTCACCCCCCCCCCCCCCCCCCATATATCTACAATCTAATACATTGGGATTTTTTTGGCATGAATTCAGGACATATTATTCTGAACTTTTCAGTCATATTTTAACCCATAAAGACCCAAACAACAACTGGCAACTAAAAGCATCTACTGATCTAAAATAGTTAATACCTATTGGTCCACTAATCCTATAACTACATGTAAGTAGTTGGTGTAAAATGCAATTTGTTACCTTTTCATGGTCATCACATATGACCAATTTTAATGTTCAGAGGCTTTGTAGTTACCATGGAAACACCACCGTCTTCTATAAAAATCAATTCACTGGTAAAACCCATGGAGTTGTATCAGTGACAGTGGATGGAGACCCTGGTTTATATAGAGTGAACTTATATTTTTGCAAAATAACTCACTTTTCTTTGGTTTTCTCTGTTTTGATATAATAACAATTGAATTTACGATGAATTTTCACGAGCATCTAAATTAAAAATAGGAAATTAACTGAGTCTTTCTGGGTTAAAGTAGACATACATACTGTACCTTTGCTAAAAAGCTTCATGCATAGTTAATGAGGTGCTGTGTTGTAATAGGTGTGCTACGCGTGGGCGCCCCCACAGCCCCGGAGGTCACCCTGCGTCTCAACCTGACAGTGAAGGCCAGCAGCTGTGTGGAGCCTGGCAGCAGCTTCAGTGATCCACAGTGCTCTGGGAAAGGCAAATGCATCACACAACCTTCTGAGGTAAGAAACTGAGCAAATGAAACCCAGAAAAGTCAGCATGTTTTTTTTTCATAACACCTTCTTTCAGCTATACTGGCATGAATAACAACGACAAGCTGACAGTGTTCTTTGATGCCTGAAAAGGATCTTATATGTGACCTTTAATTCACATTTGGTATCTGAAACAACCCCTGAAGATCATAACACAAGATAATACAACAGTTTGTTTGCTATAGATAACATGCGTACTGCAATAGAAAGAGAAAGCAGCTCCTTTGACCTTAACGTCCCCTTCACATCTATACTTTCAACCAAAAGAAATGTAGAATGATTTAAGTAATAGAAGTCAATCTAAAATATCCTAATGACTGGGTAGAGGAGGAGGTGTCATTGAGATTCTCATTATAATTCTCCTCAGTGTTCAGACACTCAAACTGTGTCACCGCTGCATAATATTGCATTTTTATTTGAGTGAATTATTTTACAGTCTGCAATTTAATTATTTCTGTTCCACACAGTCCTCTTTTTGCTGTCATGTGTGTCTCAGTTGTCTCACTGTTAAGGCTTGTTGATTTCAAACACTTCTACTTTTTTTTTGCCTTTCATTGTAGAGCACTTTCTTCTGTGAGTGTGATGATGGCTACACAGGAATCTTTTGTGAAGAATTTGATGCCTGCCATCATAGACCTTGTCGCAACAACGGCACCTGTACCGATGTTAGACAGGGAGGTGAAGGACGCAACTTCACATGTACCTGCCCACCAGGTATGTTTGTCTATGTTCTGGTGTGCATTGAACGATTGCAACCTGACTGATACTCTGTGAAAACACTAAATGACTGTATCTAAGGCTTCATGACAAAGTGAGGTGGTGTCCATTAGTCTGATTAGAGCTGTGTGCATGTAAAACGTGGAAGAAAGCCTCCCTCTTTGTTTTAAGAACAGAGAGTCTTTTGAACTCTTGATCTGGTTAGATTCATTTCATGCCCAAGGCCCCAGGCGAGGGGCCTCCGTTAGGGAAGTAAATGTTGGAGATGTGCACTGATGTCAGTCACTTCTTTTTAGTGAATTGTACTGTGTGAGAGACAAAGAAAATGGGGTAACCAAAATAAATGGGGTTTTCTGAATAGGTACATTGCTGTATTATGGACAGCAAATATACCACTATATGGAATAAAAAAAAAAAAACATAGCAAGTTGATTAAACTGTATTATGACATATTTGATTAGAAATTTTCTCCAAAAAAAATCTATTTTTACATCCTTTACCAACAAATGTAGTTGAAACATTTCTAAGAAGCTACTGTTCCTTTGATTTTTTTTTAAGTTGCAAGATGGCAATGCCATATTATGTTAACTACAGGATTTCAGGTAGATGTAAAACTATTAACCCTTTAACCCCTGACATGTCTATGGTGAGGGTTCTGAATGTGTGATTTATTTTAAACATTCATACAAATTCAACCGTTTGCTCATTAAGAAAGAAATGTAATGCACTGATAGAATAGATGTTGTTCTTTCCATAGATATCTGAGAATGTTCAGTACACTCCTCACTGCCTGTAGAATAGGGGGGGGGGGGTGTTTAGTCAGAGCAGTGAGTGACACCGGCCCACTATAAAAATGATGGTTTGGGCGTTTTTTTTTTCTTACACTTTTTTTTTTTTAACCTTGTTTTTACTGTTGTTTACAGTGTTGTGATTTTTCCTTTTTTTAAATTTTATGTTTACCTGGTGCCAAAAACTAACTGGAAGGATATTTGGGAAGAAAGAGCTCAAGAACCCATAATTCTTCTAAGGTTCCGTCCTCTAATTTAAAGGGTTGGATGACACAGGCAGCCTGCCAGTCATTTTCGTTGTTCGCCCTCCTTATTACTTCGATGTAGGTGAGACTGGTCCAGTGACTGATGGGATTTGTCCACATTTGTCACTCTGCTTCTCTTTCCTTCCAACTTTTCCATCCAGTAATTTTCTCTGCAGGCTTTCTTTACACGCTATAAAGCCGAAATAAACAAGGGTTCTTTTTTGGATGGTTCAGAACAATGGTTCTTTGATATTTACTCACCTCAACACATCTTCATTGGTGATTCTATCTGCACAGTAAATTTTGCAGTGTTAAATCAACACTTAGAGAGTTTTTTTAACTTCTTCTAGAGTGTATTTGGTCCCATTGTCTCCAAATTAACTCTCTAAGTGTTGATTTAACACTGCAAAATTTACTGTGTGTAATCTTGATGTTCACTCAACTTCGACTTTGACCCATAAGTCGACTTGAAAAAAAACTGAAGTCGTTAACGCCCTTATACTATATAAACTGTGCAGCTTCTATTCCTGTCTGTCTTTTTCTATTATTCCATTCTGTTTTGAACCTAAAACACACAATAAAACAAAACCACTGAAGAAAAGGAGCACAAACACATACTCACAGCAGGTTTTAAGACACTGAAACGGATGTTCATTCACAGCAGCACATTTACCTGGAATAATGTCAGAGGTAAAAGGGGTTCAAATCTTAAAAGTCTAGAAGCTTTGTTTTGAACTCTTCCTAGTACTTGTCATTTTTAGCTGAATTTTACTGAGCATAATGAAAACATGACAACTTGCACTAATGCTTCTGCTTCAATTTGAAGGTTATGAGGGGGAGCGCTGCCAGTTACTGGTCGACCACTGTCTGTCTCAACCATGCAAGAATGGAGCCACATGTTTCAGCAGTCTGGCTGGGCCCAGGTGCTACTGTCCTGAAGGTAGGACTCAAGCTGCTACACCTCATATCTGTGAGAGTTTTCTGTATGAGAGCCAGAAGATATCACTTAAAGCACAAGAAAGAAATGATTTGGTTATACTGAGAAAAGATCACTGTGTGCAGATTGTAGGTCATTTCGGTTTTTTTGAAGCACTGAGTCTTTTATATATTTTTTTTTTTTACAATCGAATGAATAAAACATTTATATAAAAATGGAGTCCTTTGGGATTTAACACAGTGGTTGAAACAAACTTTAATTGCTAGTGCAGTAGGGGAGGCTTAACATTAAAGCTACAGGAGCCAAAATAAGGCAGAAATACAGTAGCAGCTTTCTGTTCTTAGTCCATATCAGTAGATATCAGTAGATTTCCCTTTGAATTTTTCACAAAACAAAAGTGATATTTCTATAATGTAAAGCACTTTGAGCACCATGAAGGTGGAAAAGCACTATATAAGTGCAGACTCTTTACCATTTAATTTCGACAAAGTTGTAACTGTTTCTATTGAAGAATTTTTGGCTTCTCATAGATGATTCTGATAAAGTCTTGTCTACCTGTCTGATGTTATGTCATAGTTCTCACAGAGAGAGAGAGAGAGAGAGAGGTGGGTGCAGTCCGTTTGTACCTCACAATTTCACGCTTTAGATGCACCTGATCATCCCAATACAAAGCCCTTATTTATGGTAGCAGCCATACAGAATGGATTTCTGGGAGAGAATTGTACAAAATTTACCAAAGACTTGTGGATCCAGAATTTCCGAATGACCAAGACAACATTTAATGAACGGTTGTGGTATTGAACCTCTCCTGGCACATGACGTGTCTGTGACAAGTGAAAATATGTAAAGTGTGTTTCCATTACACTTTTGCACAGTACTTCTACATCAAAACAAAACCTTTTTGCAATCTTTGACAGTTTTGTGACATTTTTTGTGTTATTTACCAGTTTTTTTATTTATTTCTAAGTGTAATGGAAATTCAATAGATTTTACAACATGAAATATAGAAGTAAGTCTTTGCTGTTAAGATATTAAATAGTTGTATTTTATAGTGATTTTTCTTTTGTATATTTGCATATCAAATATTTTTTGCTCACAGTTTCATTATCTGAATTCAAATATTAACAAAAATTCTATATTCTCAAATAGAATGCGTTTCAAATTCAATACTAAATAAGCACTCGAAGAGCACAGACTTTGCCAAGGCATACACCACCCCCCACCCCCACTGATCACCACTAAACTTTTATCAATTGTTCCTTGTGCCAGTATCAACATTTCCTGAAATTTTCAAAGAAATCCATCCATAACCTTTTGAGTTATCTTGCATACCTCCACGACGATAGCATTTTATTTCCCATTGAATACCATTCGTTAATTTTCCGACCTCAGGCCCCACGAAACTCCTAAAAGGGGCAGAGACTTACAGTATGCTTCCCATATGCTATATAAAAAAAAAATTATACTGAATTTGAAAGGCACTGCATTTGAAAATAAAATGAATTAAAATCCTTTAAAAAAATAAATTCAGATTATGAAACTGTAAAATAACTGAAGTACAACTATTCAAAAACAAATTCAGCAATAACAATAACAATAACAATAACAATAATAATAAAACAATTTATGAAATGCAACTATTCAAAAATCAATTCTTGGGAAATGTAACTATTCCACATTTGATGGCACAGATTTACTCCCATAATGAAAAGACATACAAAGAGAAGGCAGAAAAGTGTCAGGTTCTGTTATATAACTAAAATTACAATATTGAAATTCTGGAATTTATGCCCAGTGGTGTTTTGAGTGAAGTGGAGGATCCTGTGAACATTATATGAGCTGAGACCACATATACTGAATAATAAACACCAACCAGACCCACACACAGCGAGGCAGTGATAGAAACAGCATGTTAGACACTTCAAATCAATAACAATCCTTCCAAACATGAGAGAACCATCACAGCAGTACAAACACTGAACACAAATATCTTCTCTCAAAACATTGTAGTGGAATAGATTGAGGCAACAATTCCTGAACGCTGATGTTAAACCATGTGTGGAGTTTATATAGCTGTGTGAAATTGATTATATACATGCACATCTTATAGTATTATGCATATTTTCAGCTGTCTCACTCCAGTTCTGTGTGTGTTTGCTCCACGTTTAACAGTATCTGTGCCACTGAGATGCTTAATTTAAACTTCCTCCTCTCTCCTAATTAGTCTTCGTAGCTCCAGTGACCTGTATCAGTCTCTCAGGGGAAATGTGTGACCGCAAAACTTTTGCAGAAACAGCACTTCTCAACAACAGCACACTAGTTTGCGATAAATGCACACTGTGTACAAGCCTTGTATATTCATGGATTCACACATAAACCTGAAAAATACAAGAGAAGCAACGGTTACAGAGGAGATAATACAGAGGAGACATAAATAAAGAAGCAGCAGATGGAGGTAAAAACCTGGCGAAAAGGTAACGTCTTTGTTCCAGGCACAATTCTCAGCTGTTGGTACGTCCTCAAATATCACACAAACAGCAACACCTGACTGTACTGTTAGAGTGCCGAAAAATACTGTCTCCAAAGAGTGGTGGAATTTATAATCTGCATCATGTGTATTTATTTTCAGTTAGTGAAAGAAACAGCAGCGAGGGCGGTTGTGAGAACTGTGCCACCCACACTTAATTAATAGTTGAATTTGTCTGGAGTGTGAACGTTTTCATATGTTTATTAAGTAAAAAAAGTGTAGTTTTTCAAAAACAATTTTGACTTTTGCTCACACTTCTTTTTTAATGTAGACTTTCGGAATCATTTTGTTCCAGTTTAGGGAGTGTTAAACTAGAAATTAGATTAAACTCATCACCAAAATATCACAAAGATATCTGATTATGGGAAAAAAAATTGGATTTTTCTCAAAGATATTGTAGAATATGTAGGAAATCGCAGCTCAGTACAGTATGTTCAGGCTGAACAGTCAAACAGATAATCTTTTGTGACCAAGTCTGAGGCAGCGTTTTGTGATAATGTTTCAACTAAATAGTTTAAAAGTGTAAAAGTGTTACAAACTGTGGTTTTGATGCGTCCCAGTATTTTTTGGTGATATAGTATTTCTCTGATTAATTGTTCAGTTGTGATAAAACCACAAGTAGTTATACCCATTTATTTAAACCATGTTTTTGTTTGTTGTTACCATAACTAGATGTTTACATAGTAGATTATCTAAATTAATCTGTTGATTTATTTTTCAGGGGAATTGTTAACTGTTAAATAAACTATGACATATTATAGAGAATGTTGGATCATGGGTTGTCTTTATTCTTATTACTGATGGGTTAGAATTTGGTAGTAATAACAGAGTCCACCTATGACTAAGTAAATGAAGACAGGCTGTAAATGTATTAAGATCATTTAATTCCTTCATCCATCAGACCATGCAGTAATACCCTTTCTATCACAGGTGTCAAACTCCAGTCCTCAAGGATCGGTGTCCTCCATGTTTTAGATACTTCCCTCTTTCATTACACGTGATTCAGTTCAAGCTTTAGCTCCTGAGATTTTAGCAATTCTACAGTTAAAAAAAAAAGTAACTGAAGGGTTGGTGGTTCGAATCCCGCTCTGTCCCAGTTTGTCCGATGTGTCCTTGGGTAACACACTTCACCTTCTTTACCTCCAGTGTCACTCACACTAGTGTATGAATGTTTGGTGATGGTCAGAGGTGCAAAATGGCTCCCACACTTGTGTCAGTTTGCCCCAGGGCAACAGTGGCTATCTATGTAGTTTACCACCACCAGAGCGAGCATGTGAGAGTGAATGAATAATGGGTCATGAATGTGAAGTGGTTTAAGAAGTTAAAAAGCACTCTATAAATGCAATCCATTATTATTATTATTATTATTATTATTATTATTAGTAGTAGTAGTAGTAGTAGTATTAGTATTAGTATTAGAATAAAATAAGCAAAAAAATAAAAAAAAAAACAGCCAATGTCATTAAATACAATGAACAAAAGTTAATAATAAACCAACAAAATAATTAGAGTAAACAAAGTAAGACACAAATAGAACAAAAATTAAAGGAAAAAAAGTTTTTGAAAAAAGCAACAAAATTAACAAAAACTAATATTTTACTACATTATAAATAGCATGGAAAATTATTTTGAAAATTTTGACACCTGTTCCATGAACAAAACTCAGTAAAAACAGTGGAAAAAAAAAAAGAATAGGAAAACAGTTGAATTTTTCTGAATATTTAAACTGAAGACACTTAAGAGTTAATCATCTTTAAACTTAAAACTCTTCATCATTTCTGCTGAAACCTAATAATGATGTAATGGCTTCCAGGTGTACAGGACACCAACCCTCGAGGACCAGAGTTTGAAACCCCTGCTTCATATGAACACACTGTATATATACAAAGCACAGCGTTAGATCTCTGTTATGTTATAATGAGAAGAGTAAAAATGTTCCCAGTTCATTATGAAACTGTAGGGGGTCTTCAGCAAGAGAGAAAGATGCAAAGCTCTGCACAAAAAACAAAACAAAACACTTATGTAACAACATCAAAGTCTATCGATATAAGTGGTATCACTGCATTCTACATTTATATATATATATATATATATATATATATATATATATATATATATATATATATATATATATATATATATATATATATATATATATATATATATATATCACAACTGTAATTAAATCCTGTGAAGAACAGTGATTAATTTTTGTTGCAGCAGCGTTGTGTTAATTTCTGACATTTAAGTTTTTACATTGATTTCTGCACTAATTGACGAGATGATAAAATTGCTGAAGAAGAGCAAAAATATGCAGTTTCTCATTCCAGTTATGTATGTTGGAATTTAGTTCCCAGAAAAACAAACAAAAAAAACAAAATAAAGCTCACTTTTGGGTCCTGAAATAATATCTAATAATGTCTAAAACATGTCAATGATTCATGACAAATGTTATATGTAGTATTACATTTTAAGTGAATATGTAAAGTCCTTTAAAAAAAAGATAAAAAGATACGATAAACAAAGGAGAAATGCGAAAAGATTTTGTAAAAAAAAAACAAAAAACAAACATTGACTGTTCTCTTTTCTTCCGCCTACTTCCTCTTTTTCCCTAAAGAACTATTTCCTTTCACTTTGTTTGGAGTGACACTGACATTTTCTCTTTTAGTTATTTTTTCAGAGACCGAACAACCTCAGTGATGCACAGACTCTCATAAGCTTTGTTTGTGAGCTGCTTGGTATATTTAACCTCACAAGTTTACTCAAATGACACAAAAAATAAGTGAAATTCTGGATAATATGACAAATATAGTTGCTTTTAAAGTACAAAACTGTGTCTGTTAGACCAACTTAGGGAAATATGCATTTTATTGCCAACATTATAGCATCCATTAAGGAATGAGTTGGTGCTTTCTCTTTTTACACAATAAAATCAACAAAGAATATATGTTTTTAACATCACCATAAGAAGCTTGTTTATCTACAAATGAAATATTATTTTAAAAAAGTGAAGTTCAGGATTGAGGAAAGAAATGACTTGTTCAAAATCCTACAGCACAGGTGTCAAACTCCAGTCCTCGAGGGCCAGTGTCCTGCATGTTTTAGATATTTCCCTCTTCCATGTGATTCAGTTTAACTTTTTAACTCCTGAGAACTAACAAAGTAACTGGTAACATGAGCAAAGTAAGACACAAATGGCAGAAAATCAAAGAAAATTTCAAAAATTAAAAGAACCAAAATGTAGAAAAATAAACAAAATGAACAAAAACTAATAAATATTTACAAAATGACAAATAATGTGGAAAATTTTGGGGGAAAAAATTACTAAAGAAGAAAACTAGTATTGACATTTGGTCACAGCAATTTAAAAAAAAAATAAAGGTGAAATGAAATAAAACCTCTTGCTTTTTGGCACCTTTTCCATGCACAAAATAAAGTAAAACTGTTGAATTTTTCTGAATATTTAAACTAAATCATCCATTCAGAATGCATTAAAGAGTTAATAATCAGCTCCTCATCACACTGATAATGATGCAATGGCCTCCAGGTATAATGGAAGAGGGAAACATCTAAAATATGCAGGACCCTGGCCCTCAAGGACCGTAGTTTGACACCCCTGGCCTACAGTATGATCAGTATTAGTAGTTAAGGACATGATTTACCTTAACCAAAATGAACAATGTATTTTCTTCTGTTATATATTTAGTGAAATCTATTTGTTTTTTTTCTCGTGGAAACATTATATTAAATGTACATCCTGTGTGTTTTATGTAACTTTTCAAAAGTTCAGTCAGTTTCCCAGTTTCTTCAGACTATATCATGCAGCTTCAGTCTTCATCTCATCTCAACCTGACTGTCTCCGTACTAAACTTCCACATGCGAGCTGTCAAACTTTGAAAGTGTCCCCTCGCTGAGCTGTCATTCAGCTGTCATTTCTGTTTCATGGCTGTTTCGCAGCCCTCCTCCACTCCTTCACCTCCTCAGATCTGTCGTGTGGTCTTAGTTTAACTCTCTGAAGGAATCACATGGTCAGCTTCTTGTCCATCACCACCCCCCAGTGTCTCCTCTCCAGGGAAAATTTCTTCATAACTTCGTACGACTACTTTTCATAGTGATTTTCCTGCCAGCGTCACAGCAACAAAGTGTCATGATTTATCAACTGCAAACATTCTCTATTCATTTTCCTTCTATTTTAAGACTCTGCTGATTGAAATACCATTCATTGCGAGTGATAATTTGAGTTTAATCTTACTTCTTATTTTATTTTTTCACTCACTTAAAGATGAAGTGACAAAGCAGTTAAAACCCCTGTGAATATGCACTGCAAAAAATTATATTTTCTGTTTCCTGCTGTTGTTGTAGCATCCCATGACGGCACATGTCCTACCGGATCCAGACATAGCACTAATTGTTGACAAGTTATCCTTGCACATGTTTGCTGCCCAGTCATGGCAGCGGCTCTACTTCCAGTTATTTACTCTGACTTAACTTTTTGCATTAAATACTAAATATGTATAAAATGTTAAATATATATGTTTAAAATGTTAAACCCACATGCTCCTCTGTAAATATGTTTATAGTTTGTGTGTGTGTGTGTGTGTTTTTTTACAGGATCTTTCTGGCAACCAAATGTGCCAGTTTCTTTCTATAAAAACTACATTTTTTTTTTTTTTTTTACAGTGTGCTATTACAGATAGGAATGTCTGGGTGCAGATAAATTGTGCGCTCTGGCTCATCATCAAACACTGATGATTCCCTCTCATACCTTTTCTTGATCTTTACTTTCTTTCTCACCCTCAAACATGCAGACTCTCTGACAGAAGAGGAATGTGTGAGTGTCAGTGCGGTAACTGCCTCCAGTCAATGTGGCAGAGCAGGGGAGTGAGAGGCCATGCTATATTTAAACCCTTAACTTCTGTTACAGTTGGCAGGTTCGAGTGCCAGCAGGAATGAACAGATTCCTCCGCATCAACGCAATCTCATGTCACTATGTTTTTTGTACATCTTCACTTAACCCATAAGGACTCAGCATGACTTTTGTGGCAGCTCCCAAATGATTTCTGCTCTCTATTTTATCTTTCCCAAGTGAATTAACACCATCTATTATAATATGATCCTCTGAATTTATCATATTTTCCAGTCACAATCATTCATTTTCCTATTTTTAATTGATCATCATAGGAGTTCATAAACGCTCAACATAAAGTCAAAGGTTATTATATCAAAACAGAAAAAAAAAAACAGAAAAAAGTGACTTAACTGAACATACGCCAAGTGTCTCCATCTACTTCCTTTTATTAAACTCTATTGGCTTTACTGGTGAATCAATGTTGTGGAAGATGACGTGTTTCTATGGTAACTACAGAGCCTATGAATGGCCAAATGGGTCATATCCGATGACCATGAAAAGATGACAAACTGCATTTTACAGCAGTTATTTACATGTATTGATAGGATTGGTGGATCAACAGTTTAGATCAGTGGATGCTTTTAGTCAACGGTCGATGTTTGGGTCCTTATCAGTTAGATAAAGGCCCAGACAATTAGGCAGATCATAGTGAAAGACATTTAAAACATAGCATTAAACCTTGTGTTCAAACTGACCAATACATTGTTCAGTTCTAATCTATAGTACTGCTCATCTGAAAACACGAAATTATACCAAAGATTGAATAACAGATCTATTTAAAATATGTAAATAGTCCCTCTGGCTTCACTAATCGAGTGATTACTTCTTAATTAATGTTTTAGAGTGTGTGTATATATATATATATATATATACATGAAAAGGGTCTTGCTTTTCTTTTCTTTTCTCCAGCTCTCCAGTAAAATGTCATTAAACTGTAGGGTGTTTTATCCAATCTTTGCAACCTTTTTTTTTTTTTTTTACTGGAAGGACATTTTAGATTTGATTAGAGATCCCATCTGTTAGAGGGTTTCCACATTTGTGGAACACATTCAAAATAATACATTTTCCTTTTCCTCTTGGTTTGGGTCCTTTCAAAGTCATCACATTTTTGATCATAGTCCATGGTATCCTCAAGCACAAAAAAAAATCTTCAAAGTAAATGAGGCTAAATTCAATGAAAAACAAGACATTCAACCATTATAGAAGAAATATAAATCATCTGAGGAGAGGAGAGGAGAGGAGAGGAGAGGAGAGGAGAGGAGAGGAGAGGAGAGGAGAGGAGAGGAGAGGAGAGGAGAGGAGAGGAGAGGAGAGGAGAGGAGAGGAGAGGAGAGGAGAGGAGAGGACAGGGGAGGAGAGGAGAGGAGAGGAGAGGAGAGGAGAGGAGAGGAGAGGAGAGGAGAGGAGAGGAGAGGAGAGGAGAGGAGAGGAGAGGAGAGGAGAGGGGAGGGGAGGAGAGGAGAGGAGAGGAGAGGAGAGGAGAGGAGAGGAGAGGAGAGGAGAGGAGAGGAGAGGAGAGGAGAGGAGAGGAGAGGAGAGGAGAGGAGAGGAGAGGAGAGGAGAGGAGAGGAGAGGAGAGGAGAATGAAGCAGGAGTCATTGGACAGAAAGCAGGAGGTTTGGGTGAGCGTTTCCCCTGACTGTTGCAGATTACATCTGTCTCTGCTGCTGAATGATAAATGTTCTCTCCAAACACTGGAATAAAGTCCTGCAGATCAATGGTTGCTTTGAGAGGGATCTCTTCATTAGCTCAATGGAGTGTGCAGTCTAGTGGAGTCAGCTCAGGGATGTTACTGTGAAAATGATGTTAGTGAGGACCAACACACAATATATCACACTACGGTATGGTATATACATGTACATGCTGAACACAGCACATTCCTGTTCTCTGCAATACAATAGTGTTCTCATGGGAAGTGAAGGCAGAAGAAGACAGGGAGTTATTTTTAGAAGAGGTAGGTGAAAGATGCAGAGGTGTAGAAGCTAATGAGAAGAGGCGAGATAGAAACCAGTCTCCTACAAAGAGATCTGAAGTGTGTTAAGAAGTAGAAGTTTTGCAAGACATATGTAAAAGACATCTGAGATATAACCTGGAGTCTTTAATCCTTCATTCATCATTAAATGGTTAATGATGAAAAAAAATGACTGTGTTTTACTGAATATAGGTGTTTTTGGATGTTGACAAAAAAAGTAAAATGAAACTAGAAAAGCACTTGGACAGTGCAGACTCTGCCTCCTGTCCTGAAATAATTTGTTCCTTGTGCCAGTATCAACATTTCCTGAACATTTCAAATCCATTCTTAACTTTTTGACTTATCATGCTATAAGTCACCCACATACCTCCACTGATCACCACCAAAATGTAATCATTTTTCCATGTTTTTATATGAGAATTTCCTGACATTTTTAGCCAAATCCATCCAGAACTTTTTGAGTTACAGTATATTACTGACAAGACAGACAGACAAACCCCAATCATTACATAACCTCCACCACTCCTTTCCAGAGTAATAAAACACTATTTATTTAAAGTAGTGGTTCCCAACCCTGGTCCTCCAGTACCACGATCCTGCATGTTTTAGATGTATCCCTCTACCAACACACCTGATTCAAATGATCAGCCTGTCATCCAGCTCTGCAGGAGCATGATAATGGCCGTCAGGTGTGTTGGAAGAGGGAAACATTTAGAACATGCAGGATAGTGGTACTGAAAGACTATGGTTGGGAAACACTGCTTTAAACAATTCTAAAAAATATCTCTACATTAGCCTTAAAAGAACTATATGTAGTATTTCTATTTTAAAATGCTCTCAGAGTTATTAATGTGTTTAGTAAAAACAGTTCTGTTAAAGATGTCACTGTTATTACACACATAACCTTTGTGTATTCACAGCCATATGCTTGTATTAAGACTGTGAAAGTGTGTGACCACAAGAGGCAGTAGTTAATCACTATAGCCTTGATCCCCAATTCAATTGATTGTAGTGGTACAAGATGTCAAAATGAAGTGAGGACTGTTAAAAAATTATTCAGATTCAAAGGAAGTAACAACGTGATAAAAACAGCAGCATTATTGTTGACACAGCTCTAAAGGAAATACATTATTTTTTTGTAGATTCTAGGTTCTATTGCAGATTTTATAATGGGTAGTTTTGGAAGCTGTGAGTAATTTTTGATCAGAGGTGGTAAAAGTACTCACATTCTGTACTTAAATAAGTTTAGTGGGTATGGACAGAAAATATTTGAAAAATTCATAAATAGGATATTTTAAAAAAGTATAATTATTAGGTTAAAAATCTAAATTGTGAGATAAAAAGTAAAAAATTATGAGAAAAAAGTCATAATTATGAGATAAGAAATGGATAATTATTAGGTAAAAAGTCAAAATGATGATATAGTCAGTCACAATTTCTAATTTATGACTTATTTTTCACACTGTCACATTTGTCTAGTTTGTATAAAGTACAGATATTTATACAAAAATGTTGGGAGTAAAAGTAAAAAATTGCCAGACAAATATACTCCAGTAAAGTACAGATACCTAAAAAATGTTTACAGTAAAGGAAGTACTTGTACTTATTAACTTGCACCTCTAATTTTGATACACGACTCCCCCTGTTACTGATCATTAAACATCATTACGTACATGCAGCAGTGAATATAACCCCTTTAAAGTCAGGTGTGAATAATGAACTACTGGGTTTTTGTGGCAACAATGTTTGTTTTTATTTTTGTTTTACTTCACTTGCTGGTTCATTTTGGGCAGAATGACACTTCAGAAATATCATTCCATAAGAACTTTATTAAAAACAAGCAAAAACAACTCTCAAAAACTCTCATTTCAGAGTTGAAATATATCGACAAATATGATTTCCTGAGTTTTATGAATCGCAATCATTTCAAATGTCATTGTCTTCTTCAACTTTCAAACACTGTCCTAATTAAACTATCTGTTGAACAATATGATGCCCTTTTTATTCATATTTGAACTGTCCTTGTTGTAATTGGTCTTTATAATCTGACATGTAAATGAACACATTTTACTTTTTTTTTTTTTTTTTTTTTTTTTTACATAGATATTACCTAACTATAGATACTGACTGGTGCACATTGTCTCTATTGAATTAAACAAATATAGAGAACAGTAAATTGAAGAAGTCAAAATATCAAAAATGAAGTGTAAATACTAATGTGTGAATCAGATGACTTAGCTGTTTGATGTATTTTTATCCCTAATAGTCAGTTGCACATGAACAGATGGGTATTAAAGAGGAAGAAGTGAGTGCTGTTCCCCACGGTACAATAAAAAGGAAGGCATTCAACAATGAAAAATATGGTCAGGATTAAATCTGTGTGTTTAAAAATGTGAATATGTGCAAAAATAATAAATATATTGTGTACAATGTATTGCTGGAGGCCAGCTGTAAAAACAACAACAACAACAACAAAAAAACAGCTAGTCATGTCCAAACTCAGTCTGTTCATTGATTCGGGTTATTTCCCTGCTGTGAACTGTTCCTGGGGATGTTTGTCTGTAAACACAGCACTCTGAATATCCTGCCAGAGGGCAGCGGCTCAAACAGTGGTATCCTGGGTGTACACTCCCTCAGGACATCCAAGCCCTTTTAACCCATAATGACCAAAAACCATCTATGATATAACATGTTAAATATCTGCTGATCCACAAACACTATCAGTCCATTTAAATAATTGTTGTAAAATGCAGTTTGGCATATTTTAATGGTCATCAAATGAGACCATTTAGATGTTGAGAGGCTCCGTAGTTACCATGGAAACGTCATCTTCTATAACACTGATTCATCAGTAAAACCCATAGAGTTGGATAAATGACATAATGGAAAAGTCACTTTTCTTAAGTTGTCTCTGTAATTAATGTCAGCATGATGATTAAAGTCATCAATAAATTAAATATAGAAAAATAGCAGATTTTCACTGAAAAATGGACAGTGTTATGAAAGATGGTGATAATTTACTTATGTAAGTAGAGAGATATAGAGAAAACATAATTTAGGAATTGCCACAAATGTAATACTAGGTCTTTATGATTAAAGCAGTGAGTGCTGTAGAGGTCCTTCAGGGATAAAAGGGGGTGGCCAGTGATCTTCTAGATGATCTTCTTGTTATCCATAGTGCAGCTCAAAATAATGAGAAAGAGATGAAAAACTGTGAAAGGCTGAAATCAAGTTGATTATCTGTACATTTTAACCCTTTCATGCATGAATTATGAGAACCTTAGTCAAGATATTTTTCCTCAGTGTTTTATTCACTTGTAGGCATGAAAAAAATATGTGACAACATTTTTGTGTTTTTAAAGGAGTCATCTGGGCACTATGCATGTGCAAGCAAAGAAATGTGTATTTAAAACCTAATATCCAAAAGTGATATGGACTTTTTAATGCAGCTAATCAGATGTTATGTTACATTTTAACATACTCTAATACTAGTTATTCTCTTCAAGGAGATAATATATATATATATATATATATATATATATATATATATATATATATATATATATATATATATATATATATATATATATATATATATATATATATATATAAAACATTTGATTACAGTTTACTAAAATAATTGATTTACACTCAAACATCTGACTGCAGATCAGGTTTATCAAGAACATCAAAGTTACACTAATGGTATGAATTGCATTGTATGGGATGATGCATAAATGTTTACTGCTTCTAAAACAAACAGCTTGGAGTAGCTGTCCACTGTAGTGTAGTGTTTGTAAAAACGTTATTTCACATTAGACCCTTTTTTTTTGTCTCCTCCCAACCTTTCCTCCCTCAGGTTACCAGGGTGCCACATGTGAGCAGAAGGTGGACCCCTGTGCCTCCAGCCCCTGCCATAATAATGGCACATGCTACGCTCAAGGCCCCGGCCCCCTGGGGTTCGGCTGCAGCTGCCCGGCGGGCTTCACTGGCCCCACATGTGCACAGCTGGTGGACTTCTGTGCCCTGAACCCCTGTGCCCACGGGGTGTGCCGCAGTGTGGGCAACAGCTACAGGTGTCTGTGTATCCCAGGTGAGCTGCAGACTTCAGCCAACACAGTAACTGATGCTTATGGTGAATGCGGAGGCTGCTGCTAACTCTGTCATGCTGCTCCGGGCACATACAGTATAGCTCAGATTAGCCAAAGTCAGTTAGAGGTGTGTTTATTTAAAGCTTTAGCACATAATAACTCACTGAAAAGAGCATATGATAAATGCTCAATGGGCTGCTCTGTTCTCTCCTGCACACTGTGGTAATTCAAGGGTATAGACATTACACTGAAAATATTAAAGCATAGCACCTTTAACAAAACTTCTTCCAACTGTTATGATCTGATCAGCTGATGGTGAAGTGTCTTAGTGTTTCATATGATCAGGAAATAATGTCCTTCAACAGCCAATGACAAACTATGACATGGACACAGTAACAGTAATAGTTACTGTGGGTGTTTTTAATGTTCTATCCTGAACATTTTCCCCACACACTCATAGTAATAGGTAGCAATATGGTCAAAAGCCATGTGACCATCTGTTGAGGATGAGTCTGAATTACAATGCTGTCATTTCTATAACATGTCGGTCAGTTACATCCAAACTATAACAAGTCATTTCTCTGGTTCTAAAAGTTTGGACTGTGAGTGACTGCTTTTTGTTGATTTTACCAAGCTGTGCGTTTGCATCAGTTTGGACAGACATTATTACAGGATTTTGACAATATCAAGATGAAGTCAACATGATGCTACATTTTCCTGTACATGCATCTGAGGGTGTGTATTGTCAAAAATCTTGTGATATGATACAAATCACAAGTCTCAGATATATATATATATATATATATATATATATATATATATATATATATATATATATATATATATATATATATATATATATATATATATATATATATATATATATATATATATATATATATATATATATATATATATATATAATTTTGAGAAGAATTGAATTACCCCAGAAATATGCATGAATACTAATCACAAAATGTTCCTCTGTAAAAACTTAAATTACACTTTTTTAGACATTACAGTTTAAGATCCTCCTCAAACATTCATATTCTGTTAGTTCATAACTAACATTGTAACATTATTTTGGTAGAATCCCAACAAAGGAACTAACATCTGCTTTTAGGATGTTTAAAAAAAACAATGTTTAATAAACACTGTTAATTATAATAAATACATTTAAAAACTTATATATACAGAATATACACTTATACTATAAAACTGTGTGTGTGTGTGTGTGTGTGTGTGTGTGTATATATATATATATATATATATATATATATATATATATATATATATATATATATATATATATATATATATATATAAAACATGACATATTTGCATTTGAATGAAGACATAAAAATACCAGTACAGTACTTTTAAATATCGATACAGTATCCTGAAATTAAATATTGCAATGTACTGCAGAAACAATATTTACTTACACCTTTAATAGTAACTGCACTGTTTCCAGTTTGTGTCTGTGTAGGTTCTCATTTGCCCAGGTCTTCATTCTTCTGGGTAATTCTTCTTGGTATAACTGGACTGCTTTAGTTGATTTTTCAAAAAGAGCTAAACCAGTCCAGTTGAATGTCTAGTCCAGTTTGTGTCTGTCATGCATTTCTCTACAAAGTTTTGTTGCGAAACATTGTTTTAACACTCCATCATCACTCTCACTTATGGTAATTCTATAGCATTATTTCTTCACCAGTAACAAAACATGTGATGCAAACTCTGCAAATGAATGTGACTGAAACCAATCATTTATGTGCAGATAGAAGCACAGGTCATTACCCTAATGACCTGTGACATTAATGCTACAAACCTATAAACTACCCTAATGTCATCTACAAAATGACATAATTATGTTGATAAATGGATCTTTTAAGACAATTGTTAGAAGAGTAGGAATGTTTTGGCAGCAGGTTTATTTTTTTACTAAGATGATCCCAATGAGAAACAGATAGTATTACATGTTATAATCAACTGTGATGGTGAGGTTGTCCTGACCTAATTAATGCTGAAATAATCTCAACACTAACACTACTAAAAGTTGCTCATGTGTTCAGTTTAAATGTGTATTAGAGTCTGTATCATGTGTTGACATTAGCAGATGTGCACTATGGAAGAGTGAACACTGGCTCTATTGTTTATGTGAACTAAACAAACACACTAGAAGTCAGTTATTTGGATCTGAGGTGTATTACAAGGCCAGTGTGATGATGAGTGGGAAAAGAAACACCTGCCAGACACACTACACATAAGTTGAGTTGGTTAATTTTCAACACTGCTCTCTCTCATGCATTTAAATTTTAAATTTTTCTCATATCCTATTATAAAAATGTATCTTCCCTCCCCCAAAAAGTTATGATTTTTTTTTTTTTTTTTTTTTGCATTTTTTTCTTTTTGCATTATAATAAATCCTGACCAGTGGCCTGTACTTGTGCGATGGATGAGATACAATCTGGAAATGTTTCTCAGTGTGTCTGAATGTGTACACTTATAGAGTCTGCAGTTGTATTTCTGTCTTCATGACCTGTACATAAAAGTTAATGACAAGTGAAAGGATGCTGACTTCTTCATTGGCTCAGATTCCTTAGACAGAGTAGTAAATATCATCTGGATAAATGATGCTTTTAGGGGGTGGTTCATCATGGTATCCAGCCTTTATGATTAACTCAGTTGAGTGGAATGATGAAATGATCATCATACATTGTCTTTCAATTACCTTCCTGGAACAGTGAGATAGATGACGTTCCATGTCGTTCAAACATAATTTGACACTTTGTACCCACTACGCTCTGTTTATACAGTATTAGCTGTCACTCAACTATATATGTAAGATTCAGATTCACTTTATTAATTGATTATTATAATCAGTGTGTGTGTGTGTGTGTGTGTGTGTATATTCGCAGAGACATATCACGCTATAACTCAACTTGAGATATCACCATGAACTTATATGGGCATATACATACTGTATAGCTCATGCTATATGGTCCATTTGAGTAAAGGTCAAAGGTCAAGGCCGTATTTACCAGAAAGGTCGAAATCTCATTATTGGCTCTAATTCAATGCAATGGACATACATATATATATATATATATATATATATATATATATATATATATATATATATATATATATATATATATATATATATATATATATATATATATATATATATATATATATATATATAGCCACAGCCTTGATCTCTCATTTGATAATTTTGATACTCAACCACATTTATTATTTCGCAATTTTGATGGGACATATTTTAAAGATTCCATCCATACACCTGTATTTAACTTTCATCCAAACAGAATGGAATCCAAGATTAGTTTAGAAATATTTTATTTTGCTGTATCTTCTAGTGTGTGAATCAGGTTCAAGGCTCCAGCAGTAGTTCAGCTGTAGCACTGGTGAATAAAACACCTCCATCTCACTTATGTCTTAGTGGAATCTAAAATCATGTTCATTCAATACATCAGACATCCTAACCCTAACCAACAATAGAAAAGATGTTTTGTTTAGAAACAATATAAAACAGCTGTAATATAGTTCAATACATAAAATGCACAAACAAAAATTGTCCGTGTATAAGGCTAAAAAAATAACTGCATTTTAAAAATCCTTATCAAATTCTGGTTCTGATACATGTCACATGGTAGAGCAGGTCATCCAGTGGCTGAAAGGTTGGTGGTTTGAATCCTACTTTTGACTGTCCACATGTCCATGGGCAAGACACTGAACCCTAAATTGCTCCCAGTACTGTAGATCCTGGCAGTACGTTGCCATGGCAGCAGTTGCCTATGGGTGAATCTGTGCTTTGGGCACCTTAAAGGTTTAAAACATGGATTATGTAAGTGCAGTCCATTACTATTTCAATTTTTTTCATCATTATTGTCAATTCAGTTGTGAATGTTTTTCATATTTTTTGTGCTGTTTGTCCTTTTGTCCTTCCTCATCTTTATCTTCCTGCTGTTTACCTCACCTCATTTACCTCGCCTCATCTGTTGTCTGGTTACCATGGAGAGGCTATAATAAGTGTGTGTGTGTTTGTATTCCTATCTTTATGGGGACATTGATATGTTTACACAGCCACACCATGGGGATCTTGGACACCATGGGGACCAAAATTCACACCCCCATGGGGTTGAAAATAAATAAAGGTTCCCATTAGTGAAATAGAAATGATATGGCCCTATGAATACAGGAGTATTTTTTCCCCGGAAGTCCCCATAAAGCATGGGGGAAACAGGTGCAAAGCAAAACATGTATTTTTCAGAGGTTTTGAAGATGTGTTTATTTTTTTTATTTTTTTTAAGTATTTATTTTTCTGTTTATTTAATTAGCTTTTTATTTTTTAAATATTTATTTATTAATACTTTTTAAAAGTATTATTACATTTATTATTTATTTGTATTTATTTATTGATTTACTGTAATTTTTTTAAATTTATTCATACATTTTTATTTTATTTAATTTTAAAATTTTTGTCATTATTATTTTTATTATTGTATTTATTTTAAAGCATTTACACTCACAACCCAATGTCTACTTGATTACAAACTTGGTCCTGAGGAGACATGTAAACAAGTATGCATGTGTGTGTGTGTCTGTGTGTGTAATCATTTTTTTGTGTATCTATGTGACTTTGCTGGTTGAGCAGATGCTACCACCCAATGAAATGTTTGTGCTCAGACAGCCCTGTCCAATGGGATTGGTGAAAATTGGTGATTTGCAATTAGCAACCCAGACATTACAAATAAATACACACATACGACATGTTTTGGACTGAAACTGACCTTTTCTCCACCTCATCAGGATGCCAGCTGGTGTCTGCGGTCTGATTGTGTGTTCATGCTTGTCTGCCTTGTACAAGTGAGTGGATGTGTGTTGAGATTGTGTAAAGGCCTGCTGGCTGTCTTGAAGAAAGCTGCTGGGGAGCTGATATGTAGAAGGATCCATCCTCCAGTTTCCTGTAATCCTCCTCACACTAGAGGCTGCCAGCCCACCAACCGGCCCACAGAAAGACAGACAGTGTCTTGGAAAAGCACTTGACATTTCACTGGCATTTCACAGAGACGACCCTGGAGGCTTTAACAGGGATCCTCATTTATTTCCCCTCTTTCCTTCTCCAAACATACGTTAGCTAAGGCCCAGGAAGGGATTGTTGAAACTTTGTCAACACTGGCACCCAGCTGAGAAGTTTAGTGACTCCAGTGGGAATGGAGTTAATGAAAACAGATTGGTAGTCTAGTTTTACATGGACTCTAAAAACGTGGGGTGTCTTTGGTGATTTCAGCTCTCAGATATTAAGACATTTCAATCTAGTGCAGGTGTTTAAAGCCACATTAACACGCTAATAGTACAGCTTGTTCCTGATGACAACGATACAATGGGATCATATTTATTATACAACAACATCACTACATTCACTAACACGTAATCTATGTCTCAGTTGTTACTATGCCAGCACTATAGACCATATCCTTTTACACACTGTCTGCCACACATTCTGTATCTTCACAATCCATTTTTCTTTCCTGCTGCTTCTTGCTAACAGAGGAGGCAATAATTATCATGTATTGACCATGTTTTCAGTTGGTTCACACACTTCTTCTGCCTCAGTACACAGCTGCCATCCTATGGAAAACATGGTGCACTGCATGTCATTTGAGCCTATCTACATGTATCTGGTTCAAACATTCATTCTTCTTCTTTCTTTTTTTTTTTTTTTTTTTTTTAAACAAACATTATTTTACACTAGTATTTGTACATTATAATTCCACTGGATGGATAGTAGCTATGACAGCTTAAGCTTGTGTGTGTGTGTGTGTGTGCACGATTTTGTAACAAATCTCTGGAGCAAATTGCGAAAGTAACTACAGTAAATCTATACAACATGTCAGATAATTCCAACTGGTGTGAAATATGTGTTCTTTAAAACAGAAGAAAAAGACTGAAGGTCATTAATTGAAATCCATAAATCTTCGACAGAATTCATACAGCAGTACCAGTGAGCGAGTAAACCACTCTTTACTGTTTGCTCATTATATCCCTGTGAATGGTGTTAAAGGTGAAGGGGAAAATGGGCACTGATTAAACAAGCCTGTTATTTGTGATAAGCTCAGACCAGCTTTGAGAACAGCAAGTAAGGGCGTTTGAAGGGAAAATCCACATCAGGTGGTGTGTGAGGCCCTTACACAACAAACTGCTGTTCTATTGCAGGTGGATTTATCACTGTAACTGTGCTTGTTTGCTCCATGCAGAACATGTAATAATAATAAATAATAATAATAATAATAATAATAATAATAATAATAATAATAATAATAATAATAATAATAATAATAATAATAATAATAATAATAATAATAATAATAATAATAATAATAATAATAATAATAATAATAATAATAATAATATTTATATAGCACTTTAAATCAAAGTACTTTGCAACACAACAACCATAAATTAGTAAAAATGTAGTAAAATCAGATTCAATAAAATAAATGAAAACCATTCTGAATAAACACTATTCGGGTGGATGCTGGAAAAGAAAAAAACCCACTCACTCTATATATTCTTTAATCAATCTTGCAGCAGAATGACTAACTTAATTGACACTATTGACAGATTTGTATATTTATGTCTCATAAAGGCTACCATGGCTTGTACTGTGAGGAGGAGTACAATGAGTGTCTGTCTGCACCCTGCCAGAACTACGCCACCTGCAGGGATCTCATCAATGCCTATGAATGTGTCTGCACACCACAGTTTGAAGGTGTGTATATGATGAGGTGATCCATACTATAAAATTAGCTTTCTATTTATGATAACAAAGAAAATGTATCTGTGCTTTTCTTGTGTGTTTACAGGGAGACACTGTGAAATCTACAAGGATCCTTGTCTGAAGATGCGTTGCCAGAATGGAGGCCGCTGTGAAAGTGCAGGACTTAATGCTTCATGTGCTTGTACACCCGGATACCTGGGTGAGCAGAGTTCTACAGATTAGATTTGATAGTTTAGCATGTACATTACCAGTAAAAGTGTACGATAGATGTGATAAGTAACTTAAAAATTTGATGAAATAATTTTTACCATGGATGTCAAAGTCATTTTTATTCAAGGACTACATACATGACAATTCCTCTGATAAAAATTCCTGGTTGGACTTTTCACATTCCATAGAATGTACTGAATAATTCTGATTGGTGGACCACACTTGGAGTATTCCACACATCAGTCATTGTTTTACCCAGGGTTCAGCTTCACTTCTTTTATGCTTTTATTATTTGGAAATATAAGAGAAGCTGAGAGAAGTGGACAGACAATGAGGACCGTTTGTTAGATCTGTCCATTCAAGAGTAGATCCAGTAAAGACTCAAAAATAAATACATACAACAGGACATCAACTTGACAACTCAAAATGCCAGAGCCTGATTTTAATACATTTGCTCATAGAGATTATGATGAATTATTTTAGCCAGGTAAACAAATTCCTTGTGTGTTGTGTATTTAACAGGAATAAAAAAAAAAAAGGTTTTAAGTGTTTAAGCAGACCACTGAAAAAAAACACAGGCACACAAACACGTTATCCACTCTCCAAGGATCTATAGTTCTACGGAGTGGGAGGGACGTGGCACTGTACCGTTCATATAGCTACTGTAAAATCAACCCAATCACAGACCTCCACTAGATCATAACCAAATAAGAACAAACAAAATCTTACATCTCTGTTTTGAAAACACCACAAAAAGTTCCTTGGAATCTGGTGTAACCAGTAAACCAGTAAAATATTGATAAAATAATGACGCATGAAAATTTTTGTCATGGTTTTAGTGCAGAAATTAAATTTTTTATGTGAAAATATGTAAAAATTTTAAGGATAATTTACAAATTATCCTTAAAAATTTTTTATAACTGAACATACATGACAACCTGAAATTTCTTAAGAAAAAAAAACCTCAATTATACCCACATTATGCTTTCATTTATAGGGATATGTCACCCCCTGTTCAAATTGAGGGTATCCCCACAGACCCCAGAGTTGAATAAGTGTGTAGAACTGTTTTCCTGGCACATCAGCCATTGTCCGAATATTTGTGCAGTGATTGCAACTTGGTTGTGCGTGTAGCTGCAGTCTGCCGGAACCAACCAAAGTGAATTAATCCGGCCAAAGATTTCACCCAAAGGAAATTAATTTACAAATTTTTTTTTTCAATTACTTTCCATGTACAGTACATTCACATCGGGTCCAAATGACAGTGGAACTCAATGCAGTGGGCTTGATTTGGTCTAATCGGTTTGGGAACTATTTTCCGGTACGGAAGAACACTGTTGATGCACACACCAACAGGAGGGGTGGGGCTTTCCAATGTAAGACATTCCGGTCATTTCTGCGGGTGTGTGCATCGAACTTTGGCAGAAATCTTTGGGCGAATTAATTCACTTTGGGTGGGTCCGGCAGAATGCAGCTAAACGCAGAACCAAGTTGCGGTCACTGCACATTGCAGTGCGGTCACTGCAATATTGGGACAATGGCTGAGTCGCCAGGAAAATGGTTCTACACATTTATTCAACACTGGAGACTGTGGGGATACACTCAAATTGAACTGTGGGTGGCATATACCTTTAACATTACACTTTTGCAGTGAATCTACAAAGGCACAAAGCACGATGCAACTGAATGCCTGCCAGTGTCCTCTGTAACTTTTCCACTTTGCAAATTCATCCTGTGGGTGGGACTGAACTCTTTGGCTGTTTGCAACCTATAGACCATGACTGTGCTTTTTATACTTTAGCTGTTACTGACCACAGCCTCATGTGTCTAAATGGTTGAATATTGTAAAACACTTTGGTGCCTTGGAAAGCGCTACAGAAATCTAATCCATTATTATTATTATTTTTTTTTTTATCATTAATCAGGGGAGAAGTGTGAGGTTGACATCAACGAGTGTGAGAGTAACCCTTGTCATCATGGTGGCACATGCATTGACCAATCAAACAGCTTCACCTGTCACTGTCCCCCTGGGTGGGTGGGGCCCAGCTGCGAAATCCGTAAGTCATCCTGACAGAAATGATCTGTCTAGCCATTCAGTTAATGTCAGAGATGTGAAAAACTGTGTCTGTGTGGCAGATTTGCAGTGGAAGCCGGCCCACTCTGAGGACACCCTGACCAACATGCCCCGCCACTCCCTCTACATCATCATCGGGGCACTGTGTGTGGCCTTTGTCCTCATGCTCATCATCCTCATTGTGGGCATCTGTCGCATCAGCCGCATCGAGTACCAAGGCTCGTCACGTCACGCCTACCAGGAGTTCTACAACTGCCGCAGCATTGACAGTGAATTCAGCAACGCCATCGCCTCCATCCGTCACGCTAGGTGAGGAAAAACTTCGAAGTAGAAACTGGATCTAAAGAAGCAGAATCATTTTGGGTTGTTTGTCTCTGAACATTTCTATCATATTTTGATATGTAGTTTAGTATTTTCTTTCTTTTAAACCCACTGTTTTGTGGATATTTCCACATTTTTCATAATTTTTATACATTTAAAGACAGATATGCCTCATTCACCATATTAGTTTTAGCCCAGTTTAAACAAATTATGAGCTACTTTTCAAAATGCATGATGCATTATTGATGTGTTGTTTATGCTTTCTTGTTAGATTTGGCAAGAAGTCCAGGCCTGCCATGTATGATGCCACCCCCATAGCCTATGAAGACTACAGTCCTGACGACAAGCCTTTGGTTACCCTTATTAAAACTAAGGATTTGTAAGAAAAAAAAAACAACCATCCCAGCACATACATAAACCCCCCACATACACACAACCAAACACACACACCAGTACAAATATTAAAGTATTTCTTAAGAAAAAATAAATAACAAAACTGAATGTAAAGTGAAAAATAAAAAAAGTTACTAAAAAAAATCCAAATATACCATATACTTTCAAAAGAAAAAATCTGGAATTTGATACATCTATTTTCCTGTCAAAGTCCATGATAAGGCTTTATTGTAGCATAAGAGCATACTTTGCATTACCTACATTGACAATGATGATGGATGGGCAACACTACTGGTAACCTCTGCTGTACAATAGAGTGATGACTTTAGTCTGTACCAGACTGTCTGTCTGTAGGCGGAGCCAGTGACCTATGAGCCCAGTTTCTAAGCGTAAACTCAGCAGACAGTGCTGACAACAGTCCTTACAGGTGTCGTAGACATAGGTGCACTTCCTGTGGTGCACACACACTGTACCTTTTTCTATATTTAAAAACATTCTGCAGTAGGTTGCCTTACTTTGTGCATGGTTAGATTTGATGTTCTCTCTGCATTATTTTAAAACCCTTTGTATTTTGTTGTTGGTTGTTATATATATTTTTTTTTCATTGCAGTTGTATTTCTCTCTGTCAAGATTGTGCCAAATATTTTCTTCTGGGTAATTTGTGGTTATAGATTCAATACATACTTGTACTGACATGATTAGTCACATGGGAGCTCATGGAGATTTCATTTAAATACATATTGTCCAGTTCTTTACATGCAAGTTTCTCATGGTGTATGAATAGTAAAGAAAGTGGGTTTACTGGAGTACTGTGACCCTAGCATCCTACTGTATGTATTTCAGTGATATTTGGTAATAGGTAGGTATTATCTCAATGCGCAGAAACATAGTTAGTTTAATGGGACGTACCTGTTTAAACCAGTGTACAGATTCACCTCTAGTAATGACAGTGTTGAATAATTTCTGGACAGTTTGCCAGAGAGGCCTCTTACCTGAGAGAGGAATAGGAAGCAGCCGAGAGAGAGAGAGAGAAGTGATGACAGAAGGTAACATTGACTGGTCCAGTGTATACTGTGTGTGCTTCTGTGTCCCACCAATGGAAAAACTCTCTGTCTGTGCAGCTGTGTTGTTCCTCTCAAGGTCAAGCAGTGTTTTAACAATAGGCTCAACTAATCCTCTGGTCTTTTTTTCCTCTCATTTTAAATACAGCAACCACACGATTACCTATTATCTATGTTGAATGATGTAAACAATAAAAACTCAAGTGAACATAATGGAATCACAGAGGTGTTTTGTGTAAATTCTTGTATATTTCAGAAGACTTTGAACTTCCAAACTGTCCAAACTTGCACCAATCAGTTTAACACAGCTGCAAAACCTTCCAGCGACTTGGAGTCAACAAACTCTTAAAGCTTCAGGGACTTTTGCTTTTCTTCTCAGTTTCAGTGTGACAAATATGGAATGAGCCATTTTAACATGCGTCACATTTAGGACAAGTTTTTATGGCTACACAAACGCTGTTTTTCATTTTCAACTTTAAAGTTTGTTTTTAAATCTAAAATATATAATCAAAGAAACAGCACAGCATAAAGAAAATACCATGTGGTTGTTCATGTTTAGATGTTTCATTTACCATAATCATATCTCTGGCACAAATTTAACTCACTTTTTCGTTCTTATGGAACAACAATGTTTTGTTAAAAATTGAGCTTTTTGATAAAGGATCCACAAACATTCTATAAAACACCACACAGTGACCTAGTAAAATAAATTTTGGGCTATAGTGACAAACTTTTGTAATGAAAAAAATCCTTCAAACTGTGCACTGTGTCTGTTTTTCTATAACATCTCAAGGTCATACCACCAGACTAAACCATCAGCCGTGGGAACAACCGTTTATGGAGTGTTGTGAACACCCTCAGTGACCTCAGGCTTTAGCCAGATGTTCCCCAAGTAAACATCTCTAAATACAGGCTGTGACGGCAGAGTCATGTCGCTCAACACACCTACATATATTATGTGTAGACACACACACACACAGTGAGACCACCACCACATGTTAATGATGGCTCTCACCTTGATCTGAGGTGGAGGCCTTGTGCTTGACCTTTGGCCTTTTCATGCCTTGGAGTGTCACCTTTTAGTTTGACGACACATCATTTAACAGAGGTTCTCTTTCAAGACTTAAAAATATTGAACATCTCCCACTGAGCAAAGAGCAGCTCTGTTGTTTGATGCTGTATAACTTTAAAGAATATAATTATTACCTAATCATTTGAGGAAATGCAATCATCTGTTTCATGTTGAAGTTTTAAACAGTATATAGTTTTGGCAGCTAAAATATAGTTTTACCCAAAACCTTTAATCTTTTATTAACAATTCTTCCTCGAGTTTAAAAGCAAGTCAATGATTTCATCCGTACTTTCCTGTTGAATAATGAACTTTACTTTTTCAGTACATTCCCAGACTTTGCTTCGACAATAACAAGGTCTTACCAAGCCAATCTCAGTTCAGACCAAACATTTTCATTATTACATGTTTTTGAGAAGCTTAAGAAGATTGTGTGGGCATGACTGTGGCAATTCACTATAAACTTTGTCCTTGGCTGCTTTGTGAAACTTGGGAATTAGGAGAATGGAAGTAACCACATTTTTACTCCTACAAGCCACTGAAATAATGCCATGCCAGTTATGTCTGCTTTTATGTGATCATTTTACAACATTCCTGCACTAGCTGGACCATCTGATTGGGATTACAAATTCTTCAAGTCTTTATAATCGTGCTTAAGTTCATAATGGGCATATTTTAATCTCTGGTTGAAAACATGTAAATGTATAATGTGCAATAATATGAAAAGATGTGTCATAAAAATGTGCATCTTTCCACTTTGGATGCACATCTAGAATTTCTCCCAAAAATTCACAAGATACAGTGTCTACTGTATAGTTAGATTTGGTGTCCGTTAATATCTTCCAACATAAGCATAGTGGCACATGCAAATCCATATAGTTCTGCACCAAAGGGAAATATTTTTCAATAGTCACGTGTGGGCAATACATTATCCTGCTTATTCTACAGGTTATTATAGTTTATTACTGATACAACTCTAACATTGGATAAAATAGCCGCTACAACATAGCAAATATTTACTGTCAAAGTGGCCGAACTACCTGCGAAGTGATATGGTACCGTCAATCTGAAGTGACATAACTCGTTGCCATTGGCTGCAGGCGTCAATGGTGCAGTGGGCGGTTATCGAAAAAAATCTGCCCGCAGAATGTTGGGAACGTCCAGTCAAAGTGAATGGGAGCTGTCGAAACATTCTAGAGGGCTGTAAAACAAATATATAAAATAATTATTTCAGTAGGTTAGATTACGTAGATTACGTTGGTCAGTATGTGGAACCTGAACTAAAATGAGTTCCACAGCTTTGACTGTGGAATTTTTGCACGTTTTAAATGTATTCCAAGGACTGAACTGGAACCTTTGGGGGCTGCAAGTTTGAGACTAATAATAAAAATCCTTGCCTGCTTTTATATTTTTACCCTGCCCCCCCTTTACCCTGACCCCCAAAAGGGGAGATGGGTATTGCTTTTTTGTTTGTTTGTTTGTTTGTCAGCAACTTTACATAAAAACTACTGGACAAATGTACATGAAATGTTCAGGAAATGTGTGAGGTGATCCAGAATAGATCCCATTACATTTTGGTGAATGCAGGTCAACGGTCAAGGTCACAGTCACAAAAAAATAAGGTAAAATGTTTGCAAGGGGGTGGGGTTTGTGGTACCTGGCACCACTTATTAGGGTTAGCATAATTTGCATCACTGAAGTGTAAACAAGGAAGCAAGGTTTATTTCTACAGCACAAGTCAAATACAGGGCAATAAGTTGATTCATGGGACGTCAAACGCTATATAGTCAACACATGATTTTCAGACGGATGGTGGGAAGTGAAGCTGAGTGAGTTTTTCGTTGGGAAAATGCCTTTTTTGTGTAGTTTACCACTGTCAATCATTCTAACAGAGAGAAGGAAAATGATTTTTTAGAGTACCAAAGATTGCCATTCACAAAAGTGAGAAATGGAAAAAGCTCACAGAAAAAAGTGGATTTTAAATCTGCATTTGCGGTCAGGAGGAGCACAGTCTGCTAATGCTAATGGCAATGCTGATGGCCATGTCTGCAGTGACCACTTCGTCAGAAGTATGTTTGAAAGCTAACTTTTTTGTGGCTGTGCTATACATCATAAGGTTGTTGTTAAACGCTCATGTGCGCTGTTGTAATATGGTTTATCTAGACACATCAAGTTGCATTGCATGTTTGTTGACTTTAGTAGCTACTGTTAGCAGCTAGCTGCGACTAATGTAAACAAACATGCAATGGGGAGCTTAAGTCTCTGCCACTTCCGGGAGGCTCATGGGGCCTGAGATCGCAAAAATTAATGAATGGTATTCAATGGGAAATAAAATGCTAAAATCGTATCTGGTTTGTCATGTGCCCTGAATCACACACACATGTTGTACCTCATAATAAATGTTAATTATCGATGTGTATTTCAACTGCTTCTGTTAACCAATGGCTGATGCATTTGCGACAAAAACTCATTAATAATTTGGACTACACGCCTGGCGCGCATGTGACGTCACCACACACTCCACACCACAGCTGAGTGGAGTGTGACGTCACATACGCGATGCATTATAGCCCACATAAAATCTGATGTTATGTTTGCTTCCCATCAAAAACAGGTGGTCTGTCTATGCTACATCAAATATTTATTATTAACCACTATCTTATGTGAGTTTCAGAGCACTTGTCAAACGGAATCAGAATTTAGCTTGACTCGCTTCCTTCACTCCCATTCAAAATTTTTGCGAGCTAAGCACCCATGGACTGGAAGTAGAAGGGCGTGACTTAGCCTCTCCATACATCTTGATGTTGCATCTTTACAAATAAAACACTCACCCTGACAAAGACCAAAAGATAATTATCGCTGAGCATTTTGGTACGGACGTGGTGGACCCACCCGCTGACAAACAACTTCTATGGCTACAAACCTTTCTACACTTTCATCTGATGTCTGCAGGACCAGGTAGTTAGTAATATCCACAGTGGCGATTGTTGGCAAATCTTTAAATTCTGTCAAAAACTCTTTAATTTTCATAAGATATGGGTCACGTCCAAAACATTTTTTAAACTAACTATGTATCTCTGTTTCGACAATCCCTACAATAAATCCCTACTTCAATGCTTTCCTCCATTTGCATTTTCCATGGTTACTTCCTGCCCTCCAGCTGAAGTTGCAACGTCATTATAGTCACGTGACTGAAACCTACCTATAGACGGTGATAAATTAAAAACACACAATTACAGTTAAAACACAATCAATAAAACAAATATTAATTAAAAATAAATTAAAGAGGATAGTGTAGATAGAACCCCTTCAGTTATATGCATAGCTGAACAGAACCGTTTTTAAAACACTGTCAGACAGGCCTGTCTGACGTCATCAGGAAGACTGGGGGCCTCGTGTGTTGTGTGTGTTTGTTTGTTGTTGTTTTTTTTTGGGGGGGGGCAAACCCAAAACCCTTAGCTGTTTTAAACCTCCATTTCCGAAAACACCTCAAAGCAACATGGTGTTATACCTGCTGCACACACACACACACACACACACACACACACACACACACACACACACACACACACACACACACGTAGCTCCACCTGCTGGCCGGTGTGCTCACTGCAGCCAGGCGGAGCAACACCTTCATTCCCCACCAGTCCAGATTGGAGGAGGACAGAGAGGCAAGCCGTGGGAGCGAACAGATGTGAACTGGACTACGAAAAGACAGCAAGCTGTAGTAAAGACGGAGAACCTCTGATTCCGCTAACATGTGGCAACCCGCGTCGGAGCGACTGCAGGTAGGACACGAGTGTCCGTGGGACGCGTATTGTCGACAGAAGAGCCGTAAATAAAGGCTTGATCCGCGGGTACACTTACTGAAAGCTGCCGTGGCTGTGTATAGCTCCACCTGGGTAGACTAGAGCGGCTTTACTTACAGCTACAGATGTTAAATACCACAACTAAATTGTAGACATTTAAACATTTACGCATTTCTGTTCCTTTGCGTCTTATTCTGACGCTGCCTTTAAACGCACCTATTCACGTTACGCAAATCGGGGGGGGGGGGACCCTGCAACAACTGTAGCACCCTGCATTCCTCTGCTAATCCACTGCTGATTAAGATATCTTAATTATTTTTTTTAAAGACGAACATTGTGTTCATAAAATGAGCGTTAGCCCACGGGTTGCTTCACCCACACTAACCCACGGAGCTCAGCTGCAGGCCTCCTCCTGTTGTCACTGGGTTTTTCCTTAATGTTAGCCCATTAGGATGCTTCCACTGTGTTTTCCTATCCGTTCCCGCGTGGAATGGCTAAAAGCAGGCTGTGGTTTGTAACCTGCTGCCTGTGACCTGTTAAGAAATGGGGGAAAAAAACAAAACAAAACGCCGTTAATGACACGTAGTTTGATATCCAGGGGCAAACCGTGCACTGAGCCCGGCTTCACGTCTCCTGCAGACGTAATGCTCTCCAGATGTCGGCCTGTGGACTGCCTGCCAAGTGAACTTGCACAATCCCCTCTTCTGCCCAGGCGTCAAGAAGATGGAATCACGAAATATTAAAACAGAGTTCCGGTGTTTTTTTTTTTGTTTTTTTTTCTTCCTCCCAATCAGATGTGGAGTTAGTGTCTGTTGTAAATGAAGCGCACATCTGCATGGCCGTCCAAACAAAGCACTTCATTTAACATGAGGCTCTAATCCACTGGCTCTCACTGATCCGGGTACTGTGTAGACCTGGGGCTTTTAGAACCCACAACCAAGCTGTCATTGATTTAGTTTTTATTGAACACATGAACTCCTTTGATATGTTCTACAAGTGTCATGAAGTCACTATATAAACTACTGTGCATTTTTGTTCATACCAGGGGTCAAACTTACTCAGCCCATTTTGATTAATCATGAAAAATGTTTTTTTTTTTTGTTATAGTTCAAAAAGTAAAAATAAATAAATAAATAAAAGTTTCACAAAACATGTGAAGAACCAGAATAACCACAAATGACTAGAAATTTCTCAAGTGCAATTTTGACTAAATTATACCTCAGTTTAACATTTAAATTACATATGTGCAGGGCATCTTCCAGGTCTCTGTGATTCTACAAAGGCACAAAACATTTAGCAACAGGTATCTTTTTTTTTTGATAAGTTTATCATCAAAACAACTTGTCTAGACTCAATAACACCTTTGACTGTTCATGTGTACATTTTTCACTTTGCAAATCCATCCTGTGGTTCAGACTGGAACTTTCAGTGGGCCAGTTTTGGTTCACAGCCCTTATGTTTGATACCCCTGGTTTACACCTGAGAACATGATCATGTGGTACAGTTTCAACTCAAATTGTTATTTCGTTTTAAATATTTGGAGGTTATATTTTAATTTGGTAGTTCATTTGATCAATATAACTCAAAAAGTCATGGAAATGCCACATTTTTGCTTTTGTTATAATTCAAAAAGGAAAAATGTTTCACAAAAATGTGAAAAACCACAGTAATCATGAATAACTAGCAATTTCTCACGAAAAATAACTGCAATTTTACTAATGTTTTGCCTCTACATGATTATGTGGTGCAGTTTCTACCCAAATTCTCATTTAATTTGAAAGATTTGGAGTTTATATTTTAATTTTCTCTAACATACTGTAAGTCTTTAAGACCTACCCAAGTTTTATTCCACTCAGGCTGAACAATAATAGTCCCATTGTCTTGATACAGTAGGTTTTAAATGTACATTTTCCATGTCATGTCCCATACATGCACTATAATGCAACTCAGACCTCCTTATAATCTGCCATAGCTTCACATTGGTGGACAATTTATCATCAAATATTTGCATTATAGCAGCTGCGATTTCTTATGCAGTATATACATACATTTGATTATTGTTCTATGATGAATGTGAAATGTGAGCTTACTCTTTAAGTGTGTGTGTCAGAATAAATTCTTGCATCAGTTCTGACACAAGCAGGATTTCAGAGGCATGAGAACTGCATATAACTCTCACCACTGGGATGTAATGTTATGCTAGAGACTATTCAGCCCCCGCTATAGGCTAAAAAATCAACTGATTTTTACAAATTAAAGCTGATGTCCCTCTACAGCTGGTAAAATAACCCTAAATCATCATAGTTGATGGCTGAATTATAACTGAGCTTGTTTATAATCTCATCACAAAGTTGAATCATCTATTTATAAAATGTAACGTCCAAATGAAGCTGAGGTTAATGAAACATACTTAGGGGAAATATCCAGAGTTATATGTGACTTCAATCTTCATGGAATTGCAGTGGTGTTGGGAACAATCCCCGAGCAAATTTTGCTGTTTTCCCTGGTTTTGGTCGACATCACTTAATTAGCACTTACTGTCATGCTTATTGTAATCCAGCTGTGACCCAAGTATCTGAACTAAAGAATTTGGTATGATCTTATCGCTGCTGTGTATCTGATCGCTGCAAAGAATAGACTGGCAACGTTTAACATGATGAGGTGCTCAGTGATTCACCAGTCATTGATTGATGGAGTTGGAGGGTAATTCAGATCTAGAAAGTCTGCTGAAACTTTTGTTTTCTGCAGGTCAACAATCAAGATTCTTTGATTAAATACCCATTGACCAGAGGAGTACCCTTAAGAAACAAGTACTACAAAGAATGTACTAGTAATTGAACCGTTTACTTAAATGGCATGGTATGGGACTGTAATTAAACTGCTATTGTTAACAGTACCAGTATGAAAACAAATAACAGTAAAGAGCAAGTCATATGCAATAGCAGTGCATGGTCATTTCCTGCTCGGTAACCATGGTGATGGGTATCCTTTAAATTGGTATCCTTCACAGTTGAGGGTTTTCTGTAGCTAAAGCTGTCAGGTAGCTCATCTAGAATGTACTTATTATCTTGTGTTTTGTTGTGTTCATTCACTATGGCATCCATCCATATTATTCTCACTTGCACTGTCCTCGGTTGCCATAGCAACACCTGATGTCTTGCTGCATTTTTGTCTCACATTCATGGTGAGAAGTGAAGGGGGAGAGGAAGTAAATGGAAGTAGTAGGGGTGAGGAGATAGAGGTTATTGTGGGAGTTTTCAACACCACTAGTATGCTGTCTTCTTTAATACAAGTGTACATTATGAAGCTGTTCATCCTGCATCATCTTTCTTTGCCTCTTTGTTTTTCTCCCCCTCAGCCCATCTTTCTCTGGGTTTCCATTTCCCCATCTCTCCGCTCACTGACCACATCCCTCCCTCAGTTTCAGGGGCCCTTCCTTCCAGGCAGAGGCCATGCTAGTTCAACGACAGATTGCACAATATGCAGTGGTCGAAATGCACACACATACACATATACAGTCGGCAAGTTGGCAGAATAACCCTGTGGCTACTAAACATGTTTTTTTTTTTCCTCTGTCAACAGCTCTTTCTTTTGACACATTTTCCTTTTTTGACACTTGAATGTGAATGATGCTGACAAACAGCACTGATGGGAAGATATGGGCTTAGTGGAGCAGAAATGGCTGACTGAGGCCAAACATGAGCATCTTTACCTCTGTCAGCCTGTCTGTCTATTCCCATATCTGTCTGTCTTTGTGTCTTTTTGGGGATGTTTTGTGATAATAGCTATGATGTTGTGACTGGAATCCATGACCAGACGAGCACAAGTTTCTCATGGCACACTCATCTGCAGTGTTTTTGTCCCTGTGAACAGATGGCCCTTAGGCCACTGATTTGGCTATTCATTTTTAATAAGAGTATTTTTGTCCAGAATTATGAATATTAAGTCTCCTTTTGGTATATATATATATATATATATATATATATATATATATATATATATATATATATATATATATATATATATTTTTTTTTTTTTTTTGCAAAGAAATCTATAAAGTTTTCCTGTTTCCATGGACCAACATGGCACTATCTCAGCTATACATTCCAGAGTTTGTTCCTCAGCTTCAGATCTAATTCACATGTTAGTTCTGTTAAAAGCAACTCAATGATGTGCAGATTGAACCATCACTTTTAAGTTTACTAGAAAATGTAAATGAATAATATCACAAGTTTGATTAAAAGTAGACAAATGTCAGTCTGTAACATTAAAACCCAGTAGAAAACACACAGGCTGGGATTACTAGTCTACATTCTCGTCTTTAATATTAATTCTCAGATCCTCTCATTGCCTGACGGTCATTAAACTGCATGACTTAACTATTCAATACTTATATCTTTTTGCAGCCAGATGACAGTATATAATGCATGAGGCAACCTGGGATGTTTTTTTTTTTTTTATAATTTTTTTTAGTTGCATTAAATTAATTATTTTTTATTTCATAATCTTAGTCTGTCCTAATAGGTATCACATGTTTGATAATAGTAATGCTGTTGTTCAAATTATAAAAAAAGGGTGATACCACTGTCACAAATTTATTAAGGAATATTTATTTAGGTTTAGTGATGTGTATTGGTTCTCATAACATGGTGGTTGGGTGTTAAATACAAGTCAATGCCTTTTATTCCACTGGCAGTCATAGGGAACATGTACTTTTAGGACTAGGTTTGTGTGCTTTCACTGCCAATTAATATGTTCATATAAAAATACAGTACTGAGCAAAATTCTTCGGGCCAACGTTGGGTTTGTTGATTTAGTAAAGTTGTAATAGTCACTCATATGTATTTCTCAGCCTCTGAACTAAGGTACAATCTGGATATATGGAAAGTATGTACAGCAGTAAAAACACAAGTTCCAAGGAGAAAAAAAAAACAACTACTAGAAACAAAAGTGGTGGTATTTAATGTGACCTCCATTTGCACTTAACATGTCTTTAACACTTTTGTTTTGACAGTATGAGATTTATTGCATTCAGTTTCTGATGTTTTATACCAGCTTTCATTCATCACATGTCAGATGTTTCTGCTTGTGCTGCTTCTCGTCATGGGTACAGGGGTCACGGTAAATTGTGACTTTAACCTTTAGAACCTATTTAGCTCAGTTTTTTTTGTGCCTTATGATACTGTGTTCATATTATCATGCATGGGAAGATAAAGGAATGACAAAGAGGTATGTCTGCTTATTTCAGCCCTGTAAAAACAAAGTTAAGTGGCCTAAGACTCGTGCATAGAACTGGATGTGATGTACATAGAATCAGAAGAAACAACGCACTACCTAAACAGAAAAACACCCAAATCAATAAATTGCCATTTTTCATGTCTCTGTCCAGCATATTGGCTAGATTAACAAATACATCCTATGAATGAGAAAAATAAAATTAATTAGTAAATGTCTTGGCATAATTAAAGAAGAAATGGTATAGTCTTAAAAGTAGATAGCTGACTTTTTTTTTTTTTAGCATTTAAGATAAGACTAATCCTAGAATTGATTAGCTGGATGGACTCCTTTCGCTGTTGTGATTGGCTGTTTTGCGAGCTGATTATATCCATTACCCTTGGATATTTGCAAAATGTAAATATCGCTATAAAAACTGGTAATGGAAACACCAGAATTTTGAAAAAACACTCAAATATCGTTAAGTTTTCATGCTTTCATGAGGTGGTTCTTCAGACATTTCAATATTGTAATTTATGGCAAAAGTGCAATGGAAACACTTTTTCCGCAATTATGTCACAGGATGTGACGTATATGGTCACATGATCTCTTCTCTTGGAGTGAAAATGGCAGCCGCAGTCACTGTAACCATGACAACCTTTGGCTGCTGGGACGCGAGAACTAAGGCAGTCCTGATCACACTCTTGGAGTGAGAATCAGAGTGATTCCTACACTAGACACAGTGTTTAATTTTATTATCTGTTAGTTTTCGAATATTTAAGGTTTTTTTTTACAGATAAATCTATTCTCTGTTCTGTAAAGTGTCAAGTGCAGCACTGTGTAAAAATACATTTATCATTTGTTCAGTGCTAAGCATATTTACACTTAATATTTCGAACTGACAATGTAGTGAGCACATGTACAGACCCTTATAACCTTAACCAGCTGGTTTGTTTGACATGTTAGTGCCTTTAAAGAGTTCGGTAGGGACTTTTACTGACAAGAGAATTAGCCGATTCATTCATTCTAACACTATCAGGGTGATGGTCATTCTGAAGCTCCGAACCTGACAGCAGTGAAATCTCTTGGGATGACATTTCACGAAAGCTATGACAGTCCTGCTTAGAACAATGGAAACACGTTCAAAGCGCAAATATAATTTTTAAAATTTTTTAGGAATATCAATATTGTTTTGTGAAAAACTGATGGAAACGCATATTATGATTGGTTCATTGGTCTATTGCTAGCTAAGTGTGCTAAAAGTATGAATGGCTAAAACCATTCCAATGGTTTTTTTTTTGTTTTTTTTTACCTTTACTTACCCAGGTGTGTCCCATTGAGATCAATGATCTCTTTTTCAAGGGAGACCTGTCGTATCAGTGCATGTCTTTTGGATGGTGGGAGGAAACCGGAGTACCCAGAGAAAACCCATGCAGACACAGGGAGAACATGCAAACTCCACACAGAAAGGTCTGCTATGGGACTCGAACCAGGGTCCTTCTTGCTGTGAGACACGAGTGCTAACCACTGCACCATAAAGACAATAAAGACAACCTTCATCGCAATTTTTCGGAAAGGCTAATGCAACGTGAGACATTTTAGGATGAAACAATCTGAAAATAGGCCTTTTGAAATCCTGGAGGGACAGTGTCTTGTGTCACCTCATGATACACATTACTATAACTTGACTTCAGGTGAATTACAACATACTTAATGGGATCTTTTGTTCATCAGTAGTTCTTGTTCATGCGTCCTGGTTTCATTTAAGCCATTTCACATGTTGCGGTGGGTTCATTGTTTACGTCAAAGACTTGTTGATGTTTTTATTGCCAGGCAGAGATTGCCACCCCCGGGCCCTGAGGTTTGGGGCGTTTTAATACCTATTTCCGCCTACATGAACAACCCACCAATCAAAATTTCTGATCATTGACCATTGCCCTCCCACATGTCTAGCCCTCCAATGACATGTGAGAAAAACAGGTTTAGGGGCCTGACGCAGACCTCCCACAGTCTTCTCTGTTCAGACATATTTCCTCTCGTAAACTGTCCCAGGATCAGAGGGGGAGGCTGTAAACACATAGAGGGACAGTTTAAAACCTTACAGTGCCCTAACCCTCAACAGAACCAGAGGGCTGTACTCTCCACTACCTCTGACTTCAGCAAATAAATGGTACCACATGCTCCACATGGGTGTTTATGTTTGTTTGTTTGTGTTGAGAACATATCCTCCACATGTTTCACCTGTAAACAACAGCCGGTTGTTTTAGTAAGATCACATGAGGCAGGTTTTCAGTGTTAAGAGTATGGTACAAACAAGGGCAATGCGAAACTGGTTACACATGGGCAAGCATTGAAAGATGTTGTTTTTTGGTCAGTTATTCCTCTCATATTTGTGTGTCAAAATGGAAAATTTAGGCTGTTATATTGTTTCTAAATTTTTGTGGAGTAATAGTGGTAGGCCAAAAAAATGCTGTAGTTATATTTTAGGCAAATGTGGATGGACTGTGAACTGTGAAAGTTACGGAATCTTTACTACAAAGCAGGACATGGTGTTGGTGAGATTTCAGTGTCATAATGGTGCTTTACATTTGCCAGGTTAAATTACCATGGTAACTTGTGCTGCACACTTGACATGTTCTATATAGGTAGGTTTCAGTCACGTGACTATGATGATGTCGCGATTTCAAGTGGTGGTCAGGAAGTAACTATGTACTATGCCACTAATGAGGAAGAGCTCGAGAGATACATACAGTTTAAAAAATGTATTGGATGTGACCTGTATCTAATGAAAATGAATTAATTTTCGACAGAACTCAAAGATTTGCCAACAATGGAGGCTGCAGATATTACTAACTACCTGGTCCGACATAGATGCTACTACACGAAGCAGCAGATGAAAGCGTATAACAGTTTGGAGGCATAGAACTTTTTTTGTCAGGGGGTGGGTCCATATCCTCGGTACCAAAAAGCTCAGCGATAATTATCATTTGCTCTTTGCTAGGGTGAGTGTTTTATTTGTAAACATGCGATGCCAAGATGTATTGCATGTTTGTCTACATTAATCATAGCTAGCAGTAGCAACTAACATAAACAAACATACCGCTAGGTAAACCACTCTAAGAAGAACTAAAAAAAGTTAGCTTTTGACGAAGTGGTCGCTGCAGACACAAGCATTAGCAGACTCTTCCCCTCCTGACCGCAAACGCAGATTTAAAATCCACTTTTTACAGCATTTTTCTGTGAGATTTTTCCATTTATCACCTTTATAACTTGCAATCTTTGGTACTCTAAAAATCGCTTCTCCTTCTCTTGGTTAGACCGATTAGCACAGCCGTAAATTTAGGCATTTTCCCAACATACAAGTCACTCGGATTCACTCCCTGACCCCCATCTGACATGTTATGTCACATGAAACCAACCTATTGGGTTATGTTTGAGATTAGTGGTGCAAATTATTGAGTTATTCATTAATCATTAGGTAGTTATTGATCAATTAATTGATAAGGGATGATTTTCCTGAGAACTTGAATTTCCCTTTTAATACGGTCTATAAGAATAAAAGATAAATATTATATATACAGTATACTTGGAAAAAAACCCATAATTTTCCTTAATGATTGATTCAATGTACCATTGAATACCATTCAGACAATAACATTAGTAGAACTAAATAAGTCCTTCAGAGAAATAAGCTAAAAAAAATACATTGGGGCAGTTCAGAACAAATTGGCATTTATGACTTTTTTTCTGAGATGATGGACTTGTGTCTCACTGAGCAGATAGTTCAGATGACTGTGGACTAGACCAAACCCCAAGGAAAATGCTCTGACCTTGCATATGTGTGGGTATTTGGGCAGGGGTGTAGTTTCTCTCCACAAATCCCTAAAGTGATTCTAACTCATCAACACCATGAACTCTATGCTGCAGCTGGACGACTCTGCAGGTCAGTTTAAACAGTGGTGTACCCTACTGTCAACACCACAAACATCACTGTGGAAAAGGGAAATGAACTGACAATTAGTGTGATTTCTTCAAGCAAATTCTTATCGATAATTGATTGATTAATTGTTTACATCCCAAGTGAAAAGCAGCGCCTACTCATCAGGAAAAAGTGTTTTGTTTGGTGCATAGAGTGAGGTTTTTTTTTTAGGTAAACCTCTTAAGTAGCAAGAGTTTTAGTTGCTATTGCTTCACTTTTCCCTGTTCACTGCCATCAGTTTCATAGCAATTCTTTGTGTTGCCACATAATCCTAAAACCGATTAAGCAACTAAAGCCTGGTACTTGCTGACTTGATAAGATTGGTGAATAAATCTGCTTACATGTTAAAATTGTGTTTGTTCTTTATTTGTTCACAGATTGTTGAACAATACCAAGGTTTTGTCTGAAATAGAAAGGAATAAAATGTCTCCTAAGAATATATAAGTACATTACTTAAATAGAATATACTGATGAAAGTACAGCTGATTGAGCAGGACTATCTGACATTTTTGGACAGTCAGTATTTGCTTAATTTTGTCGTATATTCTTCTTGTATGAAATGTGATTGGTTGTGTGTGTCACCACCTCAAACAAGTGGGTTCAGTTATTGAAATGATAATACCTTTAGTTATAGTATATGATACAGACAGATTTGGTGTTTTGTGGACTGTTTCCTGACCAGAACTGCATATTTAATGTTCAGACAAAATAGTGGATCAATCATTTGTTCAAGTTTACAGCATTGAAATGAAAAAGTATATTTTCTGTTTTTGTAGCCAGTTTAGTGTTGTGTTTCCTACTTGTGTTGATTTATCATAGTATTTGGTTACATATATTATCTATTGTATATGTTCTTAATCTCACTTGTTTACTTTAACATGGTCGTTGTCTTTTTTGTCGCTTATTTTTTTCCCTTTTTTAATAACAAGTAGTAGGACTGAGTGATATAACGATATGTCACAAAATACTTTTTCCTCAATAGAAATATGAGACATGATTGATACAACATTGATAGAATTCATTCATCCGTATTTTGACAGACATAAGAACAGCCAATCATAATTCGGTAGTGCCACATCAAATCAATCAAGAGCTATTTCAAGTTAGGTTGATGCTCACAGCACGGGCATAAGAGCAGCTGCAGAACACAAGGTAATATTTGGGCTGCAACAGAAGATAATGACTGCTCCCCCAGGACAAAATTTATCAAGAACTTGGGAAACTGGGTTACTTACAACATGAAAGTGGACCAAACAAATACATGTAAAGAACACAAACAAAACAGAACACACAATCTGAGCAGGATGCATCCACAAGCAGGATCCATAATATTTGATGTACTGTCATAGACCTGGGGTGATGTGCCTGTGTGTGTGTGTGTGTGTGGGGGGGGGGGGGTTACACATCACAAGTTTCTGAAGCTTAGCATTCCCGGGGGGTCAATTAATATCGGTTAGAAATTGTGAACATTTTGTTTAATAAAAAGATTTTTATACTTTTTCACTATTTTTCACTAAGATCACTAATTCTGGTAACAAATCAAATTTCAGAATGCATTAAAGACCCACACAGCTGTATTAAAAACTTAAGCTGCAGAGTGATATTTGTTCGGAATATGTTGCATTTTTATTTCAATGTATCCATTTGACATTGACATAATAATGAATTCATTTTGTTTCTGTCCTCCTGTAAAACTGAAAGCTTTAAGATACATTTTTGGAATGAAGATTTTATTTATTTGGAGTTGATGGACAAATTTAATAGGCTTTTTTTTAAAAAATCTAAACCTTTTGCCTGGTGGTCAGATTTTTACATTAGTTTTAAATATATAAACCTGTTTAGTTGATTTGAAACTGTTCACATATAACCCAAAAATTGAGCTTGAAAAAAATAGTGACGTGATTTATATCATGATGCATATTGATATCATCTGATATGAAAAAAAATTGTCACATTTTTTTTTTTTCCCCACCCATCTCTTAGCCCTAGCAAATACTGTCAAACTTTCTTACATTGCCGAAAAAGTACCGGTAAATGATCAGATGCACAGACTCTCTTGATTTCTCCCATACTGAGCTGAAACGACAACATCGAGGACAGTGCTGTTCCACTCTTTCATCTTGTCTGGGTTGGTGTATGTAAATGAGTCAGACACATGCTAATGGTGATTTGCTCTCTAGGCGTGTGTTAAACTCATATCCAGTCATTGTGGCACTAATCACACCTTGAGATTTGTGGATGAATGAGTCACCTCAGATCTTTGGTGAATCCCACGGTCCTTCTTCTTGCCATGAAACCTTACATTTCGCTTTTTTCTGAGTATTAATTCCATCTGTTGAATATTTTAGCATAATTCCATTGCTGTAGCTCCTGTTTGTATGCTGTGGTGGGCGTGGTAGTAGCTTCTTGTAGCATGAGATTAACCTGAGAGCCTGTTTCCTGTAAGAATGCTCCCTCAGGGGGGCAAAAGTTTAACTTACCATCTGTGACCTGTTAAGCTCATCACTGCAGGAGGCACAAGACACTCTCCGAAGTTTGTCCCCTTGATTTATCAAAGATGGGCTTATTCAACTATATTTTTTGCATTTAGACACAAAATTCACAATATATTATTAGTAAAGAAATTCAAAATGAGCTAAAACTGTTTGACTTGATCTTTTCCTTCAGTCCTAATAGTGGACGGTGCTTATTATAGGCTAAGATTTACTGACTGTACTGATTTCAGGCAAATAAACATAGGACAAATCTGGGTGTCCATAAAACGTAAATAGAGATGCTGTAAAAGTCACACTGTGTAAGTTCTGGTAAGATTAGCCCCAGTTCCTTTTTTATTGAATTTTTCTTCACTATAAATACACATTCATCACATGGGTATGTGTGAACAGTGAGTCACAGCGAAAGCTTTTAGTGTTGTAGCCAAATCTGTTAAATCTAAAGAAACTTTGATTTTAAGTGGACACCATCATTGGTAACAAGCATTTAATATTTGATAGGCTGCACCACAATATTTAACCCTAAAGTAAATAAAAAAACATAAATAATGAGAGGAAAATGTATTAAAATGGTTTAACTGGTAGATGGATGAATGATGGAGTCATTTAAGTCAAATAATTGGCCGTACTCAATCATTTAATCAACTATTTGGGCTGACACTGAAGTAAATACTGCATTAAGTTAAACTTTTAAAGTTTGCTGAAACAGTTTGATAAATGTCATGCCCCTCAATGTGACTCAGATCTCCCTGAGTAATTGCATGAGTGTCAATCTCAGAACAAGGCTGTTTTTCGTAATCCTGAAAGAGAACCATTATTTGGAGATTTGAGGTTTTCTTGTGATGACTGCCATTGTTTAGCCTTCAAATCTGGAGTGTAGACAAGACCCTTGTCATGTAACCAGCCTCCAAACCAGTGTAACCCACAGTGCCCTGACGGTGGAGACAGAAAACCTGCCAGTGTCCCAAGTTAAAGTCCAAAATAGATTCAGTAACAGGAGTAACTTGTTTGGAGACTTTCTGGGCTTGGGAAATAAAAAAAAATGTAAATGCAGCAAAAATATTATGACTGGAGTTCCAGCATTACTCCACAAGTGGCCCTCCGCTCTCGCCTTTTGCTCCTGGTGGGGGGTGGAGGAGTCAGGGAGCCACCACACCCCCCACCACCCCTCTTTCTCCGTACCGGGGCCAACCGCAGGAATGTGAGCCGCTGTCAGGAAGCTGTAAAGTGCTGACGCGGAGGTCAGCGAGCGTTTACACACATGTGGCTTTACTTTCACAACTCCATTTGCCTTTTTCTGCTTTTCTCCTTCATCTCTACCTTGTATTTTTCTTACCTTATCTTCCTCATTCCTGACACCCACTTTCTTTATTATTATTTTCTCAACATGAAAGTCCTATGATGATGATGATGATGAGCGGGCCTGCACTCCCACCGGTCCATAGTTGACGTGCACAGCATTTGCTTGGAGTCAACATCTTAAAATGATGCTTAAAGAACAAGTCACTGGATTTGAATGTTTTTTCCACATCCAGTGACAAACCATTGTAGTCAGATAATGCGATCCTGGTTTTTACTCAGTGCAACCGAAATTGGATACAAAAACCTATTTCCTGAAGTTGATTGAGGATGCTCCCTTTGGCTTTGCCGAACAAACCAACAGAAGATTGATGTTTGCCTGCATTGGCAGGATTTACTCCTTTCATTGCCTGAAAATGTTGACCATCTGTTGCATAAAAAGACATGTACTGTGTCGCTCCAATACGAAAACCAAAGAGAAAAGACTCAAATTCAATGCGAAGCCTGAATAAAGTCCAGGAGGAGATTATATTCTAGAATCAACCCTCAACCTTTTAGAAAAATTCTCATTACTTTCTCCTTGATTTTCTTTTACAAATGTAATTTATTCCAAAAAGCCTATTATGGAGAACATGTTCTCTCTGTTGGCAGGTCAGTAAAGGTTGTGAAATGGTCATAAAAGCTAATGTTCACTTCAAAAAAATCAAAACACCTGCAGCAGACACAACAACAGTTACTGTGTCAGGGTCTGAATGTCCTGATCATGAGTGCTGTGATCTTTATTAACGGAGGTAAAGCTGCAGACCTGTCTTTTCCATCTCAGCTATGAATGTTCTGATTTCATTAGCTGTCCCGTTTTGTCTCAACTGCTTTTGAGAAAGCCCAGAAATTCCACAGAGTGCGACATAAAGGGCCAGCGCGAGCATGTGGTACTGCTCAGCTTCAGGAAACACTGGCCTCGGACAGTAGTATGAGCAGACTCTCCCCACTTGTTTTGACGGAGATGGTGAGGGCAGAGCTCTCTCTCTCTGTCTCTCTCTCTCTCTCTCTCTCTCTCTCTCTCTCTCTTCATCTGGTCTTCACATTCCACACAGAGCAGAATAAACCTCACACACCATCTCTATTTCAATCCTCATTTCTAATTTTCACCACTGCCATGTATCTTTAAGGGCGTATGACTTATTTTCTGAATATTTTAACCCTTTGAGTTTGATGACAGTTGATCTAGAGCACTGAGGAGCATGTTCAGTCACTCTCTACATGTCCTACTCTAGTTTGTGGTGGAACTTTTACACTTTTAGTATCTGATATTTAATTCATTTTTGCTGAATGTGTAGTACATGTTCAGTACAGTACATTGCAGGACAACATGAAACCTTTGCAGTTTCTTCAACATAACAAAAAGTACATCACCTCATTTAAGGAAGGTGAGGGTTTCTTAGAAGTTATATAATTACTATTACTAAGTTTAACCCATAAAGACCCAGTGGTACTTTTGTGGCATCTCTCAGATTCTTTTTTTCTTTCTCTTCAACCTTTAACTTGTTTATCACTGTATAATATAATATCATTATCGATATTTTACATCTTTTTCTGTGAAAATGAGGTATTTTCCGATATCTAATTGACTGATCATGTAGATGTTCATAAAGCTCAGATAAAGTTCATATTCAAAGTATCAGAAACGGTGAAAGATTTAGAACACAGGGAACAGCAGAGTTATGTTTTTGCTGGCATTTGTCTTTGTTTTTCTGTCTGTCTGATAGCAAGATAACTCAAAAAGTTATGGACTGATTTGGCTGACATTTTCAGGAAATGCTGATACTGACGCAAGGAATGGGGGGGGGGGGGGACTGTGTGACAGAAGTAAAAAAGGGGGGTGGGGGCTGATCTGCCTTGGTGGAGTCTGCATTCTCTGATTGCTTTTCTAGTTAAATGAAGTCATTGTTGCAGCGAGTTTAAGGCAGCTGGAAAAGTTTTGCTTGTGCTTCTCAGCGGCGCATGCGCACGAATGTCAGTGTTGGCATCACTCTGCTGTGAGCGCGCCTTCACGGGTGAATAAGCATCGCATGCGCACTGTACATGCATGTGAGGAGCAGAAAGCAAAGTTTAAGGAAATGATAATAATGACATTGTGCGATTTGTAGAAATATGTTTATTTTCAAACTTTTATTCATTTGTTTGTTTTAAGTTATTTGGGTAGAAAATACAGAACTGTAAACTTGTGTCATATTTGTATGCTACAAAATATTTTTATTATCTGTGTTGCCCCTGATATTCATGAGTCATGACACCAATCATTTATAAATATGGTCCACAATAATCACAATTGCACATTGTCAAAAAATCGTGCAGCATTAATAGATACGTTTAGTTGCTAGTGGATGTTATAGATTAAAGGTAGGGTAGGAGATTTTGGAAAACGGTTCCTGAAAGCTATATTTTGAAAGTATACACACCCATGCCTCTTTGTCAGCCCACCCCTCAAAACCACGCCTTCAAAAATACATCAACGTGCTACTGACTGGAGCGATCACAGAGATTCATGAGAATTCAACGTCAATTATCATCCTAAATAACAAAAATATAAGCAACATTCATCAGTTTGTGTCACATGAAGCTTAGCTAACAAAAGGTTTAGAAGCATGAAATAAACACGGATAAGGACAATGGTTTATGATGTTACACCAACAAAACCTCCTGGAACTGACAGGGTGAATATGATACCCATAACTGATTAGTATGTCCAAATATATAATCATAACTGTATCATCTTACCTATCAAGTAGAAACATGGTCACCTTAGCATTGGTTTCGAGCCTGTTTTCCTTTTTCAGTTGATGCCACCGCTGGAAAGCCGTACCCATTACCACCCTTGTCCTGTTCCGTTCTTCGCTCGACTTTCTCATGCCTGTAGCTTTTTCAAACACAGTTTTTACTTTGGTGTTGCTGCCGGTTGTCGTCTTTTCTGCCACAGCTGTTTATGTCAATGCACAGAAGGGGGAGGGAGGGGGGGGCTAAAATATTTGTTTTGCAAACATTCTATTTCAGTGCATGATATGGGTTGTGAAGAGGTTTTCAAGCAATATGGTAAAAAAACAAAATTCCAAAAAAGACTTTAAAGACCCCACCTTTAAAGGGATAGTTCATTATTTTTCACATGAATGTTACCGAATTGTACCGAATTTCACAAAACGGCTATGTTTGAATGAGTTATATATTTGCATCACAAAAGTAGTCCTGGCAGGTTTTCTGGGGTCAACAAAATACGTGTAACAATCAATGTGCGTTGTGACTGCCAACAGCTGTATGCCTGCACATAGCAGCCGCAAACACTGCCGAACAACTGATGAAAGTAGTTTGCTAAGGTGCACACTGTTAGCAATGACACATGCAATGATGCTATCGAGAGAAAGTATTTCAAAGCAATTACGAGGTGTGAGTTTTTGTTCCGTGACGGTTTTGTCATGCAAATAAATCACTCATTCAAACACATATTGTTTTGAGAAGAAGCACGTTTTAATTTCATGATCCCAGGAAACCTGCCGGGACTACTTTTGCTTTGACCAAAACCAGACCAAAACTCGATTCACAGGACACTGTTGGGGGTAAGTCACTGTTGGTGCACCAGAGTAAAGATGCTGATTCTATACAAATTCATGTGAAAAATAGTGAACTGTCCCTTTAAGTGAGTAGAGTGTAGTAACTTTGTGTCTTAAAAATGTTACATTCTTTCAGTCATATCTCACACAATAACAGTGATGGTTCTGTCTGGGCTCTGATTGTGATTATTGCATCAGTTCAGAGCGAGACCTTGACAGAGATGATGCTAAGGAAAGTACCCATTCCTTAAGTACCTCTTGTCCCTTGGAAAACTGAAAGAAGAATGTCAAATCAAGTCAAGTAAAGTTGAGTCTACACCCTGTGGTGGAAAAGAGTCATACCTCACATTTCTAGACTTTGAGGTGTTCGTCTGTTTGACTGGTTTCTGGATTGCAGTGCTTAGGTCTCCAGCAGTACTGTGAGTGTAGACAACTGTAGCGTCATCGCTCCTAACAGCCTGCTGATCTATATTGAGATTTTAAATCTTGTTAAATTACAATGTGTCTTTTTTTTTCCCCATTTCCTCTCGCCATCAGCACTTTCAGACAATGCTGAAGACCAAGCTAAATGTGCTGACGCTGAGGAAGGAGCCATTGCCAACGGTGATCTTTCATGAGCCCGAGGCCATTGAGCTGTGCTCCACCACACCACTTGCAAAGAGCCGAACCCATGCTGGATACAAGGTAAGATCACATGACCCTAATAATCCTTAAATCCAGGCCTGTCTCTGAATAGCAAATCCATAATAGCATTAATACACCACAAATCTGCTGCTTTTCCTTTTGTTTTCTGACCTAAGTTTCCACTTCTTACTTCGCTAACTTACAAAGTTTTTGTGTCTGAAACATGTCTTTGAATAATTATTTTAAATGTTTGTGTGTGGGCATATACATACGTGTGTGAGTTTTGGCATGGGTGTGTTTGTTTTCCTTCTCTCCTTGGCTCTACAGAGCGTCAGATGTAGAGTTTGATCCAATGAGTTGTTGCATTCACAGCCTATTATCTTTTCTCTGTCCTCAAAACAAAAACAAACACAGCTACAGATTAAAATAGCAGCCACGCTCTGTTATTACTCATAACACCTCCAACTGACTAACTGTGTCTTTGTGTATTTGCCTGTCTGTGCCTCAGTTTTATAAGAAAAACATTAAGTGAGAAGATTGTGGGCACATGAGGACCATCAGTGTCCCCGTGTAAAATACTTTATTTTGTTGTTGTTAAATAGTGTTTGCTGTGATTTATAACCTAGACAGAAAGGGAATCAAAGCTGTACCAACTTTATCAAAACTAGACAAAACATTTCATACCCTCCAATTAAAAGTTTCAGAAAAAAATGATGTTGAAATTATTGCCAAGAAACACAGTCACGGAACAAACCGTCCTGATGCTGGTCCTTATCAGACCACTGTACAGAAACACATGCACATGCACACACACACACACACACACACACACACACACACACTGCAGTACATGCCATCATATACTGCATGTGTACAATAAATGAAAACATGGCCAGTTGATAAAAGAAAAAACACAGAAACCTCATCAGCACTTTCCACAGGTTTAAAGTGAACATGAAGTGAAAGTGGGTTTGTTCGTCTTTACTTCCAGAGCACAGACACAGACAGACTGGAAGGAGGTCATAGTGTTCATCATTTGTTTAGCTGCCATATACTGAACTTTTTGTCGGGGCTGTGAAATCATATTTCTGACTAATATGGAGGTAATCCAAGCCAACTTAATCCACATCACAAAGAACTGAAAAAGGAAATACAAGAAAGTCACGTCTTATTTTATTGTGCCTCACGGGGCAACAGCTGCTTTGTGAAAGATGAGAAAAGGAGTAATGTAATATCATCATGGATGGGTTTTTTTACGCTGTGTTCTGAGTGCTTCTCTAAATGGACTGAGGCCTGCAGCGTGTTGTCCAGTTTATATTTCCAGTTCTATTTATTAATATACATCTATACATTATGAGTCAGTCAGTAGTCTCTTTTCCATTGGACATATATGCAAAACTTTACCAATATTTACTAAATGTTGCCCCCTCCCCTGTACTGTAATATCAGTTTTTCCATGGAATCACAAATGCAATGATTATATATGTATATATAATATTTATTTTATATATAATATTTTTTTATCGCAAGATGACACCAGGAGTCATTCCATAAACATGGTGATATTGTGTTGATTTACAGATATATTAATAATTATTATATATCATTATTGTATATTGTACTGAGTTAAATTAAAAAATAATAATTTCCTGGTGTGTCCACAAATACCGCACACAAGGTTTTCTTTAAAATTCAAACATTTACCAACATCCATATTGTGTGTGTGTGTGTGTGTGGTTTTGTTGTTGTTGGGTTTTTTTTTAATTCAGTTGTGAAAAAGGCCTTTCCATTGCAGTTTTAGATGATATGTGTTATGCCAGCACAAAAATGAGTTTTGGCTAAATTCTATATTTTTTTCCGTTAGGTACATTTTTATACACAAGTTATATTCACACAATTAAGGGTTAATGACAAAGCTACGAGTGAGAGCTTCAGCCTTTATCATTATTGATCAATCTTGTTTCCATGTCACTGAATTATTCAGACTGACAAACAGTTAATCCAAACCTTCACATTTAACTAGCTGATACAAGCGAGCATTGATGAAGAACAACAAAAAAACATAAAAACATACACAGATAAGTAAAACATGAACAGAAATAAGGTGTAAGGTGTGACATTTAGGAATCAAGAATCATAACTGAAAATCAGAATTTCATGACTTGGTATGTTCGTCTTCCTAATTTGGATACAAGTTTCAGTTCCCAATGCTTATGGTATTGTTAGTACGCATAAGCAACTATTCCCACAATGCATTGAGGCAGTCCATTGTGTGGAATGTCCCAGTTTGCATAAATGAATTTGTTTTTAAAATATATTTCCTCAAGTCAGTGAAATAATTTTCAGGCATGTGTCACAGATCACTGACTCTTCCGTTGAACGTGTCATACTTTCACACCTATTGTGTTTAATTACCAGCCATACAGCGGTCCTCCAACTGTCAGTCATCTTAGAAAATGACAGATGGTGCCATGATGGAGGATAAATATTGATGTGTAATTCCTAGGTGTACGTAACACCGAGTGGGACTTTGTTGTTTCTCTATGTCTAGTGTGAATCCTTCATGCACTCGATGCTCTTTCCAGCATTAGTGCAATTGCCAAGCCTTGTTGCCATGGATACCACTACAGCTATTCAGCAGAAAACCGACCACATGAAGGAAAAAAAAATAATTTCCCTCCTCTTTCTGCTGCCTCCTTATATGCAAGTCTGCCTGCCTCACCTTTGTCAGCTTGTGTAACTTCCTGTCTGAGTCACGACCTGCCTGTCTGCATATCTGTCTGCCCACCTCCTTCTGCACCTCTGCTTTCTGCTTCAAAATGCCAGGAGTTTGTTCTCAATATCAGAATAAGAGCAACGGGGGGAAAAAAAGAAAACTCCTCAAAAGGAAACAGTGGTCTTTTGTATTCATTACCATCCTTCCTTCTTGGCTTGGCTTGTTACAAAACGATACCGTTTATGATTCTCATGGAGTGTTTCATATTCCACCCATATTTTTTGCACTCTGTCCCCTCCTTTCTCACCCCTCTTTCTTTTTCTCAGCCCCCAGTTGTGTTCCCAGTTTACAGGCAGGCAGGAAGGCTGGCTGAGGGCTGCTCTCCTCCTGCCAAAGCTAACAGCTAGCAAGGATGAAAGGCCACCTCTCATTGCGCTGCTTGGCCTGCCGCTGTCAAAGCAGTCCACTCCACATCCATTGAGAAAATGTGTCTCTTTACAGCTACGCCAGCTTCCTAGTTATACTTCATAACAATGGTCAAATTGTTCTCGATTTGGCTCTAAAGGTTACTCATCTCCCATCTACTCAGTGGTGTTAGAAGAGAAATTTAATACAAAAAAAAAAATTACTTGAAGATTCTATTGTAGCTGTACAAGCTAAAAGAAAGTCTAAGTATTTGTTCTTCTTCGCTTTTCAATAAATTCATTCATTAATGCTGATGAGGTTCAGATTTTTGCAGGTTGTAGTTTAATGGTTGGTCGGTAACACTTTATAATACCTACACACAATCGACTATGTATTAACCATTTATTACCCATTTATAAATGGGTTGTTCATTATGTATTAACCATTTGTTACCTATTTGTTAATTTCTTGTAAAGGTTCATACTAGTGTAAATGTAAAATTAGATTATTTTTAACCAACAGGTGCAGTGTTTACAACTGTTTCTTTGTTTACCTGTAAAACAGAAATACAAACACTGCACCTGTTGATTAAAAATAATCTAATTTTACACTAGTGGAAGACATTAGTATGAACCTTTACAAGACATTAATAAATAGGTAACAAATGGTTTATAAATAATGAACAACCCATTTATAAATGGGTAATAAATAGTTAATACATAGTCAATTGTGTGTAGGTATTATAAAGTGTTTGCGGTTGGTCTATCAAAACTGGCCCATAGTTATTCCATAGAGACCCAAACAGCCACTGGTGACCAAAACTATCTACTGATCTTAAATGTTTATTCCCCATTGATCCACTAATCCTATCAATCCGTGCAAATAACTGATGTAAAACGCAGCTATTCATCTTTTCATGGTCATCAGATACGTTCAAAGGCGCCGTAGTCAACGCGGAAATACAGTCATCTTCCACAATGTTGATTCACCAGGAAAAACCGTGGTGTCTCATAAATGACAGTGGTTGGAGACACTTGTTTTATGTTCAGTTAGTGATGTATGTGACTGCTCAGCACGAAATCAGGCATAAGTCGCACTGACCCGTTCAGAGCTATAGCCAAATTTAGGCTGGAAGGCGATTTTTTTTTATGTGTGTTTACATTTTATCAAAAAACGGTACCTTAACACCTCTATTTTCAGTTCCCGTGATCATTACATTGAAATTCAATCAATAAAGGTGTTTATTGAGTCAATTATTTAAGCAGCGACAAAAGTTCAGGGATTGCTGAGCAAAGACAAAGCCGAATTCCACCTCTTTTCGCCGAACAAAACGATCTCCGTTCCGTGGGTAAACACCCAAGTGTTTGGTACGAGGAAAAAGCCTATATTGAATGCTCTTGTCCAATGGCGTAAGCCAAATTATTATAATACGTCGCACTTCTTTCCTATTATTATAATATATAAAACTTCTGTGACATGTCCATCAGAGTGTCCTTTAACATCTGTGAAAAATTTGTATCAATCGGATACAAATTATTATACGTTGCTAAAGACTTCCTACCCCAAAACAGTCCAAAACTTTGACGGCCAATTTCTCAAAAATGCAAATTGCAATATATGTCCAAATGTGGATATTAAAATTACCATAACTTTGGTTCTACTTGTGATAGAAACATAATTGTTTTCACCATCTTAAACCTTAGTTTCCACTCTACCAATCTACACAGATAACTCAGTTTTGATTTCCAGACACTTATGCCTGGTTTCGTGGTGGTGGATCACATATTTAGAAGAACAAGCCACGTTTCTGATATCACAGCACGATAATCAACTTTAATCTGAGCTTTTATGAACATCTACATGATCAGTCAATTAAATATGGGAAATACCTGATTTTCATTGGAAAAAAAAATACAGACGATAATATAAGAAATGGTGATAAATCACTTAAGGAATGTTAAATACAGAGGAAATTAACATTAGAACTCCCACAAAAGTAGTGCTGGGTTAATACATGCAATTACATGTTAGCCTTTGGCTGTAGATTTTGACTGCGTGTAAACATGTATACTGAAGTACACCACTGCTATCATGATACACACACATAACAGTGCCAATAGATGAGAAAACCTATCCTAACCTAACCCTAAATCTGTATCATTCTTAAATTATAGTCCACTCATGTGAGATTAAACTAAACACCCAGATTTGGTCATAAAATGATCCTATTACAAATGTGCTTCTGTTTGAGACAGTGTTTTTTGCTGAAGTTCTTATTGGCTGTTGCTCTTGCCATCCTTCTGCTCCTGTGCAGAGAAGTCGAAGCAGACACGGTGTGTGAATCACTCAGCGTGACATCATTCACACTCGACGCCCAGGACAGGCTGGTCCCTCCATGTCTTTATCTAATCTGTGAGGCAGAGAGCCTTTTTGTCTGTCTGTACTTGGTAGTCTGATGTCAGTCAGTGTGCTGGATGTTCTGTCTCTTCACTATTGAACAGAGAACACAACATGCAGTGATGACATTTAGATGATTACTAATGGTATCTCACCGGTCATCTCACCACTTTACTGATGGTGACCAGTGCTTCAAGTTCCTTTATTATATGTGTTTTCCTGTGTTTTGGATTGTCTTGTTCAGTCTTATTACTGTGTGTATTATGAACAAGTCATGGTTTTAATTTTATGTTTGTGTCTAAATTCACAAAACATTTGTTGAAATTATTGTTTAAAAGAGTAATAGTCATAATATACTGTGTAGGTCATATCCTTTAAAACAATAATAATTAAAAAAATAAAAAATCAGCACTTTACAAATGTTGTCAGCTTTTAAACACCATTGATAGCATCTCTCATTCAATAAAAGACTATAATATACTGTATAGTCCAGCTCAGGGGTCCTTGGGCAAAGACACTGAGCCCTGACTTAGTCTCCCAGTAGGACTGACGACCTTAGGATTCTAAGTTAATAAGTAAGGTTTTAATATAAGTATACTTTAATAAACATCTGAATTTTAAGTTCTGGAAACTTGTATCTTTTAACTTTAATCAACTTAAAATAATTGAGGCAATCGATTGCACTAATTTTTGGAGTTCTGCTAAGTTATTAATGTTTACAGTGTGGTTGTTGTTATTCTATTGGGTAACTATAAAGTCATCCTGCTGTTTCAAACATGAAACACTACACTCCAGATTAATAATAATAAAAAATAATAATAATAGTGACCCAGTAGTATAGTGAAATGTATTCATCTGTGTCCTCCATTGCAAAGAAAGCCTTCAGATATCGGTCATTTTTTTCTGCACAGCACAACAATGACAAATGTCACTGTTTTCTTTTCTCCAACTTCTTAGTAATTCTCTAGATGCACTGGAAAAAAACAAGTGTATTTTTCTCATTTCTAGTAAAAATGTGTCATCACACTTAAAATAAGACATAATTACCTAAAGAGTAACTTTTTAGTGAGATATATGATTAATGTATTTTTAGTCAATAGATCTTGAAAATCTTATTTCAAGAAATTTTTCAGAGATCATTTTTGCTTCTTCCATTGGGATATTTTTTCTTTGTTGTTGTTGCTGGACTTGAGTAAAAAAAAAATAAAATGTTGGATTCAGGAAAAAATATCTGCTAGTGGAAAAAGTGAAACTTATCTTAGTGAGATTTCTTGAAATACGATTTTCAAGTACTATTGTCTGAAAATAAGTTCACACGTATACAAACTAATCCAACTGAACTTCTTAAACAGTCACCACTTAAAGATAAAACATATAAGCTAAGGATGTCTTCTTTTGCCTGCAGACAGATTTGTTTTTCTATTTTGTCTTAAAATGTCTCTTTACATAGTAAAGGTTGATGACCCATAAGATAAGATAGACTTTATTGATCCCACAACGGGGAAATTCACATGTTACAGTAGCAGCGATGTGGAGCAAGAGAAGAAAACATATAGATAAATAAGTAAATATAGGCACACAAACACAGATATTGAGAAAAAGAAAAAAGACTAATATGCTATGTACACTATACAAAAAATAACAGTGTGAATATATATATATATATATATATATATATATATATATATATATATATATATATATATAATTGCACATAATATAATAGAGGAATTATTATTAATTATCATGCTCCAGCCCATTCATCACGAGTACATAGTTAAACAAAATATTGAAATATTGTACCGCTTCTCATGAAGTAATCATGTAATGTATTCTTCATAAATAAAATCTAAATAGAATTCGGTATGTAATCACCTGCACCTGCTTGAAGGTGATTACTGATGTATTCTGAAGAGAAAAAAAAATCCAACTTTTATGTCCCAACAGTGTAGTAACTGATTCAACATTACCTGTGTGTTCATCTGCTCCTTGTATGTTCATTTCAGTAACCTCTGTTCTTCTGCGTCCACATCCAGTGTTCAGTTAGTCACATGGTCCATTGCAGTACTCTGTTCACATGATGTTTTGTGTGACAGAAACTCCATTACTCTGACAGTCCAATCATTTGTTGATGCTCCTCCTCCACATCACTATCTTATCCTGATTTGTGTTTTTCATACAAGTCTGGGTTTAACATTGTTGTCATTACATTATGCTAATCTCATACAAACATATAGTGTGTTGTAAAAGCATTGAAAATTAAATGTCTGCTGAAAAAAAATATGTTTAAGTAATTAATTTCATTGTAATATTTGCACATTGTTTGAAACTACACATTTTGTAAACAATAAATATTACTGCAAAATATGTGCAAATAACTCATGTGTTGAATATACCTTTTTCTTTTTTAATTTCTAAATTAATTAGGAGCTGAGCATCAACAAACTGTAAACATTTAATTGTTTCTGCAGTATATGGCAATATTTCATTTCACAATACTCTATTGATATTACAAAGTACCATATTTATATTTTTAGGTATTTATTCAAATGTCTTTTGTTTATTCTTATAGTTATTTAACACAGTTGTACTAAATGTGACCCTCCAGCACAAAACCAGTCACTTGGGTCAAATTTCAGAAATCAAGATTTTCTATTTATCTGAAAGTTTATTAAAAATGCATGTGTGACACTAATTCAACCAATCAGAGGCCGTTTTTCAACAGCTCCCGAGCAACAAGGGATTTTGTTTACTCAAGAAGGCTTTGTTCTGAGGCCTCCCATTGGTTCAAATATATAATTATGTAGATTTCTATTCAAGGGTTGTCTAGAGGGAATCCTGATCTTTCCAACGGTACCAAACATGACGGGGAAATACCTAACATGAGCGTGACGGAAAGCTGTGTTTTGAGTCGATTTTTCTTTGTTTTAGGCTTAATTCAGTTGTTCAGTTAGTTGTTGTTCTTCCTAAAAGGCATGATTTGAATTACTTACGGTAGGACTTTTACAAAAACTCATAGTTAGAAGTGTTCAGAAGACATTTTACTTGGATTTTATGCATAAACTTCAAATTCGACAATTTTGACCCATATAACGTATTTGAGACTCTCGCAAGAAATCCTGCTGTTTTTGTGCTGGTTGGTCACAAATAATTATTTCAAACATCATAAAAGCACTGTTTCCTGTCTGAGAGGCATATAATCATTCCTTTATTGGGATAGCACAAAAATAATGTTAAGATGTTGGATGATTCAGTGACTGTACACGACTATAGCTTTTATCCACAACTAATAGAATATGAAAATCTGAGCAGGATCTTAAACTGTAAAGTCTGAAATATTTACAGGAGATCATAGATAACAGATCTACTTTTAAACATTATTGTGATACATCCCATGATGATCCTAGAATTATAATTGTATTTTATTGCTCAGTTCTTGCCAATCCACACTCCTCGTATCAATGCATAATCTGTTTACCTCTGGTTACAAGATGGACTCGTCCATGACTCAGGTTAACTGCACCTTGTCTGTACTGACATGTTTTCTTTTCAGTGGAGGAGCCAGACTGGGCTTCAAACCAGGGCTCCCCTCAGATCTACACTGATTGACCCAGGCTGTTTGGCTCCTTTCAGCAAAAACACTGAATGACATGGTTTCAATGGGCGAACCAGAATCCCTGTCCAGTTTAGGCATCATGTCTCTGTGTGACGGTCTGGCTCAGTCTCTCCACTGCACTCTTAAAGGTGACAGCCTATAATTAAAGGGTCCGTCAGTGCCAGATGTTGACATTTCTAAACTGAACAGTATGACGTAGTGTAACAGGTGACCAATTATAGCCTGTAACTTACTGACAGTCATGTCTCTAATGACTGTCTTTAAAAAGGTGTATGAAATGGTATTTAAAACACTTGAGTGCACTAACTGGTCAAAATATAAATACCTTTGGTAAATCACACACACACACACACACACACATATATATATATATATATATATATATATATATATATATATATATATATATATATATATATATATATATATATATATATATATATATATATATATATATATATATATATATATATATATATATATATATATATATATATATATATATATATATATATATATATATATATATATATATATATATATATATATGTGTGTGTGTGTGTGTGTGTAAATATAAATGTTTATACAGTAACACTAACATTCAACACTGTTTGGGATTATATTTCACATCACATGAATCACACACATGCACGTCATGGAGCTTTTTGTTGAACTTAATACAGAAATCCACCCTCTCTGTGCTATTTATATTTACAGTTGTAGTGAGCGCATTTGCTGTAACCAAGTTGCAATGGCAAAGGGGGAAAAAAAGACATTTACTGCACTTTTTTTTATGGCAGACACTGCAGCAGATTTGTGGCTTAGACCAAAATTTGCGGCACGTAATTGAAAAAGTTACTGGCATCAGTGTCACCAGTGTGAAACGTTAATGTGGAGCCCTGCTTAGATACTGTAAATGTCATTACCATGGTGGGTTATAGTGGGCTGTAGGAAGGATCTGTAGCCGTGAAAGCTTCTTTCATTCACACTGAGGTGTTCCTGTCCTGACGTACGTTGAAACACTCAGACTCTGTTTTGTGCTCACACATTTATTCACGTACACATAGCACTTTCTTCTCACCGTGCAATGCAAACAAGCGAATGCACAGCACTTGAAAAAAAATTAAAAATCGCACACACACACACACACACACACACACACACACACACACACACACACACCTCATCCATCTTTGCATGCCGTGGCAAGCGGAGCCAGCTGTACTGTGCTGATTCAATATGTTTAAAGGAATGTTAACAACCTCCTCAGGAATGCTGCATTCCCCAGCAGTGGATTTCCAGTTATGTTGGGGGATCCAGACACAGAGGCCTACCAAGGGAAAAGGCTGGGATAACCTGCCTCTGTGACTGTGGGGTGATTGAGTTTCACCTGTGGAACATACTCATCATCATTATCAGTGGTAGAATGGAACGTTTGACTCTTTTTAGTGTAAACTTGACAAACACTGGAAAAATCTAAATCTGAACACGGTCTATTTTTCTTGTTTCTAGTCCAAATAGCTCATTACACTTAAAATAAGATATAATCACTTAAAGAGCAACTTTTCAGTGAGATGGAAGCACTTCAATCTAATCTATTTTATTTCTGCAAATCATAGAAATAATGAAACAATTGAAAGAATTACTCAAAATATGAAATAAATACATAAAACTACAACAGTACTCTTAAATAAAACACTAAAATCAAACAATTAAAATTAATGAAATCAATAAAAATACACAAATAAATTGGCAGATTTATTTTTTGCTTAATTCAAGTAAAAAAAAAATCTGCCAGTGGAACAAATCAAACTTATCTTGGTAAGATTTCTTAAAGATCTATTGTCTAAAAATGTGTTTTTATACCTCACTGAAAAGTTACTCCTCAGGTAACGGTCTTATTTTAAAGGGATAGTTCACTATTTTTCACATGAATTTGTTTGGAATTAGAATTATTTTGTTGACCACAGGAAACCTGCCTTTCGCTTTGACCAAAACAAGACACTGTCGGGGGTAAGTCACTGTGGGTGCACCAGAGTAAAGACGCTGATGAGCTACAGATTCATGTGAAAAATAGTGAACTATCCCTTTAAGTGTGATGAGATAGTTTGACTAGAAATGAGAAAAATGCACTTGGTAAGAATTAGTTTTTTTTTCTGGTGTATGACTGCGACTAAGTACATTTGACGAGCAATATTTAAGTTTACGTGTCAAATGTTTGAAAGCACACAGTATTTTCACAGAAAGTCAATGATAGTGGTGTTTCTTTCACAGTGTCTTCAGACTTTATCTCAGCATCTTTGTCAAGATCAGCATTTTTTTGTCCTTGACCATTACATTTTGTTTTCATCTTTAGCTCGTCTGTTTTGGAACATTCTAATATTTCACTGTATCTTCTTCATATTTACCGGACAACACGTCCTGTGATGAATCCCATTTTTTTCCTTTCAGCTATTAAAGTACAATAGAATAGAATAAAATAGATGTGTATTTGCCATTTGTGCTGAACACATAGGGATTTTTGTGCAGTCAGTCCCAGAATCAAATCAAATAAAGTAAAAACACAAGACAAACACAGAACTGGATAAAAACAGCTACTATATAAAAATGGCTAGAAACCTGTCCATTCCCATAACATTACCATATGTATAAAACTGCATGAAACCTTATTTATGAACCCCATGAACGGTTTAAAAACCCAGGAGACAATAAATAAAAAAAACAACCATATTTTCACTTTGTTATCTAATCATTTGCCATTTGGAGAAAAAAAAAGAAAAACAGCAACACTTGTTGGAACAAAATCCAACAGAAAATAAAAAATAAAAAAAAGCAAACAGGCACAGATTGAGAGTTGGTCTGTGTGTTTTTGTCTGTGCCACCTGTTTGTCCTTGGACTAGTGTCTTAGAGAACGCCTAACAACAACAACAGCTTCCAGAAGTATTGCATACTGTCGATGCCTTCACATCCCAGTCTGTTCTCAGAGCTGATCCAACTGAACCCACATGCCTTTCACAACTTAACCGTGGGTTCAGCTCTCATCGTGTTTCCCTGTCATCTTATCTCTTTTCTCATCCCTTCCAAAGCCTCTCTCCACTGGGACAGGTATCTCCTCATTTAAGTGACCCTCCTCTTTTTCCCATCCCTCCCCCTCTTCCTTCCTCCTCTCTGCTGATAGCTCAACCAGCTGTGCTTTAACTCTACACCTCTCATATAGACATGGATGCCTGTGTCCTTACACGCAAACACATTCAGACTAACATACAGCGCTGTGTGCGGAGACAAAAGGACAGTGTGTTGTGTGCAAGTGGACCAGGACTTTCCTGTCTTCCTCCCAATCGACTGACTAGCAGGACTGCAGATGTTTTCTCTGTCTCCCACTGTGCGTCTTCTACTTTCTTCTTTCTGTCTTCTCCATTAGCTCGTCCTTCTATTCTCTCCATCTGTTTACAGCAACACGTTTGTCTTTAGTTTACAATGTTGGAAATGTTTGAGTCTTTTTGCCTCATTTATCATCCAAAACAGAAACAACTATTGGCATGTCCATAAAAACACATATGGCACAGTTCACTGTAAACATGTGAAGAATGAGGATATAAAGCTAAATATGTATTTACATGACTGTTACCGTACGTGTCTTTTTGTAGATGGTACTTGTTGGTTCCATTATGTGACTTCAAACTAAACAATTACTTGTACTTTTTTTTTAATTGTAAAATTGTTTTGTTGTTTTGCAGGATTGTGAAAGAGCGACATGGAAAAAAAAAAAAAAAACAGCATCAAAAAAACAGAATATGCTTAAAAGAATCAAATTGGCCAGATTTAATTGGGCAGAAAATTACACAAAACCAAGATGCAGTAATTTAAAGAAGTTGTCTTTATTATCAGTGACTAAAACAAAGTCATTCAGACAGACTTGATATTCTTAAAAAGTATTACTTTGGATGGTGTTGTGCAGTGTAGCTCTACTGCCTACAATATGTTATTAAGACAAAGTTGGATATATTTTCATACAGTTTGATAGATTAGAATCTACTCAAACATGTTTTTCATGCTTGTGGATATTATTTTTCTTATTTCCCAGAAGCTCAACTTTCTTACTGACTTGGGATTAGTTTGATGTTTGCAATGTGAATATCTCTTTAAAAGTTTCGCAACAAAAAGAGCATGTACTGTTTTGTTTTGTTGTTTTTTTTTAGTTGTGATATACCATATTATTCTTTATTGTCATCTTGAGGCCCGTGGTGGGTCCTGACCCACCATGTTCAGAGCCGCTGACTTCAAAGAGCTGACTGTTTAGATGTCTGTGCATGTGAATGCAGCGGCAGAGAATAGAAGAGGACAATGTCCTCCATAAACCAAGACCCAGTAATGGTGGCCACATGTCTCACCACACATGCAAATGCTTAACTAAGCTCCTCCCCTTTCTCTGGCATATTCACAAACACTCGCACTCCTTCTTTGTTTTTGTATCTTTCTAACAAAGCAGGTACAGATGTACAGTGTCTCACTCTTACACTATAGAAACTCTTCAAATCTTTACGTACATATTTAGTTTCTCCAGCTCCAATGTTTTTCTTCATCGGCCTCAGTTTCCACTATGTGTTATCTGTCTGGATTTCTATCAGTGATTTCTCCATTTTTCTCTGTAGCATTCCTCCTTTGCAGCCCCCAAGGCCTTTGTTCCTGTAGCTGACTTTTTTTTTTTTTTTTTTTTTTTTTTTTTGTATTTCAGCTTGTAATTTCTTCAGATGGAACCAATATTTCCATCTTGACGGTAAAGAACTGTTAACAATTAGCCATAAGACAGAGTATGGAGTGTAGAGGGGATGTGAGGATAGAAAAGAGGTGAGAGTAGAGGGAGAAACAGATGATGGGAGTGCAGGATTTTAGAAAGGGGGCGACAGAAAGAAGAGCGAGTGGAGGAAAGGGAGTTTGAGCATGGAGGAGAAAGAGGAGAAACACATGGAAAGTTGAAACAAAGGGGAGGACTCTACAGATCTCTGGAATGATTTAAGCCGCCTGCCTGACTTGCCAGTGCTGAGACGACTGGTGAACAGACTGCCAGAGGATCGGACGGCAGATGTGGTCTGGTCTGCGACTGATGGATTGATGGAACTGTTTTATCCAAAGCTTTATCTGCAGAAAGTCTAGTGACACACATATGCCATCGTTGGTTTCCTTCACGCACTACACAAAATCTCCTCTCTCAAACCCCCATTGCAAGATCATATATCTCTAGATTCTGGCTTAGAGCTTCAGAAAGCATCTTGTTTTTACACTGACAGTGAATTCAAGCTGAATCACATCTCTGTCGACTGAATTTATGATCATTTGACTCAGTGTGTGTGTCCATTGTTCCAATAATAACCCATGATTTGTACCTTTGGAAACAGTCGTGATACATTCATACGCTCTCACTAAGAAAGTGTGACACACATACTGTAGTTGTTAAAAATTACCCACTAACAATTTAATTTCATATAGTTTCATACTTTCACGAATCACTTGTGCTTCTGTTATTGTTTAGGAACTTAATATACTATGTTAAGGCTTTATTTTCATTTAGTGTTAACCTACAATCAAAAACAAAATCAAACTAAGATTATATTTTTCTACTTTTACTGTGGTTTGACATGCATTTTGGTTTAATATTTTTGCCTATGTCTGTAATGTCTGGCACAAAATCATCTTCATTCATGAACAGAGACATTAATCTGTCCATGCTGCAAATTAAAAAATATTACATAAACATGACGGAACGCTATTCGTGTATTGAACAGAAGTAATTGGAGTCAAAACAACATCATGTCTCATATGTTACTGATCTACTTTATGTTCTTTACACTTAATTTATGCCTTTGACTTTACTGTTCTAATTCTAAATGTCGATTCTTGTGCCACATTTCCTAGGACTGTCACCCCCATACTGAAACAATAGTATGGTTTATTTAGTTTACTTAGATCAGATGTGGCCCAATATACTTTTCTGCCCAGGGATCAGAGGTTTGCACTATGGCCAAAAACTTTCTCACAAACTTAATATGTTTGTGTAATGGTACAACAACCATGCGAAACAGAAGTTAGTTGTCTGATGTATGTTTAAAAAAATAAAGTATATATACATAAAACATGTAAGTCCAGGTTTTATTTGATGGCAGTATATATATATATATATATATATATATATATATATATATATATATATATATATATATATATATATATATGAGTGGATGGGGTATTCCCAAATGCAGTAAACTCTGCAGACAGTTTCACATACAGTAAAGTGTGTCTCCTTATTCATAAACTCACAGACAGTAAAGTTTCCTTATACAGATGCTATATTCACATACTGGCCACATTTTAATAGTAGGTGTAAATAGGGACAGTGTTGTCTGAGCCCTGAAGGAACAAACTCAAAGCAGTTGAATTGCATGATTCAAGCGCTGCTAACCATGAAATCTTGCAAGTCTAGTTTTAGCAAGTATTTTGGAGGTTTTTGTGGGATAGATAGCATTTTCTCTCTACTTTTTCACTTTTTGCTGGAGTAAATAATTACAAGAATGTAATTTATCTTCATATGCACTGACATTCCTACCTTATTTGTATGTCTTGATTGGATTATTTATAACCTACAAAACCAAATACACCTTTCACAGGGTAAAATCAGATCATTTCCTTCAGTCTAGATGTCAATGTCTGCCTGACAATAAAGACCCAAACATCCACTGTCAAACAAATCCATCTGCTGATGTAAAATGTTATGTACCTGTTGATGCACTAATCCTATCAATACATGTAAATAATAATTGCAAAAGGCAGTTTGTCTTGTTTTCATAGTCGGTGGTGAATCAATCAGAAGCTCTGTGGTGAATGTGGAAACCCAGTCATGTTCTTAGTTTAGTTTAATCTTTATTTGACAGGGACAGTGCACAACATACAACTGAGCCAAATTATACCCATAAGGCTAATTTTCATTTGTAGTCCCTGGACAGGAATTGATGACAAATAAAAAAACAAACAAAAAAACATTAGAATTAAGAATAACAAGGGATAAATTACAACAAACATGTTCTGGGTAGGATTATGTGCAGATATAAATACCCACTGCTTGTTGCAATGCCAAGTACATGATTTAAAAACAACATTAATTCACCAATAAAACTCATGGAGTTAGATCAATGACAGTGGAAGGACACACTTGGCTTATGTTCAGTTGATGATATATTTTACCAAAAAAAAGGATGTTTTTTTTCTCAAATTTTTTTCTGTTTTTGATATAACCACCCTCAGCTTTAATCTGAGCTTTACTCAACATTCACACAATCAATGAATCAAATGTGGGAAAATACATGATCTTCATTGGAAAAATTCAAAACACAGAGGACAATATTATAATAAATGGTGATAAAAGATTAAAAAAAAAGAGAAGCATTCATTGGGGAACTGACATAAAATGAGCACTGGGGTGGGTTACAGTAAGTCTGTCAGACTTTGACATGTGACAGGTGGAAATCATTTAAGCGGGTACATCCTACATCACTGAGACAGACAGGTAAAGCACTGTAGACGACAGAGGAACAGCTATAGAAACAAAAACTGGACAACACCCAGTTGCTTTTAGGGAAATCTGGCAAAGTAGTCAGCCTTCGCTCAACTAGGAAGCAAGCAATCAGAACAAATGATCGAAATTTAAACAAGTAATTCAATATCAAAATAGGAGAAGCAGAGAAAAAAAGTCCATAATGACTCTTTATTGCTGTTTGACATACAAACAGCACAGTGTGGATGGTTGATCTATCTTGGCGGAGTCCTGGCTTTGCTGCCTGGCTGAATGACTAACCGCTTTTTGGCTTCAAGAGGGTGTCAGTGTGGTTGACTTGCAAACCGCCCTGCCTTCAGGCTGCTCCGGCAGACCTGTGGCACTAGCTGAATGATGGATCCGGTGTAAAGACTGTATGTCCCACCCCACGGTCACCACTAATGAAAACCAGACACAGGGAGGCAGCTGCGTTCACTGACTACATGTCAGATTATTTCCTATAGAAACCTGAACTGGCATCATGTTGCACCACATGTGGGATATCCTGGGGGCTAATTCTGCTTCTGCATATAGGAAATGATTGCTAAACATTAGAGAGATGAACATTTTAATGACAATTAATAAGCAAATGAGGTGTTTGTGGGTATAATTTATGAAATTGTGTTTTTGTCATGCTTTCAGTTTTAGTTCAATTCTTTCTACTGTCTACAGATTCAACAAAGAAACTGATGTTTCTCCCTTTTCACTGTACATGAGAATAAGCATCTTTAACTGTCCTCCTAAAATGAACGAGGAAATGTAAAAATGTATCATTTTCAAGGAAACATTACTGCTCACTGCTTGAATTTTTGGTATTCCTGTGTAACCTTAGTGGTAGCTCCATCCCTTTATTGGTTTCATTTCCTTACAATTACAAAAGAAGCTCATATATTCAAGTGGTCACATGATTGAGTTTGTGGAGCATTTTCACAGAAAAGGAAATGAAGGAAAGATTGGATATTGGTCTACAGTTGGCTTAAATACTTGGTTCAAAAGTACACATCCTCCCCTACAATGGTCATTAATAACCCAGAAGGCCAGTATTAGAACTAGTGTTTTATTTGTCCATTCTTCGCTTTTTGTTATGTGAATATTAACTGTGCTTCACACTCAGGCATAAGGGATGGTAATATACCGTAACACTAGGTGTTAGTCATCATACAACATGAGACAACATGCACAATGGACAGATATAAGCAGCTCATTCCAAAGCCTCCTACAGACCATCCCCGAGGTTTATTGGCAGCCATACTGTTTGATAGGGTTTAAATGAACACAAACAACACATATGCATACTGTACAATGACCAAACTTAATGAATCTTGGACTACGGCCAGAAGTAAAGATGCAAGAATTAAATGTCTTTCTGTGCTACAGAAGCTGTGAATAAAGAAGCTAAGTTAATATGCACCCTATTACAATAATAGTATTAATGTGAATTGTAAAAATAATAATAATAATAAATAATAAAAATTATTATATATATATATATATATATATATATATATATATATATATTATAAAGTTGGGCGGAAGGAGAGAAAGGAGCCAGTAAAATAAGGAAATCTGTCTTGAAAAAAAAAGCTGGATGTCAGTGGTTTTAGCGGCATAAATGTATGTGTCACATATTGTCATTTAATGCTGACTTCCTATTGGTTGTTTAATATTAGTTTATATTGACTGCCAGATAATGGCAGTCTATGAACTTCTCTAATAGCATACTGTAGTCTTGTAATTCAGTGCTTTAATGATCTTAATGACAATAATACAAGTAGTATAGAATCATGTATTTGACTTATTATTTTTGTAGGAAGTGGAACTCTATTCTGGCATGGGTAAATTTTAATCAAAGCGGTGGGTTTGTGCCCCTGTTTTAATACTAGTGGTAAATGCTGCACCTTTTCCTTACATAAGATTCAGTGGTCAAACCGAGAAGCCGACTCCGAGTGACTGGCGGATTGTTCTCCACGCTGACTCTAAAAGATCTCATTCAAAAGTCACGGCAGAGAAGGAGGGCAGGTAGACTGGATAGTTGCAGACTAAACAAATGTCTGAAAGAACAGAAGCAGACAGATCATGTGATGAATAAAACAGGAAATGGGACTCAGTCATTTTCTGCTTTCCATGCATCAGTCTGATGTGGTTTGATCTGTTGTCTCCACAGTAAGGAGAAGGAATTAAAAAGACAGAAATATAATGCTGTTGATCATTTAAATGCTTTTGTAGAAGTGCGTTACCCTATAGACATCCTTAATATGCAGCAGATGCAGACAATGTCTACTCACAGTCATCATTGCGTCCATGTTATCTGCAGCCAGCTGTAATGAACTCTTCAGAGAGTGCGAAGAGTATTCCCCTGCTCCAGTATAAACACAGACAGGAGTGAAAACTCTTTGAGTGTTTGACTCGTAGCAGGCTCCTCCTCTGTGTATTTTTATAAAGCCATAAAGAACACCATGTAGAGAAAGCACACAAGTCAGCCATTATTCCTGGACTGCTTTCAGATTGGCCACGCTCCCATAGAAAACTCAGCTTTGTTCACCTCTTAACTCTCACTCACTTTATCCTCCTCATCTCCTCAGTCTATCGCTCTGCTGGTATGCAGTGTCATTACTATGGTATTCTATGGTCCTTGTTGCAGCCACAGCTCAAAACAGTGTTTTCTTCTCTTTTTGGGAAACGGCACACATGCAGTTTTCAGCTTGTCAGCACTGTTGCCACAAAAAAATTAGAAAAGCCTCTCATTGCTGCTGCTGGCTCTTACACATCTTTCTTAATTGTGACAGATTTCAAACACCCCAGTTTTGAGGTTAATTAACCTAATGATGTACACTGAATGTGGATTTAATTAGTTCTCACAGGAACATTATTTTTTACCCCACAGAAGAACTCTTTATAAAGCAATACTTTTAATATTGAAAACTGCCCAGGGGTATTGAAATTTAGGTCCAGCTTTGCTTTTTCACAGCTAATGTGTTCATTGTATTTTACCTCAGGATGTTGCCTCCATCACTGGATATGAATGTAAAACTGTGACTTCACCCATAAACCACTTAGCCTAGGGATTTTTTAGTACAGTATGAGAAGCAGTAAAGTTGCTGGATGCAGTTTTTATAGTCTTTCAAGTGGATTTAGCAAATATATGATCTTCTCAGATTACTGTGGTAATCTGAAAAGGTATACCATAGTATTAAAAATGCTGGTTCTTCTGTTGCAACACTGTTTAAAGAAAAACTCCTTCTTTTTTCCATTTGCAGCTGAGACTCCTTGTGTCTTCTTTTTTTTTTTTTTTTTTTGTACAGAAAAGTGATACAAGTGATGCTTTTGTCATTAGTCATTTACTGTAGTGGAAATATAAACCTGCTTTCATGTTAGTTTAATGGAATATGTGTGTGTCATTTCCTGCAGGTGACCTACCTGGGGAAGGTGACTATCTCCGGGAGCCAGTTCCTGTCTGGTTGCACAGAGTCAGCTGTGGTCGGTCTGGTGGATCGTCGAGCCTTGGCTCAACAGCAGGGGATCTGCCCCGGGGGCAGCTCTCTGCTGGAGATCCGACCCTTCCAGGTGCGTCTTCACCACCTGGATGAACACGGTGAGGCCTCGGTAACCATGGACACCTACCAGGTGGCACGGATTGCCTACTGCACAGCCGACCACAGCGTCAGACCCAATGTCTTTGCCTGGATCTACCGGGAGATCAATGACGACCTGTCCTTTCAGATGGACTGTCACGCTGTGGAGTGTGAAAGTAAGCTGGAGGCCAAGAAGCTGGCCCACTCAATGATGGAGGCCTTTCGCAAGACTTTCCACAGCATGCGCAGTGACGGCCGCATTCACAAGAGCGGTTCATCGGACGACTTTGCTGAGGACTCATCCAACCCTGAAGATTCTACCCCCGATGATGGTTGAACTGACGGACACCTTAACTCCTGATCCCCATCCTTACAAAGTGAGGGGTTACTGGAAGGATGGACAGTTTACCTGCTCTCTCATTCTCCTCTACTATCTATTTTCTGTTATAATTTGGAACAAAATCAACTGACCCTGTCAACCAAAACGCCCAGGATAATGAAGTAGCTTTTAAATAAAGGGAAGCTAAATGAACGACTGATATTTACATACAGGGATAGCAAAGTGCTGCCACTTTGAATAAATGGCCCTCGAAGACCTGTAAGGGCACCTCCGTGAACTCCCTCATGAGATTGACTAGACATTTCCATTTCCCGCCACTGTCACTTCTGCACCCAGCAAAGACACAGTTTGTGGTTCTTAAGCTTTTTTGTCTAGGGAACAACAAAATATAGTTGCTGTTCTTCAGATCCCAGCTCATGAAAACCTATTGCTACTCTTGCCATGTAGGGACCCAGCAGAAATAAGCCTGTGACTTATTTGGGTCCCAACTCAGAGTTTATGAGACTGTTGGAGCACATAAATTTGTTAACTGTTTAATTTTGTGGATCTCTGTTAAAATGCCTTTGACCTTGGTAATAGCAAGTGAGGATGTGAAAGAAAAGCTAAGACTTTAAGCACTACTCATATCATCACTATGGTACTTATATCCAAGTTGAACCCCAAAACAATTGGCCTGTATGGCTTTGCTCATGTGTGAGATGGAACTAGAAGAGTTGCTTCTGTCTCTGCTGAATAGATACTTAAAAATTATGAACATAGAGTATGTATAAAGCACCTGGGCCAATAAAGGTGCTATATATGTTACATTTTAAAGTTCTCAAATGGCTGAAAGTCTGGGCCTGTCTGCACACCTCAATCATTCACATCTGACTTCTGTTCTTAGTATACCAAATTTCGGGCTGTTTTCGCCTATCAGATTATGTGCCTCACTTTCCTCTCACATTACTTTGGTCTTTTACCCAGGTCTCAGTGTGTATGTATGGCCATGCGTGTGTGCGTTAACCTGTTTATGTGTGTGTTAATGTAATTGCGTATTTCTGCACTATGTGTATATGAATGTACACGTGAGTGCTTGCATCTCTGTGCGTGAAAGAGGAGAGAAAAAAAAGTACATTTAGCTGGAAATAAAGACTTGTCATTGCCCCAGAAGCATCCATTTTTGATGCTCAAGGCAGCCTTTTAAAATCAGACATGGTACTGTGACCATTTACCAGATTCTAAGTTTTCTTACTCTCATCTTATTAAAAAGGCTGCGTGAGTTTGATAGGCTGAATGTGTCCGTTTACGGAGACTGAGGTTGATCTTAAATCATAGCCGTCCAGGACAACGACTGACTCCTCCTCATCTCTGTTGAATGTATGATGAGTCCAACTTCACACTCCACACCATCCCCAGTCACTTCAGTCCACTCTAATCTCCTCATGCCATCTCCGTGGCAGTGCTTTGTTCTGTTGCCGCCCACAGACAGCTGTAAGCAACTCTGTCCCGCAGGCTGTCCCAGTAAGTCGGTGAAGGGTTTCACTCCACTCTGCAGCCCTGCATGGCCTGTCTGAGCAACTATAGGACCAATGTGAGTGGGGAAAAAAAAAACTCATCAGAGCTCCATGCCACTTTCCCCTTTTCTAGCTGGACTGTATTGAACAGACTGGACTATTTCAGCAGGAACAGTCTGTGATCATTGTGACCCAGACAGAAGCAGACAGCTCTGTTGAGCACACACACTCAGATATACACACCTACATACAGTATGATTATACATATGTACACACACATTGTATTTGAATCTCGCTCAATAAGCTTATGTAAATTCCAATGTATCACTTTCCAAATATTACAGCATAAATGTTAATAGTTATTTTAAATAATAATTATAAAAAAAGTTGCAAACCATCATACAATACAGAAACAGTGTTATAAAGCCTACTGTGAATAATAAGTGGAGAGCCTGACAGTGGTGAGTGTGTGTGTGTGCGTTTGGAAAAGATTGTATGTGCTGGAAAGTGTGGTGAGGGGTGTGTATGGACAGGCCAGAGGGGGAGAATGTTTATAAAGCTGTAGATTACTGTGTCATGTCTGTCTGAAAGCTCAGACGCGCTTTAAATGTTTCAAAATGTTACCTTAAGTGTTTTCTATACAGTGTTTGCAAAGATCAAGAAACAATTGCATATAAAGTATTTACCAAGACCAAGTATGTGTTGGTGTGGTCTGTTTTGTTTCATCTGTCTCCTTCTTTCTGTCCCAAGTTTCAGGCTAAAACAGATTTTTCATTCTTAAAACTGTTTGATTTTAACTCACTGGATTCCCTGCTGTGGATGTGTGTGGGAGGAGAAACACAAAAGCATGTTCAGTTTCAGATGATGCTCTGACAAGATGCCAAGACAGATGCAAAGCCTAATCACACGCTTTATTCCATGTTCACATGTGTTGCTGCAGACTGGAATGTGAAGTTTGCCATTTAAGCTAGTTGGATAAAATTTGTTGTAGTGAACTGTATTTTAAGAAATGTTTTGAAGTGCTACAATCCATATAACACAGAAGCAATTCATCTCTTTCATAGGGTCATAAATGCCATGACTTTGAAGAGCTGAAACTACTCATAAGCAGGTGAGTGTGTCCCGCTTCAGTTTTACATGATACCTCCTCTATCCCACTGTCCAGAACTACTAACGATTATACCTTTTATGAGATTTTCAAGCATGTTTCATGTTTAAGTGTGACAGCCACAGCTTTTTAAGTCTTCTAAAGGATGTTTTGACTCTCCTCATTCCTTGCATTCCTCAAACTTCTCAGATCTTTCTTTTATTGTTCTGTTGTGCCTCTCGTCCACCAGAATGTTGCAGCCTGTTCTCTTCAAAAGTGGCCACATCAATAACAAGATAACTAGCTGCCTACTGCTCCATGGCTGGCCATCATTTTGCAGCTTAAGAGCTGCAGAGAATTGGAGGCAAAATGGATGCTGTGAAGAATGTTAATATGTTTGAATGAGAACACTGCCTCCCTCTGGCAACTAGAACAACAGTCTGTGCTTTGAACATTTCCTTCAAAAAGGCCTTTCCTCATCATAGTACAACTTATGATGTGAAGCACCGCTCTACATTTTATGGTAGAAAGAAAACAGATTGTTTTATCTGATACCAATGCAAGCACTGCCAAAGTATTTGTGCATCCGACCAATTTTCTGCACCAGACACATTTACAGAACTGAACAGATACCAATTTTGTTTTAATTTCCTAATTAGACCAATGGGAAACAGGATAAATGTTTTTTGGCCTTTTGAACCATATTCAATGCATATAATCTGTCCTGTGTATGTTTTATAACAAAGCCTTCTGCCTCCGCCCCTTCTGTTCACTGTACACAAGACTTACTGTTTAGATGCCCTTTTTTATTGAAGCTCTGCTGCACACACACCGACCGATTGCTCTCTACTGTGCTTCTGTGTCTGTCTGACCCACTTCCAGCAGTGCATCAGCAGAGAGGGGCCCTGTGGGCCCCAGAAAGAGGCCACCCCAGCAGCCTGCATCTCTACTCCATTGAGGCATCACTCAGTCAGTCAGCTCACAATACCATACTGTTACTGCTCCAGCTGGCTGCTCTTCCTCCTCTGTGTCCAAAACTGCATGTGTATCCACCCGCCAAGGGCCCACATGCTTGAGGTCCAGCTAGGGAGGAAAGCGATGCCAATACTGGCTTCTGATCAGCCTCCACTCATTTGCTCACTATCTCTGCTTTCTTTTTCCTCCATGCTACCTCCCACAGGCAGGGGGCCCGGGCCTCTTGGAGGGCGACTGGAGTGGAGTACTGTAAACATATGTGTGAAGTTGACCAGGCACTCTACACATTCTTTCTCCCTTTGGATTGAATGACAAAGCATACTTTGAATTACATAAGGAGCAAATAGAAAGTTAACAGAAGCCAGCAGGATTATAGATTTTGAGGAATCTGGAAATCAGGGAAAAGTGCATTGGTTTTGATAAATGAGTTGAAAATAGGAAACAACTATAAGATGTTTAGATATGAAATTAGATGTATTATACAGTACATGCAGTAGTATACATATAAGAATAGATAGTATTTTGTACATAGGACTCTTATTCAGTCTTATTTAAGTTTCAATCACTGTAGTTTGATAAGAATGTTGTATTTCTAAGGAAACTGTCAAACAAAACCTAATTATATCGAAAACACTATTTATCAAAGGTCAACATTTGGAAAAAAAAAAGTGTAAAAACACAGTTCATTTAATGTAAAATTTGGGTTTTCTGTAGCTGGATGGTGAAGAAGCTCCAGTGAGACCAAATAGATCCCTTCTCAGCCTCCTGCTGAACTAGTCCCCCAAGTCTTAAATTTAGGATATTGTTATCATGAAATATGTGTCCTGCTGGGGGTATTTCACCTGCCACTCACGACCCAAGACTCCTGACTCTGTATTTACTTAAGCCCTGTAGATTTGTTGCACATCTCTCTTGTAATACACTTACAGTCAGACAGATGAGATGCTGCGCTGAATTTCTTTCAACAGGAAATGACTGGACTGTGATCCAGCAGGAGCTGGTTTGGAAGAACAAGGGATAAGGGTTTGAGGGAAAAACAGGCTAAAACTGATCCTGAAGGAATGTCAGCAGCTCAGCAAAATCCTTCTGTGTACCATTTTGATGTTATTTAAAATATGGTGTCTGCAAAAACACCTGTTACTGTTTAGAGTTTAATACAACTAAAGAAATTCAGTGAAGGTACAAAGCTGTGAGTATTTGTCTAAATCCTGACAGCATGTGATCTGATTAGATATATGATTTTAAAGCCTGTAAACATATACCAACGTCTATGTAAAATGGACATTTTCATCTGTTATCATTTTAAAAACAAGCTAAACTAAACTAAACTAAACACATTTGAGCTCATTTAAGCTTTTAGGTTTTATCCCAATGCAAATGTGTATTATAGGTTTTAGCAACAAAAAAATAAAACATGCTTTAACCCTAGTTTAATGCAAAAATGTATCATAGATTTAAGTTAAAACATGCATAGTGACCATTTTCTATGGTTAACTGCCAAAATACACACAGAGAAATAAAAAGAGGTGGAGGCACAGAGGAAAATAGAAAGGAATACATGTGGATAGAAGAAGAAGGAAAAAACGAAAACGATGAATAGGTGACAAGAGTTAAGACAAGGCTCATCTGGTTGGGCATCTTGCACCCAGATGTTGAGGGAAGGGTTGGGTAATCCAGTGCTGTCATATCCTGGCCAGTTATGCCAAAAACACAGCTTGGAAAATAAACAACTGACCAAACTGTCTGTTCAGATATGTGTGAGGTCCTAGAAAATGATAGATGTTGTATCTGTGTGCATAGAATCTCCAGTTGACAGTAGAACCAGATGATTTTCCATTTGTGTCCACATGGTGTCACCATAGCTCAGCATTTAAAGACTGTCACACTTTGTTCTTTAAGAAGAGACTGGTATGAGTGGGATTAAAGTAATGAAACTGCATTAAATGTAAGCCTTTTTAAGAATCTGATATTTGTAAAAAAAAGTAATGCTAATTGTTGAATTCATTCTGGTTGGCAGCCTGGTGTATCATTTAAAGAAAGAGCTATAATTTTTTTATCGCTCTGAATCAAGCAGAGTAAGAAATTGAACTAAAGTGTATGTTTTTTTCCTCCCTCTATTTTCTTTTTCATCTTTTACATGTTCCATAAAAATAGCATCACTAAAATATGTTGAAAATATCTGAATATGAATACATTCAGCGGGGTAAATGTTCTGAAATTGTGAAATGTCATGCTAATATTTGTCTGTTATCAGTCACTACAGGGTTCCATTATTGACAATGTCATGGATTCTGGATCAATGCCCATTCATGTTTGTTTCCCTTCCCATATGTCAAAGCCTTTGAGAAGAGCACAAAGATGAGATCACTGAGCATTGATGGCATATCATGACAGCAGATCAAGCTTCAATGGGTGATTAATCCACAATTCAGCACTCAGCCTGCCTGCACTGACCCACTTACATGCACGAACACATCATCAACATGAGAATTGTCTTGTGCAGTGGTGTATTTTATAACTTTGGTTTGTCTGTGGGTTTTAAAGTAGCCTCAGTTTTGACCTGGGCCTCTGCAGATTGGAGGGAGCATTCAGGCTTTGACATTTAGCTGTTCTGTCTGAAGTAGCAGGCGGCCTGTGCAACTCAGTTGGTTTCATCCCGAAGCCCAGAAGCTTTGTGTGTGGCTGCAGAGACGAGACAGAGAAGGTATAGAATGTCTTCAAAACATCTCTGAACACAGGATGGATTTCACAGTGGTCTGTTATCATTTCATCAGCGTGTGTGTGTGTGTGTGTGTGTTTGTACATATGTGAGACAGTTTCATAACTTTAATCTGAGATTGGAAATGGATTTCATATCTGAGGGATAGAAACAACATACTGTATTTACAGCATAAATATGAACCCTTACATGACACTGGACCTGTTCTTAGAGTTTAGAGAAAGTCTGAGATGAGATAGTGATGTGGATTTATTCATTTTCAATAAGGTGTATTGTTATTTATAAACCTCCACAGAGCACATGAAAGAAAATCTGTTGTTATTCATTGCAAATAATATCCTAGAAATTGATCCCCCCCCCCCCTATTTTATGAACACACTTACCGAACCTTACAGTAAAAAAAATATTATTTCTAAAGTCAAACCAGGTTAAATGCAATTCAGTGCCAACTTGAAACAGAATATACCCTTCATTATAATAATCAGACCAGAAGACATGAAAGGATTTACATATTACTGGCACTGGTGTCATAATCACTGCCAGTTTTGTGATATTTGTTGTGAACATTTCATTTATCCCAGCGCTGTCATTACTACTGTTTGACTGTAGCTTTTCAATGTTTTCTAATAAGCTGCATTTTGTCTTGAAAACATGCTGGAACAACGTATTATACATATAACCCCATGGTAAAATCTACTAAACAACCCTACATTTTGCTGTGGTTATTACAAAATGCAGTCAAGGATTTTCTCTATGGAATTTGTATGTTCTTGTCATATCTGCAGGATGCTCTGACATTTACTTTGAAATTACCCATATATGTGAACGCCATCATTCAACATGTCCAGGTTGAATTTCATTGCATTTTTAAGATAAATGTGATTCTGATCCTTTTTTTTAATGTGTGTATTTAACTCATAAATACCCACTGCTACTTTAGTGGCAGTTTGTAAATGATATTCCATCTATATCTTAAGTGATTTCTTAAATTAACACCATTTATTCTAATGTTATGCTCTGTATTTAGCCTTTTTATGTATATAAATAGGTATTTTCCTATATTTAATTTATTGTTCATGGTAGTGGGGTATGACCCTTCTGTGTGGAGTTTGTTCTTCCTGTGTTTGCATGAGTTCTCTCCTTATACTCCGGTTTCCTCTCACCATCTAAAGACATGCACTGATAGGTTAAATAGTTAATCTAAATTGACCATAGGTGTAAACATGAGTGACTCTTTGTCTTGTGTCATGATTATTTGTTTGCCTTCACCCAAACGTAGCCGGGATAAGCTCCACTGATCCTGATGACCCTAGTGAGGATAAAATGGGTTCAGAAAAATGAATGAGTGAATGTTCATGTTTATTAAAGGTGAGCTTAAAGTTGAGTTATTATATCAAAAACCAGAAAAACTGTAAAAAAAAAAAAAAAAAAAAAAAGAAAAAGAAAAGAAATTTTTTCTGCAAAACATATCATTGACTGAATATAAAACAAGTGTTTCCATCCACTGTCATTGATCCAAACTCCATGGGTTTAATCAATATTGTAGAAAATGTCACTATGGAGCCTCTGAATGTCCAAATGGGTTATATCTGATGACCATGAAAAGATGACAAACTGCATTTTATACAAGCTATGTACATGTATTGATAGGATTAATGCTTCAACAGGTATTAAACACTTTAGATCAGTAGATGGTTTTATAGGTTAAAACAAAGAGAAGAGTCAAATATAACACCAGACTAATTTAATATATGAAACGTTTGTTCATTCATCCATTCATTTGAATCCTCTGGAGTGTTGAAAACTTTACTTAATTGTTGGTTACACTCTATCATTACATTGTCATCAAGAAAATATGTTAATATTCATTCTGAAAGGCTGTGAGATTTATGTGCATATTTATGTTTTTTTGTGAGTCATACAAGTCTGTCTCTATATAAGATTAATTGTCTACACACTGTATGATGTCAAAATGTGACTTACCAAAAGTTGTTTCATTATGTAAAAGGTTCTGAGTGTAAGATTTGGTGGCAGCTGATGTTTAAATTGCAGATTACAGTCTAGCTGAGCACCTCACCTGTTCACCCTCTTCGAAAGAAACTTGAAAGGTTGTCATTAGGGCCATTTTTTTGTCCATTTTGGTGATAAAAAAAAAAAGATAATAACTGTGTGGCACATCTACACATAACATGTAGAAGAAGAGAAAACCTTACCAACTGTTAAAACATGACCTGTTCCCTTCAGCTGCAAAAAAAATATTCTCACTTCCAATACAGATCCTTGGTCACATTTTAACTCAAAAGAGGCAGTTTTTTCCTGACACAAGGAGTATGTCAGCATAAGTCTAGACAATATCATGATCAAAATAATTTACTCAAAGGTGTAGTGTGAAAGGTTGTGTGTTCTATGATGAACTAGAAAAGCACTCTGAGAACGCAGACCTCCACCAAGGGAGACCCCTTCTGTATATCACACTATAACTTAATCAATACTGGATATATTATCATAATATTACATGCACTGAGGTATATATACATATGACGAAATGATCAATATTGCAAAAGGTCAAAGGTCAATGTTGCATTATTGGCTCTAATTCATGAATGGTTGTCATAGAAACCTGAGATTGCCACAAAATAGGAGCGAGATTAGGCATTCTCTGAATACTTGTTTTTATTTATTTGGTAACAGAGATGAATATTTGAACAATATCAGTCACTACATTGAGCCTGTTTGCATTAAACTTATCAGAAATTTAAAGTTACAACTTTTCCAGTGAAATCCTTGTCCATTCTCCAAACCTAAACTCTTGGTCTAGTTTAGTGACAGACCACTATGGCAGTAGATTTGTTTTTTGCACATCCTTAAAATGAGTCCAACAACATAGACCCAATAACTCCAATAACATTACTTACAGCGACTACATGTTCTAACCTGAAAAAAAAAGACACCCAGAAGTGATCCCATGCCCCCCTGGCAAGCCTTCACGCCCCACCTAGGGGATCTGCCCCATAGTTTGGGAAACACTGCTCTAAACAAACCAGCATTCTTTCACTGATTTATTGGCTATGCACTTGTGTTGGCCTTTCTATCCACTGAGCATCTCCACACAGTCCACTCAGAAAAACAGAGAAAATCAAAGGGTCCACTTTGGCGATGAGGCAGTGGTTCATTTAGAGACATGTGTTCAGGATGACTCCACAGTGAGTGGACCAGAGTACAGCAGAATCTGCTCTGTAATCAGGTACAGGATGTCTGCTGTCAGAACATACGACTGAGCATCGTAGCTCTGTCAGATGTAATAACGATCACCAACCTCTGCCTCCACTGTGTACGTGGGCTAATCACCCTCTCCTCTGTTTTCTACAGTTGGACTGACAAGGTCACAGGTCACTCTTTTTCAATGAGGCATATGAGCCAGATTTAAAGAAGTCAGGATTTACTCCTTTAGCACCTTTGCAGCTTTCATTCTCCTTTGTAATAGTTGGTTACATAGCGGACGAAAAGTAAGTTAGAACATTAGAAATAGTTTGGTTCAGTAATTATTGTTTGATTCATGACAAAAATATGCAGTTTTGATTTCTACTTTTGTACCTCATCACAGTTGCAGAGTTGTACTTTTTTTTTTTTTTTTTTTTTTACAGTTACTTAAATAAAGGAGTTATTACAGTTATCCACCTGTGGATCGAGGTGTAGGAGGTATTTTCCATTTTCCCAGCACATTGAGCAACAGGATCTACTTTTTTCATCACCTTCAACCTCTTGGTTCACCGTAAAACAGAACACACACAGCTTTGGAAACACATGATCACACACACATGCAATTTCACACGCAAACACACACCTCTGAGAGCTTTTCTTTCAGCACCAGTAGGAAGAGGGCTGCACTGAGATGTGACATGTTGACAGTCGAATGTGGACAGCCCAGATGGGGACGGTCCAGGAAGTCAACAAGAATACAAGCGCAGACAAATAGGTGTCCTTGGAAAATAAGGATAAAGGCAGCTGACAGGGTATTTGGTAACAGAATATCCTTAGTGATGACAGACAAATGGAAACACACAGCCTTAGCATTCTTCATTTTCAGCATCTCTGAGTTAAAAGTCAAAAGTAATGAAACACTTAATCCTTTATTTGGCAAGTGACTGTAACTTACATTAAGTTTTATGCTCCACTGTAAAAGAAATCCTGTTGTTTTTATGAAAGAAAAAATAATAAAAAAAAACTGGCAGCTGTGGTTCCCAGAGTAGTCCTGTAAAAAAACACATGAAACTATAAACATATTTACAGAGTAACATATAGATTTAACATTTTAAACATAGAGTGTAAAATGTAAATGGACTGCACTTTACATAGACCTGCATGGCTAAGTTAGGAGCAATTAAGGGTTCAGTGTCTTCACAGTTTTTAAAGGACACCTCAACATGTGAACAGTAAGACAGGATTCAAACTGCCAACTCTGGTCATTGGACACCCTGCTCCACCAAATAAACCACAGCCACCTGTTATTTTGCACATTTAAAATCTTAAATTGTCAAATATTTACTTCTTTATTATTTTTTATTTAAAACAATATTTTGACATTGTACTTTTGCACTTTAAACAGCACCACATTGTTTATCAATTTACAGTTTTATTTTCTCCAAACAATAGAAATACATAATAATTTTGCATTGTATGTCAATTTACAGGTTTTTTAGGGTTCAGTTTTACAAATAGGTGAGACGGTGGTGCAGTGGTTAGCACTCATACCTCACAGCAAGAAGGTTTTAGGTTTGATTCCAACACCAGTCAGTGGGACCTTTCTGTGTAGAGTGTACATGGGTTCTTCACCTCGTCCAAACACATGCACTGACAAGTCAGTTGGTTACTCTACAATGGCCCATACAGTAGGTGTGAATGTGAGAGTGATTGTTTATCTCTATAAACCCTGTGATGTACCCTGCCTTCACCCCTAAGTAGCTGGGATAGGCTCCATCTGACCCCAATGACCCTAGTGTGGATAAAGTGGGTTCAGAAAATGGATACAATTCAGTTTTTAAAATTTGATTTCAATTCGACAGCCATTTTTTTCAGTGCATTCTACATTTGAATTTTATATATCATAATTAGTCTTGTACTATTTGTTTCCTTGTTTGTATTTGTACAGCGTACATGGGTGTTTTGAAAGGTAAAAGTAAAATGTATTATTATTATTATTATTATTATTGGTAATTAAAATGGTGATGCAGTGGTTAGCACTCGTTCCTCACAGCCTGGATCGATTCCCACACCAGACCTTTCTGTGTGGAGTTTGCATGTTCTCCCTGTGTTTGTGTGGGTTTTCTCCAGGTACTCCAGTTTCTTCCCACCATCCAAACACGTGCACTGATAGGTTAATTGGTTAATGTAAATTGTCCATAGGTGTGAATGTGAGAGTGATTGTTTGTCTATATATGTTCAGCCGTGAGATGAACTGGAGACTCATACTGGGTGTACCACGCCTTCACCCATCATAGCTGGATTAGGCCCCCTATGACCCCTGTGACCCTAGTGAGGATAAAGTGGGTTTGGATGATGAGATGAGATGAAATATGGGGCAAGAAGCATGTTGGTTTTTATAACATTATACAGTGATTCAGTCATTTTATAGACCTTTTGAGTGGTTTTTGTCAGTTGTTTTATTGCATGTGTTTAGTTTTTAGTAAGTGCTGTTCATATCACTGACAATGAGGTAGATGACAATGTCCAGGAATACATTAAGGTTGAAATTGTAATTTTACAGCATTTTAATGACTGCCTAATAAATGATTAAATAACATTTACATTAAACCTATCAAGGCCAGAATGAAAAATAATAACAGTATATTTTGAAAAAATCTGAACCTAGAAAATTCTAACCATTGAACATGAAAAAACTTATTTGGATTTTATTGGCTTAAGGCTCATGTACCTGCTCCATTATCTAAACTTGAACCAAGTAAAAGTATACGACTACTGAGACATTTTTTGAGAGAGTTACTGAGACATTTTTTTTCTACCATGGCACATAAAAACTATCATTACTTTGACTGATTGTTTAATTATGTTTTGTTCTACAGGGAAGACTTGACATTAAAAGATGACTCTATGGATCAAATCATGATGGCTCAGTGAGTAAAAAAGGTTCATTTAAGTAAAAATATATTTAAGATTATTGAAATGTAGTTAAAGTCTAGTCCAACTATGATATTTTTAGAGCATCTGCTTCTGAAAAGGAGCTAATTTGATGGTTCCTTTGGGGAAAATGAAGGCTGAGCTAATTAAAAAGCAAATCAATATGTTTACTGGTGACAAATTCATTAAATCATTGGTGTCGCTTCACCGACTTAATAAGTGAAATGAGCCTGTGTTTAAATGAACAAATACTACTGTTAAACACCATTTAACAAACAGATTTATATTTTAGAAGATATAATAGACAAGTCGACCATTATATTCTTTAATATATTTCAAGAATAATAAAAATAATCTCTAAATAACAGTAGTTTTCTTCCAAGACATGAATTATTGAGGCTGCTTCACCTTTCACAAAAGAAAAATAAAACATAGTCTTCACAAGTATTCAGTTCAGGAACATAAATTTGTGAGGGAGTAAAAGGTTGGACATTATGTTCAAATATTGTCTCATAAGGTTGAAGCCAGGACACATCTACTAAGTGACCTTCCTCCCACACTGAGAGTCCACGTCTCTGTGACTCAAAGTCTGACTAAATCTGCTTTGGGTTCTCCAAACACCCAGAGTATTTTATTTACCAAAAGTGAAAACCTATTGTCTGTTTGAAATCAGAACCCCTGGAGGTCTTTGGAAGGGTGGGGGATAGTAATAATGTGAGCTTCAGTTCTATTTTCTGTGGATATGCATAGACCAGTTTAGTATGAAATGTAGAACAGAAAATGTTCCTATTGTGCAGAACGAATGAGATCACCTTCAAAAAACTCATGTGAACCACATTCATGCCATTATGATACTTATGTGATACGTATGATATCACATTTCCAGACTTAACATATGCAGCATTCAGGCAGAAACAGTACTTTATAGTCATTAAGTATTTCATTGCATCATCATGAAGTAACACACACACACACACACACACACACACACACACACACACATATGTATATATATATATATATATATATATATATATATATATATATATATATATATATATATATATATATATATATATATATATATATATATATGTGTGTGTGTGTGTGTGTGTGTGTGTATGTATATCCTTACACTCCAACAGAACAGGGAAATTAAACATATTTAAAATCTTATTAATTGGTTATTCATGCACATTCCTAGTATATAATCCTATTCTAAGAAGCCTGAGAGCAAGATCTTAAAACTGGTATTAGCAAAACAGACTGGACTCAAGTTTTGAAGAACATTAACTCATCTTCAATGTGTGCATGGCAGCCTCTTATTCAGGTTAAAGTGGTACACTGAGCTCATATTTATAAATACAAACTAGTAAGAAGTTACACTCATATTGATGCAACATGTGATAGATGTAAATTGGAGGAAGCCACTTTAATACATATATTTTGAATTGTCCCAAGATGCACTGTTACAAAATACACTACTGTCTCCCATTGGGTGAAAGATGTACTGTATCATCTTAAACTAGAGAAAATTGCATTTGTGCTGAGACGCTGGAAACTAATTTTTAATCAGGCGTGGGACCTTTTATGGTTATGTATGTAAACAAAGCAAGAGGGTGCTTTTATCTCGCTTGACATCGATAATTTCTGTATAAAGGGAATGTGTATGTTGAAAAATAAACTTATCAAGCTTCTAACATTTCTACCTAACATTCTTTCCAGTGTGAAACAAATATACATAAACAGAAATGAACCAGGGTCATAACAAAAATGTCACATCTGTTTGTTTGAAAAAGTCATTTTGAGAATGTAAGGAGTATACAATACAGATATTTATAAAAACAATATAGGGAGTTAATGTAAAAATTTGCCAGAAAAAGAAATAGTCAAAGTACAGATACTTAAAAAAATTTACTTAATTACAATAATGAAGTACATTTACTTAGTTACCTCCCATCTAAGCCTCCTTCATTAATTAACTTAAAGGATTGCATTGTTGGGTTCTATCCCCAAAATCACTGTTGTCCTTGAGGAGTTACATTTGCTCCTCTTGACATGTGACTTATTAATAAGACATTGTCCTTGGTCTCATCTCTAGGTGTCACAGCTCGCTCAACACATGAATAAATAAGGCATGGAAACTGCTTCAGGGGAACAGACAATGACAGGAAAACACAGAGGCAGCACTTGAACCAAATGGACTTTTCTCATGAATAATAATGTATCTTTGGATAATTTAAGGTATACAGGCAAAGACAAATCTCCCATCAAATAGGGGATTCTTTTTCACCTCTGGAAGGCTTCCACAGCTTCATGGGGATCGAATCTTCAGTTTCAGATTGAGTCCTTTCGCTTGCAGAAAAGTCCTTGTTATCACTGCATGTCAAAATCTGGTCATTAAAATCCAAACGTACCACCATGTCGGTTCACACATCAACCTGTTGAACAAGTGACATTATTAGTCAAATATAATCACCTAACCTTCAGCTGGAATAAAACAAATGTCACTTCCTTTTCCTCTAGTAGACTGCCAATACCTACTCCTCACTCTCACTACACTTATTTAACAGTATTGGATTCCTTGCCTCTTCCTCCTCCTCCTCCTCCTCCTCCTCCTCCTCCTCCTCCTGACCTTTCTGTGTGATTACATCACAATTCCCCATCAGTGCTCTGACATTTCCTTGCCTACCCTCTGTGTCCATTACAGGCCACATGGGAGCAAACAACAAGGGTGGGAAGTTCAGAGACCAAACTAGCACTTGCCTTGTTTGTTTCAACAGTGAAGGGGTTCCTGAAGGAAAGGAGAGCATGTTATGTTACTCTGTAGCTCAGGTCTAAGGAACTCTCTGATGCACCATGGACTAAAGAACAAAAGGTGAACAGTGTTTCAAAGACATGAATGCAAACAAATCAAATAGTCTAAAGGACAGGTTACAGGTTCGTGACCTTTGATTAGAAAGGGTTGGTGAAAGGTAGCATTAGTGGGTTTTTACATATAATGATAAAACACTGCAGGTGCTACAGTACAGTACAGTGCTAGGGCTGTAAAAATGTTTTTTCTGCAGTACACTGGTCCCTCGTTTATCTCAGGGGGTTACATTCTATAATCTGTGAAGTAGTGCTTCCATTACAGGACTGTAGTGACTTTACAGCACCTGAACACCATAGCAGTCACAGCAATTTACTTCTGTGTTATCTGCTCAGGGAATTGTTGATAAATTCACTCATTTCATGTTGTCTTGTCTGAATTTTTACGTTTGCGACCAAAGACCGAATCTCCTGGACTGACCATGGTGTAGCATTATGGTCTGTCATCATGTAGATTAATGTATCAATATATTTACCACCAATCGGTTGTTTGATTGGTCAGTGTCTGTAGGGTTTATATGTCACCTTTTAGTATCATTTGGAACCTGGGCACAGCTTTATCAGGACCAATCAAGACACAGAACACGGTGCATGTCATTGCGCTGTAAAAAATAAACACAATAAAATAAATAAATAAAGAAGTCATGCAAATCCTTCCTCTACTACAACAGAGCCAGTCAATCTAGTTCATAGTCTAAGTTCATTGTTCACCAAATAGGTGACAGATGGCTGTTTTGGAAAACGTCACTGCACAGCAGTGGTTACATATGATTTAATTTCTAAAAAATACTGACTTTGGACATATATTGATTCCTCACTAGACATGTTTCAATCATTGTCTACCTCACACTGAGCCAGTATCACTGATCGATGCGAGACTGTTACCTAAGGTGATATATTTTCTGTCTAATCACTGAAAAAGGAAAGTCTTTTCCAGTTTACAGCTTGACCTCTGTCAGTGTGACAAATCAGTGTAGAACTTTAATGTGTTAAATCTATGGTGGTTCATCAGTCTATCTGTCTTATTAGTCCTCTGCATCTTTTTTTTTGGGATGACTGCTTATACCAAATAAAAAGTCAGCATCACATACACTTCACAGAATGGTATTCATGAAGCACTGATGTTAAGTATTCAAGATGTTATGTTTTGTAACACAAGCTGGCCAAGCAGAAAATATAACTTTTATGAATCATCTCTGTGCGTGTGCATGTAGTTGGAAGGCATATATATTTTCTGTGGGTTCTGATGGGGGGTGGTGTAAACATGACACATCCATGGGGCTCAACATTTGTGAGGGGCCCATGGGACAACATCTATCTATCTATCTATCTATCTATCTATCTATCTATCTATCTATCTATCTATCTATCTATCTATCTATCTATCTATCTATCTATCTATCTATCTATCTATCTATCTATCTATCTATCTATCTATCTATCTATCTATCTATCTATCTATCTATCTATCTATCTATCTATCTATCTATCTATCTATCTATCTATCTATCTATCTATCTATCTATCTATCTATCTATCTATCTATCTATCTACAGACAGACAGACAAAGAGAGAGTCTTTGTTTGAGTGATAGTTCCTCTAAATGTCCACAGTCTGTCTTTTGTCTCCTGTGGGGTTCTGGTCCACTCTTCCTGGACCAAAGCCTTCAGCCGGGTCCATTTAGATGGTCTCCTACCCATCATTCAGGTCTTCACCTCCTCCACAGAGAGGTGTAGAAGTGAGGATTTGGACATTGGAAGGCTCCAACAGATCAACAATGTACCACATTTTTATGAAAGAGCACATGTTTGGTAGCAGTGTCTGAATATGTAATAAAATAGTAACAAATACCAAGATTCTACAGTAATGATACTGCACCCCAGGCCTAACTCTGGGACCCCCTGACTCTCTATCAGATATTGGGATGAAGGTTGCTTCACCCAGCTAAAAATCAAAGTAACTAAGTTCTTTCTTCGTGTCCTCAGATGCTTTTAGAGCCCTCGCATGTTCTCTCATCCAGTAGCAGACATGTTTATTCACCCTGCAGTTATGATACCAAAGCTACTGTACCAGAAGACAAGCTTATATTTTATGCCCTCTGTGGTCCAGATAACAAAGCAAAACAGGAGGGCTGATGATGGGTTGTGAGACATGTCTGAAGAGAAAATTATGAGCTCCAGAAATCTTTCTCTGTCTGTCTCCATTCTTCTGTCTCACACACTCACTCCATTTGAAAATACACACTCATGAGCAAAGCTGTGCTATCTGGAGAGAGTCAGACTGAGGCACCTGACACACTGTCTGGGTGTCAAGGGTCCCTTACCCATTCTCTATGAGAGACCTGAGAGAAATCATGCATTGCTCCTGACTAATAATAAAAAGATTGGTAAGCATAGAGATAAGAACACATACTGAGCAACACCATGGGGCTCCTGGGGATTTGAGAGGATATATTCAAGACCTTTCAGGCTAAATTCTATTTCATGATACTATTTGTTTGATTTAAAGACCACATGAAACTCAGATCTGCCTCAAAATCCATTAAGTCTTAGGTAAAAATGTGTTTTTGCAATGATAAAAAATATTCAAGGGGTGGGGTTTGTTGAGCCTGACACCACTTATGATAGTATTTTACTGATCTGATCCACTTGAGATTAATTTGGTCTCTATGTGGAACCTGAACTAAAATTATTATTATATCTTCAGTGTAATTTTTGCATTTTATAAATTCATCAGGGCCAGCCTGTGGACTCTTTGGTGGGCTGGATTTGACCCCTGGGCCACATGTTTGAGACCTCTGCATTACAGCATATTCTATAGGAACATACTGTATGTCATGGATATTTATGTTTGGTGTTTATTATTATTTCATGCACTGTGTACAATTTGTGTACATTTGTATGCATACATTTGATATCGGGATGTTCCGGGACCAGGGGAAACCAATTTTGTTACATCTCATGTGCTGGAATGACAATAAATAAAGAATCCTTGAATCTTTGAACAATAAGACCAGTGCACAAAAAATGTAGGTTTTAAAAATGTATAAACAAAATGAAAACATGTAAAAGTAAAAAGCTCATTTAAAAATATGAAAATAAATACATAAATAAATTACCTCTGAGATGCAATGAGATAGATCTGTAACACATCACAGATGATAAAATACATTTATGCAGTGACATCTGCATTGACCTAGAACAAATGACAGTGATTAAAATAGACATAAATAACAAACTGACCTAAATGAATACATGATGAGGGAAATACCTCATGACAACTGTTGCTCACTTGTGCAGTACTGTATGTTTAAGGACAACTTGGCAGTCATGTAAATATAGACAGAAAATACAGAGAATTTAAGTTCCTTCAGACCATCCCTGCCTCAGCAGCATGTGTATTTGTAGTTGTGTTCCACACTGTGCGACCATATCAATAAAAGAGGTAGGTGGACTTTCCAGACTCTGCAAAACGCTGCCTGTTGGCAATGCACAGAGTGTTTGTGGCAACACAGTGCATGAAAAGCCATTCATTTTCCTGCTGAGTGGTGCAGTTAGCCTTCTGACAGGCCAGACACCCAGGTTAGAGACAGAGTGAGGGGCTCCAGAAGCATGCAGAGGAGAGGCGGCAGGAAGAGAAAGAACACAGGAGAGAGAGAGAGAGAGAGAGACAGAAAGAGACAGAGAAAGAGAGAGAGACAGAAGGAGAGAGAGAGAAAAGAGAGAGAGAGAAAGAGAGAGAGAGACAGAAAGAGAGAGAGAGAGAGAGAAAGAGAGAGACAGAAAGAGAGAGAGAGAAAAGAGAGAGAGAGAGAGAAAGAGAGAGAGAGACAGAAAGAGAAAGAGCGAGACAGAAAGAGAAAGAGCGAGACAGAAAGAGAGAGAGAGAGAGAATAGGGACCTCAAATTAAGGGTTAATGAAGTCCAGCAATCTTCAAGGGCAGATTACTCATCTCATAACAAGCTTACGCCTTCAACCCCTCTCACTCCCCACCCCCCCCTTCTCCTGTTGACTCTCATTACCAACAATCACAACTGATTACCACATCTATGTTTATACCCCAAGGTACCCAGACCTACTACATTTTATGAAAATGCACATGCTTAAAACACTGTGGTGACTCACACTGTTGGTAAGAATTCAATAAAGGCACTGAAGTCCTCTGTGTTGGTGAAATCACGTGCAGAAGGGTTTTAATATGAAGAGGATAAACCCAACAGAGCTGTGGGTTTAACTTTAAAGAAGGTATAAAGGGTCAGACTATTCCATACTATGACACTAATGTGTGTAGATCTGTGAACAGGCTTAGAGTGGCCTCTGTGTAGGAGGTTATGTTTTACCTCGCGTTTGTTTGTTTGTCTGTCTGTCTGTTTGTTTGTCTGTTTGTTTGTTTGTTTGTTTGTTTGTTTTTCAGCAAGATAACTCAAAAAGGGTTAGGGTTAGGCTTTCAAAGATGATTTATAATGCGTCAAGGAAGAAACCATTCAATTTTGAACTACAAAGGTCAAAGGTCAAGGTCACTGTCAAGTGAATCCTTCTTCTTGCTGTGCTTTAACCCTCACTTGATGGGCAAATACCAAAACTGAACATTTAACTGGGTTCCACTCAAAATAAGCAGGCCTTTTTTGGATTCTTTATCCTTTTTTATTTTATCTTCAGTTTTCTTTAGCCAGGCATTTACAGGTGAAAAACCTTAAACAGGAAAACAGCAACATCCACCAATCAGCACAATTTGTATGAAACAAGCACACAGGACCAAAAATATTATATTATTAAACCACTATCAAAAAGACACACATATATATATATATATATATATATATATATATATATATATATATATACACTGTATATATATATATATATATATATATATATATATATATATATATATATATATATATATATATATATATATATATATATATATATATACATACACACATATATATACATATACACATATACATACATATATATACACATATATATATATTAATACAAAATATACAATAAATAGATATTTCAATTACAAATTGGTATAAAGCTTTACATGATATTTGAATAAATCCACCATAAGCATTAAAGTGCAAATTTAGAACTACTGAAGGCATATATATATATAAATAAATAAGTTCAAATTATAAGCTCAACAGCTCAAGTGTTATAAAGATATGTTATAATCCAGTTAAGTAGGTCAAATTTAATTTTTTAATTATAATTTTTTTTTTATGTTCTCATTTGGATGAAACACATGCAAGGGGTGGGACCATCTGTTTTATCACGTGCCCCCCCCTTTTTTTTCCCCTAACCCTAACCAAGTTGTTTATAAACCTAAACAAACCACAGGTATTAACGTATCATAATCTAAATGCAACAGTTGAATACATGTATCTTTTATGCTATCAACAGTACAGTATATTGTGTTTGCAAATTTCATGCAAATGTTATTTTGGGAGCGAGTAGAAATCAATATACCTAACAAAAAAAACAGCCATTTTAAACCCAGAGAATATTTTTTCCTCTCCAATGTTGTCTTTCCAACAATTTCCACTCAACAGAATATTTATATCAGTGTTCTCACTTGTGTCTCACCCTCATGATGAAAATATTTCAGTGAGTTGAAGAATTGTTTCTAACTAAGGAGTCTCTGTTTGCTTCCCCAAAGGTGGATCTACCAACGAAAAAAAAAAAAAAAAAAAATCTCACAATGACGTAACCATAAGATAAGGTTATGGTCAATATTTTTTTTTTATTATTGACATTCACTGTGAGTTTGTTTTTTTCTTCATTGTATTTTCTTTTTTCTTTTATTGTGCATCAGCTACCTACATCGTTTGCCTCAGATTAACTCACATTTTGGTTGGAAGTGTTTGTACAAATGTTCACATGGAGACAGGAATCTATTTGTCATTTAGTATCTGTGTTCTTTGAGGCATGTGTTGGAGAATGTCTTGACATACACTGATTGAAAACTGGACTTGCACTTGTGACAGATGACGTGACAAGGCACATGTTGAGAAGTTACATTTGATTTATGAAATATGATTGGTTATTATTTTAATTTAATATATGCCAGTCATCACAAATCAGTCTCCAAAGAAATAAAAACATGAAAGGAATGGTAAATGGAGTAAACTATTGAAATGCCACCCACTGTTATTGTTGATTTATGGGGTTGAAACTGCTTGTAGAACTTTTCATGCCAGATAGATGAACAAAAGTCCATATGACTTAAAGTCAACACTTTCATGGTCTGAACAGATTTGTCTTTCATTAATTCATGGACTTAGTTAATACTCAGGACATGCTTATTGTTTGCATATGTGTGACTTATTCCGACTTCTGCTGTGAGTCTGCGGTAATGATAATCTCATGTAAACAACACAAACAGATGGAGTCACATTCAGATACTGTTCAGTAATTAGGTGGATTCATGTTTGCTTGTGTGTTTTTTAACAGACATCAGCCTACACGGATAATGAACAGGTGCTCTTCCATAAAGCAAATGTCACGTATCGGATGAGTATGGATAGTTTTAAGACTGTACAAAACTTTAATCTGGATTGTTCTCTATGTATCATTTTAAATGACAAAGAAATTGCTTTTGTATTTTGGGAAAAAAAATCACTCACTCCACTTTTGTAGTTTCATCTTTCAAGTTAGATGCAATTTCTTGATATATTTTCTGGCCCCTGTCTAGGCCCCCACCTGTGTGGCCTATATGCAGATCTCACCTGGGAAGCCTTTATTAGCCTTTGTCTAGGGTCATTGTTTAATTGATGACAGATCTCAGAAACGTATTTGGAGTATATGCACACTTTCTTAATCTAAAGGGGAAGTTGAATTAATCATTGTAACAATCAATAGAAAATGTTTTGGAGGATAAAATGATAATTGAACTTTTAGAGAAAGACATGATCTAAACTTCATTCAGGATACTTAAGGTCTCAATCTACTATTCAGTTTTGCAAAGAAACAAAAATGCCAATGCAAATACGATGAGGTGTGACTGCAGGACATAAAGAAAACATTTTACAGGTTTCAGTATGGTTGGTGAAGATAACACAGCGGAGTAATTCTAGTGTTGTGCACAAAATGCTGCTTTACAAAGGCCCTTTAGACAGGGTTTATCTGATATTTTGCTCCTATTGGAAATCCCAGTTTGTGTCTGAGTATATAAAAGAAACTAAAGCACAAAAGCAGCAGGACCAGCCCCTGCTGTGCACACCATTGGTTTGTCTGTGCCAATGTTATAAAATGTATTGGGTTGGCTTTACTGAGACCGGTGTCAGCTCTCTGTGAAAAACCTTCCCAGAACTTAAACTCCACAGGGGAAGCTGACAGGAAGGTTAATAAGAGTGGCCCTCGAAGGCACAAGGACACCTTAGAGTGGTAACCTAGATATTACACAAGATAAATAATTGTTCAGTCTGTGAAAACACTCCATATATTTGGACGTTGTGGATTCTTTAGTTGCTTGAATAACCTTGTATATCCATGTTTTTTCTTCATAATGGATCTACAGCGTGCTTAACCTTCTAACTTCCCCATAAAACCTTCACTTTAAAACATCAGTTAATTGTTGTGGTCTGAGACATATATGAACATAATGCCATACCAGTGATTCATCTGACTTCTGTGAATGAGTGTGTCTGTAACCTGCAGGTTTTGTACATTTTATTCACATAAAATAACTGTAATAACCTCTTACCATTCTGAGGTGATTTTGCTTAAACCGCCTGAAAATACCTCTTCAAATTAAATGACCATACCGATAAAAGAAACTGCTCTTTGTAAAGGGAACACCCTGTAGTTGGAACTAAAATACTTAATTTTGCTGTTTATTTCATAGGTAAAAAGCTGTAACTTTTTTTTTTTTTTTTGTGTGAAAACAAGGGTGTATAAAGCTGTATTTGGGTAGGCATGGACTGAAACACATTTACTAACAGACCAATGTCTTGGTACATTACAGTACAAATTTGAGAACTTTATTTGTAAAAATTGTCAATTTTAAAGCATTTTTCTATGGTTATATTTATATGTTTTACAGAGGGGGAATTTTGGGAATTCTCAATTTTTCCAAAGTGGTTATTTAGTAGCTTCAATTGGATTTTTTTGGGAAAAAATTAATAGCTGTTGAATGCTTCAAATATAAAAATTGCAGAGAATAAATATTTCGCATACATTTTACCATGGTCAGTGCTAAAATAAACTTGTATTCTTGTCCAAAAAACACCATTGTCATATATCCTGGTGTCCACCTGTCACCACTGATTATAAATATGAACATCAATAGATGATTGAAAAGACAACAAATTGTTGACTTTCATTTAATGTGTGACAAGTAGAGGTACATTAATGTGGCAGCTGTGTACAATATGTAGCAGAAGTAAGAATGTCAGCTCTCTCTAAAAAAAATAAAATAAAATTAAATTAAATTGCATCCTGGTTACAAGTGTCATCATATCATTATAACCACCAAGCTAACCTAGTGGGAAATCTGGGAAAACATGAGAGCAAATTGCCATGTCTATAGTACTATATTCACTAAATGTAATTTCCTACACTAATATTTAGCATTAATGCCCCTTCCTTGATGCCTCTGGCTGTAGCTGCAGTCAGACTACAAGTAACGCCACAGTAATTGATGACTAAGTGCTATAACTGCAGTAAAAGGAAGGAAAAGTGCTGCAAATAAAAGCAAACAAAGTGGAACTAAGTGAGATGATGTTGTCAAAGTCTTAGATGAATTATCAGGGTAATTAATCTGTCCTAATAAAATGACTGTGTTTTGTGTATATGTCACAATAAGCCTTTTCTATTTAAGTTTTGGTTCTGTTTTAAGTTCTGTGTGTGTCAAGGAAGTGTTAAAAATAGTCAACCCTTGAATGAAAACTTAACACAATGGGAACATTTGATCCTAGCACCTTGGTTGATGTGTTTTCTGACCTGCTTTTGAAGACTTTTGAAGCAGTAAATGAACAGTAGTCTTGAGCTCATTGTCATGGCACCAGGCAGCGTCTTATCACTTGTCACTGAGACGATGGATGGTACATAACACATACTCCTAAAACTGTCCCATGATGAATGGTCCCAATTATGGCCGTGACCTTTCTCTGTTTCTCACTCTTCCTCCCTGACTCCTTTCATATTCTTTATGTTAGTCTGTTTATTTGCCTACTGCCCATTTGACTCCCTTTTCTCCATTCTTTTAGCCTTTGTCTCTTTTTTTTTTCCCCTTAATGAATGTTTGCAAGCCTTTCCATTGCAACATTCTTTTCATTCTTACTCTTTTCCACAATTCTTTGACATTTTTTGCACTTCCCCTCTGATGTTCTATTTGACATTAAAAGTAAATGAACCAGAAAGCTATTTTTGATGCATTTTTGCCTCATGAAATCTGGCATAAACAGAGTTCACACGCAAGCACAAAGAAAATCACAGATGTTTGGACGATGCAGAAGAAAATATACTTGTGCTTACCAATGCAGAAACTCATTTCCCGCCTCAGACTGTAGTGCTCCTGGACTGTGAATTGTAAAAGAGAAAAACAAATGTTACAATTTCTTCTACCGGTGACGCTGAATGAGAATGAATGTGACTCTTTGGCAGATGTTGTGTACTTGAAGTAATAGTATGGTGCAAGCGAACATGAAACAGCTTATCACAGCAGTAATAAAAGGTTCAAAAAGGAAGATTGCAGCTATTGTAAGCATCTCATCTGTCTTTACTTTTTAAAAACACATAGAAATCTGTCCACTTTATGTCCTATATGTCCTATATATGGAAAAATATATTCCATTCTTGTGTACAAAAACACACTTTTTATAGTCTTTGGTCACATTTATTACCCGAAAAGATATATATATATATATATAATCTCTGGTAATTTATTAGGTCTTATTAGGTCAAAAACAAAATGTGAAGACATATCATTTGGCTGATGTTCTCCAGTTGCCAAAGATCATGTATGGAACGTATACACATAATTTGTTGACTACCTGACAACTCATAGATGTGTAATTGATCTGTGCGCAGGTTGAAACTTTTCCCCTGGACAGTATCAACACAGGCCAATGATGGCAGCTCAGAAAAAAGTAAAATATATGTGTGAATTCAAAACAAGTTGGACGGAAAGGGGGGGTGGATGTATTGTATATTTACAATACAGTAAAGTCAGAATAAATTAATACAGTTATTGTGAATTTAACTAACAATTTAACAATAATAAATTTAATGTGAATTTAACAATACATGCCATCCATTGAACAATACAATTATATTTCTGGATAAATACAGTCTTAGAGTATTTAATCATGCATTGGAAACCACTTTACCATCATTTATCATCATAAAAACAACATTTGCTCGCTTGTGTCTCTTGAAAATACAACACCCACCACCGCTGCAAAAATCTCCCGGATGCTGCTACCCAAAAAATGCAAAAAAAAGGATGACCTGAAAATGATTGGTGGCTCTGATTGCTACAAAGTAAGATGTTATTACTTGAAAACTCAACAATTTAATGGAAAGCAGTTAAAAACAAATGGAGTTTCTTTCAAGGTCTGTGTAGCAGTGTCTGTAATCTACTGTTCCTTTCTTTACCCCCTTATCTGCAAGCCAAGGTTTTTTAGAAACATACATCTGCAGCTTCTGACCCTGAATCTGAGGTGAAACCAACTGTTATCTGCCACACATTCATTCACTGACTTACACCCCCCCCTAATTGTCCTGCTCTCATGTCCTTATTTCCTGTCTTCCCAGGGTAATACAGCGTGTGCCCCAAATGAAAAAGTATGACAGTACGAGATGTTTTAAAATGTTGATGTAAAATTAGCTTGTTTGTGCTTGTATAACACTAAACTTTATTTTTCTTGGACGTTTTGGATGCACTAGAAACTGGCTGCATCCAGTTGTTTTTATCCTGGAGAGACCAAACAAATGTAATTCAATTTGATGTGTCCTTGTGATATTCCCAATGACAATAAAGACTATTCATTCATACATTCATTTATTCAATAGTGAGAAAACCTTTACAGTTTTCCACCAAGGAGGTTATGTTTTTGCCAGCGTTTATCTATTTGTCTGTGTTCAAGATAACTCAAAAACTTATGGATGGATTTTGATGAAATTTTCAGGATATGTTGGAAATCTGATCAGGAAGAACTTATCTACCTTGGTGGAGGTCTGCACTCTCAGAGTGCTTTTCTACTTACTGTAGGTTGTTTTTTTGTCCAACAAAATGCCAGGCAGCAGGAGCAACACTTACAGTATTTTTTCTGAAAAAAAAAACCCCAACTAAACAAACCAAAAACATAAAAAAGATAAATTCATGAAAAATGCACATAGATGACTCAGAAAAGAACAGTTCTTTGATAAATGTTATCTTTCTCACTAGAAATGTTCAGGTACATGTGATTCAGGATAATTTAGTGCAAAAGCTACAGCAGTGTAAAAGTAGTCATTTAGGACACTGTTGACACTGTTGACATCTTTTGCTGAGTGCATTTGTAGATTTATTTTTTATTTGTGCATCAATGTGTCTCCAGCTGCCTCATGTTGCTGATGCTTTCCATTGCACTCTGCCTCAGCTGTTCCTTATCCATTCTAGTGTCACTTCCCTAACTTTCTCTCTTGCCTGTGTGTGTGTGTGTGTGTGTGTGTGTATTGTATCCCCTCAGGCGAAAAAAGACAGATGTCTGATAAGTTGTTTTAACAGGAGACGACTGTGGGGCGAGGGCTACAGCAGATGAATTGGATGACGGGGCCTGTGAGTCTTTTGGTCAGATCTGTCTGTTTCTTTTCCCGGATAAACTGAAAGGGTCTTTATTGTGTTTTTAGTAAGCCTCTAATCTCTAGTGTGAATATATCAATTACCTATCAAGAAATCTCCAGGGTGCTGTCTGGTTAGATAAACCTGAAATAACAGAACAAGATGTCCTCTGTGTTTACACATGCTCGGACAAGGATTTCCTGATAAGAGTGGATCTCCCTACAGCATAATCTTTTTCTTTTTTGTTAATGTGGTTTTCTCACTATATATTTGTGACCTCACTTTGCATTTAACATGTTTTTAAGCCTTTTTTCAGACACTATTTTGGATTTAGTTTTTTGATGTTTTATACTGTACCCACTGTTTTTATGGGGAAAAAAACTGACAACTGTGGTTGCCAGAATAATTCTGTAAACGATAAATACATTTATGTACATTTACCATTTTAAACATGTACATATATTCAACATTTTTAACATGTAGATTCAGTGACATTGAATGTAAAGAGTAAATGGATTGCACCTTACATAGACTTGCATGGTGCCCACTAATCTACCAGATCTAAACTGGGAGCGATTTAGATAGATTATATACTTCTGGTTTTGTTAATGTAATCTTCCTGTAAAAATGTGATTTAATCATTAACAAAGACAACTTTGCATTATATTTTCATTTACATGTTTACAGATATTGCTGTTAATTATACATTCATTTTTTTTACAATGTAGAAATCTGCATGGTACTGTATGTTTGGAATATTTAATCAGTGCAAAAGTTGCTAGTTTGAGGCCATGTGGGGTGGAGGCACGATATCCAACCAACCCTTTTTCTTCTGAGAAATTCCACTTCATCTTCTGTAATAAATCATAATATTCTAGACCAGGCATGGGCAAACTATTCCACAAAGGGCCGGTGTGGCTGCAGGTTTTTGTTCCAACCAACCAAGAGTTCACAGTTTGACCAATCAACTCTGAAAACTGAGATCAATTGATTAATTGAATCCAGTCTGGTGTGCTACTGCTGCTTGGTTGGAACAAAAACCTGCAGCCACACCGGCCCTTTGGGAATGGTTTGCCCATGCCTGTTCTAGACTCTTATTGCACAAAAGGAGCCATCTGTAATCACCACCTGAACCTGCAGTGAGTTTCAATTTCCTGATGTTTTATTGAATTTTGTACTGCTTAATAGAGACACAATTCCTCGGATTAACAGACAAGTGGGTTCTAACTACTGCCCCTGTAGAGAGCTGTTAGCCCAGCCAAGTATTTCATTAGTAGTCAAGAGGTTTACAGTGCCTGGTCAAGTATACAACAGGTACATTTTTGACACCGGAGTGCATTCATGTCCTGTTAATCTACACTTAATTGATATTTAAGGAGATATCTTCAGCTTTCAAGTTAGACTGAAAGAACAATGCATATGCATGACATCCTTTAAAACATCAAAGTAACACCTTATATTTTGTATTTTCAGTGTAAAGAAAATACAGCATACTACTTAGCTTTATTCCTGAATATATTAATGCATGCTACCAAATTCTCAAAAAGCTAAAGCAATTGCAATTATTATTTTCTTGCCCCTGGCTCTGGCTGGTGGTATATTTGATGGAGAAAAAATGTACAAATGATTAATATCCATATTTTTGATGAAAACTGGAGTCTCTGAATGCCCAGTAGTAAGTGAAGTAGTAAGTGCTTCAATTCAGGGTCTTCAAATTAATATTACAGTTGTCGACTATTGCAGCAAGTTGAAGCACAATTCTGTGGCAATTGTTAAAATTCTCACCATGATGCTGCAAACCTCAGTTACTCAAAGGTAAAATGTGAATGTATGGACAAGTGGTGGGTAGCCCCTGTGTATTTCTTTGTGTTCCATGTTTGCTTCCTGCAAATACTCATACAATCTATTGGTCAAGATAGTCAATAGACCTGACTGAACAAAGGATGAAACACTCCTGGGCTCACTCTCCTGAGAAATAATGGATGATAATTATCACTGCAATTATCCACAGAGGTCATATAGAGTGAATAAATGTCTAAAATTAAGATAACACATCACAGCGGACCTGTGAAGTAATCTTTAATTAGTGCAGACCTCTGTGTTATCTGATTAATTATTTTACATATCTCAAGTGAGGATTTATTTTAATGTCAGCACAAATATTGTAAACTGCTCTTATGGAGAGAGCAAAGAGTGCTGCTGGGATACGTTTCTTTATTACCTCTGCCAAACAGGTATTAAATTCAAGTCTGTTTGTTTGTCTGTCTGTCAGCAGGATTATGCAAAATTTAATCAGAACGGATTTTGATTAAACTTTCAGGAATGATAGATAATGGGTCAAGAAAGAACCCATTAGATTTTGAGGTATGAAGGTCAAAGATCAAGGTCACACTAAAGGTCAACAGCTAAAACACATCAGTGGTAATATCTCAGATTCAGACAAGATAGAATCTCGCTCTTTTGGATTCACATCATCTCACCTTCAGACATCAGACCTATGGCTCCATCTCATCACGTGTGAATGAAATATCAGGCCTTGGCAGAGGTCTGCCGTCTCTGACTGCATTGTTTTATTTTATTTTTTAATCTATTATATTGTTCTTTTTGTTATGATGTTGAAGTTATTCTACTCCTGAAAAAACATTTGGCATCTTTTCAAGCCTGTTGTTATTGTTTCCCACTGGACTAGTTCAGTTGGAGCTCATCATATGACTCACTAATCTACTTAGACCTTTCTGTGTGTGTGTGTGTGGGTGTGTGTGTGTGTGTGTGTGTGTGTGCATGTGTGTGTATGCATATATATATATATATATATATATATATATATATATATATATATATATATATATATATATATATATATATATATATATATATATATATATATATATATATATATATATATATATATATATATATATATATATTGTGTATGTGTGCATTTGTTTGTGAGAGATCAATGTGACACACTCATTAGCAATGTTTTGACATAAAAGGGCTGGACAGTGGAATGAATGGCATTGTTTACATCCTGTCGGGTGAAGTAATGACCATGTGCTGAATAATCTTTGTAGCTGATAAAGCTGGACTGTCATCTACTCAAACAAAATACAAATTCATCTAATTTGCTTCATTAAAATTCAATAAAATCTTATTATTATTATTACATGTATGAGCCACCCTCTTGTTTTACCAGGAGGCTACAAAGAAGATCTGAAAGATGTGTGTATTTAATAAAACGTGTTTAGGCAGATGTTTTTGACAAATTGCTTAGTTTGGGAAGCAAACAATTAAACTACTGAACCTTCAGCTTTGCATTCTAATTAATGGTAGAGAGAATGACAATAAATGACATTAAATTACACTAATGTAAATGCCCTTTATTTGAGTTAATTTATATTCTTTTTTCCAAAAATTCATTAATATATCCAAAATAACTTTTAATTGGCAGCTAGATGTTTTGTCTTTCATTGAAAATGCTTTAGAATTTAAGGAAATTTTGGAGCACTTTGTACAACGGGAATGTTGTCACTATGAAGAAGATTCAATTATGTAAACATTTCTTTGCTAACTTTGCATTTAATGGTTTGACTGATCCAAGGTAGTTTTAAAATGAGCCAGTATGCACAGTAGCATGGCCTTAAAAGTGGGGTGCAAGATGTTTTCCTGGAGCATTTTTTCTTTTTCTTTTTGTTATATTGCTTAGACTCCCCATTACACCCTGATTACAATCAATAAATGTAATGCTCTAACAACAACAACAACAACAACAAAAAGGGATTTTAAACAACATAGTAAAAAATACTCCAGGAAAACATCTTGCATCCCACCTCTAACACTGTGGTCTTATCATTTGCTTCTGATAGTTACTTTACATTATATATTTTGTCAAGAATAACTTTGTGTTTAGACAGAAAAGCCAAAGTAATATCAGATATTACTTTGGGCAGTGTTGGACAAGTTACTTGTAAAGTGTAGTGAGCTAAGCTATCAATTACTCAACAATACATGAAGGTTCACTACACAAAAGCTACCACTTACAGAAATATAACAAGCTAAGTTACACAAATGTGACAAAAGTAGTTCACTACATTAGAAGCTACTTCATGTTGTACCAATCTAATGTTAGATTAATTAAAAATAACACTCAGGTACAGTGTTTAAGGCCTTTATTAAAAAGATCTAGGACCTAATGCCATTTGGCTAGTTTCTGCCAGCTAGCTGGGTTAATGTTTATTATGATGTTGTTCTTTTGTTTAGTTTTTAAAATAATTTCTAACATTTAATTAAAATGAGCTGGGTTTTATACAAAAACACTTCACTACTGCAGGAGGGAAATGAATGATTCACCTGGAAATGGGTTCTTAGGTTGGTGTTAGATGACTTAGACGTCGACAACAGTTTGGTTTTGGGGTTGAAAAGCACACATCTGAACACATACTTTTTCTCTATGACAAGTTGACAAGTGTCATATTTTTACAGATAAGGTCACTTTGTAAGGTTAGTTGACTGGTCTTCTTACTCTCCTTCTGTCTCCATCTAATTCCACTGCTGTACGCATGTGCATGTTTCCATAGATACGGTTCATGGAAGAAGCAGAATGGAAGCTCCCACCTGAACATGTTGAAAAGGTTTTATTCACTTTGACTGCAAACCTCTGTTTTTCTCAGTCATGTCCTGGAATTTGTAGCTTTTGTGGATGCTATGTCAGTAGTTGATCAAAAAAATAACATAACTACAGGAAAGTTATTTGATTCATAAAGCAGCGACGCTACGGTCAAGTAAAATGTAGTTTAATTAATAGCTTTGTGACATTACTGCCCATCACTGACTTTGGGTTTTCATTTAGTTTGTGTTGTCAGACAGTGTTCAAAATATCTAAATAAAACTTAAAATCCCATAGTTTTCTAGACATGCATAAGCAAATTGTGAACTTAGAATGATATAGCTTAACATTAACTATACCTTTATAAGTTTCATAATCAAACTCACCAGTGCTGAAGAAACATTGTGATTTCAGCATCAGACTTCAGTCATTTAGTGCAGAGCTGTATCCACTAATAACAATAATGATATTTGCAGTCTTTCCACTCTCCAACATTTAGTAACTTCTTTGACATTAACAGTGGTTTCTCATCAGTTCTCATGGGCAGACTGGCTCAGTACTTCCTCTAGTGGTCACACATTTTCAGTGACATTGTCTTGTGCCTGTGAATGAATTCAGTTCATACCTCTGTCATACAATACAGTGACTTATTACCTCCACCAAGGAGGCTATGTTGGTGTTTGTCTGTCTGTCTGTCTGTTAGTTAGCAAGATAACTCAAAAAGTTTGAACAGATCTTGATGAAAATTTCATGACATGTTGGGCGTGTCACAAGGAACAAATGATTAGATTTTGCTGATGATCCGGAAGAGATCCTGATTCTGGATCACTTAGAAATGTATTCTCCATTTACTGCAATGTAAAATTTCATTTAACATGATATCAAAACTTTTCATTTTAAACACTTTTATGCTAAATTCTTATTCATTCTGAGGTACAAATTCTACATACATCTAATTTAAAAGTAAAATATATCTGGTATTCAACTACCTTTTATTTATGCATCTGTGCTTTTTAGAATGTAATATATTCTCCCTTTGACCCCCCCTTTCCAGGGTACAGCAGCATAGGCTGCAAAACATAATAAGGCAGAACCAGGCTCTGTCTAGTGTCTACTATGACTAATTAGCTCGTATTTTTCTGCTGGTGTGAAGAAGTATTCATGACATGCGGATATTCAAATAAATGACTGCTTGTCGAGTCTGTGTTTAGCTTTAACTGACTGACAATTGAGAACAAGAACTCTTCAGCACAGATAGATCAGTTAGTGTGTCGACAAATGCTTTCCTAAATACAGTATGTGTGATGCTGGTTATGAGTTATTGGTGCATAATAGAAAAAAAATTCAGTGACATAAGACAGAAATGATAAACTAATAATATGAGCAATAGAGCTATTTCTTTTGACAAACTCTGGCAAAAACATAACCTGCTTGGTGGAGGTAACAAGACACAATAGTTGTTGTGTTGATAAATACATGTTAATAAACATCTTCAGTGCATATACATTCCCTTTTTGTTTTCTCATGCAAAATTAAATGCAATTAATATAGATTAAAACTGAATGATATTTAACCTTGTGATGCGTACTGGTCACTACAGTGGACAGTTGTTCTCCAGCTGTTCTCTTGTATATTCATAGGTTTTGTTGTTTTAGTTAAGGTAAGGTGACGTACTTTATTTGTCATTATACATTGGACAATGAAATGTGTCCTATTTAACCCATCCTTCATGTCATTGGGGCACCTGTAAGGAGCAGTGGGCACCCATGGGTGGTGCCCGGGGACACAAGTCCAACTCTAGAACCAGGCTAATGGTCAGAATCACCTGGCTGGAGGATTTTATACTAACAAACATATTTTTGGGTGAAACCGGAGCACCCGGAGGAAACCCATCCAGACACGGGGAGAGAAACATGCAAACTCCACACAGAAAGGCCTGCATGGTCTAGGAATCGAACCCCAGCCTTTTTGCTGTGAGGCAACAGCAGCCACCGTGCTGCCAGTTCCAGATCAGTCAGTTTATATCATTACTGTAACTGGTCTGTTCTTAATACCTGATGTTTACCTGTAAATCAATTGATTGTTGTCATTAGACTGTAATTAACAGTCTCTGCTTAAATAAAAACTGCATTAAAAATACTTTATTTCATAGTGTTCTGACATTTTAAATACTCTTCTTTGCTTCAAAGCTTAGACACATGTTCTTCAGTTGAGTGGACATTTTTGTAACGCCATAAAAAATAGGTTCATTAAAACAATTTCAATTACATTGTTTTTTTTTTTTTTCAGGCCTAAAGAGGAAACAAAATCTTGACTAAGGGATCAAAGGGTTAATCAGGATGAATCAAAATTAATCCAATTAAAGCAACTCCGTGATTATTGATGATATTATCTGTAACGCTTAATTGGTTTTGAGAATACATGGACCACTGTAAATGGAAAGAGGACAAGGCTCTACCACACAACTAATTTAACCCCTGTTTGGTGCATCTAACTCTCTAGTGTGCATTTGCTGCCTAGCACCCGCTCTACTCAGCAGGGATTAAGCAAGCTAAGACATACACACACAAGCACACAAGACAAATATCCTGTTCTGTCAGCCTTTCTCAGAGCTTGTAGCAATAGGAACAGCAGGAGAGAAAGGCCTGATTTTTTATTTTTTATTTTTTTTAAAGTACCATTTACAAAGAAAGCGAGAGAAGGAGTAGTCTACCTCGCTCTGCAAAAACCAATGTGATCGACCCTCATGAGTGTGGTGAGTGCTTTTGGCCGTCTTGAAATAATACCTGTTGCTGTTTGATGTACTTCCTCTGTGAATATCAACAACAGTGTAGATGGTAGGTAGACATGATGTCTTTTATATTCTAGTCTACATCCAGTGTGTGTTGCTGTGGATCAAAGGCCTCTGTGGACAATAGTGCAATTACTTGTTATATTCCCTCAGAAGTGGCTCTTTGCAACCCAGTGGTTTTACACTGACATTTTAAAACAAGCACAGATGTTAAGCTTGAATTAGTTTACAACTTCAGTGCATGAGAAGAGTGTTGTGTTGGCATATGTTACACTAAATCTCACAGTTTTACACAGTTGATGGGTCACATAAATTGCTCAGTGAGCTGCAATTCTCAGGATGTATCAGTGCACAACAAAGGTTCCCTCTGGTCTGTCATCTCCAGTTTGACACAGCATATATTCTCGTTTGCTGACTCAGAGCCTGTCACACAGGCAGCAGCTATCAGTCATGCTGAAGGCTAACGCTCTCTCTCACCATGTTTCTCTTTACATGTGGCAGCTGGTGAAACAGCAACTAAACATAAAATGACTGAGTACACCCTGCATTGAAAAACAAGAACGTAATCACACATATTCTGTTTTGTCACAGAGAAATTATTTATCTGTCATGTTTTAATGTTAGATACTTGATCCCCAAGACATTAAGTGCTGTTGAATAAGTGCAATGGGTTTAGTTTGTCTGTACTTATGACTTACATTGACATTTTTCACTCTGTATTTGGTGACATATTTCTATGGAAATATCGGTAACATTTTGGTGCTTTTATGAAACTGGTCCCTAAAAACAGGACATGGAGGCTAAAAATTCAAACCACATACAGATGTTGTGAAGTAAGTTTGGAAGCACTGTGGGTCTGTTTTAAAAATAAATCTTTACTGATTTAAAAGCGAAATTAGTTTTTTTGGGATAAAACACATTTTTATATTTTTTTATATAATTTTTAGTTGTAAAAATTCCCATGTAGCATGGTGAAAAGGACATGAAAATTACATACTACTGTTTTTGTTTTACAAAGGTACAGGTACATTTTGGGAATCAACCTAATTATGCAAGGCAAGTGTTTCACACAAATGACTGATGCTGCAAAATGACCCATTTTTTGTGTTTAAATGGGTAGGTTCCTGATACAATGCCAGGGGATGCAAAAGCCTGGAATGAGACTCAATTCATGAAAAACCCACATGTCTGGATTAGAAAAACCACCAACATCATCAAATGTAATACAGTGTCTTTATTTACAGTAATTTCAGACCATGTCAAAGGATGTTTTCCAGATCAAATGCACCAGCACATAGGTGTTGTTTCTGTCCCAGGTTTGGTCTTATTTTTGGTCCCAATGTTTGATTAAAGAAAAAAAAAAGATCATTAATTTTGGGATAGCTCAGAGTGAGAGTAGACACACACGCATTTTTAATATATATATATATATATATATATATATATATATATATATATATATATATATATATATATAATGTGTCTGTGTCTACTCTCACCCTGAGCTATCCCAAAATTAATGATCTTTTTGATCTATGTAGTGGTAGAGCTATGACCTGTGAATTGACTGAGCTGAATGTTTGTATGGCTGATGTCTGCTATAATTGTTTGACACAAAAAAAGGTTAAGACAGGAGCTAACTGGATTAGTGTAAGATGGTTTACATGAAGTTAAGCCGTCAAGAAACCTCTGAGGTAGAAATGCTGCCAGTGTTTTTACCTTCTAATACTGCTTTAAGAGTTAATCTCTTCTGTATCTATTGAAGAAAATGTAAACAGACTGCACTTCTATAGCACTTTTCCACCTTCATGGTGCTTAAGGTGCTTTACATTAGTCTCACACACACACACCAGTAGGTTTCTAAGTTCCTGTCAGGGTACTGGGAACCGTAGTCACGGTTCAGTGTTTTGCCCAAGGACACAGCCAGAGGCGGGATACAAACCTCCAACCCTTCATTCATTGGACGACCCATAACAATTATTACAAACTATAATAGTTGTTATGTTTAATGTCTGACTGAGTGTTGACTACAACAAAAGAAGTCACAACAGGTTATAATTAATTGAACTTTGAGGTGAAACATGTGGGAAAAGTGGGAAATTAAATCACAAAAAATAGAAAAGAGGACTTAATGTGATTGGCCTTTTCTAGAGTTAATTGTCACCTCAGTTACATGGGAAAATGAAGTGGAAAAGAGTTTCTTTATTTGAAGCTGCAAAGGCTAAGGTTTCAATGTGTTCATTTCTGATTGCCAATATTGTTCCTGTGATATTTATCTAAGAAAACATTGTTTAATTTGCCATCTCGCTGCTGCCAAAAGTTTCATAATAGAGCTCAGGGACTCACAAACATAGCACACACAGTCATGACACCACCCTGTGGAAGACAAAACACAAGGGCAGGTTATTGACCTCATGATGCTTGATCTGAATATAATAGAAACTTGTATGTGACAGGAAATTTACTGAGTCAAAAGCATTTTCTTCAAAAAGAGTAAATTTGGCTCTACTGTATACTGAGTCATTTCCTGTGTTGGATCTGTATTAAAGGAATGATATATAAATAGATAAAAAAAAAAAAAGACTTTACTTATGTTTCACATGTAAAACACTTTGGCCTTATTTTATGTCATTATAAAGTGCTATGTAAATAAACTTTGATTGATTGATTCATTAAACATTTTAAAACATATCTCTGCTCTACTTAAACTGAAAATGTATGTATGCATTCTTCATTAATTCAACTCTACAGGTCCATCTTTAAATCTGTTTGAGACAAATTATATCAGAAAGGTCATTTTCAGTCCTGGCCCTTTAAATATAAATATCCCACTTTATGCCCCACCCCCTCCAGGTTGTAAACCATGCTTTATATCGTGTTCAGCCACTCATCTTTGGTAATACAACCAACCACTAAACATTTTAGGTTACTGCCTCAAAGTTCCACCATATCTTCCGTTTTTACTACAACTGCTGCTACTGATAAAAAAAATGTTGTATGTTTGGCAGAAATCTTGACCTTATATGTGCAAATGTCATAATGTAACTAGTTATAAAACATAAATGAAGTAGAATTTAAAATAGGTTGTACAAATGTACAAATCCACAAAATGTTTGCCAAAATGAATATAAACATATCTTTACAGCAGGAATTGAATGTAAACTTTATGAACTATTCAACTCCAAATACACAAATAAATGTCTCAAAGACTAATAAAAGTGAGTTTTGATAAATATGACCCTTTTAAAGATAAAAAGTTGATGAAATGAAAACTACCACAATGGATGCTATTAAACATTTAATACTTGGATACTGTTAATAGCCTAAAAATACAATTTGTATGCAATGTATTCTAAATATTTATTCTCTGGTCTGGTTTTGGGAAGGGGTCAGGTTTTTTTTTTTTAACCTGGCTTTTTTTTTGTTTCAGAAAATAGTCAGTTAATTTAGCAGATATTTAAAAGACTGAATGAGTTAATGTGATGTCATGTCAGAAAAACATACCGTGAATTCCCCAGAAGATGACAGATGGAATATCTATTTTTAGTTTGAGAAAAATTTGTCTTTTACTCAGATTTCAGTCTGATGCATCTTCTGAAACCAAGTGAGACTGACTGAACTGTTGTAATACCTGTAGAGCACTGACCATCCTGTCCCCCGCAGGGGTGGCAAGGGGTGTTGACCCCCTCCTCCTCTGCTTCAGGTCTCCTGTTGAGTTGGGGATTTTCCGTTCAGGGGGTGTCGACCATGTTTTTCCATTCTTTACTGTGTCCCTTGGTGAGAGATATTCCCCTTCCCCATCAGGGGTCTGAGGTTATCTCTGTATGCAAATCACTCAGGTCTGACTTGTGTCTTCTGAGCAGACTATCACAGACTCAAACTCCAAGGAATACAAACATTAAAACTTTTATATCTAATATTATTGTAATTTCTACAACATGCACATGTTTTTTTGTTCTGTTTTGTTTTTCGTGTATATATATATATATATATATATATATATATATATATATATATATATATATATATATATATATATATATATATATATATATATATATATATATATATATATATATATATATACTGTGTGTGTGTATTTTATATCTAAGAGAGGAACATGTAGAAAAGCTATTGACACATTTTAATCATGTAAGGAGCCAATACAGTACATAAAGCAACAACCTATCATCTCAGTCTATTCTAACTCTAGTCCAAAGCTAATGACGCCTTCAGTACTTCAATTATTATTATTATTATTATTATTATTATTATTATTATTATTATTATTATTATTATTATTATTATTATTATTATTATTATTATTATTATTATTATTATTATTATTATTTTTATTATTATCATAATTTTTGTACTATGCACTATATTGCTATAAGATGAATTCAGGTTATTGGGGAAGTGAAGAAGGGGTAGTAAATAAGCTTATGCCTCATCCTACTCCTTTTCGGACATGTCATTGTGCAATATCATTATTGCATTATTGTGCAAATCAGGTAAACTGCCTGTGAGGGGCGAGGCTTGTTGTACCTGGCATCAATTGTTTGTGTTGTGTTGTCTTTGTTGTACTGGGAACAGAGGGCTGTATCACAAAACAGGATTAAGGAGTTAGTTAAGTAACTTACGGTTAATTCCCACGTTTTTAGTATCATGACGGATTCAGCTCTTACGCAGATAAATCTTCGTAGTAAATATACCTCATAAACCTGACCTGCTTCAGAACAGGTCATGTACACGAGTGGATTAAAATCTCTGAAAGCACGGCTGGCTGACCTAGAGGAAGACCTTTAGACACCTGCTGATGAATTAAACAAGAAAAAAAGAAAGATGGGTTTTAAAAAAAAAAGCATAATGTTGCTGATACCAAGAGGAACCCACATAGTAAAAACACACACTTTGCAGTTCACATGAACCTTTTAGTTTTTCTTTGTCTAGTGACATGTTCTTAAAACAGATATTTATGATAGTGCTAAAGCCATGGGGCATATTGACCTGACAATATTTGACAGTAGTTTGAAGTCTTCATATCAGCCACTTTCAGACTATTTATCAGCACCAAGAAGTAAAAGAATAAATGTCTGTTTTACAGAACATAAGAATATATCTAAGATTATATGATATTAACAGAATACACAATTGTCATATAGTAAGATCCACTTGTTATACAGGGATATTATATTTTTGGTCTGACCACTGCCACTGGTTATCCTTTGTGTTAACACGATAAGTTGAACGATATTTGGTTCGGAAATTCCATAAAAATTAATATAATAGGGGAAACTTTGGATGATTTATCATTTCTACATTAACCACAAGAGGTGCTCAAAAGTTTAAAATCACTAAACACTCTTTTGTTCATATGTCTGATTGACTTCAAATCAAGCACAAATGAAAGGTGATGACCTGGGGATGCCTCGTGTCAGGACATCATTAAGGATTGGAGGTGTTCTGAGATATACCCTTGGTCACTGCTTCCAGTGGTGTAAGCCTAGTTCCATAACGATGTGACACAGACCAAAAAATTCTTTCAATGGACAGGTTTTTTTTTTTACTGCTTCCTGTCCTTATTCGTGCCATTTTCAGAATCAGGATATTGGATTAATCCCAGGGTGAAACGATTGTGTATTACAGGTGGTTCATTGAACTATAATTAAAACTGTCTTATCTCATTTTCTGAATCCACACTAGGGTCACATAGAGAATATCGCAGCTACACCCTGGACAAGTCATCAGATCATCGCAGGGCTAAACATGTATAGAGAGAAAGAGACAAAGAATCACGCTCACATTCACACCTAAGGGGCAATTTAGATTAATCTGTCAGTGCATTTATTTGAATGGTGGGAGGAAGCCTGACTACCTTAAACAAACCCATACAAACACGGGGAGAACATGCAAACTCCACACAGAACTGTTACAGTACCTGATGTTGGAATTGAACTCAGAACTTTCTGTCTGTACCACCATGTTGCCCCAATAAAATCTATCAGGAAACAAATGTTCAATACAACAAATAAATAAATAAATAAATAAATAATATTAAACATAAATATTAAAGCACAGAAAAGCAATGTCTTATCGACAAAATAATTAAGTGTGCAAAATATTGTGTAATTATAATTAGGAGATTATAAAGTGGAACAGTCTGATATCCACAAGTAGGAATGATGTCCTGTGGAGTTTATTTGGGTGTATGTTCAATATACCGAATTCCAGTGTTGTACCTGAACGCGTTCATTGAACGATCGTTCACGAACGATATCATACGACTCGTTCACTTTTGCCAAATGAACGGGAAGTTGTGAACGCGGTTATTCTGGCATTTATTGAACTGCGTTCTTATGTAGTTCACATTTCGTTCTTATCACGTTGTAATTATTGAGTCCTATAAGGTATAAAATGGGATCAAAACACAGCATTATCATAGATGTCATTTTTGTATTATTCTGAACTAATGTTGGCAACATAATGTTGTGGAATAGCCAATGAGAAGCGTTTTGGGTGGGGCAGAGAGAGAGAGAGAGAGAGAGAGAGGGAGGGGTACAGAGAGTTTTTGGGAGCGGAGAAAAAGAGTTAAATATACAGAGTGTGACCGGAGCAGGTGTTGTCCCGTTCTTGGAAATAAACATTGAAAACGAAACTCACTGAAACCGCTCCTTGTGTTCTAAGAACCCGCAGAGGGAATTTAACCCCGGGGTAAGGTACTTACTTTGGCATTTTCCCCTGATTTCCTGACTACGGTCAGGATAACGTCAGGAACGGTTAATAATAAGTTTACAATAATAACACAAAAAAAGAACGAAAAAGTTCATTTTTGGATCCATGAACTTCTAGTTCATCATTTGGGAGAATGAACGATGAACTGAACTAATTCATATTGAGTAATTTGAACTGAACTTTGAACTAGTTCCTAATCAAGGTGAACTTTCCCAACACTGCAGACTTCAGAAACAATGGTCCTTTATTCTTCTTTAGTGTGATTTTACTGCAGTTGTGGTTAGCTTTTATTTTCATTTAGTAACATTTTTAAAGACTCATGCAGCAGATGTTTGATGTTTAAACAGTGTGGAGGACCGCCATGGATCCTCAGAAGAACCCTTGAATATGCAGTAAACGAAGGTATTGAAGTGGTCCCTCAGTGAAATATGATGATATAGGATTATGTAAATGGTGCTTGAAACATCCTTCCTTGAGTTTGTTAACCACCTGGTGTATTGGCTGTTAATGGAGATGCTGAAAACTAACACATGTTCAGACTAATGTCAGCAAACAACCTGCAAGGACAATAGAATAGAATAGAATAGAATAGAATAGAATAGAATAGAATAGAATAGAATAGAATAGGATGGGATGGGATGGGATGGGATGGGATGGGATAGAATAGAATAGAATAGAATAGAATAGAATAGAATAGAATAGAATAGAATAGAATAGAATAGAATAGGATGGGATGGGATGGGGTGGGATAGAATAAAATAGAATAGAATAGAATAGAAGGGAATAGAATAGAATAGAATAGAATAGAATAGAATAGAATAGAATAGAATAGAATAGAATAGAATAAAATAAAATAAAATAAAATAAAATAAAATAAAATAAAATAAAATAGAATAGAATAGAATAGAGTAGAGTAGAGTAGAGTAGAGTAGAGTAGAGTAGAGTAGAGTAGAGTAGAGTAGAGTAGAGTAGAGTAGAGTAGAGTAGAGTAGAGTAGAGTAGAGTAGAGTAGGATAGGATAGGATAGGATGGGATGGGATGGGATGGGATGGGATGGGATGGGATAGAATAGAATGGAATGGAATGGAATGGAATGGAATGGAATGGAATGGAATGGAATAGAATAGAATAGAATAGAATAGAATAGAATAGAATAGAATAGAATAGAATAGAATAGAATAGAATAGAATGGAATGGAATAGCCTGGATGTCCATGGTGTCCAAGTGAGTGGACATTTTTGTAACTCTTTAAAAAAACTCAATTGCTTTTTTATACCTAAAGAGGGAAAAAAATGACTCAGGAAAAATATCTTGCTTAAGGTTGTCATGTTTCGTGCATGAAAAGGTTAAGGACAAATGCGACGGTAACTCTGCCAGTTACTCCAGCCACCTCTCAGCCATCTAGACCATATATGCCCCCTACAACTTCATGAACAATGATTTGATTTAGATTTTGATGAGGAACAAATAATGTGCAACCAATTAAATCTTGAGCAATATTCCCAAGGATTCACAAACTCTTAATTAAGTAACCAAGTGTGCTCTGTTTCCACTCTCACTTTCTGTCTCTCATTCACTAACCAGAGGTAGCTGTTGCTCTAATCTTTACAGGATGTGCAAAGCTGCATAATGAACAAGCAGGCATAATAATACGGCAAGGAAATTACTGACTAGACCAATAACATGCTACTGTAAAGGGTAGTCCCCTGCAGATTGCAGGAACAATGAGTTAATAATAGTTGTGTGCAGTAGCATCCACATCAGCAGTCCTGGCTCTGTGGCCAGTTGGTGCTCTGTGTTGCAGCACTCTCTCATTGTTCTCACCAGTGGAACATAATAACAACAGAGGACTCTTTTCATCTCTCTTCCTTTTTGCCTCTTGCTGTTTTTATGTCTGAGAGTCACTATCATTCTCTGATTTGTCTCTTTGAGGTTATTTATCACTACCCCTCTCTCTCTTCCCGCTCACACACAAGCCTGGACAAGCAGGAGAATGTGGGCTATTAAATTATTCAAAGTCCTGGTAGAAATTGTCACCATTAATGAACACAAATGTAACGGCCTCAATTCAGAAGTGTTTATTTATAGGTTTTGTGGGACCAGCACAAAGGCCACAGTTTGGATCATTTCCTGTTCTTTCCCAGAATGGAAATAAGAAGATTTGACTGCTTTTAATACTGAAGAAAAGGACCTCTTAGCATATATACATATATATATATATATATATATATATATATATATATATATATATATATATATATATATATATATATATATATATGAAGAAAGTAAGACACAAAGTTTTGGTTTATTTTGTTGCTCGTTGTTTATTTTCCTACATTTTACTTTTTATTATTTTTTTCTTAAATTTTGCTCCATTTGTGTCCTACTTTCTTCATGTTACTAATTATTTTGTCAGTTTATTATTAATTTTTTGTTAATTTTATTGATGACTTTGGCCATTTTTGTTCACGTTTTTGCTTATTTGAATGTTTGTTACTGTGGAACTGTGAACATTTCAGGAGTTAAAGGGTTAAATGGAATCATGTGGAAGAGGGAAATATCTAAAACATGTAGGACAACGAACCTCGAGGACTGGATTTGGACACCCCTGATTTAATGTCTTAAAAATTTACCACGGCACAAAAGTAAATCATGGACTCTAAAGTATCTTGGACACAGTAAACATTTGGGTTCAGTATTATGGTGTCTCACTGAGGCAGACTGTCTTTGCTATGTGACTGCCTATATCATTTGATGTAGCTGAACTTCACCTCTCTTCCTTGACTTCTAAAGAAAAATAAAATCAAATACTGTAGCACTAATGGTCTGAAATGCAGAGATGTCAACCACTGGCTCATTTATAGGAGTGTTATCTTTAATATTCATATGTAAAAACGTGCACTCCATGTATCCAAGTTGAATTGTGTCATAAGTAATATTGCTGATTTGAGAATAAAAACAAGCTTTTTCTGTTTCATAACTTTGATGCCTCTCTTTCACACCATCTGTGGTCATCTGTGTAAGCAGCCAGTGATAGAAAAACAGCAAACTGACTGAGATAAACAGCATCCAGATACTAAAATATTGATGCCTGAAGGGAGTGTTGCTCTAGAAATCCTTCATAATGCACAAATGTGGGGAAAAAGTTTTTGCTTAAAAAAACTAAAACAATTCATTTAAAAAATGTTTTTGTTTTTTTATAGGATTTTGAAGTGCATATTTATTTAGGCACAGTTTTGTGTAAAGTAAGTTGAATGTTAACACCTGCTGTTTTCTCCATGTATATATATATATTTTTTAAGAAATATGTTAATATAAGGCTCTTTGACGCACACACACACACACACACACACACACACACACACAACCAGAGACCCAGCCATTTGACAGCTCTATTGATTTTGTTTTTTTCTTTTTTGATGGATTTCTTTTGGAATTTAGTTTGGGTCTGTGGTTAGCTTTATATTGATTTTCTGATTATGTATCTGTAAATCTATATACACCTTCTGCCCAGGCAGGCATAACATTCATGTTACTCCAACTCATTGAATTTGACCAAAACCTCTGCAGTGCAACAGAAATGGTTATTAATATAAACTGTTACTTTGGAGGTTGGTGTGATTTTAACCCTGTATCCTGGTTGAATGTGAACACAGTATCCAGGCAACAGGGGAGGAGAAACTAGGGTGTGTTCAGAGGTGAAACGCTCTCTCACAGGACCATCCATCATATGGTCAACTGCAGCTGGATGGGCAGCATGTATGTGACTTTTCACAAGTGTGTCAACAGTATACGTGTCTTTTATTAGTGTGTGTGTGTGTGTGTGTGTGTGTGTGTGTGTGTGTGTGTGTGGACATATGTGAGGCCAGAGTGTACAGAGGGGGCCTGGGGTTGAACTGGATGTTGACAAGACAGCGATGAGGATCCACTAGTAGAAACAGCATTTTGACAACTGACATTCTCCAGAGTGCAGTTGAATAGACAGGCAAGAATAAGCAGAGCACCGGCCGCGGCATGCTAATGAGAAATGGGCCTGTATTGAGTTAAGATTGACAACATGAACTTGTAATGTGAGTCAAAAATAGTATTCAGTATGACTCAATGAAGTAATTTTTAATCTCGCCCAACAGTGGTTTGGAGAGATTATGGTAATCACTGTATGTGTCTGTCTGTGTCTGTCTGTCTGTGTGTGTCCCCGCAGAGACATATCATGCTATAACTCAATGAATACTTGAGATATCACCATGGGCATATACATATAGCTAATGCGCATGAGATGCAATGATCCATTTGAGCAAAAATTAAAAGGTCAAAGGTCAAGGTCGCATTTAGCAGAAAGGTCAAAATCACATTATTGGCTGTAATTCAAGCACTTGATATATATTTGCAGTTAACGCATTTGTCGTACACTGGGTGCCACATTAGCCTCGTGCTAGCTGAATCCACAACTAACGTATGCTTCATGTTAATATTGTATTTTAAGCTGGAAGTGTTTCAGTGAAAAGAAAAATGTGTTTATTCAACACCTTCAACAAAACAACTTGAAATAAAATAACTGTAAACAACTTTTCTATTTAATTGCGTTACATTTTTAATCAGATTAATCATGATAATTTATTAATCTCTTAATACGTTCATTTTGACAGCCCTAATTTTTACACACACGTCACAGAAATTAGTTTGATGCTGGATTGACATACAATAATTGTTGCTTATCTCACAATCTGATTTTGTTTAGATGTATTCGTCAACTATTCAAATATACTTTTGTTCTTGCTACATTTCAACACATCACACCCTTTATAACAGTTCATATGGCTTCAGGTAAATCTGACCTTTGTTTTAATTCAGAAAACTAGACTACAGCAGAGTTTCATTTAAACCTCATAGTAGATGTAGATCCCTCCTCAGTATCTAAGTTATTTAATTATTGAATTACAGGATTATATGATAATGAGATGAGATATTTATCTGTTGTTAAAGGGTTGCAAAATATATAACTCATACACTGACATTAAAATTCAAAAGCTCATGAATAAATAAGGACCGATGAGCTACATTAAAATGGGTATATATATATATATATAGTCTATTGGGCCTTATTTAAAACAGATACTGCCATTGAACATGTTTTATCATGTGCAACAAATATTCACTACTATCACAATGTCTCTGTGAGGAGAATCTTAATACATGAGAGCTATGAGAATGTAAAAACGGCATCGACTGCTAGTAATCTACACCAACTGGAAAAAAAACCCAAAATATTAACAAGAAAAAAAGTTGTTCATGTTGCTCTATCTTTAATATTTTTTCTGACATATTTGAATGACTGATAAAAACCTGATCCTGTTTTTATTTATTTTTTTACTATTTCCATCATTGAATCCTCCTGGGATCATACTACACATCCTCTGTATTTATTTAAAAATGTCATTGCTGTTTTTTTGTGTTTTTACTTGTTGTATAGACAGAGGTTTTTATGCCTGTCTAACTTCATATCAGCTCCCAGGAGGTGACAGGGAACATGTTGACGAGATTGAATTTGTGTCAGGATGTGAAAAAGAGAGCACGGAACTGGTGAAAGTGGAGGGAAGGGAAGGGTCAGAGAGGTCGTCTGGGGGAGAAGTTGATAAGGAAGGTGAGAGGAGTCTGAAAGTGTCTGGAAAAGCTACAGAGAGAGACAGGGATGTAGAGACTTAAGGAGGGTGAATGAAGCGGAGAGGCGACGGTGTTGTTGTAATCCTGTTAAAAAAGGGGAAGATCAAGTTGGATGTTTGGTGCTGCCACTCTGAAGAGATTTTCTTCTTTTGCTCCAACATGTCATAGATTTTCTTTAATTGAATTCTTAGCAGTGTCACCACTAGTCAGTTCATTTTAAGTGGGACCTGATCTCCTGTTGTTATCTGTAGAACAGCAGGACATAGAAGTGTCTGTTTAGCTTCACATCACACAAGGCTTTTTCTACTCATATAAATGTTGAGGACAAAAACGACCAAATATCTGCACGTTTCTACTGTTGGATGGATTTGAAGCTTTTCTTTCATATCATCAGCTTCATACCATAATTGCCTAAGTCATTTTTTGTGTTTTTTCGGAAAACGAGAAAAAACACATTTTCTAAAGAGTCACATCCATATTTTTTATAGATTTTTTTTTCACAGAACATTCAAGTAGATGAGAAGAAAAGTATGAAAAAAAGAACAAAACCCAACATCCAACATAAAATTGACAGTTTTTCTGAGAACATTTTGCATTTTTTTCTGCCATTTTGCATATATTCAAACTGCCTAAGTCAAACAGCTGGTAGCAAAACTGCCTAAGTCAAATGAATGACTTGGGCAGGTATGTTTTTGCACTTGTTTTTTGTTTTTTTATGAGTATTCTGATTGGTCAATGACATATAGGCAGAAAGACAGGATGATGCAGCAGTGGCAGTGGAGTAAAGTTATGCAAAAATATCAATTTGACCAAAAATTGGCTTAGGCAATTATGGTATGAGGCTAACGATATGTTTCTTTACTGTTTTAACCTTTCTGCGTTATGATAGAATGCTTATAAATTATTACTGCATCTTTTCTACGTTAACATGGGCTGACATCACCTGAGGCTCTGACGCTCCAGCTGCATCTTCTTTCATCTATACAGCATCTGTCCTTGATTTCTCACTTTCTTATGTAGGCACTGATGAATTAAGTCACATGGGATTTAATTCAGCAGCACAATTGCATATGAAGTCAGAATTTTACAAGACATTATTCCCCCAGTTCTGATGCTCAAGCACAAAACCTACAGATAACTGTTGAAAGATGGAAAAACATCCCTTATTGTATGCTGGTATCCTCAGCATCTATTCTATTATCTTTTGAGATGTCACTTTTCTGAAGGATTTATGTTTGTTTTTTCACTGTCCATGTTATTCCATGAAATGAGCCAGTTGAATTTGTACTCAAAACACATTCATTTATCAGCAGCAGCAGCAGCAGCAGCCAGCCTCCACAGGCCTTTACAAGAAAACATTTGTGTAGCACAAACACAAGATGCTGAAAGTCATTGTAAAGCACAGAAATGTACATTTGACCAATATTATCACAGGACCTATGTGTTTGGTGAAATAATGATGGTCCTTTGCAGTGGAAATTTCTCTCCACAATTCACATGCATGACAAATTAATTTGGTATTAAGACAGGAGATGACATTATTTTCAATTTTTCACTTTACCAGAGGAACAAAGGTGGTGCTAGTCTCATGCAAAAAAAAAACCTCAAGACACATAGTTTTGATTAATATTTACTCATTATTAATCTCGCCCAAGCAATGTGTGTCTATCTGTCTGTGTGTGTATGTGTGTGTGTGTGTGTGTCTACAGACATATTGTGCTATAACTTAATGATGAATACTTGAGATATCACCATGAAACTACATGAGCATATACATATAGCTAATGCGCATCAGATGCAATGATAAAGGTCAAAGGTCAAGGTCACAATTAACTAAAAGTTCAAAATCACATCATAGGTTATAACTCAAGAACGGAGGGTCACAGAACATTCAGATTGCGATGCAGAATGATGCAGAATGAATATTTCTACAATTCTTATATTTGGTGTTATCACCTATGACCAATAGTTTTTGAGATCTCTGGAGGTCAAAGGTGACATGTTGCAAAATTAACTTCTGTAACACTGTTTGTGTGTCAACCATAGAATGTGATGGAAATGAACCTTGACTGGGTCATTAAATGTCACTGATCACCATGAACCATAAACATTAAGTTTATGATTATACAGCAGCTGAAATATTTAAATCACAGGTGGCGTCTTCAAATGGAGGATCAGCAATGGGTGATGAATAATTGATTTTTGATGGTTTGACCAGGAAGCACATCAAAAGCAAGTAACGATGGATTTTGTAACAGTCAAATGAAAAGTAACAATGAGAAGGAGAACAGAAAAATAATTATGATTCATGTCAAATATAGTCAAGGAGATTAATAATGTTTTTGGTTTGTCTTATTTTACAACTGAAGCCACAAAATTATATTACACATACTGAACATTCCAGCACGACTATTTTTCACAGGCAGTTTTAAGCAAGGGGCGAGATTAGGCATTCTCTGAATACTTATTTATTTTTTGGTTAGTGATTAAATATTGAGATACAGATGTCATTAACCTGAGTTGTGCTAATTTAAGATTTTTACTCAACACCAATTCGATTTTAAAATAGCTAAATATTCTAATGCTTATTGTAATAATGCTTAAGATTCACCTGCTGGCTCTAATGTATCTCCTGGATATCAAATACTCAATAGTGACATTTTCATTAAATTTATACAGAAATATATCTTCAAACATTATATGTCCACCTTTTTTATTGTTTAAAGTAAAAAACAAAAACAAATTATCATGTAATTTAGTATCATGATACTAAATATGTCTCACTAACACAGTTAATTAACACCATTTATCATCATTTTCCACCATGGAACAGCTGATGAATTTAGTGACAGGTTTGTTTTTTTATTTGTTTGTTGTTAAATATGATTTGTCACATTTTTAACTGGTATTAATGCTCCAGGGAGTGAGAAACCTCCTGAGGGCTTTTTCTCTCTTTTGTGGGGGAATGTCAAAATATAAAAGTACGAAAAATATTTATTTATTGAATGCACAGTGAATGCTCTGATGTGCTTCACCATCTCAGTAATAATACAAATCATTTCCCTAAATATAGGTTTCTGTCTGACCTAAATATATGTAAACCTACGCGTTGGCTGCCATCTGCTCTGCTGGTGCATCTTTCATTTTACCTTCATTATTTATATCCCACATCAGTTAGACACCTATATACAGGGTTCCTACAGCTCAGGGCAAGTGAAATTCAAGACTTTTAAATACTTTTTTTTTTTTTTTAATGCAGTTTGAAATTAAATTTAAGAACAAGCCGACAAACCAAAATTGAAAGGGGAAAAAAAAAACACCACATGAATTACCTGAGGGCAGTTTTACCCAAATGTTTATTTTAAATAGAACATGACTGTTTGGTCCAGTTACTGCTACATTCATGAACCATTTGCATCAAGAAGCATAACTTTGAAATTTTAAATACATACCACACACACCATATAAACACACACTTGCAAAAAAAAACAAGTATAGTTAAAGGAATACTACACCCACAGAATGATGTTCCCTCATTTTCTACTCACCCTAAATTATTTTTGTAATATAGACAGCCTAAATGTTACCAAATACTCTTTATTTTAAACATAAATCTGACTAATGTGTCCAAATAGTTAAGACTTTTGAAAATTCGATATAAAACATTTTACAGCCAATTAAGACCTTATGCCTTTTAAGACTTTTCAAGGATCTGCGGGAACTGTGATATATGTGTTGTGTTAGATTTGGATTGACAGGTATTACATCTCATTTATCAGACTTTTTAATTTTCAGTTTAGTTTAATTTTTTTTTTTTTTTTTTCCTGACAGATAGTAGTTAACCAGTTTCACCAACATGGCTGTAAATTTATTATGTTACTCAGTGCTCGATAAAGTTTACAAAATGTTACCTAATCAGTAATCTAGCTTTGATCTTAACTTATCTTATTTTAGTAAACCACAATCTACTGACTACTACTGACATTAGTTTCAAAAACCACCAATTATATACTATACAGTTACAAAAGTACACCATTTACTTTTGCTTGAAACAGAATTTGAACTATGAGTCATGTTTTATTGTTATTTTTTTATTATTATATGCACATATTTATACAACAATAAGAAGTACATAGATGGCTGTTATAGTCCCCTCCAAAAAATAACCAATATTTAAATGTTTTCTGGTAAGACGGGCTTTTAGATGAGATGAAATTTGCCTCTTAATAATGGAAAAGCAGCTTACCTTCTTGCTAACACAACAGGGAGCCAGGTTCATTAGCAGTCTAATGAATTCATTTGAATCAGACCCCTCACTGCAGCCTCAAATGACATTAGTGAAAATGAAACTATTCAGAATTTTGGTTGTCGAATAGGTTTCTATAGTCCCCCATCTTCCTAAATGTCTGTCTTTATTTATGTTGTAATTGTGTAGCTCTCTGTCCAAAACAATGGCTCTGTGAAAATGATAATATTGTGAGCTGGCAGCGTCTATCAATATGTTTTGTTTTTTTGTTTTTTCAGATAGTAACCAAAGCATGTGCTTGAACCACAGCAGTTGATTGGATGTTGTAGGATGACAGTAGCCTTATCATAGCTGGCCAAGAAGCCCCTTGATCCCCTGACTCATCACACAGCAGCCGATTACCTTCTCCTCAATCTCTTTATTGTTTTCTATTACACAAGGGGACCAGCTCTGATAGAAGTGATGGGAATTCTGTCTTCATATAGAAAAAAATAATGTTCATGCACTTGAGTATATTGTGGGTGTTTAAAAAACAAAACAAAAACAAGGCTTCAGAGTTTAGTCAGTAATCGAAGGCAAATGATTGACGCCTCTGTGATGTCAAGGGCTCAACCTGCTGAGGCCGAGGAACGACTGAATGTACCAGCAGCAGCAGGGATAAGGCTTTTTACACTATGACCTTCTGGTGGAGAATGGATCAAATGAATGTCTCCTGTGGTTGGTTGCAATATTTCACATTATTTAATAATTTCTTACTGTTCAAATTCAAATTAACCCTTTGAGTCATACTGGTCACTCCATTCTACTCTATTCTACAGTTTTTCTCTTGTATATTCATTGGCTTGGTTGTTTTAGTTCCATATCAGTTAGTTTATATCATTGCTATAACTGGTCTGTTCATAATACCTGATCTGTATTAAAGTGTGTACGTGTAAATCAATTGCTTGTTGTTATTAGACTGTAATTAACAGTCTTCTTCAAACAAAAACTGCATTAAAAATGTTTTATTTTATAGTGTTGTGATATTGCATTTTAAATTCACGTTTCTTTGGTTCAAAGCTTAAACACATGTTGTCCAGCTGAGTGGACATTTTTGTAACTCCATAAATAATAGGTTCATTAAAAATATTTCTATCACATTGCTTTTTTCATGCTTAAAGAAGAATATAGACCACTTAGGAAAAATTCTCATAATTAATGCATAAAAAGGTTAAAATATTGCATCACCATGTCTAATGTGAATTTCTCTGAACAAGTACAAGTACAAGTACAAGTACAAGTACAAGTACAAGTACAAGTACAGGCCATTAATGACAAGGGGCTGTCCCAAAAAAGTGTGTATATGGATTAAAAAAACTGACCTTCACACACACACACACACACACACAAACACACACACACAAACACAGGCATTAGGTTTCATACAATGGATGAAAAATAACAAATTTAAGGCAACACAATGGACCCTAACAAGTCTGTTCCATAGTCTATAATTGTTTTTTAGATGCTCGTTCCTCCATGTTCTTCATTAGTGACCAGGGTAGTATTTTTCTAGTGTGGGCTGAGCTTCATGGGTCTATAAGCTCTCAGTGATTAGCTCCATTTGTCATATAACAGTGAGAGAGAGAGACTTGAATGAGGTTCTCACAAGTGTCCTAAATTAATGGATTATAGATGAATGGGCTTTTCCCCAGTCACTGATAAATGAAACACTTCATTCCTCTATTCTTCAGCTCAGTCCATCTCTCTCACACATAAGCTTTACCTCACTTCTTTTCAGCAGCGTGGGATTGAAGTTTTAATCAGCCTGGTCAACTCACAGCTGGCTGTTTCTAAATGTATTACATAAGCAAAGGTCATGGCCTCTAGGCTGACGGGCAGTTGTTGGGTGACGTTCCTTGTGTCACAGTGTCTTTGTTTTTCTAACTCTTCTGTCTGTCACCACCTGAGTCAGGGATGGACTCCTGTCTTGTTTTCTTCTGTGTAACCTTTCCATCAGAGGGAAATCATATACACATCCTACTGGCAAATGTATATTTTATCTCTTCTTATGTTTATCTTTAGCTACATATAAATACTGACAGACAGAAAAATGTTTTTTTATGGAAATCATACAGTAATAACCACACATGCATTAACATGATGAACAGAAACAAATGTATTTCTGTTTGCAGTGGTTAGTGAAAGATAATGGACTTCACCTTTACGTGCAGTATTTATGGAGATGATAGCAGAGTCCTTTTGTGCACAGCATGTACTAAGAGGTGATATTATTGCCCCTATTAAGAGCATTTCATTTTAACTTCACTTTTTATTCAATTACATCAACTGAAAATATTGGATGACAGATTATAGTGCAATGCTTCCCAACTCATGACCCCATTTCAACATCACAAATTTGTGGTGACCCCAGACATTTGACTTCCTCCCACTTCTTTACAAATATGCAAATGAAGCCATGTGTTGTGTTGTTTTTCATATACATGTTTTTTTTTTTGTTTTTTTTTTGTCTTGTTTGTTTCGCTGAGACTGCTTCCCCCGCATCCCAGACCTAGATGAAGCGGGAGATGACAAGTACGAGTACGAGTTGTTTGTTTCACTAGTGGGGACAGATCGGTATTGTTTTGTTTGTTGCATATTCAAAATAAATTGAACTGAACAAATTTCTGGCAACCTTAGACATTCAAAACATATTTCTTTTGTGGCTACAATTAATTTAGTTTTTGATCATGTAATAAACCATTTTGCAAATAAACTATATATAACATTTAGGCTATATAATTGTGGAGCTTTCAGTTGGTTCAAAATGCAGCAGCAATATTATTAACAGGATCAAATAGAAGAGAACACATCAGCCCTGTGCTCCAAACCCTTCACTGGCTTCCAGCTGAGTTTAAAATTACATTTAAAATCCTCCTCCTTACATATAAAAGCAATAATGGTATGGGGCCCCTCTTATCTTAAAGATGATCAAGAGTACAGTCAACCATACCTGTCACAATTTTCACATAAAAAAATCTGATAAATATGACATGGTGACAGTATTAACCTTTCTTGTCACCATTTATCATCTGTAAACACCACAGCAGGCTCACAGCTACAGTTATTTTCTCGCTATTCAGACTGTCCTGAGCAGCAGACTGATTAGACAGGACATCTAGTCGACAAATTGTTTTCCTAATGTTCCTGTCTGTGTTCACAGCCTCCGAGCCAGTGCACACTCTGTACTTAACAGTCAGCTTTGGTTGGATGTAGAAATGCAATAAAAGAGGTAGCATTATGGTAATAAAGATGAAGCTCAGAAATGTGTTATCAGGAGTCACATTTCTCCTGCATGTGAAATGGCAGCAAAGGAATTCAAATATTTCTGTCAAATATAATTCTCTTTTTCCAATTTGCTTTAGGGCTGAGCAGTATTCATGTAGTGTACACAATGTGCATATGTACCCATGTTTGTGTCAGACCTGGGTACAGGAAGTCACCCTATCTAGTGTCAATAGGTCTATGGGTTGATTGTCCAATGGAGTTGAGAAATGACTGTATTTAGTAGACAGAAGCTGCCTTTCCATTACCCTTGGAAATTCACAAAATGTAAATATCGCGACAAAAAACTGGTAATGGAAACACCTGAACATAGAAAAAACATTCAAATATCAATTAAAAAATGTTCACACTTTCCTCAGGTGGTTTTTCAAACATTTCGACATTTTAATATATTGCAAAAGTGCAATGGAAACACTTTTTCTATAATTATATGTCACAGGATGTGACGTACATGGTCACATGATCACTTCTCTTGGAGTGAAAATGGCAGCTGCAGTCACTGTAACCATAACAACCATTGACTGCTGGGACACAAGAACTACGGCTGCCGTCCTGGAGTGATGATCAGGGTGATTCCTACAGTAGACATAATGAAGACTTAATTTCATTATCTGTTATTTTTTTAAATATTTAAGTTAAGTTAAGTTTTTTATAAAGAAATATATTGTCAAGTGTAAAAAGCACTCCATACATTTAGAATGTGTTGTTGTTGTTAAGTGCTGAGCATATTTACACTTAATATTTCAACCTGACAATGTAGGGATCACATGTACAGACCCTTATAATGTCAACCAGTTGGTTTGTTTGACATCTCATTGTCTTTAAAGAGTTCGCCAGGGACTTTTACTGACGAGAGAATTAACCGATTCAGTCGTGATGGTGATGGCCAATCTGAAGCTCCAAAGGTGACAGCAGTGAAATGTCATGGGATGATATTTCACAAGAGTTACGATGCTCCTGCGTAGAACAACCGTCAATGGAAACATTGAAAATATACTTTGTCGAAATTTTAGGAATATCGCTATTGTTTTGCAAAAAACTGTAATGGAAACGCAGCTAGATTGAGTAGTATAGTGGTTCCTGGAGAAATGGGTATACTCTATTTTTTTCTCCTTTATTTATTTATTTATTTATTTATTATTTAATGTAATCCAGAAAAACACCATTTTCGAAACAATGACATATAAGACTGTTCTATTTAGTTTACCGAAAAGTCTACCGAATAGTATTTGCCTGCTATTAGAAAATTATTAAAATGTCAGATAAAAATAAAATATAGAAATAAATAAGAAAAGAGATAAAGTAAATATAAACAGAAAGCAAAGAAATTAATACAAGGGGGAAAAATGAAGATTTTAATAAAACGCAAAATAAAACCTGAATTACTGAAATATCATTTTTATATTTCTGTGTGTATTTTTCAGTGGGTTTAGAGTTGTTATACTCCATATACACCTGTATATCCTAGACTACACCACTGGACAGAGTGTTTCCAAAATAACAGACATGGTAAACATTGACATTAGCACACAACAGATATAGATTTTATTTCATATATAAAAAACTGTAAAGATAACAGCAACAAAAGACCATTTTATACTGCTAAAACCGCTTGAACCAATTAGTTTTTGATGCTTGGTTGTATGTGCCTGTTAAGACTGTCTGAATCTACCATAAAAGTAATTTTCAGGTTCAATTGTCATGGTTTCATGTGCACTAGATAATGATCATTAAGTGTTTAAAACACTGTTTAAGCTCCCTGGTCCATTTATGGCAATGCATCACTTCACTTCATGTTTACCTGTATGTCAATATAAGACATTATTTTATTTACTTTCTGCTCAACTGAACAACACAAATGATGCACTGACAAATGAGGCATTAAATGTAAAGATGTAATGTGTAACACGAAAGTCATGTTCTATATTATAGGACTCTGTGATGATGAAGTTGTAGGAAGTGATGCTTTTTAGGCTACTCACTGAGGTTAGCTTGTGCAAAAACTAATATTTGCAAATTTCTTCTTCTTTTTTTTTTCATTTCTTCTGCTGTTTGACAAAGACCACCAACATGATGTGTTTATGGACTAAATGGGAAAGAAAAATTGTGGACAGATTGTATGCATAGTAATGAAAAAGTGGACCTGGAAAGAAATGATTAGAGGTGGAGAGAGAACCAAAGTCCCTCTTCCTGAGACTACTTTATCCCGTTGAACTTGTGTAACATATAATTCATAGGGGACATATCATGGGCATTTTCAACCAGTGAACACAGTTCCCTGGTGTCTCAGTGACACATGCTTTGGTCAAAATACCACAGCCTCTTCAACCTGAAGAAACAGCTCTTTTTTTTAGTGCCTCATGCTTTTATGCAAATGACCCACAGCTGACTCCGCCCCTCTCTTCTGCATTCTACCAAGAGGAAGAAGAGGAGGAAGAAATGAAACCTGGAAAACAGAGAAAAAGAGACAAAGACACAGATGAAATAAAATCAGCCGGAGAGAATCAAAGTGGACCGAGTGCTGTGTTTTACAGCCCCTGTGCACGTTCGGGTCCGGTTTATTTGGACCCAGGCCGGCCACACGAGCCACTGTCCCATCAACCCGGGTCAGACCAACCATGGACTCAGATGCACACAGAGACTACCGATAGAGAATAATAAATAATACATCTTAGAGTCCGAGCAGAAGTGTATGTGACCAGCAGGTGGGCTTAGCTGAGCTGGTGGGATGGGGTGGGGTATTCAAATGAATCTGTGCGTGTGACGTGTGAAACATAGAAAATCCAAAACGGAGAGTTTTCATCCCCCCACCAACAAGAAATGGATCAAGAGAAAAGGAGAGTGGATGTTTTTTATTCATAATTATGGGTCTCCTCACACACACACACACACACACAAGACTTGTGTTGGAAAAAACATTAAAAAGTGCATGTTGCATGATATGTCCTATTTAATAGGTCAAGAAAGTGCCAGTTTGTGGTAAAATAATAAAGTAACTTGTAACAGTTTCTGCCTTGGGACATTATACCTAAATCTTTGAGAGTGAAGTGAAAAGGTGTTAAAAGCACTTGAAGCACTTTATTTAAATTTTATAATCAGTTTATTTTGTAGTCTTATAATTTTATCTGTAATTTTATTTCTTATTTATTGATTTAATTCTTACTTCTAATCAGTTTATTTTGTTAATCAATGTGAAGCACTTTGGGTGTTTGCATGAAAGGTGCTATACAAATAAAGATGATGATGATGATGATGATGATGATGATGATGATTATTTTTTTTTTAATTATTATTATTATTATTATTATTATTATTATTATTATTATTATTATTATTATTATTATTATTATTATTATTATTATTATTATTATTAATAATAAAAGAAGAGAAATCCACTATAGTCCAGTCATACTGAAGTGACTCTAGACTCTTGTTTGAGAACAGAGACAGTTATGATGATGTCACATCCACAAGTTTTTGTTGTGTACTGTTTATATTTATGTATTTTTACAGTCTAACATTTCAACATTTTCATCATTTTCAATTCAATTTTATTTATAGAGCCCTAAATCACAATAACGTCGTCTCACAGGGCTTTACAGGGTTGATTGGAGAGAATGATCAATCAGAAATATCATAAACTATGACTTCTAAAATTCTCTTTAAAATCATCATATGGGTCAATCAGGACCAAACAACAACTTAACTTTCGTCATTGACTGTAATGCTCTTTTTTGCATTTTTAAAATGTCTCATGGGGTTAGAGCTTGGGGCTATACAATGATAACAAATAACTTCAAATAAGTTTTCATGGATAGAAATATGAGACACGCTCAATTCAGTTTTGATAGAAGCCATTCATCCATGGTTTGAGAGACATTAGAACAGCCAATCATTAAATAGCACTGCACCAAATCGATGATGTTAGAGCCACATCACGTTAGGTTGACATCTATAACACAGATGTAAGAACAGCAGCAGCAATGACCAAGAAGTCAGACGACTGAGTTTCTGAAAAGTTGGAAGTTGCATAGAGCTGGACAGTCAAAGCATGTTCAGTTTCATTTTCAATTAATACCAGTTACGATAGCTATTGAACACACTGCCCATGTTGTATCATTAAGATGGCCTATTTAGTTTCTTTTAAAACTTGAAACCTTTTGTCTGCACACTTTTACTTTACTTTTAAATATACACACCTGTTTTATTTAAGTGAAACAGTTGTATAATATCTGTCAGAAAATAAGTAAAAAATAACCTCACTTAAATACTGATTTGATTTATATCTTGACACATATTGATATTGTCTGGTATGAAAATAATTATTGTGATGTGGGTTTTTTTCCCATATCACCCAGCCATAAATGGGGTACAACTATAAGAGGCAGGACTTGACATCTCTACTGTATAACCCCAACTTTTCAATCCATAAATTCCAGTCCAACAGTAATTTCTCTTTTTCCTTGAGGCAGACAAATGTGGTCTGGCAAGTTTCAGTAAATTCAGAGTTATTATTTATTTTACATGCTCATTAAATATACAGGTTTCGCTGATTTACTGCATTTATTGTTTGGAGGAGGTGGAACTGCAAAATGAGGTATTTAAAGTATTTATTTCCATTTCGACATGCTTCTTGAATTTATCCTCTGACTAATACATGTTTATATAACAAACCTTTTCTGGTCAGGTTCAGAAAATGTTCTTTATGTTAAACTGTTCTCTCCAACCCCATGACGCATTCTTTACAGTGAAAATCTGAAAAATAGACAAAAGAATTTAGACTTCAAATTTCAACAGTTGGTGTATTAGTTGATATATACTGTACATGTCTTTGGTTTTAGTGCACCATGCAGTTCAGAACAATGTTCATCTTCCCCCTCATGTATACAGTATATCCGAGGAAGGTCTTAGGTCACAGTGGAAGTAGATGTTTCAAATTGTCATATATTCTTACCGTGAGTGAAAATGATTCTCATTTTTTATCATGTCTTGCACAGACTGCTCCCTTTATAAGGTTAACTCAGGGAATTGTGTTTTATTTTATTGATTTGGAAGGTGTTTATTTCAATGAGATAATTAAGTTTCACTATTTATAAACTTGCATTCATTGGCAGCCTGCTGAGTAATTCCAGCTCTGATTAATTGCTTTAGTTACTGGTCTGCTAATTCATGACATTATGAAATATGAGCAATAAAACAGAGGCTTAATGTCGGTTGATTGTTGATGTAAAGGCAACTGGTTTGAATTTCCTGGTATAACGTTGAAATAATAATGTGCAGTGAATGAAAAGTAAACATTCAAGCATTTTTACCAAATGACATGAGATGATATTCCTTTGTGCATTTTCACATTTGCTGGTGTAGTCGGACATTAACAATTTGTACAAAGACAAGAAGTGATCACATTGGGAAATATGTGTGTCTTGGGATGCGGTGTTGTATCAATCAAACCCATCCTACGAAGAACTAGGTCTTTAGTTAACGCAATTGACCTTGATTTTGACCTTTGACCTCTTACTACCAAAATATAATCATTTTATCCTTGAGATAACCTGAATATTTATATCAAATTCAAACACGTGTCCTCAAAATGACCTTGAGACATTTCATCCACACAGACATTGACCTTTGACGACTCTGCAGACCATCCACCTCGACTTACACTTTTATACTTTTATCTGGCAAGTGACTATTATTGTATCACACTTGTATCACACATGTTACAAGACAGTGAGAGCAGCAGTTAGAGTGAGGACAGTGAGTCAACAATTTCAGGTATTGGTACTAATGTAAGGACTGATGTTCAAAGGGATAATGTGGATGTGGACAGGGGTTTGGATCAGCACTTATGTCGTTCTAATGTTTTAAACTTAGATTAAAATTCTAAACTAAACTCTTTGGTCTGTAATTATTGTTAGCTGTTGTATGTACAAATATGTATGTATATATATATATATATATATATATATATATAGAAAACATTACACACTTTATAATATCTGAGAGGGCATATCTTGATTGAGCTGATCATGTGACCACATGGGTTACTAGGTTACTACTGTATGCTGCCTGGACACAGTCACAAGCACAAAACTGAACCAAACAGAAGACCAAAGATTTCTTCACCTCGCTAAGACATCTCCAACAGAAAGTGAAAGGCAGACACTAAAAAGGTCCATTATATAAATTATATAGCCTAAATGTCATATAAAATAAACATCTATTTGCAATATAGTAAAGCTATTACATGATCTAAATCAAATAAATTTTTGCAAAAAACAAAACAGAAAAGACAAGAAAAAAGGCTCCATTTTGAAATTCAGGGGGTCCCTAGATATTTGTGACATTAAAATGGGGTCACGAGCCAAACAAGTTGGGAACCACTAGGTTAAGGTAATTTAATTTGAACTAATCTCAAAATGACAGATGTAAGCCTTTGAATAGAACGTCAAATCATCAGGTCACTCATCCCTACCTTTTGTTCTTTTGTTTTTCTTACATGTTATTGACTAATAATTTTCTATATGGACATTCTCAGACAGAGCATGACACGTTACTCTTAGATTATTATGAGAGCCTCACAATAAAAAATAATTAGCATAAATTAATAAGAAGATGATCCGCAAAGAGACAGAGAAGACAAGCAGACAACAGTGAATGTGCTGTAAAACCAATTAAACATGTGTCGCTGTGTGAAACCTGCAGCTCACTGCTACACCACGTGCCACTGATCATTAATATGCGCTGTAGAGCTACGTGACTAAAGGCCAAAGCCAAGGCAATTTCATTTCCTAAGCAGGGCCTCTGAGGAGTTCATTTCAAATGCCCTCCAACCACAGCTCAATCTGAATTGCTTTTGGTAGAAGAAGACAGCATATGATTGAGGGAAAAAAATCTCCAACTGTCACCAGTTAAAAGGCCGACTGATACGGCAAAACACAAAATGTAAATTGTCATAAATGCATGATTTCCCCGCAAGTGTGTGTTCAATCTCTGCAAACCGTGGCTTACTTCTTCCCTGCGATGAAGGAGATTGTTCTGCTGTTGGCATCAGTCACAGGAGCGAGGACTCCTGTGGAACAACGACTGTGCATTTTAACTGAAGAAATATGCTGCTCTTGAATTTCAGTCAGGGAAAGTTTGTGTCTGTGTGTGTGTGTGACAGAGTTTATATTGAACTTCAATAGTCAGTAGTACACGACTGTGCAACTCAGTTAAATAAAAGTCTGTTGTCCATTCTTATCATTTGTAATTTAGCTTTCTTAAAATCTCGTCTCGATGTCGTGAACCCAAGCTCGTGTCTCGTCTTGTCTCGTGAGCTGAGTGTCTCGTCACACGTCTACTACTTGAGATGGAAAATGTGAATTTGAGTAATTTTTGCATGGTCTGATGGTGTATTTTGCACTAGGGGCTCTGGATCTGACTGCTAAGAGATGGTATATTGAGTGATTAGACTACGTTTGTCTCCTGGAGTCAAAGGGGTATGAATAAGAGGCGTCCATGATTTTAGGTTAATGAGAGACATATTGAAAATGTCAAGGTTGATTTGCATAATAGGTATTGAATAATAAACAAGGTATAACAATAGTATTTATAATGATGTATAATATTGTAATTAGGTATAGTACATAATAGGCAATTATTGTATAAACATATTGTGTATATAACACAAAAAGCAGTTATTATATTATATACATGAATCATGAAATTATAGGCAATTTTTTACTCCAGTCCGTACGCTACGTACCTACTGTATGTCCGCATTATTTTGTCCATGTGAACAGAGCCATTCTGTGCTCCAATACCACCGCACCATTGGGTGAGTGGGTACATCACCACGAAACCATAAACCGGGCTCCTGTTGTCTCTGAAAAAGCCTCTGATCCATGCAGCACAGGTTCACCTTATCTACTGAACCTTGTTTAAAATATCAGGGACCACAAAGGTCATTCTGCTTCTCTTTTCCTCAAATAGACGAAGTGTTTTTGTTGTTCTGACATCCATGTTGGTTTGATGATGGCAGATTCTCTCCATACCACCACCTACTGCTTCAGGCCTGTAACAACCATTTGTACCCGGGCACGAGTCCTGGTATGTGTGTGTCTGTGGGGATGAAGTTCAATCAGAAAATTGGCAAGAGATTGCCCACCAATTGCATAAGGGCATGGTGACCTTATTACCCCATTCAGAAAAAAAAAAACTTGATAAAGTAATGCATTGTTTTTTAAAGGGACAGTACATATGAATAAACACAGTATGTGCCACTGCGTAGGATTATAGCCAAGGAGTTTACATGAAAATCTACAGACTCATATGCCTGTTTACATGATCCATACTTGCCCAGTTAGTCCTAACTGCTGATATTTGTTCTACAGAATCAGCTGTTGTATTGCTGTTGAGACACTTTTAAAAACATCACATTTGGGTACGAGCATTCTGGTCTTCATCTGCTACAGCAGTGGCCAGACTAAACATGTCCCACATTTATTTTATCAGTATCATGGTGCAGAGTGAGGAGGGTGAAGATCCACAGCTGTGACTGATTACAGATGAACATGACAAGGTTCAGTGACTGGTTATAATGTTAAAGTACATAATGTGTGTGTAATGTGTTCCAATGTGACCTGACCACTTACACTGTTTATTTTGGAGAAGTTAACATCCTACTGGCTGTTTTATTATGGACTTGAGCTTTTTTCTATGTGTTTTTATTTATTTATTTTAGCCACTGAAGAGCAAAACCCTGTATCTCTGTTGCTCCCATAGTAAGATGCTTTTTATTATTTGTGTTTCTGTTAAGTCATTTTGCACCTGTGCTATAGTCCTCAACCTCCAGTACTATTACAGTATGGAATAAGGTAAATAAGGTATAAGATATAATATGTTGCTGCTCACATTTTTGAGCCACATGGAGTTAAAGACAGAATTAATGTAGTATTTTTATCTTTTTTTTTTTTTTTAAAGCTCCAGTACTTGGTGGCAACATATTTTATAATTACCTTTTACCATATTAGAAATTAACTGGTCTTCAGATGGATTGAGGAGTAATTATAGCATTTGTCATTACTGGTCAGTGTTCAGAATCCATATCAAATGCGACTGTGTTCTTCTACTCTGTGTTTATATTTGATCTTTTGATTTGGACAGAGAAGTAAGAGTTGGTTTTCTTACATCATTTGCCTCTTGTAGCTTTGATAAGATTTGCAAGTAAGTATTATGAAGTGTTTGGGGCGCTTCCTCTTTTGAAACATCATTCACTTGAACAACTTGAAATATTTGCCCTACTTTCACTTCATACTCATACTTAATCTTTAAATGAACACTCAGTATACTGCAGTGCAAACATTCTTATATTTTCTTCATTGGTTTGTATTACAGATCAGATGATGAAAAAGTTATAAATTGGGAGGAAAACCCCTCTGAGAGCATAGACAATACAGGCCACCTTCCTCTAAGCTTGATGTAAGGAAATTCAGCCAAGTTTTTACATTAATGCAAAGAAATGTGCAACAAAGGGCTAAAGGGCTGATGGGGATGGTGAAAAGCTTTTCCTCTGATGAGAGTGAAACACAAAGGAGAGCCAAAGAGAGTGAGGCCGAAATCAATAGCATTTAATTAAATTGATATGGTGAGTGAACAATGTAGTAGATCACTAGAGCTTCTCCTCCTGCTGGAAATAAGCCACCCAAGCAGCCACTCAGGTCAAGAGTCCAGGTTGACTTATGTGGTCTTAATCCATCACATACACAACCTTTCTCTGCAGCTCTGTGGCAAACAGCGAACACATTTTTATAAATATCACATAAATTATATTCACAGTCAAGGAAAGTGATGAATGAAGTGCTCACAGGAAAGAGAGGATTTTGATTACATCCTTGGTATCTTAGTTTCGTTGCAGCACTTAGATGAATGATAGGCAATGATTGCACTGTGAGAGGATAGTGTTCAGTCATTTCAGAGCATCAAATGAGACACTCAATTTAAGTCCTCAATAAATTGTCCTTTGTGTGTTTCCTTTTACCTTAAGATATTTCTGGACTGTCAAATTAACCAGATGCGTTCTATATGCGTTCTTCATGTTCTGCCTGTCTAAACCACAAGCTTTTGCTTTCATGTTTTGCTGTCTAATATTAGTATGCAGCAGCAAAGAAAAATTACCACAACACTCAGCCAGCAAAGGAGTCGCTATTTCTTTGGGTTTCTTGGATCTTTTTTTTTTTTCTTCTCTCTCTGAAAAGAAGGGGGTGGTGGGCAGGTTTGCCTGTATGAGTGCACAAGACGAAAAAGCAAAGCAAAAGGCCTTTTTAGTAAAAGGTCAGAATAGGCTTTTCTTGCTCCCAGTGGATTTGCTGTCTCACAGAGGAATAAAGAAAACAACAAACACTTTTGCTAGCATGACTCACTAGGCTTTAAAAGAAGATTAAATTCCTGTTTTTCCCTCATTCCCTCCTCCCTTTTCCTTACGCTATCTCCCTCCACATCAGGAACATTTACTTGAATGTCCTAAGGTGAGACCATCATCTGTTGTTTGTAGAGAAGGCTATAGGTCCAAATAGTAGGACAATGGTGTTCAGAGACACTACTGTGCATATGAAAGACAATCATGTGCTTTATTGCTGAAAACACTGCATTTCTATACTGTAACATCAGCATCAGCATCAGCATATATATATATATATATATATATATATATATATATATATATATATATATATATATATATATATATATATATATATATATATATATATATATATATATATATATATATATATATATATATATATATATATATATTGACACATTTTAATCATGTAAGGAGCCAATACAGTACATAAAACAACAACCTATCATCTCAGTCTATTCTAACTCTAGTCCAAAGCTAATGACGCCTTCCCCAGAATACAGCTTTTGAAGCCTGGAAGCTTCCAGAAATCCCCTACAGATTGCTTATTTCATGGCCCATGTGGATGAATCTTCCCAAGGCTGTCAGAGGTGAAGAGGCTAATGTTAAAAGCAGCTGCCTCCATTATCTGTCAAATCCTACCCATTTAATGCCTGTATTTTCCCTAACACAGGAAAGGGCCACAGTATGAATACTGGAATCAAATGCATTAGTTGAGTGTTAAAAGACTTCAGAAGAAATTCTGAAGAGTTCTCACCCACTTACTGAGCTTCTGAAAAAGAAGGTCATAAGTATGTAAGTTATTTCCAGCCTGACTCTGCATGCACACTTAAACATAACTATATTTTGTAAGAGGAAGTTCAAACAAACAAACCACAGTGATGAAGTCTGTTATTTTTCTGTTATACACTGAAAACTGAATGCAGCTGTGCATGCAAAGCTCAACTTACTATTCACCTGGGGCCTCATGTACAAAAGGTGTACACCCAAAAATGTGGCAATGTGGGACTGTCTGTTCTGGCTTTTGCTTTGTCAGTTGACTACAGTCTTCCACTTCGTGCCCACCTTGTCATCATCATGTCATGTATGTAAATATGAGTGTGGAGAGGTAGGAAGCTAGTTTTCCAACACATGCGGTCAATTAAATACTGACTGATTCCATGCAAAGGAAATGTGCTTAGATTCAGGTGTATGCACAGTTTGGTTCATCTGGATTTTTTGTATGTACTTTTCCATATATGCACATATACCCGGTGTCAGTATAAAATCCACACATGGTTTTGTACATGAGGCCCCTGAAGTTTACGCAGTCTTTTTGAGTTTGAAATGATTGGAAGCTCTCTAAACACAGGGTGACGGTACTGAAAACATGTGATGAACAAGTGATGCCCTGCACAACAGATTCTGCTCCCCTTGCACACATTTTACCTGATTTGTCCTATCACTTATCATTGCAAAAACATATTTTTGTGACTGTGACCTTGACCTTTGACCTACATTCACCAAAATGTAATGGGATCTATTCTGGGCCACCTTGGTCCTTTCCTGAATATGTAATGGAAATTCATCCAGTAGTTTTTGCCTCAGGTTGCTTACAAACAGATAGACAAACAAACAAACCAAGTCAAACACAATAGTTTGCAGGATAAAAATAATTAGACGTGGAGTGGATACTGTTATTCATGACAATATGAATCCATATTTACACTGTTAGGGGTTGTGTATACGGACATAAATGTCCAAAACAGAAGACAGACACTAGCAGAGCAGATCATCCTAAAACAAAAAGGTTGGCAGTTGAAATCCCACTTTGTTCTAGTCATGTGCCTTTGCGTCTTTGAGCAAGACACTCCTCTCAGTGTGAGTGAATGAATAATGGCTCAATAATGTAAAGTGCTAAAGAAGAGCTATAGAAATTGAACCCATTATTATTGGTAAATTAAAAAAGGAATATAAGAAGAAACAATATCACAAAAGGTAAGACATGAAGGATGTTGAGTGACAGGAGATGTTTATGGTGAAGAGAAGAAGTTGAGAAAGAATCAAAATGTGTTAATTAAGACTAAGAGGATGAAACAAAAGGGAAAGAGTAAAACACTACTGAGAGGGACTGAAAAATATTACCAAGTGGATATTTTTTCCTGTTTAACTTTTTACACATTATTTGGTGTAATCATTTTTTATTTTATTTTATTTTTTTGTTGCTTATTTCATTATTTTTAATACATGTTTTGTCTGTCTGTTATGTAAAGCATCTTTGAGTGTCCAAAAAAGCACTATATAAGTTTGAGGTACTATTATTAAAACTATTTTATATCAAATAAAAAGTAAACTGCATTTATATAGTATTTTTTTCACTCAAATCGGTCCATCTTTGTAGTCACCAATGGTTACATCAATCTTCAGGAATCTGGGTGTGCATGTTAAGTGAGTGAATGTCTGGAACACACTTGATTTTCTTGCATCTGTTATAAGAATAAAAAAAAAAAAACACCAAACATGTGTTTAGAGTGTTTTTAAAGTTTTGTGTTCATGTAGGGATTATATCTCTTCAACTCTTGAATTCATCTTTTATTATTTATTATTTATTAAGTATTATTATTATTATTATTATTAAGGCCCTGGTTTAGACATAATTTCATGATGGCAGTGGCTGACATTTTATTAGTGTATATTACAGGATGTTTCATAAATTTGAATGACTGAATTTTGGTTCAAACAAAGAAAATCAAATATTTATAACATATAATGATAGTTTTAAAAAAAAATCCAACAAGGACTTGAAAGACTTGGAAATAATTCAATAATTTGGTTTTTATTTTTCCCCAGGCAAAAAGGGGAGTAGATAAGTAAAAGCAAAATAAACAAGTAGAAAAAAATATATATTTGTATGGCATCAAATCCAGGTCTGGGCCCCTGCTGACCTCAACTGGGAAGGAATACTTCCATGCACTTCTTAATCCTGCTGACATGCCTTCGGTAGAGGAGGTAAAGTCCAGGGAGTTGGTGGAAGACTCACTCATCACTTTTGTGGAGGTTGTGGAGGAACTGATAAACAGTTCCTTGGTGGGTGGGGTGTAGGGCTGGACAAAATCTGACCTGAGTTAATTAAAGCTCTGGGTGTTGTAGGGCTGACCTGGCTGACACAGCTCTTCAATGTAGCACAGAGGTCAGGGATAGGGACTCTGGACTGACATACATACATTCCCCTTTTTAAGAAAGAGGATTGAGAGGTTGTGTCCCAATTTACAATCCTAATCCTCCCAGAGAGAAGTCTATGTAAGGATACTGATTGGTCATTGGATTCAAGTGGAACATTGCAATTTTCATCTAGATCATGGAACTGTACACCTGCACTTTACCCTCAGTTCGGTCCAGGAGGATAAGAACCCAGGGAGTTTACCTGACCAGTCCATATATTTTGTAGATTGATGAAGGCATTCAGTTGTGTTGTTCTAGATATTCTATTGAGAGTTCTGGTGTCCATGGCCTGTTGGCATAAGTAATTCAATCCCTGTATGAACACAGTCAGGGCTTAGTTATGATTACATCACAATAAGTTGGATATGAATATGGTGTTCAGCTTTATGGACAGCATTTCCCACCCCCCTCCTGTTTTGTAATTTCTTGTAATTTATTATGTCTTAACGTCAAAAACAAAATCTGAAGACATATCATTTGGTTGATGTTCTCCAGTTGACACAGATCATGTATGGAACATATATTAAACATTGACTATCTGACAACTCATAGATGCACAGTTGATCTCTGCGGAGGTTGAAATGTTCCCCCGGACACAATTATTATTATTTTTTCTTAGGATGGTGACATCTTGATGTGTCCTTAGAGGATCCAGAGGAGGTGTCCAGTGAGGGGGAAGTGTGGGCTTCTTTATTCAGGTTGCTCCCCCTCATGAACATAAGTGGAACATGGATGGAAGAAAGGTATAAGACCAGAATTTCACAACCAGTGTATTTCTTTTACAATATCTATTTTCATGTTTACCACCAAAGATGGCCTTCTTACACTGATAAATATTGTTGTTATTGGGTTCTGTTCTGTTATTGGGTTCTGTTATCTTCCCAAAACCACTCTATCACTCTGAGTCTGACTGTCATCAGTGACCCTTTCAGTATTACGTTCTTGATTGTAATTGTTCTTTATGCTCTTTTAACCTCATTTAGACTCTAATTGAGCATCTCATTGTAACAAATCTTAGCATGAAGTGTTAAGGTGAATTTGTCAGGAGTATTGTAGTAGTGTAGTGTAGTGAAATGACTGCAACTTTAAAACCATAATGTGATGAAAATGAAGTTAAACATTGTTTACATATAACAATTTTAGTTATTTAGTTTTATTACTCTGGCAACAATCATCATTAGTACAGGTAATAAATATCATAATCCTGTTATATCGTCACAGTCTATAACGTCAGGGGATAATAAAAGACTGAGCTGTGTTAGACTTAATAGTGGATGCACATCTTGGCTGTACGTCTCCTCTTCATCATCTACTTCAGAAAGTGGAGCATGAAAACTAGAGCTGGCTCAAGTATGTGTCAGACCTGATGGTGTGAATCAGAGATTGAACTTTCGTCCAACAGCTCTTTGAATTGAGAACTCATGTACTTACGTATTCACAGAGATAATGCCACCATATGGTTGTGAAAGGTGTTTTTGTAAGATATTAAAGGATCAATACGTAAGAATGGTATGTCCTCATGGAGTCTGGTTGCTGGTTGCAGCACATTTTTTGTACCTTCATGACACCCAGAGCACTTTACAATCCCCTACATTCTCTCTCTCTCTCTCTCTCTCTCTCTCTCTCTCTCTCTCTCTCTCTCTCTCTCTCTCTCTCTCTTGCCCAAAGACACTTTGACATGTGGACAGTTCGAGCTAGCATTCAAACTGCCAAACCTCTGGTCATGGATGACCCATTCTACCAGCTGAGCAACAGCCTCCTTGGTAGAGAAATTAAAGAAACCCCAAAAGGAACTCAGAAGTGAACATCAGCTTTAGAAATATGTAGTACTACAGCAGCATAGAAATGAAAACTTAACTAAAAATGAAAAAAGTCAAATACCACTCAGTATGAGTCAGTAATCCTAAATACATACAGCCTTGCATCTTGCTAAGGATCATATATATCTAAAATAAATGCATATTACTAGAAAATTCACCAATTACTAAAGTTTAATCCTCCCATTGGCAACCAAACAACATAGACCTGTAGAAAATTATCCAGTCACTTAACGACAAGAAAAAAAAAAAAATCTAGATCTTGGTGCTCATATTTGCACCAAAAATAAGTAAGCGCAGTTTAAAAATAAAAAACAGTAAATGTTGATATCAAATCTCGTTTGTTGTCAAACCTTGGTTCTTGGACAGACAGGTTTTGAGCATGACTGACGGGTTACCTGTAGGACCATAAGACAACACAAGATACTCCTTTATGAGTCCCACTCGGGGACACCCCAGGTTTACAGCAGCAGGATTATAACACATGACACCATAGTAATTTCTTCTATAAATGAGTAAATTATTCTATACATGCTTTTATTTGTTTGTTTTTTTGTTAATATAAATATATACAGAATATACACATTGCTAATATAAATTACTGCACTGTTATTGGATGGTTTATGGCACAGTTTATTTGGAGCAGTTTCTGTTGCAGTTTTTGTTGTGGATTCTACCTCTCTTAAACACGAGTGTCTTAGGATAAGGTACCCCCCTTCTGAACGTGGTTTTATCTGACACTGGCTGAAGACAGAACCGAACCCCGACGACCCCGTCTGTGCCCCTGCCCACATACTGTAACGTGGGCAGCAAAATTAGTGATGAAAAACTGGCCCTGTTTTTATTTTCCCCAATTAATAGTAAAGAAGCTCCCAGAATGCACTGTCCCTCTGCTGATCTCTATCACTGAACTGGCAGATATTTACCCCCTTGGACATATGTATGTCAAGTCTGACGTCAAAAGAGTGACCCCCCCCTTCAGCAAACTCTGGTGGCTATGGCACAGGATTTCTGTGCACTTCAGCAAATCGAGTCCCATATTTATCTCTGTACAAATGTATAAATTGTCTTCCTTAATTCTGCAGATATTTTTTAGCTCAGTCATTCTTCTTCCTTCAGTGTCTGGTTTGCTATTGTATGATTAGCCTATTTATTTACTTATCTTTTGTCTTCCTTTTATCTTTTCTTTTCCTTCTTCTTTATTAACTTGTCTTGTCCAGTATCATACTGTAACAGCAGAATGGTAGTCTAGCTGCCTTTTCATGCTGAACAAATTAGCTTTGCACCTTGATATTCTACTGTCTTTTACATGTCTCTCTTCTTCTTTCATATGTTACTCTGTATTATTCTGTATATTTAGAATGTAAGCCCCTTTTTATCTATTTGGCTGTAACTGCTCAGCCTGAGCACACTTTCCTATATTTCCAGTATATTCTTTGCTTTATAATCCATGCGATGTGTTATTATGTAGGTCGTTTGTCAGCGACAACAGATGGAAATTAGCTTCTCTGCTAAATATGGTGCATGCATCTTGTTCTTTGCAAATAATGCCAATACACATTGTCCTGTAACTAAATAAATACTAAAATTCCATCCATTGCCTTGTATTCATCAGATGTGCAACTAGAAACCAATTAGGCAGCTTGACCCTGCATCTGTTCCATCAGAGGCATCACTGAGGCAGGATGGCAGCTCCAGTAGCTCTCAGATTTTGGCATACATTTTGCTAAGTCAGAGGAAACACAATGTCCATCATTAAACACAGTCTGTGATATTGTGTATATTATAATAAATAAATCAAATTATGTTGGAAAAACTGTAATTGTTAGCTTAGGAATGTAGTTAGCTGACGTCCACATGCTAATCCATCAAATAAAGATCAATGAGATATTTCAATCTTGACCAATAATCTGATAGTTTAAAACCATTAAATAAACATAAAGGCATCAGACTGAAACGTCATAAAGTAGGATAAAGTTACATAGGAAAATTTGAGAAACTTTGAGATGTGAGCTTCACCTACTACATGCTTGGTTTACCTGTCTGACAGCCTTGGCTCTACATTTTTTGAGGCACATGTTCATCTTACAGTCATTTTACAATTGTTTTTAAAGGAGTAATTCCATGGTTATTTCATTAATATTGCTATTGTTGTTCTATTAAAAAAACAACAACACCGGATTGTTTTGTTTCCAGCAGTTTTTAGATGGTAGAAAAATGACTGGCGGTCCAACAACAGTTTACCGGTACTTCCTCATACATGCCCATGACACAGTGATGACGCATCTCTGATTGGCTCCGAATGCGTGAAGGAACACTCCCCCTCCCCTCTGGCTCTGTGTGTGTTTACTTTCCCAGAGTATCATCCAGTTGGGTTTTGTATTGTCACTTGTTTTGAAAATGTGCAGGGAAAAAAGGACATTTATTTCCACAGAGAGCACATGAACCAGCCATTTTTTCAAGTTTGTGCAGCAGATACTGTGGCGCCGTCTTCTCTTGTAGATGCTAATGCTAATGCTACTTCAGATTCGCTCCAATGGGGGACGGGCTTAACCCCACGTGAGTGATGCCAATGTCCTCGTGCCGTGTAGTGGACAGACTTTTTATGAGTGTCTCATTTCTCTGTGAATGTGAACACATCAGACAGCAAACACAGCACATGTTGGTAACTCGGGGTTACCCATCACATTCCATAAAGGGTGTGTAAAAGTTGTTTTCAGTGGAATGACACCTTTAATGGATAGCTGCTGTTGTATGACAATCTAAAACCATTGTTTTTAGATCCACATGCTGGTTTCTATTTGATACAGAACAGCAAGACTATTTTACGTCAGAGAACATTTTTTTTCCTGCATATTCTTTTTTTGTGCTATATAATACATATCTGTGGAACATTTCTTGAGCCAAAAAGGGAACATGCACAGTGACCCAGGCAGTCCAGGTAAAAATTCACAAGTGTGGATGACTCAGGTGGACCATGAATTAATTAATTTTCACCACTGTTCCTGCTTCTCCCTCTGCAGGAGGAGTTGAACAGAAATACCATCTATGCATATGCCTCATTTTACCATTAACTGTAATTGGCTTCTAGTTTCACATTGACCAGGTTGTGGTGACAAACACTTTTCTGCTAGGAGCAAAGTTGACAGATGCTGTCAGTCTCCTTTTCTCCCTCTGCATCTGTCATTCTCTGCTTTCTGTGATCTTTCTGTATTTTTCTCCCTCTCTCTGTCTAAATCTGGTAAAGCAATCATTCTTTAAAGTGCAATGACAGTAAATTGAGTTAATTATATACTGTACCGAAATGATAATGTGAAGATGAACCAGCTGGATTTGACTGTAAAACTGTCTATTACATTACATCATATGATAAAGTAGCTCACCGTTGTCTGAGAATGTATGAATGTTGATTCTCTATTAATATTAATGTTCAAATCTAGTCAGAATATAGCATATTCTATGCACAGTGTCCTCCTCCTGTCACCTTTGACAACAGCAAACACATGTACTTAGATTTATTCTCCTATCCTTGACTTGTAGGTAATACAGTAACAAACAAAAATTGAAATATTTGCAAGTAGCCATAAAAAAAACTGTATTTATGATTGTGTATATGCAATGTGAACATTTTGGTGAAGTCTACTGCTAAAGTTTAAACTGGGTACTGGAACAGATGTACTGTTCTGTGTTGCTATGGTAATGTTATGGTCAGCCATATAACAAGAACAAGGTCAGCTAAAGCCTCAATTAAACTAATTATCAGACAATTGAACATAATCAAACAGCACACACAATTACTGAACAAATATTGAAAATATGTTAATAGTCAGACACAATAATTTAATAAAACAAAAGATCAGTGCAATAAACTTTCAACAGTGTTATTAACTCATTAAATTGACTAAAGAAGAGCAAAAATGGTAAAGTTGTGTTATGTAGCAATTAATATGAACTTTGTGTTACCTTTAATATTTTAATTTTTTTTCTGAACAATTGTTTTATGCTATCAAAATGATTAACACTGTAAATATATAGTTCATAGATAAATACATCTGAACGTCCAAATGGGTCATATGTGATGATCTCGAAAAGATAAGAAACTGCTTTTTACATTAATTATTGACTTGTATTGATAGGATTAATGGATCAACAGGTTATAAACATTTTACACCAGTAGATGGTTTTGGTTGTCAGTTGGTTTTTATGGGTTAAACATTGTAACAGACATTTGTTTTTGTCTCTTATTGCACATATGTTCCTTTCACAAATATAAATACATGCTTTCATCCACAACTATTAGTATCCACGTGTTTTTTTTGGAAAGGTTTGATGTTTCATATTATGTATTCACACATTCCATTTAAGTGAGAGGTTAAGTCTTGAGGTTTCGGTTACACTTTAGGTGTGTGAGTGTGAATTTTCTAGCAGAAAGTGATGCAGAGTTTGATTAGCAGATCAAATGAGTATAATCACACTTTTTGTCTGTATTTCAACAAATAATAGATGAAAACCCAGCCACCCCTGTGGAGCACACATTCACTTGAGAGCTCTGTGACAGTTTTCACTCCCCCAGATAAATACTCTCCCAGTTGATGAGTCAGACATGATACAAAAATAGTGTACTTTTCTTCTTTTTAGTTTATCTTTGTGTCACAGATCTGGAGATACAAAATAAGTTTTAGTATAAGGGACAATAGAGATGATTGATTAACCCTAATATACAGAACTGTATTTCACTGTTTACAAGATTTTAATCAGGCCATCTTTGTGTTAGAACTTCACTGGAATTTTCTGTGCTGTAAATAGAATGTTTTTCAGTAAGGACAGAAAAACAACTGAATATACAGTGTTATATAGTGAGACTTCATGTAATTGACTAAAACCTCATTGTAAACATAAAATGAGTTGCTAAACGTAAATTGGTGTGACTTAAGTATTATAAATTATAGGGAAAATAATCTTTGGGCTTTTGATTCAAGGAGCAAAAGATCATTTTTTATTGTTATTATGTTTTTTTCCTGAGTAGTCCTGGTAATCTGTGATGTTTACGTTTGCACACCACTTCGAACTTCTGGAAAATTCATGTACTTCCAGTCCAGTAGCTGGCTGTAAGAGGAAGATGGAGGTCAAATAAGCACAATGAAGCTATAAACTAAATAAACTACAACTAAAATGCCCTCATCATTATTACTGTTTTTGCCAGAGTTTGTCTGTCTATCTGTCTGTTAGTTAGTTAGCAAGATAAAACAAAAAGTTACGGATGGATCTTGATGGATCCAGAAGAGATAGATCCTGGATTCTGGATCACTTTGAAATGTATTCTCCATTTACCACAATGTCAAATTTCAAAGTGATCCAGAATCCAGGATCTCTTCCGGATCACCACCAAAATGTAATCATTTGTTCCTTGTGACACTCCTATCACATCCTGAAAATAATAAAAGATAAAAGTTATGTGTTATATAACATATTGCCAGTATATCCGACATCATTTCTGTTTTCTGTTTTTTTTTGTCTTTACTATTGATTGTGTTTATTTTTCTGTTCCCACTGTATCACTGACATACTCTAACAAAATTATCAGAGGGAAAAAATATAGACAAGCAAATTCAGCCATCAATCATCCAAGTCAAATAAAACTAATTGCATTAAGGTGTCAGATGCCCATTTTTCCACAATGATTGGAAGCATTTTGATTTTCCATTAGGGCCGCCTTTCCCACATCACCTAGCATCGAATAACAGCTAAGGCTGCAGAGGGAAAATCAGCTCCTTCTGTAGTTCTCTCACTCTGCTGCTGTTTTATATATACTATTTTTGTCTATTTATCCCTCATATACACCCACACTGCCCTTCTTCCCTTTCATCTTATGACCTGTCATCTGTGCCATCAATAATTAGAGCAGTTAATTACACAGTACTTCTAGAGACCAAATGGATTTGATCTGCATTGACCTCACATTATTTGCATCAAAAGACACGAGGAGGAAAACATTTTTCCTCCCTATGTGCAGCTCACTGCAGTTATTTGCCTTTTTCTGACTTAAAAAGAGATCTGTTTCTTTTGCACTTTTGAACTTATGTGACTTCTTACACTTACACACATACATAATATATGCAGAGTACATATCAAGCTTTGCCCATTCAGTTGGTATCAGGCATAATACAAATTGAGATTATTTACTGCTATCCGGTTGCAAACTGAAATAGGACAGAGGGAAATTCTCATGAGACTGGTGTGTCAATAAGATAAAATCAGCAAATATCTTGTTAGAGCTTCTGAGACTTCTGTGTACTGACAATTTACAGCAAACACATATAGGAGCACACAGACAGATTAGAGGACTTAGACATACAAATACACAGATACCCCTCTTTAAGTGTGTGTACAGTACAGGCACCCTCCCTGGTGTATACCACAGCGTATGCACTAGGTCTCCAGTAGATATGCCACTATCAGTAATATTAGTACTTAAGTCACCTCACAACTGGAGACAGAGACCTATTGATTTGTGGTTCAGACTAATGCATGGCTCTGAGTGGCTCCCATCAGATTTCACTCCTTTGCACAACTACGTACATGTACACACATACACACTAAAATACAGAAATAGAACATTAGACAGGTTGCACTGATAGTGTCATGTTCCTTTTCTTTTTCATGAAATGAGATAAAAGATGATCTACAGATGATGGCATTAGTAAACGTATGTCAGGAGCATCAACACGGTTCATAGAAAAATGTGTCTGTAATAAAGATTTGCATTTATTCTGTGACATATTCAGATGATAATTAGGAGACATTTTCTCTTGGGCAGCACAGTGGTGCAGTGGTTAGCACTGGTGCCTCACAGCAAGAAGGGCCCTGGTTCGATTCCCACACCACACCTTTCTGTGTGGAGTTTGCATGTTCTCCCTGTGTCTGTGTGGGTTTTCTCCAGGTACTCTGGTTTCCTCTCACCATCCAAACTGGTTAATCTAAATTGCCCATAGGTGTGAATGTGAGAGTGATTGTTTGTCTATATATGTTCAGCCCTGAGATATAGTGGAGACTCATACAAGGTGTACCCCGCCTTCACCCATTGTAGCTGGTTTAGGCCCCCAGTGACCCTAGTGAGGATGAAGTGGCTTCAGATGACGAGATGAGACATTTTCTCTCATTGTGAATCATTATCTAAAAAGTTGTGCCAGGTACAACAAACCTCGCTCCTTTGACATTGTATTGTAACTTATTTTGGTATTGATCCAGATGATGTCATCATGTGTGTGTGTGTGTGTGTGTGTTGATGTCATTATATCAGCTGCCTTTATATATGTGTAAAGACCACTGACTTACTAGTACATGTACATAAATGTAAAATCACTTTTTATCACATTGAGACAAGATTGTTCTTCTTATGGCCATTTGGAAATTTGCACATTATATTTAAATGGGAGAACCTGAAAAAAAAAAAAAAAAAAAAAAATCAGAAAAAAATATAAACCTTGATCCACTATTCCCAAAATAAATATACATCTATTATGGATCACTGGTAATCTATAAACCCAATTTGGTATGAATTCAACCATTAGTTTTGCTGCTAGAGCCTTAACAACCAAACAAAGAAACAAAACAAACCAAAAACAATATCCCTTGCCTGTTTTTATGGGGGTGGAGTTCCTCTGACTTTATGAAAAGATGACCAATAACTGTCTTTTCCGGACATATAAAAATAAATCTAAAATCCCATCGTCACAGAAATGGCTTATGTTGACTGTGTGACACAATCTGGAGTCCACACAGTCAACACACTGGTCCATAACATCTTCCCACTGGCTAGAAGTGTTATTGTTTTTTTCCACACATTTGACAGTAATTGGTCATTACTGCTACTGATCATCATATTTTCTTTTTTCCACACACTTCTGGATAAATGTTCAGCTCCATGATGGTGTATCTCAAAAACAGCTTGGTACAAACTTTAGCACAAATGTTCAATTAGACTCAAGGATTTCATTTTGGTCAAGGTTGCTATGTGTGCAGCTGCTACCTACAATAGCATCTACCCTTGACAAGAATCTGTTTTGGAAGCAAATAATTGAAAGAACTGCATGAATATACATACTCTTATTAATAGCTACAAATCTGACTGAGCATGGTTCTTGTTAGTAACTATTAAACCAAAAAGATAAATGACAACTTGAGCAAAAATAGCATATTGAGAAAGACATATAAAGCATTATTTATTTGATTTAGCCTGCATCCTCCACACTGAGATGATTAATCCTTATTTTCTCAGACATGCAAAGCTATTCTACACATGTCAATCATGTTAATAAATGCAATAGATAACCATATATTTAATAATGGCTAGTGTATATAACGTGCCAACATGTAGTGGCTTGGTCAAAAAATATATAACATATAATATAACACACAGTTATATTTATGTGAAAAGGACTTGTGGTTAAAGCACTGAAACTATTACTAAAAATAAGAGTCCTTGAAGAATAAATATGATGAAAATCCTATTGGAAATCTGATTGTTTTTCTATCTGCTGCTCAGTTGTATGTACTTTTTTCCCCATCATTTCAGATTAAACCTTAAATACCTAAAGTTGCTGTTGAATGAAGCAGGTATTGATCTAAAATTCAAAATACATCTTGAACATCTAATCATTAGTAGCATTGATACTTTGATTCACATGAAAAACAATGTATCTCTGTTTATAGTCATCAGGTTGATTCAACAATAAAACCTAAGTAGTTTGACAAATAGCAGAGACTACAAAGGCTAGATTTTAAGTACAGTTATGTTCTTTAATACACCTTCAGGTGCTACTTGGACACATCATCAGTGATGAACCCGGGGTCATAGGGTGTTTCGGGTCTTTGATCATCAAACACCCTCGCCCGGGCGATCCAGCCGGGGGTGATCAGTCCCCGACTTGTGTCCAAGTGGCCCACTACTCCATGGGTCCCCCCTCCGGATCCATAGCCATCTAGAGGCTTTTTCCGCAGCCTCAAGCATGCTTTTAATGGCTCTTCGGCACAGCTGCCCTTTTACTCCAAGAAGTTTAAGAGTTTGGGGAAGTGATTGGCCAGCGAAACCCCGACACTGCACCTCAACTGGTTCGCACTGTGTTTTCCAGCCTTTGCTCCGACAATCAGCCACCAGCTCTGCATATTTCGCCCTCTTGCGCTCATTGGCCTTCTCCAGTCTGTCTTCCCAGGGGACAGTTAGCTCAACCAGAACCACTTGTTTTGTCGACTCTGATGTTAACACCACATCTGGGCGGAGTGACGTGGCCGGAATATTCTCTGGGAACCTAAGCTGCCTTCCCAGGTCAACTTTGATGGTCCAATCTGGGGCCGTGGTGAGAAGCCCCCCGGAGGCGCTTGGCTGATGTTGCGCCTTTTCCCCAGCCCTGACGAAGGTGATGGCCTGCTTGGGGGTGTGCTGGTACCTGCTGCTGGTGATTGCTAAACCAAGTGTGTCAGCCAGGGCCCTAAGGACCTGGTCATGGCGCCAGCGGTACCGTCCTTCCCCCAAAGCCTTCGGACAGCAACTGAGGATATGCTCGAGGGTGGCCCTTTTCTGGCACAACTGGCATGCTGCAGTGTTTGCCAAACCCCAGCGCTGCAAGTTGGTTGGACTTGGGAGAACGTCATATACAGATTGAATGAGGAACTTGATGTGCTGGGGTTCAAGTCTCCAGAGATTCGACCAGGTGACTTTTCTCTGCTCGGCGTGCTCCCACCTCGTCCAGGCGCCTTGCTGGTACAAAGCCACCATCTTTATCTTTACTTGGTGGGCTTGAAACTCATCCGCGCCCAGGAGATGAGCCGCTCGAGCCCTTGCAGCAACCATCTGCAGCCAGGAACAGAGGTTGCCATCACTGTAAGATCATCCATATATGCTCTTATGGAGGGCTTAACAATATATTTAGAAGAAAATGTGCCTTTTTTGGCCTCTCTTAACAAACATCTAATTGATCTGTGAATTCATCTGATTTATACTAGACAAAAATGCAAAATGCAGAGGGTAATAAAATAAATGTTAATACATCACTTAACCTTGAGACCTAAGACAATGGTTTCATAGCTTTAATAAAACAAATAAATAAATATCTACTAGGACTGCACAATAAATTGAATTTTAATCAAAATCATGATTCTGTCTACCACAATTAATTGAATGAAAATTGTGATTCATTTCTATTAAGGATTAACAAGTGTGACATGCATGAATGATGTCACATGTTTCCAGTTCTTTATCTTTTAGCCCAGTTAGACTCTCATCCTTCTAATCAAAATTCTATTACATATGTAAGAGTGTATTCATACCCTCTGCCCTCCATTACCCAATCTTTTATCTAACAGTTACTACCAAAGAAACTGAGCCAGAGAAGTTGGTATAAACACTAGCTAAAGATTAAATGTGATGACGATGTGGTGTCTTTGTATCAGAGGAGTGACGTCAGAACCGAGTATGAATAAAATTAGACAAAGATAATTGATGAGAGGAGGGGTCCTGCCTTACACATTAAAACCTCATTCTGGCTTAGACAGACTGAGTGATCTGATGAATGTATAATGAGGAAGAAGGGGCAGCGTGAAGCTATTGTTAGCTCGTGTGCTTAGGTTTTAACATTGAAAAGAAAGTCCAGGAACTACAGTGAAGCTGCATGACTTCTCACTATAGAACTAAAAGGTGGCATTTAATTAGCCAAAAGTAGATCTAACCTTACCTGAAATATTTATCGCAGGATTAGTGTTTAACAAGCTTCTGTGTAATGAACCAAAGCATAATAGAAAATTAGATCATTTCCAACAAAGAAAAAGTCACATTTCTTCAATAAGGACTGTCTTACCTGGCCATACTCCGTCATGCTTCAGTAAGTCTTCATCAGAGTCATTAAGATACTCCATCATGTTACTCTTCAGGCTGACTGGACAATTAAACTGCCATTGAATTAAAGTTAAAGCAATCTCTGCTCATTATTCTAAAAAGGACCTCATTAGTGGCATTGTCAGGCTATTGCCCCCCCCACAAGGACTTCCACCCTTGTGAACAAAAAAACTTGACTCGGATTGTGCCGATTTAACAAAGTAGTGTTCTCAGTGTTCTTTTATGTGCTGAACTGGAGTGTTTCCATCCTTACTTGTCAGTCAGAGTCATGCTCAGTCCCTTTAGAGAATAGATGGTAGGTGCTCTTTGGTTTAAGGTAAATATTATCCAGTTAGTTAAAAAGAAAAAAAACTTTTCTCCACCAAGGTACTCCCAAATATAAATGTCTTTATTTAAATGATATGTCCACTGAGGACCTAAAGTTACCCATGTGTAGTGGTGATAGGGCCTTCTTCAGGATGAAGTAAAACTGAAAAAGTCTCAGTCCCTACTATCGTGTATGATGTCAGATTTGCAGACGAACTGAGAGCAGACTTTTAAAAGATGCTGCAGGCTATTAGTAGCAGTTCAGGCCTACGCTTTTACAACTACTGCTATTAAAAGACAATAAAACACTGGCTATTTTACTGTAAAAGTATAAAACACTGACCGTTTTAACACAGACGATGTTCATCCACAAGCACTTCACTGACACTGGTAAAGTATCCACATATACCATCATGCCTTGAGTGTTCAAAGAGCCAATAACTACTGTACAGTCCTGCTGACCAGGTTTTCCATTACAGATATTTTGTACTTTCAACAATTGTCTTCCCTCAGTGTATTAACATAATGTTTTCCAGTTCAACAAAAGTATCACCAAAATTCAACGTGACATGTTTCAAGCATCATAAGGGAAAAGGATAAAGCTACTAATCTCTTTCCTGAGGCATTTACTGTGGAAAACCGCCTTCTTCTGTCAGCGCTCTACAGTGTTGTCCAGAGGACACACATCATTGTGAGCAGGATTATACACAACACTTGAAACTGATCAGTTTGTTTCTATTTGAGGTCACTAAGATGTAATGAAGGGGATGAAAAGAGAGGTCTTAGAAAATTTGAAGGATTTTCCCCACAAAAATATTAATAAGAGAAATATCTTTGGGTTATGAACTTTAAAACAGTCAAAAAAAAGTTTGCTAAAAGCATGTGTCTGTGCTTTGCATTTTAGACAGATGTATATTTATAGATTTTATCTATAATTTGTCTTTCAAAATACATATTAATGACACAATAAACCCCGCCCTTCAGAAACATTTTAGCTGTTAATGGACATCTATCTGCCTCTCAAAAAGTGAGTCTATGGGTTTTACCTTTCAAGGTCGCTCAAGGTCAAAGGTCGTGATGTGAGATTCAGCATACATGTAGTTTCATATCTGTCAACAATAGTAACTGAGTACTTATCATCACTCTTATCACCTTAATTTTGGTGTTTAAGGTCACTCAAGGTCACAGTTCATAATGCCATTTTGAAGGACATGCCAGGTTTCCTATCTGTCAGTAACAGTAACTAAGTCTCTTTTTTTCTGTTACAGTCTATTTAAATCTTTTTAGGTATTGACTGAGTGACCTCCAGCCTCTTGGGTCAACAGTAGGTTAAAATCTATACACACAACATGCAGAATGGAATGACAAGCATGTTGGTGCTCATTGTCTCTAAAATGAATGGTTCAAATGTTATATCCAAAATTCCATTTTGACCTTTATTGTGACCTTGACTTTTGACCTAGAGTCTTTGGCCTTCAAGATTTATGTCAATGCACATCAGCAGTGAGGGAAAATGCTACATTCAAAATATGTATACACAAATGAAAAGGAAATTCCTGATCATTGTGAAAACACATTTTTTGGTGATCTTGACCTTGACTATTGACCTACATTCACCAAAATGTTACATGATCTATTCTGGACCACCCCAGATATTTCCTGAAAATTTCATGGAAATCAGTCCGGTAGTTTTTCCATAAAGTTGCAGACAAATCAATAATCAAGAAAACAAGCAAACCAAAATTAAAAAAAACCCTAATCCAAAACAATACCTCTTCCCTCCCATTCGGGGGTGGGGTGACAAATACAGCACCCTCAGGTTTAAGAAGTACTTCAAACCTCAAGGTTTTTTTCACAGCTCCACAGAAACTGTAAATCCTAATGGGATGAACAGAAGCATCACTGCAGAGACAGTACCTTTGGGCCCCTCTCAGCACTGTGCTGTTCTCTCACTGCCTTCTGTTTGTTGTGACAGTGTGTTGGTCATGCCTTGTCTGTCTAGCCCATGTTTACATGGGTTTATGATCTGTGCTCAGTGATAGCCTACTGTCAGTGCCCCCCTCAGTTTTCTGACATCCATGTAAGAGGCTGTGACAGGCTAATGGGTTTTGACAGGGCAGAAAATTGATCAAATGACAGATCAAAAGCTGAGAGCTGGAAGTCTGTTAAGTGACAATTTTGGGTGATAGTGTGTGTGCTATATGAAATTGGAGCTCTTGTATCAAGACCAAGGCATACTGTGGTGCACACTTCCAAAAGCACATTACTGGAGATGAGTCAAAAGTATAATTATGTGAGGCAGGCTTGTGTAGTGAACATGAGAACCTGGATTCAGGAGGGTCACCCCTGCTTCCAGAGGGAGTTAAGCTGAAGACCATGCTGTCTGACATTTCTATGGAAACATAACAATTCAGTGCGAGGATGGTAAATCAAGTAAACTGTTTTTTGTATACCAATGACATTTTTAAGGCAGGGCTTAAAAACATTGGCAGAGCTGTGCTTCTGTGAATAGTTGTGAATATATGTGTGCATACACCAACTTTCTTATTCTTATATTTAATTTCTCACTGCTTTCTGTTTCACTTTTTTATTGTTTCCGCTGTTAACTGTGACATTTCCCCAAAGTGAGATAAAGTCTTGTTTTATCTTATCAGTGTGTATTAGTCGAGGGACCCCTCTGTTTGATTGACAGCTGCTCTAAAAGTTGGCTGTGTTACTGTGGAACACATCCTCATATCAATCACAGTTAATATGCTCACAGTATTTTCTTCTGGACCCTCTGACCCATTGGCCTCATTTCATGGATATTGATCTGACATTATACACAAAATGTTTTAGTGGATAAACTCAAGCCTATTGAATTACCTACTGGTGATTCCTATAAAACTGTTTATCAGTGTTACTGATATGAGTGTGTGCGGTGGCCATGTTTTCAATGTAATGTGGGATGTAACTTTTTAAGACTTAATTCTACATTGTTCCTTCCCAGTGCCTTTGTGTTGGCATCCTGCAACACAAATGTACACACACTTAATTATCAAACACACTCTGTCTGCTCCCACAGACTACACTGTAGGGAGAATTTTGTATTTTTACGTTCCTGTAATTTGCAGTCCATCTTATTTATTTTCCCAAGGAATATGGTTTATTAAAGCCTGGTTTCTTACTCACATAAAACATCAACATCAGCCAGCACAATCTTGTTTTGTTGCATTTTCTGTTACTCCTGTTCCTGCCTGTTTACTATTCGTCACAGCAGAATACTTTTGTCCTGTGCTGACGCAGCTCTAGGCAAAAATTAGGAACGCTATAGCTGGTACAACAGATCTTTCTGCCACTGCAAATGTGGCAGTAGAGTCACAGAAAGAAATGAGACTGCAGACAGGTCTGAATTCCATGCTATGTTTTGGAAGGAGGAAGACAACAAATGTTGACACTTTGTTGTTACTATGCTTTTACTAGGCCTAATTGCTGTAATGGAAGATAATATTCACAATGATGTTTTCCATCTGTAATTTCCCCACTAGACATCGCTGATTATTATGCACTGATCCTTGAAACAGTTGGTACTTGAGAAGAAAACTTGTTGCATTAGCAATCACTATTTATTTGAATAATTATCCGTTTGGTGCATTTTTCCAGGGAAAATCTGCCATTGGTCACACAGATGATCATAAATCTCCAATTAAAGTCAATGATTATCTTATAAAGAACATATGAACTTAAACCAAGTGTGGTCATTTACTGTCAGTGTTCCCACTACATGGGTTTCATTGATGAGTCAATTTTGTAGATGATGGCATTTCCTTATTCACTGCAGAGCCTCGGACCATCCAAATGGGTCATATCTGATGACCATGAAAAGATGAAAAACTGGATTTTCCAACAATTATTTACATGTTTTGATGGGATTAGTAGATCAATATGGATTAAACAGTTTAAATGTGTAGATGATTTTGGTTGGCACTGGATGTTTGGGTATTTATGCTAATCCTCATGTGTTTTCTTGAAAGTGTTTTTACCATGTGATGCAACAGTTCAACTTTTTAATTTGTGACAGTGATTATGCACCATCACTCGAGTATCTGCTGCTGAGGCCTTTTTTTTTTTTTATCATAAAGTATCTAGCGACCACCTTGAACTACTTCAATTTAACTGTGATTTTTGTGGGGCTCTAAACAGTAACAGATGACCCAGATTTAATGAAACATGTCACTGCTAGTGATAATAATAAATCAATTTAATAAATCAATCAATAATTTGTTTTTTTTCTATTTTCTCTGTGAAATTGGCTGAAGTTGCTGCTTCATGTTTGAATTTTTTTTTTCAAATCTTCCCCACCTCTATAATGATCCAGCATTGTTCTTTTAATATTGTCTTTGCATAACTCTACCTGATGAAATTTTCTTTTAAAAAAAATCAATTTTCAGTCCACTTCAGTCAGGTTCTGCCAAGCATCATTCTTTTGGTAGGTTTAACACCACTTCAAGGCTTCAGTTTTTCACATTCAAAAGGCTCTATGACAAAGAGAGAAACTAGTGAAAATATTCTAAATATGGAACATACATAAATTGATTCTGGCTTTTATATGTTTGTTTGAAGGTTTAACCATTATTTGTTTGGAAGTACAGAAACTGAAACTAATCGTTTCAGAAGCTCATATAGTTCCATTGAAGTATATTGTATTGGAAGTGTATTGTACAGATGTCCATGAACACATCCACACATGAACATTCAGCCGCACACTGTTTAATACAGTTTAATACTAAGTTGAGACTGGGTTGATTATGACTCAGACTATTGTTTACCAAACTATGGCATGTCTGACAGATTAAATTGAAACAAATATGTACATGGAAAAAGTAAGCGTGTATCTTTGTTATGTGTGGAGGGAGAATTTTGACCCCATAATGCAGAACAATGAACAGAGGCTGAATTAAAGCAGAGGTCTTCAACCCTGGTCCTCGAGACCCACCGTCCTGCATGTGTACACACATGGCCAGGTATTTTTAAAACCCAATATTTCCCCCCCTCCATTTATATATATATATATATATATATATATATATATATATATATATATATATATATATATATATATATAACATCTGCATTTTCAATCACATTCATAAGCATAACCTGTAGATGACATATTCCCCCTAATCCTCCCCAGTCACATCAGTAGACCTCTTTTGGCGTCACTTGTGCTTAAACATAAAAAATGGCGCCAAGCTTATTTGTCTGGACAGACCTGGAGACAGAATTGCTTTTAGATGTAATGTTGGACTATAAACGTCATGTGCTTATGTGAAGTGGTTAAGATGGAGTAAATGACCACAAGGTTCGTCACCTGTGCTCTTGGAGCAATAGTTGGGCTTGTAAATATCTGTCCATATCTCTGGCTACATGCAAATGCATAAACAGAGTTTTCAAAAATATTCACTTTGCCTGGAGTTCTTAAAAATATTTGTTTTTGATGCATTTTCATGTGGATGACAGGTCAAAATGTAGAAAAATATCCTCGGTTTAGCAAATACCCGGCTACATGTAGATGGGGTGTTATGTAACCCTGCTCCAACTGATCAGCTCATCATTAAACTCTGCTGAAGTATGATAACAACCCACTGGTTTTAATCACATGTGTTGGAGCAAGGTGACATCTAAAACATGCAGGAAAGTTCGTCCTGAGGACCAGGGTTAAAGACTCCAGATTTAAAGAACACAAATGGGATTTATTGACATCTCAAAGGGAAAGGTGAAGTGGAGGAGGAAAAGGTGATGTCAAAGTCCTACTGGGTGGCACAGCTGGTATCAGGCTAGTGTTAGCTTAATTTCAGCTAGCTAGTGGGGGTGGGGTGTCAGAGTGATGGCTTGGCTTCTTCCAGATGGCACCGACTTCCAATTGGCACTGGTACTGGCTAAGCAGCGAGATGCCATTTTGAATATCTCATCTTGCCATTCGGTTTGACAAACACCCCCGTCATTTTCCAAGTACTTGTGAATCATGTCCTCAGAGACATGTTCAACAAGTTCATTTTTGTTTAGCTAGAGGACATATTGATTTTATCCTGCACCATTGAGGAACATGTCCAACAGTTCATCTTGTCTTCCCTGCTTACTGAGGAGACCTCTACCAAATGTCTCTATATATATCCCTCCAGATGTCTGTTCTCAGGTCCTCCATTGGGGACATGTCTCCAATGTATCCTGTCACTCAGGAGTTCATAGGACCTTCTCTATCCTGAAACAAATATTTTGGTGTGAGACACGAGAAACTTTGTCGCAGCATGTGAAGTCTGTGCACACAGTAAGGCCACGCACAAGCACACTCGTCCTCCTCTTGACCATGGTCCCACATTGCAGGTGACTTTGTTACTGGTGTATCACCTTTTGGAGGTAATACTGTAATTCTAACTGTTGGAGATAATTTTTCTAAGGCTGTGCATTTACAGAAGCTCCCGTCTGCTCAGGAGACTGCAGACATATTGGTCAACCAGATTTTTCACCTTCATTGAATCCCCTGTGATGTGGTTTCCCACCATGGTCCCAGTTTGCCTCCCAGGTCTGGCACTCATTCTGTCAGGTTCTCAGAGTCTCCACCAGTCTTACATCTGGCTATCATCTTCAGTCAAATTGTCAGACCAAATGAGCCAACCAGGACCTGGAGGCTATGCTGCACTGCATCACTTCCCATCACCATGCTTCCTGAAGCATGCAGCTTACCTCGGTGGAATATGCACATAATCGATGGAAAGGGAAAAAAGGAAAAGGGATGTGAGCAGGGTCCAGACCATAACACATATAACATCAACATGGAACTGTCATTGAACGTTTGACCAATATGACAACCTTCACTAAAACACACTAAATCAATTGACTAGATGTTGATAAGGATCCAGCTCTTTTCCACTGAGGTTTTATTTTCTTCAGCCATTGCTTTTTCTGTCACATGCTGTCCAGTATTCATGACTTCTAAGTTGGCACCTTAACAGCTCTGCATTCAAATGTTATTTCCTGAGAATATAATCAAGACCATTTGAAGCATTACTTTCCAGTTGGATACATTTTGCAGATATCTGCATATTACTGAGCTCTTTGCCTTTTAGTATGGAATGTATTCCTGTTTTTTTATGTATTTTAATAGAATATTAAGGCTGGTATGTTTTTTGTCTAAATGAGAGCATAATCATATGCAGACTTCAGACTATCGGTCTATATGTGTGTGCTTTTGTTCAGTGGCCAAAGAAATGCAGCCTTTAAATCATCGACTTTCAATGTGATACCTGCTTGAGTCAATGAAACAGCATGTCACCACAGAAACCAGACAAACAGTGCAATGGAGCCATTGAGCCAGGCCTTGACGGACTGTAACAAGCTCTTGGCTGAGCCCCCCTGCTGCACTGCTCATTAAAGCAGGCCGCTAATGAGCCAAATCTACACTATGTAATCAATTAATCTCTTTGACGAGGGCATAGAAACAGGGAGGTGAGGTCTTTTCTGAAAGTTGGAAATGGGAAATGGGGGCAGGGATGCGACAGATTAAATTTTTTTGTGTGACGTTTGGGTTGTTATTTTGAACATTATTTCTTCATCTGGCAGAGTTAAACTAAAAAATGTTTTACTGTTACTGAATCAAATATTCAGGCATTTTGTTTATAGAATATTCCATATTCTAATTATAATATCTACTAATAAATGGGAACATATCAAAAATTATTTGACAAGCACAGACCATTTAGCAGTCATGATTTAATTTCCTGCACATCTCTTCATTTAGCAGATTAACTATATAAATCTAACTAGTATCATGTACTGGCTCCAGTGATGCTAATAAGTTATTCATGTTTTCCACCATAACCATTAAAAGATTTGCCTTACCAGCAAATTCAGGTAGTTCCTTTTAGATTGGACTAACTCCAGTTACTCTCTTTCTAATATCATCTTCATTTCTTGTCTGTCCTTGGTCCCTGTACAATATTTCACTGCCTCTTTCCATTATCCTATTCTCATCAGGCTTTTAAGTGATATTACACATTAGAATAGATTAGTTTGAAATGATAGTATCCTCTGAGCATCCTAGTATATTGGCGCGTACTGTCTCCTGTCTCCCTCACCTATTATCACTCATCTAAATACATCTCACATGGCACTTTTCATCACTCAGTCAATTTAATGCAATCTGGTTTTATGTGAAGTGGACATTGTATTTGCCTCATTAATACTAAAGACTGCGTGAGCTGCTGCCATGTCTGCAAGGGATAACTAAGGTTGAAGTCATTTCATTGATCTCGCTTTCTCAGCATCCTACAATTACAAAATGTTTTCCATTAAACATAGTTGAATGGGGACTAAAGAGTTGAATAACTATTTTAAAATATTACCAGACTCATTTCATATAAAAAAAAGAGTCCTACTACTCATGAAAATATTAAATTGTGACACTAATATCCTAAGAGCATTTGCTTGGAATAATGTAGCCTACTTAATGTGCTTTATGTCTATGGCAAAGGAAGCCATTAAATGTTAGTTATTGTAATTTTATGAGTAAGGATTTATAGTTTGACTTATGCTCATAAATAACAAAATAAATAAGGAACATAAATCAAGACTCATCTCACATATACCATAGGTTTCATAAATGTCCAAATACTAATAATTTTAGATTAAACAAGTAAAACTGTGCAGTACTTATGGTCATGCTAGCATCTGTATTGAGACGGAGGCTAATTTATAGATGATGATATTTGTGTGCTTGTAATAAAGTATAGCAATTGTTTGTGTTCTCTGAATCCAACAGTTTGCACACATTTGAACAAAAGACATAGAATTGACCCAACCTGAGAGGTCAGAAGTGAGGTGATTTTGTATTTTGAAACATTCTTGTGTGCCCTAAAAATGATTACTATTGAGGTAATTTCATTTTGGAGAACTACGCTTGACTGTGTGTTAGAAGTAGGAAGGTTTATAATGGGTGAAAAAGAAGGAGAGGGTAAGAGACAAAGAGGCAGATGGAGATTAAATAGATGAGAGCACATACTACGCCGAGTATAGTTCTGGCATCCAGTTCCATGCTTATCCCAAAGGGTCAGACTGCATCACTAATGGACACAGAGAGAATTGATCTATGCAGTATTACTGTAATGCACGGCATTAGGCTGCCAGGCACATTAACACACACACACACACACATATACATGTCGATATATACAGAAATACACTAATGACATATTACTCATTAATGCTACACATACTCTTTCTTCATACATTGAAATAATTCAGGGACAGAACAAAACTCATGAAACTAAACATAGACATTGTGACAGCGTCAGTAAAGTTATCAAACACTTCCTGATTGCTTACAGGGCTCATTTACACAGCACGTACATTATTCAGGGTGTCTGAAAATAGCTCTGAGATGTAAATAATGCAGAGACCCATTAAAGAAAGCTACAACAAATGCATGGAGGAATATGGAATAAATGGGAACAAGCACAAATTAAATTTAGGTGAAAGGTTATCCTGATTATTTACTATTGACACAATCAATGCAATTAAAAGGTGTGGCAACGAAAATGAAGTAATACTTTAAATGAAATTAAATGTAATTATGTCACAACTTTGTAACAATAACTAAAGCCTCCAGGATCAATACATTTTTACAGTCCCACTAAAATGGTACAAAGCACAAACCTCCTCAAACCTATAATTCAATCAAAATCCCTAATTCATGACATTAGAAAGAAGGCTCTGCTCTCAAATGTAGTGGGGTTGTCTTTGTGCAGTGCCCTACACCTTCCACCAGGAGTAATTACATTACCTCCTTGGCTGAGGTGAGAATCGAAGCACCACAATATTGATGACAAAATTACTCTGTTTTGTCAGGAAGGGAGGTAAATACAGTAACTGCTCTTCCAATAACACTATAAACTGCACCTAAAATTAAACCGCTATAATTAATCATTATGTCATTCAAGTAACACAGTGGAGGGGACATTGACCTTTTAGTGGACATACATGGTCCTTGCAGTATACTGTATGTCCTTGAGAAAAACAAAAACAGGGTCGTAAAGAAGATTCACCCTGACCAAACATATACGGGTCAGGGTGGGAGACAGTTTTCAGTGGCTGTTTTCATTTTACCGGGATTAATAATTATAGTATATGTTCCATTCCAGTTGTCATGTCTGAACACAGGAAGCTGAACCCAAATACAAGACCCAGATACAGACAGTAATAATAAATAAATAATAAATATTGTAAGAGTAAAAATTTGACAATATTTACTGTGAAAGCAGGAAAAATCTACATGCAAACTTTACATAGTGTAATAAGCAGAGGTGGGTAATCCCAGGTTCATCAAGTCAAAGTCCTGGCATGTAGATGTTCACACCTGTTCATTGAATACAGGTGATTCCACTAATTATTCCATTCACCTGGATGAGGCATTGTGCTCATCAAAATCAAAACCGAGGTTGTCATGAAGGAAGCACAACTGTTGTGCATGTTCGCCTGCTCACATGTTAGTTTTGTGTCCTATTTTTTGGGACACACTAAGATTGTCTGTTACTATAGTTTAGATCGTAACAGTGATCACCAGTGTTGAGGGGGCTTGCATAGTCGATGTATTCCCAATGCACTTGTGGCCGCAATGCTAAGCATAGCAACGTTTCATTTCAAGAGGAGTTCTACAACTCAGATGTAGTTGAAATGCGAAATTCATTTTTCCTTTCACTTCATGAAGCAACACATCACAGATTACAACCTATTATGAGAACAAATATATGACTTTAGGAAATTCACCTTATTCACCTGGCGGCCATTTTTACTCTTGATGGGTATGGAAGTTAAACGGTAGTACACAGTTCCATAGGTTGTCATTCACTAGCTTCTGTGAATGTTTGGGTTGGCAACATGCCAGCAGATTGGACCACCAATCCCTCCATCATGCTGGAGTTAAGCCAAAACAAACCAACTAGCGGTGCCCTCTGCTCGCTCTAAATGATCCCAGACAAAACTGTTCTCTGTATTAGTCGATTAGCCGATTCTGGGAGTGGAACACACTCCCAGAATCGACAAGACTAGCATCATTTCTTTCAACCTTCAAGAAACATGTGAAGACTCTCCTCTGTCATGAATTCTACTGCACATGAATATCTACTGGGGGAGGGGGAGAAGATGAAGAAGAGGAAAAAAATCAAACAAAAAACTTTCCTAGCCCAGATAGCATCTGTACTTATTGTTCTGTATATTTCCTGTCGACCTTGTAAGTGCTAGTGCTACATTACATGCTATATTATGTCCTCTACTGTAAGTCGCTTTAGATAAAAGCGTCTGCCAAATGCAATGTAATGTAATATTATGTAATGTAATGTAATAATGGATGAGGTGGTGGAATTCCCTGTGCTACAGGCAGTTCTGCAGGATCGTGTGAACCCAAAAGTGACGGTGTCTGTCCCTTGGATGTATCTGGGACCTCCAGAGCAGGTACAGAGCAGCAATAGTTGAGGACAGACTGAATTGACGGGACAGATTTTGTTTTTCTATCTTTTCACGTTTATCCAGTGTCCAGACTCGGGTGTTTACGCGGCCCGTCACAAATGCACATGCGTACATTTGCGTTTGGTGTGGCCCTACCATAAGTAGCTGCCCACAGATGTGCCTGTAATATCGGCGTGACCATGACAATATTTTTTCTGACAGATTGACTCACTACTCCCTCTAGGGGTCACTTTATTATTATGATCTATCAGTAGGAAACCATCCACTTAATATCTGAACAATCTAATACATTAGTATCTTTGACATAATGTCAGGGCTCATTATTCTCACCCCTCTAATGATTAGATCAGGTTATTTTAATAACTAAAAGAAAGGATGCTCTGTAACCCTTTTATGTTATGTGCATATCAGTGAGATTTACAGTAATTGGGACTGTTTAACCCAATGGCTAAATATAGTGGCTATGTTTGTATCAACCAGTGCCTCCCACATAAAAATGTTTTCTAAGACATATATCTATATCAACTAAAATTTTCTGCAGATTCTCTCCAGATTTTCAACCAAGTGATAATTTATGCAAGACATGCTATTTACAGTGACAGCATGTCTTAAGAAATGCAGTCTAAATTTTCAGCTATAACTAAAACAAAAATTAAATCAACTGCATTAAGAAAGATGAAGCAAAATAGAGTGAAGGTGACCTTTTCTGTCCTTGACTCCATAAGTAAGGAACTAGATTATACAGGAATGAAGAAGTAGCTGAAGTTCACTTGGAAATATTCAGGAAACTGTCTTGAGGTGTTTTGTCTCCAACACAGGAGCGGCAATCTTTTGTTTGCTGTTTGTGGATGTATTCAGTCACACTACCATGTGGTCACAGCATTTGGAAGTAGTCACATACCAATGCAGCCTGTGACTTAACAGTGCGCAGTGTGCTAACAATGCACTAGATCACTATAAAATCAGACTGTGGAAAAGAAAAAGAATATACAATTGCAGACATTGGTGGTGATTAATCAATCGTTTCAAATGAAATATAACTGGGATCCACCTTCTGTCAAAACTAATGAAAATATGGTGGAGATTAATAAATGATTCATTTCAATAATTTATTATACAGATATGATGATTCACTTATTTGCATAAATGCATTAGCAAATGTGACAACTCTAAATGAAAATGTATCCTATAGATAAGATAAGATCAGATCAGATCAATACAGACAGGTAGCATAGAAAAAGGGAAAAACTAAAATTAGATACATTATGGATATAAGGAATGTGTAAATAAATACAATAGAACACAATATTACCATAATTACTATTATTATCATTATTATTATTATTATTATTATTCCTAGTAGTACTAGTTTACTTGATTATTACCACCTTACTACTTGTTTCTACTAGTATAGTGTCTGCTTTTATTAATAGTATTTTCTTTTTTATAGTTATAGATTTTTGTTACAATATTTATTGTGTATTCAGTGTTGTGCTGCTACAGTATTGGAACCTTAATTTTCTGAGGGCTCTGCGCAAAAAATTTATAACATTAGATCTCATCTAATCTAATCCCATCCAATCAATACACAAGAAAACGCAAATGTATGTATATTTAATGATTTTAAGACACTGCATGCTGTAGAGATGGTTTGTCTTATTCTAAAAAAAACAAAAAAACAAAAAAAAAACAAACCAATGGGAAAAGTAAATCTAAATCTAGCCCTTCAAAAACACTTGATTCCTGTGCGTGTGTGTGTGTGTGCGTGTGTGTGTGTGTGAGTGTGTGTGTGTGTGTGTGCGTGTGTGGATGCTTGGATGGATGGCTGAGGATCTCCCTGTGTGATGTGGTCTGTCAGGTGTGACTGTGGTGCCCAGTGGAAGAGGCTGAGGTGACTCACACAGACACAGCAGACTTAGGATGGGGTGTAGACAAAAGGACCATGAGAGACAGACGGTGTTTGTGCAGGACCCTAGGGCTTCCATTACCACATTCATTCAAAAACCTCCTCTGGCTACTGAGCTGCAACATCCACACTGATACGAGTGCACTTGACACTTGGTTTTGGCGTTTGTGTGCATGTGTCAGCAGGAAACATAGCTTTATATTTGGCATTTGGGGCTTTTCTATCCTGTCTACGGCCAACGGTAATGAATGTGTCCATGTTTCAGTTTATATGCAAAGCCTATTTTTCTAGTTTTGACTAAAAATATGTGTAACTTTGTTTATAAAAGGGTGGTGGTGGTGATGATCTGCTTGTCTGCTGGTTATGATCATGGGGCTCAAGCAGCACAGGATGTGTGAGGTGTTTAAGAATAAACAGAATTACCACACAATGTGCCAATTAGGGACAAAACAACAATAAATGAATAATAAAAAGAAAAGAATAAAAGAAACTAATGTGTACATATATATATATATATATATATATATATATATATATATATATATATATATATATATAAAATGTTCCTCTCGCCCCACGTGGGCGGTGTCTCCTTCAGACTCGGGTCCTCTACCAGAGGCCTGGGAGCCTGAGGGTTCTGCGCAGGATCTTAGCTGTTCCTAGCAATGCGCTCTTTTGTACAGAGATCTCTGATGTTGTTCCTGGTATCTGCTGGAGCCATTCTCCCAGCTTGGGGGTCACTGCCCCTAATGCTCCGATCACTACTGGTACCACTGTTGCCTTCACACTCCACATTTTCTCTAACTCCTCTTTCAGCCCTTGGTATTTCTCAAGCTTCTCATGTTCTTTCTTTCTGATGTTGCTATCACTGGGGACTGCTACATCTATCACCACCACTGTCTTCTCATGTTTATCCACCACCACTATGTCAGGCTGATTGGCCATCACCATCTTGTCAGTCTGGATCTGGAAGTCCCACAGGATCTTGGCCTGTTTGTTCTCTGTCACCTTTGGGGGGTTCTCCCATCTTGACCCTGGGACCTCCAGTCCATACTCTTTACAGATGTTCCTGTACAGTATGCCCGCTACCTGGTTATGCCTCTCCATGTATGCCTTGCCTGCCAGCATCTTACACCCTGCTGTGATGTGCTGGACTGTTTCAGGGGCTTCTCTACACAGCCTACACCTGGGGTCCTGTCTGATGTGGTAGACCCCGGCCTCTATTGCTCTGGTGTTCAGGGCTTGTTCTTGTGCAGCCATGAGTAGCGCCTCATATATATATATATATATATATATATATATATATATATATATAGAGAGAGAGAGAGAGAGAGAGATAATTTTCTCTCATTACCGATTTCTCTCAGATTTTAACTGGTCTATCCATCATTATCAACAATAATAACTGGTTCATCACAAACAGCCATGGCCCAAATGTCTGTTTTTGGCTTGAAAAATATTTTCTCATCATTTTTTTAAACATGTAACAAACACACAAAACAATTATGCTGATTTGTTTGGAACGTCAGTGTGAATGAATGAATGAATGTATGAATGAATGAAAAGTATTAAAAGTATCAGTGCAGCTTAAAGTTGCTCTTGTGTTAGCGTCAGCACCAAGCCACTTTAGGTTTTAAATGGATAAAACAGCTTCAACAAATTAGTGCATTGCTTCAAGGCTTTTTGACTTTGTTCAGAACAACTATTTCAACAAACTAACACAAAAAAAAATTCCACTAAATTATTAAATGTTCTAGTTGGAAATATGACCTTTGTGTTGTTAGGGTGGTTTTCAACCCAGTTCTAAAAATAAGATTATAAAGCAGTAATAAGAGTCAAAACTGAAATCATAAGCGCTCAGTCAACCAACACACTGACAACCAGCTCCTCTCCCAATCATGAACTTTTGGGGATTGTTATTTTGTCTCATTATCCAGTATACCTGCAGAAAAACAGAACAAGCACAAATGTTCACATGTGAGGTCAATTCATTATAGAGTCGGTGACTTACAGAGTGCACATCAAGACATAAAAAGGCCCACAGGCTCACACCAAAAATATTAAAACCAATAATTTTATGGATAAAAAAAGCTTAACAAGCTAACTAATTGGATGAAAGATCATTGTTTTTGTGTATTTTACAGTTGATTTAAGACCTGGTATCAGAAAGCTAACACAAGAGCAGGGTTAAATACTGACTACAGTAAATATATGAATCCAAACAGAATAATAAAAACAGTATTAGCTTCAGTGTATGGCAGTGTTTACAGTATCTACAGAGGAAGTGGGATGATGAGGTAGAAGCTGTTTCTCTTTAATGGTCATGAGTGAAAGTATTAGAGGGTCACTCAGTCAGTCAACTATGATGTCATGTACATGTTTGGTATAGTAGAACACCCTGATGTCATGAGTAGAACCCTCAGAGCTGAATGACAAGGGAAGTAAATGAACAGTAGATGTTATATGAAGCACAGTGATGTACAGACAGTAATGCTACACATGCAATTACCTGAAATGTATACATTTATCAACCTTTATTAACAGACTGATGGACATTTATAATGGTATTAGATAATGACTGTGACTGGACAGTGTTATATGTGACTGTGTGGAGTCTTTGTTGTCATAATGATGATTTACTGCAGCCGTATTCCTTTTCACCTTCCGAGTGCTTTTCACACATCAGGTTGAAGGAAAAAGGACACACCTTCATATTCACTGGAAATAGTTCTGCTTTCCAAGACTCACAGCCATTGATGTCACTTTGTTAAAAGAAACAAAAAAAACAACAACAACAACAAAAGCTGACAATCCAATATACACAATTGTGGTTCCCAAAAGATTTGCAATTGTTTTATGTATTAAATATTTTCAGGGTGCACACAGTATTTTATAGAGTTATTTTCTTTTTATATCAACGACAATATTTTCCACTATAGAGATTTATAACAATAATGGTTGTCTTTTGTTGTTTTCACTGCAGAATCCGAGCAAAGTAAGATTGATTATTTTTTTGTATAAGCTTGAAAAGAACATATTGACGTACCTGTGATTCTGGATATTACGAGCACATACACATCAAACACATTCGATTTTACAGCAAACATTCTTCATATATGACCATGAAGTGTTAGAAGTGTTATTAATCGTACAGTATCGGTGTGCTGTCCAGACCAACTGTTTAATTGCAACGTGTGAAGTTCTGCAGACATCCCACTGGGAGCCAGAGATGTGGTGAGATTTGATTATATCTACAATATTTGGCCATTTGTTAGTTGACTCGCAGTTACAAGTAAAAAAATTTGACACAAACTAACACTGAGCCAGCAGGAGCATTAGCTAAGGAGCGTCTGTCCCTCTTCCCCACTGAGAATGTGGGCTGGGAGTGAAACTGAAGTGGGAGAGGTGAAAAGGAAGAAAAGGAACTAAGGAAGATGCACAAAGAACTGCACACAGGACTTGTGAGTCAGAGGGGTGAAAGAAAATGTGTCATTTTCAAATATCATTTGCCACACAGAAAAGGAGGTCTGCATGACTTCATAACTATCTCAGGCATATGGTATGATGGATAGATGATGCATCTGTTTTTCCAGCTTGCAGTGGCATCTGTGGCATCTCCTTAAAAGCAAAGTATGTATGTTTTTCACCAGTGCTTTTCATGAGGATGAGGCAAACTCTGCCCCACTTTAACACTTAGAGACAAATAGGTGGAATGTAGAGAGAAAACAATCAGTGAAATGAAATGTTATTTCCTGTTCCTGCCACAGTATAGTACATATACAGTGTAATAAAAAGAAATACATCTTTACAGGAAGGTTCAAGTAGCAATTTGCGGTCTCTGTTGAGTGTGTCAGATGTGTTAGAGCAGGGCTTTCCTAGGAGGAGTACATACGGCTGCACAAGTAATCACATTTGAATCGAAATTACGATTTTGGCCTTCAGGATTAAAAAGGATGAAAATTTCGATTTATTTATTTATTTTATTCATTATTAGGCAGGCTCTGTTGCATAGCATCCAATGATTTTAACCAGTCGATGTTAACTAATGACCGTTTGACCAATGTTGTCGGGTCATAATTTTCTGCAGTCGGTGAAAAAAAACAAAAAAAAACCAGGCTGCATCTGTTATTCCACTGCACAAACTCTTTTGCTTTGTAGTGTAGGTTATAAAGACGAAGCTATGTGATCTCTTCATGGCATATCTTTAAAAATGATGAATTTGAGCATTAGCAATAAAAGATGAAATGTATTAATAGTAAACGCAGAGCTCAATTCATCTATGTGGTACGACCATTTCACACCAGTTTAGAACGTTTACTCAAAACCTAAGCTAAACACTTTTTGTTTAACTAAACAGGCCCAGGTTTCCACACTGAATAAGTAAATTGAGACTAGAATAACATTATATTTCAATAAATATACTTTTTGTAACATTTTTGTTTGGTGGTGTACCTTGAGAGATTTGTAATGTAAAATATTTGCCATGGCTTAAAAAGGTTGGAAAACACTACATATAAATTAGCAGATCGTGGCTGTTGTCATGGAGCTGTGTCATATAACGTTGCCTAGTGCAGAGATTTCCATCAGATTTTTCATACTTGCTCTTCAGTGCCTCTCTTCTGCTCCTCTATCACCACTTAACTTAAAAATGCATGAATCTATCATCAATAGACATCTGTTGCTTTGCAAACTTTACATAAGCACCCACAAGTCTTGCAAAAAGAACAGTTTATGTATGTTAATGTTGAGCTCTTTTACTTACAATGATATATTCACGAGGAAATTCAAATGTAAGTGTAAATGTTTACTACTTGTATCTACATTCCATCATAACAATCCTATTTCTAATGTTCTTCTGGAAATAAAAGATCATATCATGGCTATATAATTCAGAGAAAACCAAACATTCTGCTTGTATTTTATTAGATAGAAATGGTGAAAACCTAATGCAGACACTAAATCAATAGGTCAATTTCGAAATCACTTTCAATGAAATATATTAAATTGATAAAACAGGCCAGGCACATGGAATCAAACAAACAGTATGGGTTACCAAATATGCACCATGCGCATGGGGTGAGAGAATTGACAGATGGCAAGCAACAGAAGAGTTAATGAAAAAAAAAAAAAAAGGAAACATGAGAAGAAGAACAGTCATGTAGGCATACTTTAGAATGCAAAACAACATTTTGGCTTCTACACCATAAACCAAAATTAAACACCCTTCACTGTGCCACTTGCATCACATAGAGAATAGGGGAAATTCAGCCACATTTCAGTGTTTCTAATTGCTGCAGGAAAAGAGCTGGAAGCATTCAGACAAGCTTAAAATAACCCCTGAAACATCCTTGATTCTACATTCTCCCTGTGTCACTGTTGGAATTTGTAATGGAGTTGTATGAGTGTGGTTTCATTTAGAAACTTTGATTCACTGTTTCTGTGAAAATGGCACATTTGTTTATCACAGAACTGTATGATTTCTCCATTATTAGCCTTTATTCCTCTCTCTTATTTATTTTTTTGTAAAGTAAATCACTCCAAATTGTGTAGTGATGTTAAGCAACAATTTAACTTCTTTGTTGAGCATTTCCATTTGAGTCAGGATTTAATCCATAGAGCCATATATAGTGCTGTTATTAGTATGGATATAGATTTGTGCTCATAAGTTTACATACCCTGACTGAATGTGCATGGGATAGTCTTGAATGTATCAACATGATAATGACCCATAACATAAGGTCAAGTCGACCTGTCACTGGCTACAGCAGAAAAAAAGTGAAGGTGAAAGTGTGTCCATTTCAATTTTTTGATCCCAATATCATAGACCCACTTTGGGGAGGTGTCAAACATGGAGTCAAGAAGAAAATGCAAGAAAATCCAAAATCTGAAAGGAACTGAAGGTGTTTTGCCAAGAAAAATGAGTAGTTTTACCATCTGACAAAATGGTGTCTCATCTACAACTACCACAAAAAAACTTCCATCTGTCATTGATGTTAAAGTGACCAATACAGAGGATGAAGAACTGGGGTATGTAAACTTATGATCAGGATCATTTGTATAGTTTCTGTCACCAAACCACTGGTCATGAGTAAAATAATATCATTCATATTCTCTGAAAAAATTATAAAATCTGCTAGGGTATGTAAACTTATGAGCACAATTGTAATAGCAACATTTGCAATGTTTTGGTGACCTTTGACCTACACTCACTAAAATGTAATGGGATCCATTCTGGACCAACACACATCTTTCCTTACCAAATTGGCTTGGTCCAAACAAACAAACAAATGGACAAACAACAAAAACAAACCAAAAACAATACCCTCACCTGCACTTTGGGTGTATTGTAGATTAAGAATAATTTTAAAGGTGTCATTCCACTGAAAAAACCTTTTGAAATCTGATGGGTCACCCCGAGTTACCGACACATGTTGTGTCGGTAACTCGGCTGCATTCACAGAAAACAAGAGGAACGAGGGACCCAGAAAAAGGCGGTCCATCTGACGTCAGATGGACTTTAATGTCACCCACGTGGGGTTAAGCCCGTCCTGCATTGCAGCGAATCTGAAGTAGCATTAGCATTAGCATCTACGAGAGAAGATCGCGCGACAGTAGCCGCTGCACAAACTTGAAAAAAATGGTGGATCAAACTGGTTCATGTGCTCTGTTAAAATAAAGCCTGTTTTTTTTTTTTTATTTCTGCACGTTTTCAGAACAAGCAACGGCATGAAACCTAGCTCTATGTTACTCTGGTGAAGGTAAACACACACAGAACCTGAGGGTAGGAAGGGGTCTTGCATTCTGCATTCTGAGCCAATCAGAGACACCTCGTCATTGCGTCATGGACATATATGAGGAAGTAGAAGTAAACTATGTTGTTCAACCTCCAGTCATTTTTCTACTGTGCAAAACAACTGGAAACAAAGCAATCTGGAGGATTTTGTTTTTGTTTTTTTTATAAATAGAACCAACACACAATGTATTCAATAACAATGGAGAACACAGTAATATTAGTGAAATAACCATGGAATGACAGCTTTAATGTAGAACTAAAGGGAAGCTTTATGTTTAGCTGTTTACCTCCATTCCTCAGATGTTCACACCACCTTTAACTGCGACCCATATGCAGAGTCTGTGTGAACAGTAGGTACACATTCTGTGGACCGTGCTAATAGTTGGAAAATGTCAGCATGCCCTCTACCTACCCCCCACTCCCACAGCATCATCCTTCCTCCTCTGCTTCTTTAACGTTTCCAGGGGGCATTTTCTGGCTGCTGGAGTCATTCGCTTTTGCCAAGGTGAAATCATAGACCATGCACTGCAGCTCACAACCTAACCTACCTCCATTCGACTTCTTTTGTCATGTTTATTTTTTACACATCATTATTTTACTGCCATTTTCAAACCAAATCACTGAGACTGTTTGCTTTCCAGTGACAACTCGTAGTCACTCTATTCTTTCCCATGACATTCTCTATTGTAACCAGGGTATCACTTCAACCAGTGTATCCCTCTGGTTTTCTGAGCCAGTAATGAGCTTTGAACAAAACATGAGCGAGAGACAGTAACGACTCCTGAGTGTGAGGAGCAATGACAAACAGTTTTACCCTTCAGCTCTAAGTCGCTTTATCACTCGCACTTTCAACACCGTAAATGTGGAAACGTGTCACACAGAGAAACACAGTGGCGTTATTATTACAAAGTGACATGCTTCCATGTTCCCTGTGTAGGTTACTCCTCTTGATGACTCATTTGCTCAACACCATCCCCCATGAGCCACTTTGTCACTTACTGACAACCTGCAGCTAATTTTAACATATAATCCACAGATAATCTGCTGAACAAGTTATAGGCTATGTATGGATGTCATTAGATATATTTATACAAAAGAAAAGAAAGTGACATGTTGTCGATTGGTGTTAGTTAATGAGAGAGTTTGTGGGGAAGTAAAAACATTAGATAAATATGTTCTTATACCTTTGAAAATGTCAATATTTTTTGTAATGAAGTTAAATCAATGAGATCATTTATGAACATAAAATAATTTGGATTTGATTAAAAGCTACTGGCAACCTAAAGTATCAACTAATCTAAAATGTTTAAGATCTTTTAAGCTATTAATCCTACTGGTACATAATTTAGTACATGATTTAGGTAAAAAAAAAATTATTTTCTCAGCTTTTTACTGCCATCAGATATGATCCATTTGCATGTTCACAGGCTCTACAGTCAACATAGAAACACTATCATTTTCCACAACAATGACTCACCAGTAAAACCCAAGTAGTTTAATAAATAATGATTCTAGATGCTTGTTTTCGAGCCCAGTTAATATGTGTTGCTGAAATAGTCACTTATTTTTCAGTTATCTTTGTTTTAGTCCTTTGAATTTAATCAGTGGAGAAAGCAAAATGCCGAGGATATAAATAATAGAAATGATGATAAATCACTTAGAAAAGGATAAATATATAGAAAAATATCCTTAGGAGACCATCACAAAAATTTTATTATGTCTTTATCTATGAACTAAACTATACATTACAACATATTTTATTAAACAAATAAATGTGACTGATCATTTTTAATAACCAAGCAGCAGAAATATAAGTGTTTAACCAGAATGATTGTGAAAATTCAGCAAATGCAAACCCTATTAATTATATTTTCTCTCTCCCGCATGCACAGTTTAAAGATGCATCAGTGTTAATCAGGCAGAAAATTCACAAGGGGACCACAGTGATTTAAAAACAGGAGACTGGCTACTGATGATCTCCTATTGATAGCAGTTCACTGTGCATCTAAGTGAGTTTGTGCTGTTGTGGAATACAGTATTCTACTTTTAAGAATGCAACAATGCAGCAAATAACTACAGAATTGAACAGGAGAGAAATTGCACAGATGGCAGTACATATGGAAATATGAAAAAAAGGGGGGAAAGCAAGAAATGGAGGGGATCAAACTTAATCAAAATGGAACAGTTGAGTCAGCAAAGGTTAGACAAACACAGCAGCTTCATCACTACTGCTGATGTACTGTCAGAGAATCACATCAACACACCTGCTTCTCTTTAATAATTTATTTTCCCATTTCATTCTTCTTTTCATTTCTTTTCTGCCATTTTCCACATTAAGAGAAAAAAGGAAGGCCAAAGGAGACAGTGGATCTGGCAGATGCTTTAAACTGGGACCTGGTACCATGCTGTAGTCCAGCCAGCAAGAAACACCCACAAGGTCTTTGTGACTTGTTCTGTGACACTAAGCTGCCAGACTGATTTCCCAGTATTTAATGAAAAAAGAAGGGGAAAAAAAGATGCTCTTTGGCAGTGTCCCTGCAAAAGTGAACACACATGAGACATACACAATATAACAAGCATAGCATTTTCACTTACATATGTTTAAACAACCTGGTGTCTTTATATGTCTTTGCTCCTTTTCTCATTTCATTTATAGTATTTTCTATGTAATCTTAAATAGGCATAAGAGAAATGTCAGTGGTAACAGTAGGTATCGATACCATCATGATAATATCAGACAACAGTGAATTTGTGAGCAATTATATATATATATAAACTTTATTGTCATTATTATAGACACCCCCAAAATTTCATAAAATTTCATAAAGGGTTTATCAAGGAGAGCTCATGTTTCTCTAGGGAGGCCATACCCACTTCAAACCAGACTGAAAGAACTTAGCAGATACATTAACAAGAGGTAGGATGGGTTACATGACAGTATATAGAATAGATTAAAATAGAATAGAATAGAATAGAATAGAATAGAATAGAATAGAATAGAATAGAATAGAATAGAATAGAATAGAATAGAAGTACTTTATTGATCCCACCATTGGGAAATTGCTCCATGACAACAGTAACATTAAAAATACAAGTAAAACAGACAAACAGGGAAGTGCAAAAAAGGTAAGGTGCAATGTCATATTAAAGTGTCAACTGAGTAGTGCAAATAAAGTAGTAAACATTTATTTACAGTATTATTTGTTATTTACAGAACGTGCAAAGTGAAAAACAGAAGTGAGATTTATTGAACAGTGTGATGGCTTGTAGAAGGAAGGAGTTCCTGAATCTGTCTGTTCGACAATAGAACTGTAACAGTTTGAAGGAGAAAGTGCTCCATACGATACAATGGGAAAAAACAAATACAAATTTTTCAATACCGTTTGCATCACAGAAGCTTTCTCCTATCTCCTACGTACAGGATACAGCAGAGGCAGCAAATCAGAGCTGGATTCTTTTGTGGTTTTACATGATTGTACGATCTTGTAAATCGTCCTGCCATGAAAATATCACAACACACACTTTTGTGTATGTCAGCATAAAGGCACAATGCTCCAGACATATCAGAAACAATGACAGTATTGTTTTAATATGTATTCAGACTGAGTTACATAATTGCCAGACATTTGCACAGTTCCATTTGGACCCTCTTCCTTCTTTTGAGGTTTTGTTTTCATGCCAGACAATTCTGTATCAAAGTTTCCAACAGAGGGGTATAAGTATAGAGTGATAAATGTTTTTTTTCAATTAATTAACAGAACAATTACCACATAATGAATTCTTCAGAAGTCTGTAGAGCTGCTTTGATTAAAGTGTCATGACTGAAATTAATGCTGATGCTTATGCCCATGTGCAGGTTTCATGCTTTTTTTTTTTTTTTTTTACTTTGATTATCTATTACCCAGCAAGATGATTTCATTTGGAACAGTACTTTGGTCTTTATGTTTGTGTATAATAATATGTATTGAGACAAATAACACATTTTCTTTTTGTAATAACGGGGCATTTTTGTAATAAACATCCAAAATATAATAACTTTTTCATTTCATTTTGTAATAAGCTGCCCCAATGCATTTTGTAATACAGTTTGCCACATTATGTAAGTTTTATGAAAGTGTTTACATTTTGCAGCAGCAGGTGCTTTGGTGGTGTAGCATTAAAACTCAAGGAGCTGTTTGGGAAACATTCCAAGTGGTTTATGGCTTGGTTGGTAATTAGACATATTAGACATGGGCAATTTGAAATATATAAGAAAACACTAAAATATTTGAAATGTATTTTGAAAATAGAAGTGCTGCAAAATTTATTAGAAAATGCATTTTTATTACAAAATGAAAACATTACAGTATTACATTTTTTATGTTTATTACAAAATGAAAAAGTTACAGTATTACATTTTGGACGTTTATTACAAAATGAAAACGTTACAGTATTACATTTTGGACGTTTATTACAAAATGAAAACGTTACAGTATTACATTTTGGACGTTTATTACAAAATGAAAAAGTTACAGTATTACATTTTGGACGTTTATTACAAAATGAAAAAGTTACAGTATTACATTTTGGACGTTTATTACAAAATGCACCGTTATTACAAAATGCGGCTCAACAAGGCAGTCCTTATATGAAGGTAAGTATAAGCTAGATGGGCATTGATGGTCAAATACCTGCAAAGACACAAATGTGACCTTAGATCAGTGGATAACAATCAAAGATAACTAAGGCAGTTACCAGAACCTGATGTAGCACCTGAAAGCCATTCTCTCTTTTTCCTGACCTGGTCCGTCACTGCATCACCCAGCACTTCTCTAGTTCCTTTTGCCAAGGTCATCTCCCATAGGACACCCCAAGGACTCTTGCACCACCTACAGTATCTGCCCATCCCCCCAAGATTCAATCTAAGTCTGCCTCCAGACCCTATTTCTTCTTTTTGTCCTGTTTCCCTGAATCCATTGAAACAGTGTTATCATGTGAGCATGTGGACTGTGTCTATATTGTATGATGCCTGAGTATGTTGGATGCATGTGCTTGCATTCTGTTTTGTAAATTCTTGTTCGGCAGCCTGTTCCATGTAGCTCTTCTGCTGATATAACCAAGCATTTCCTGTGAAGTGAATCAATGAATTATCTATCTATCTACCTACCTATCTGTCTATTTATCGAGAGGATGACAATGAGGGAAAAGGAACCAGAGAAGTGATGGGTGAAGGACGAGGTCAGAAATGCCAGTGTAACTGTGCCATGCATGATGATATAAAATTAGATGAATTGGGAGAAATTTTTTTGGCCAAATTGGGAATCAGAGTAAGAAGAAAACCATATAATTGACCTTCCATGTGATACATATTTAGTAGGACTGTGATTAATCCATCATCATGGTTAATCTGATTACAATTATTAATGTAATTAACCCATGTGCAGAATGACTCTGAATGTCTCTGGCAATTCATTTGGGGCAGTTTGTCCAGTTTGTTGCATATGTTTGGGCTGTTGATCAAGTAGTGACAGGCAGCAGAACCAACCAGTAAACATAGAAAACACTAAACAGCATGTTGGCCTCTGGATGGGAACATGAGGCCAAAAATACAAGACGAAAAGTATGACGTACACTCTAAAGGAAGGGGTTTTCACTTCAAAGATAAACTTCCATCTTAAAGTAGCACATTAATGCAAAGCATATGTTAGTGCATATATATTGTCATCTTATCTGGGTCTGTTTGAGATTAATTTAGATTAAAATGTAATTGTATTTAATAGTAATTAATTCAAATTAATCCACAACAACCCTTTGATCAATCTGACTGAACATCACAATAAACTAGAGTAAAATTAGTGTAGAATATGAACACCATTCTTTGCATTTACTGTTGTGCCATGTGGCAAATCCCACCACTTACTCATGTATGTCAAAATGTGTTATTTGCAATTCTTTTTCTACTCAGCATGTTCTCAATGGCCTGGTGCGCATCTGCAATATAACACCTGAGACACACTGAGTTTGCTACAGCTGTGATGTGTGAAAGCTCCTGACATGAATATGAAAAGGTGTCAGTATTATAAGAGAGGGTTTTAAATGGTGAAATGGCTCATTATTGTTTTTAAAACTGACAGTGATGATAGCATTCACCATAAAAGGATGTGTAATAAATGATGTACCCAGAAGTAGAGTATAATGTTTTAAACGTAATTAGTTTTTTGTTTTATATTATATATTTTGTATATTTCATATTGTATATCAACTGCAAAGCTCAATGGATACATCTACTGTCCGCTTGACTAATGAGTTGTATCTGAGCAAGAAACTATTTCATAATACAACAAGCTGAATGATATTTATGATCCTACTGTAGCTGAAAGAAGAAAAAAAAACAATAATATAACACATACAGACCCAAATGATTGCATGTGACCAAAATCATCTACCAATATAAAATGTTTCATAACTTCTGATCCACTAATCTAATCAATCCATGTAAATATTTGGTGTAAAATGCAATTTATCATCTTTTCATGGTCATCAAACATGACTCATTTGGATGTTCAGAAATACTATCATCTTCTACAACATTAAATCAACAGGAAAAACCCATGGAACTGGATCAATGACAGTGGATGGATTTTTCTCTTCAAATAGATATGGATTTGTAGAAAATGTTGGCTTTTTTTCAATTGCGGAGGCATGATTTGTGCATGATTGCAAACAATTTGCTTGAAACTAGATTGTAACACGTTTTAATATATAAAAAATAAAGTTTATATTGTGAATAAATAAATGTTCTGGCTTTTCCTTGAATCATCTAGTGTAATAATTAGATTTTTGAATTATGTATCTAACAAGTGTAAGCCTGGGCACACAATGATGACTACAACAAAGCCTTAGACTATAGCTTTTTCAGACTAAAAAGCATGGGAAACAATGCTGTTTCATATGAGAATAGGAAAAAGTTGATTTTTGAACAGGTCTATTGTATGGTGTGTGAAGTCAGTCAATAGTTTTTTTTCAGAGTCACACATGCAGGTCACATTTTTCTGTCCAAATGATCTAATACACAAATGAAGTTAAAGGTCACTCAGTGATTGTGTTCGTTCTAACCCCAGACTTTTTCTATCTGTAAGGAACCCTTGAGAGAAATGAAACCAAGCTGTAATGAAACACACACTTTGTTATTCTATGGTTATTGACATGCACTGAATGAGACACAGTCAGACAATTGGGATGGTCCACAATACCACTAGGACTCTATGTCACACTGTATTGGTTTGAATGTTTATTCATTCAGCCTGTGTTGACATGAATGGCCTTTTCCTTATAGATCTGAAATGACTGAACAGAAAGAGAATGTGTGGAATGAAATGGTCTTGAAATTAGTTTTTTTTTATGTTGTTGTATCTTCCTCTGTGAACCTTTAAGTGCCTGTGGACACTGACTAAGATTAAAGAGCGTTCATCAAAGCCGGATTGATTTTCTTGATGTTTATCTCAACCCTTACAAGAGGTACTGTGAATTACCCCTAATCCTCTGCCTATGGACACCTCTTCTAAGAAAATGTGTGTGTTTGTTTCCATCAACAGAGGAATAAAGATCCATTATATCATAGTGACAATGACAATTTATACTAAAACACTGCAAAAACCTCAATCTTACCAAGTGAAAAAAATATTTCATCACACTTCAAGTAAGACATAAAAAGTAACTGTTCAGTGAGATATAACAACTTATTTTTAGAAAATCTTATTTCCAGAAATCTTTCCAAGATAATTTCCATGTGTTCTATTGGCAGATTTTCTTCTTCTTTTTCAATTCAAGCACAAAAAAATGTGCCAATCTAATAAGAATGGAACAGAATGTGTCAGCTTCATATATCAGTCTATCACTATTAAAAACATACAAAAACCATGTTTGTATAATATCATCATAAACATGTCTTTAGGGCTCTAGACTAACTTTTTGCACCGGTGCGCCCAACTTTTTTCCATAGGTGCACCAGCACAAAAGTAAGGTGCACCCAAATTTTCCAACCCCATTGCATTTAACACCACAGTTTTAGAAAATATTGATTTGGAAATGAATAATCAACAATTTTGATAACATAAAGATCTTTAGCTCTACAAGAAACATTAGAACAGCTCCATATCTTATGGACTATCCTCCATTACAAACACATGCCCCTCAGTTGTACTTACATCATTCAGTATGAGTGTGTGAAGCCAATATAAGTGTATGTGTTTACAACTAATTAGAACGTAATTGGTCACTGCTCCTCTGCCCAGAAAGTCCCGACATGTTTTCAGTTTAAGTACACCATCAAAGACAACTAATTAGAAAGTTATTAGAACATATTCTATGGGACGGCCATGGCTCAGTTGGGAGAGCGGGTCGTCCATTGGTGGTTCGATTCCCGCTCTGTCCTAGTCAGTCCGTTGTGTCCTTGGGCAAGACACTTTACCCTCCTTGTGTCACCCTCCAGTGTGTCACTCACACTGGTGTATGAATGAGTATGAATGTTGGGTGGTGGTCAGAGGGGCCGTAGGCGCAAAATGGCAGCCACGCTTCTGTCAGTCTGCCCCAGGGCAACTGTGACTACATATGTAGTTTACCACCACCAGAGGGAGCTTGTGAGAGTGAATGAATAATGGAACACTAATGTGAAGCGCTTTGGGTGCCTTGAAAAGCGCTATATAAATCTAATCCATTATTATTATTATATTCGACGACGTACACAATTCTTGGCTCTTGTGAACGACTACATACAACTCAAACCACGCCCATCTTCATGAACTGGCTGTAAATAGTGAGTCTCGTCTCTTGTTGGTCACCTGGAGACTTGTAGAGTTACAGACATTTTTTCCCCAACGGCTGGTCACACCAGTGGGACCACATTTTTTTTAGTTGCACTTTTGAAAAATTAGGTCACAAATACGACCTAATTGGCATATGTTTACGCCTTGCTGTTAGTATTTCACATTTTCATTTGGTTCTTTGCCCATAGTGTAGATCTGCAAGAGACAAAGAAATCATGGCATGTGTTGTCCTCTCTGATGAGGCTGAGATGTTTAGTCAATTGAGTTTGCTTCTGAGAGCGTGAATGCATCGGGGCACCACAGTTCAGTTTATTCAAGTGGGAATAACATGCATAAATGATGTACAGTACAGTATGCTTTGGTTAAAGATGAGTGTGTCTGTAGGATGGGGGTGAGAGCGCACACCTTCCTCCTTCAGCTCTTTCCTCTTACCTAAGTGTTGACAGAACAGACAGTCAGCCATTTACATGCAAACTCAAAAATTATCAAATCATTTAAGTCATCATATAAACATTATAATGTAATATAGTTAAATGATTATGAGAAATTGTATTAAAACACCTAGATTTCTCCCCAGTACTGTGATGCCTTTGTGGATGTTTACCTCAGTCCATTCTTACTGTTTATATCAGTGCATGTGCCTAAAAAAAAGAAAGATAAACAGTGGTAATGAAGTGAAAAGAGAGAAAAACATCAAGTTTGAGACATTTTGAAAGAAATCTGATAATGGATTGAAATGTAAACTAAGTTTTTTTTTTTATTATCACATTTATTAATGAATGGATGTAAATGCATCCAATATACTAAAATGATCTTATTACTCCCAGTTATCAGATTGTTGGTCATTATATGGTTATATAAACGGGCTCAATGTTTCATCACGAGGAGAATTTAAAAATATTACAGGAAGGAGGGGAGACACACTTCTTCACAAAGTGTTTTAATTGACAGTCTTGGTCATTATAGCACTTAAATACCTTTCTTTATACCCTTCTCTCTCTGAAAAGACGTATGATTGGCCAAAGTTTCCTGTCCTAGGCTTGATTTTCTAAAGCCTGACACCAGACCCAGAAGAGGAATTGCAGATGTTTCATTTCCTCTCAGACCACTTGAATAATTTCACATTTCTAAGAGGTTTTTATTTGTAATTTTTCATCAATAACTGAATTATCTATTTTTTGAAAAATCCAATGCTTGTTAATTATATGAGATGTTTTGGCTTAAATCATTTTACATGCTTAACCAAGTATAACAGTTGCTCAGAACAGGATAAATGCCTTTGAACATAAGACTGACCACTGTACTAACTATTATTTGCTCATACAGTATTTCTAATAATTCTCCTCAGTCACTGTTCTGTTAACAATGACTAAAATGACTAATGACTTGTAACACTGTCAATAACTATGCAGGTACATTTTTCTGTTGGATAGAATGAATTAATGAGAACTAATCAGGTTTGCATCTATTGTCAGCAATCATCCAGAGGATGTGGCTCAATTGTGTAGCAGGAAGCAAATACTGTAGACTGTGTGTGTGTGTGTGTGTGTGTGTGTGTGTGTGTGTGTGTGTGTGTGTGTGTGTGTCTGAGATTAACATAAGCATCAACACAACATGGAATAGTTTCAATATTGTGTGCTCTGACCTCATTAAAATATCCAATAACTTAATTATTGTGTGTGTGTCAACTTCATTACAATCTGCCATGACCTCATCATAGCTCTGTGCCAACCATTCTCTAGGACTATTTAAAAACACACCGATAAAGTGAAGTTGAGATGTTTCTATACGGGTTTGTTTTATGCAGCAGCAAACTGCATGTATTCACAGTTAAATCCTTAGATACGATTTACTGTCTATAAGAGCTTTGTGTAACTATAACACCAATATTTGCAATAGATTAAATAAATCAAGTTGAAGACAGGAGGACATGAATGCACTGGATACATAGTGTAAAATATACAGTTCACTCTTACTTTCAATATCATGTTTGTCTATGGCATGGCTTGAAGAAAACTGCTCAAAGACCAAAATTATGGCTTAATGAGCCATCATTAATGGAAGGCCATCACAGTTCATGCGTGTAGAAAGTGAAGGCGATGTGCAAACGAGTGCAGTGTTCTTTCCGGTGTGCCATATCCATATGGTATACTGTAAACCATATGGACATGTTGTCTATGTAAGCCATATGTCAACTTTATAAATGATTATATAAGTGATGCATGTAGGAGTTTAATATGGGGAGGGTACAGCATGTTCTGGGTAAAAAAAGTGTTGTTGTAATAATGTCAAGTGGTGCCAGACACAACAACATATATATGTTGTAGCTTATTTTGACATGGATCCAGCTGAAGTGATGTCAGTGATATCATCTGTCTCTATATATGTGCAACGTTAGAAGTAAACAGAAACAAAAATGTATGTTTTACATTTTAAATAAATGGGAGAAAAAAAAAAGATTTTAGTACTTGATAAAAAAAAATTAATAATAATAATAATAATAAAAAAAAAACATATACTTTTGCCAAAATTTAACCACATCTAAGTTGAAAACTATAAACCCAATCTGGAAAGAATTCAACCAATAGCTTTGTTGCTATAGACATTTGAAGTTTAAACTATTATAAATAAATGGGGGAAAAAAAAGAAAATATAAAATGTATTTTAAAAAATTGGAACCTTGACCTACTTTTCCCAAAATGCAGTCAGATCTATTTTGGATCACTGTTAATCTATAAACCTAATTTGGCATGAATTCAACCAAGAATTTTGCTGCTACCCTGTTAACAAATCAACAAACAAACTGAACCAAAAACGGTCCCCTTTCCTCCTCTTCGGGGCGCAGGGTAATGATGATGTAATAAATCATTGATGGTGGTTTCCGCCAGTATGAGGACAAATATGCAATGTGTATTAGTATGTTTTTATCAGCAAAATACAGTTGACCTATTACAAATGCTTGTGCTGATACTAGTTTTCTTCAGCCAGAAATAAGCCATAACTTTACCTTATAGCATAAAATAAGGGATGATATTTCCACATATAATAATTACAATAGAATTACCACAACTACAATCAATGATTGGTTCTCAGCTATTAACCCTTTAACTCCTGAGACTTAAACAATTCCACAGTAAAACATAAAATAAGCAACAAAATGAACAAAAACTACCAAAGTGATCAGTAAAATTAACAAAAATTTATATTAAACTAACAAAATATGTAAAGAATAAAGTAAGGCACTAACACAATTGAAGAAAAATAATAAAATAAAAAACAAAACATAGAAAAAATAAACAAAATAAGCAGCAACATAGCAGAAACTAATAAATATTCACAAAACAACAAATAACACAAAAAGACATGCAAAAACAAATGACATTTTTTTTAAAATGGAATAAATGACTAGTGTTGTAATCTGGTTCCAGTAGTTTTAGTTTGGACTTTTTCTTTTTCTAAATCAGTTGCTTTTTGGCACCTGTACATCAGTTCCATGAACATCAATTCTCAGTAAAATAAGACTAAAAAGCTTGATTTTTTTTCTGAATTTTTAAACTAAACCATCCATTCAGAATGTGTCAGCGCTGACACATCAGGGGTTAAAAGCTTACAAAGCATAAAGAAAGATAAACTATTGAGCACTTCATTTCTACTGGGTTTGATCAGTCATATATGTGCATTACTTTACAATAGCTCTGTGTTTGCATCACTTTATGGGTATTGTATTTTCTCACTTGTGTTTGTGCAACAAGTGAGAGAGAGATGGAGACAAACTGCTGTGTCTTAAATTACTTACACCCACAGTGGCACAGCTAAACATCTGCCAGATGAAGCAGAGGTAAGTTACGAAACACATAGAGTATCGAAGAAAGGCAGCCATCTGTTCAGGTCTTCTGACACAGATGCAGTGTATACAATAAATGTGGGTTTATAGATGTTGTTTTATCAATTCAATGAAAGTATGTTTGTGTATTTCAGGGCGAGTGGCTGATAATGATCATTTAGGAGCATCATCCAAGGCTACAGATGCTGTCGTCACTGTTCACTGTACTGCGGGCCTTCACCGAGCTGTAAGATCAACACTTACCCTGTTATTCTTGTCATTATTAATCTCTTATTGGGATAGTATTAGGTGATCAGGATTAAAATCAGATTTGATGTTATTAGGAAATGCACTCCTTCATAAAACACTGTTTTTAGGATTTACTTCTGTTCAATATCAGTCCTGTTTGCAGCCTACTATTTCACATTTCTTGCAACATCACTGTCAATTGCTTATTGCAAGTATACTCTTTTTTATTGTCCATCTTATTTTTACTTCAGCTTCACATTTTCTGAGTTACAGGTTTTAGTTGCATAAATGGACTGACTTGAACAAAATTATCTGTTGGCATAAACCTGACATTGGATGATTAGTGTGGTTGACATTCTCTTCCACTGTCTTTCTCTGTGTGTGTGTGTGTGTGTGTGTGTGTGTGTGTGTGTGTGTGTGTGTGTGTGTGTGCTTGTATTCCTATCATTATGGGGACATTGATATGTTTACACAGTCACACCATGGGGATCTCTAACACTATGGAGACCAGAATTCAGGTCCCTACAAAGGTTAATATAAATAAAGGTCCCCACTTGTAAAGCTATATACAAGAAAAGAATATCTAAATAACATTTGGTCATCTTAACAAAATATATGTCCTCCCTTTCTCACATGTTTAATCAAATCTATGATTTTTGAGTCTGTTGTAAAATGTGATTCACTCCATCATTTACAGTGGTGGAAAAAAATATTAGACCATCAAAAGTAATTAAAAACAATGGTTATGCAAACAAATACTAATTCCTGTGTGTATCATGTGAGTAAAACAGTCAGAAAAGAAAACATGAAATGTCTGAAATCATTGATTTTGTCAGTACAATGCTTTAGATATTGATGTAAGAACTGAAGTGGTTTTGATTATTATCAAGAAAACATGGAACATGGCTAGATATCAATTGTTAAATGAAACACTTATGAGCTATTTTTGTGGTTATCATTATATTTGTCCAAACAAATGTACCTTTAGTCTTACCAAGTTTTAAAAAAGATCAAGATATTCAAGAAAACAAAGGTGATCTAATATTTTTTTTTCCACAACTGTACATTTAACCACTTTTTAGTAATAGCTTTCTGAGTATTCCCGGGATTTAGCTCTACATGCAACTGTTCAACCAAAGCAGGGCCAGATTAACACTACTGTTGTATCCTCAGTTTATTTAGTACTGCGTCGAGTAATTATGCACAATCCAGAATAATAATGGCTTCAGTTAGGCCTATCTCCAGCAGTGCTACAGCAGTAAAACAAAGTGTAAAGTCTGTTTCATAATTCCAATAGTTGATATATATATATATATATATATATATATATATATATATATATATATATATATATACAGTTGCATGATAATGGAATTATTGTCTTCTACTGAACATTACTAGAGGTCATCCAGGTGTCAGCCTACATTTTCTGAATGTGTCATGATACCTTCCCTCCCCTCCACATGGGGCATACTTCTATGTTCTGCCCCATTAACAGCTGTCTAGAGTGTGAGGGTGATTACAACACTTAATTGTCATCATTTATCATCAGAACCCAAATCGGTGTTCCCCAGGGATTCAACTTAGGAAGAGAGAAAGGGAGTAAAATAAAAAGGCAAGCACTTCTGCATGCACAGGGACTGCTGAGGCAGAGAGCTGGCTATAAAATAGTAATGGATACCAGGCTGCTGAGAGAGCACAGGCCTCCAAGAGACATCTCATCATCTGCAACAGCACCGATGTCTCAGCAGCACTGCCCGTATAACAGGTGTCGTAACCCAAGAGTCAGTCAAAAAATAAATGGGACAGATGGTGAAAAGAGTGGGAGCATAGTGTGTTTTATGTAATATTACTGGGGAGGCAGGAGAGGAGGAATGGATGTTTTGTTATTGGTAAGTTGACAACAGCAGTGGAGGTTGAAATAATGTGTTATTGGCTATGCTGCCATTGGTGATTTGTTTGCACTTAGCAATGTTTATTTTTTTCTGTTTTCTGTGTCATTCATAAGACCCAGCAAAGACCAGAAGCCTCTATTTTGAAATAAGATGAACAGACCTATTTCAGTTCCACAGCTTAACTAAACAAAACATGTGCAATCAAGCCAATAGTACAACAAAGATAGGTATCGACTTCCTCTGTTATGAATGCAGTCACAGAAAACAGATGGTGTTGATCAGATCAGATCAGGTGATCAGTCACAAATACTTTAACGTCTCAATTACCTGCATATATCTGCTAAAATAACTACAGTTTTAAACAGGAATGTAAAGATATAATACAAGCTAAAACCAAATGCTACCGCAGTAAAAGCCAAGAAACAAAGACAAAACAAACTGTCTAAATAACAGTCATTATCACATCATTCACATCATCTAATGCTTATTCTGTTAAATTAACATAGTCTTGGTTCATTGTTAGTATTTCACTTCAGAGTAACCAAAGGAGAATTATCAAAACTGATCCAAAATATGGAGTTTTGGTTTTTAACAGTAAATTCACTGTTAAATATATTATCAACAAACCATAGGCTTTAGAGCTTTGATCATTCTGTTAAATTAATATATAGAAAATGTTATCACGAAGCAAAGGGTTTGCGTGGTCTATAACTATTTTTCATCCCAGATCCATGCCAAAAATCTACAAAAAAAGTTTTGGTTTGTCTTGTTTTCACACACAACACTAGAATTATATTTTTCTCAGTGACAGTCAGTACACAATAATTTCAAGTAAGTTAAGTTGTCTTGGAGATGAACCCCAGTAAGAAGTAAGAAAACTATCTTTGAAGTTAGGTCACCATAACCATTTAGTCCTTATTTCCCTATAGACTTAGTTTAAAACAGGGAAAAAAAGGCTGTAAAACTGTGATAAAAATAACAATGTGTTTATTAATACCAGAGTATGATCTAAATGTGACCCAATGCAAAGCGGTTTTGTTCCTAATCATAAACACTTATGGATGACATCTCAAATTACAAACAGGTTATACAGTGTATATCTGTGGCCTATAAATATACAAAATGGTCAAAGGCAGAGAAAAATGAATGTGTATAAACAGGAGTGGGGACTTACAGAGATTGTCTCTATTACTGGATAAATGCTATCAAGGACATTTCGTTTAGCCTTCCAGTAAGATGTACAACCCACTCCATCTGAAATAGTCACTGCAGAGGAAAACCTACAAAATGCAGAGCCATGAATAGCAGCAACATCATACAGATGTTCAGATGAGCTTCAAGGCATTGGTCTAAAGGACAGACGTGAGAACAGGTGAAGGGCATCACAAACACCTGTCTTAGCTACTCTGATATCATCTGGGACAGACTGAATTAGGGCAGAAGATAATTGTAGGTCAAATTGTTCTTTGGGAGAATGGCTTGGCTGCAGGGAGATTTTTATTCAAATCATCATCACTGTATATGCACAATGGACTAAATGTAAAAAACAACCATCTACAGAAAAATCAAACTCACAACCACACAGTTGTGCTCATGAGTTTACATACCTGGGGAGAAATGGTGATTCTTGGGGCATTTTTCAAAGAATATGAGACATGATACAAAAAGTCTTCTTTCACTCCTGGCTAGTGGTTTGGTGAAGTTATTTATTATTTAAAAAAAAAAATTTTTTGGATCAAACTGAAAACAGAAACTATGGAAATTATCCTGATCATATGTTTACATACCCTAGTTCTTAATCCTCTGGTTCCTTTAACATCAATGAAAGGTGGAAGTATTTTATGGTAGTTGAAGATGAAATACTTTATTTTCTCAGATGGTAGAATTGCCAAATCTTCGAGGGAAATCACCTTCAGTTCCTTTCAGATTTTGGGCGAAACGACATGCAATTCGGTCGATGCAGATACACTTAAAAAACTCAAATATCAGCCCGATATATAAGCCGACCAATGTGTCGATCGACCCTTAATGGACATTCCTTCACCTTCACTTTGTTTCTGCTGTAGCCAATGACAGTCAATTTGGACTTTTGTTTTATATCTATCTTTCTTCTAACAAATCTGTCATCAAGCTCTGCAGAAGCCTGATAATGACCATTAGGTATGATGAAAGAAGGAAACATCTAAAACATGCAGGATAGTAGCTCTCAAGAACAAAGATTGATGACCCCCCCCCGTTGAAACATCCAAGTCATGGTATGTAAAATTATGAGCTCAACTGTAAACAGACTGTGGCTGTTATTTCTAAATGTTAGTGCTTAATTTCACATTATCTTAAAATCAAACCTGTTGAACCCTGGCATGTTTATTAGACAGCATATGCTGATATTCCCTAATTAAAACACTGATTAAATATCAACAGGACTAGACTCAGCACTCATCCTGCTTACAATCATGAGACAAGCATTTGGCTCACATTCTTTCAGAATTTAATAGCAATCCACGCTGCCTTGCTTCAAGCTGAACACAACAACACTTGTGCTCAGCAGTGATCTCAGTCTTACCAAAGCTGATCATATTTTTTGGCCCAGTGGCTATCACTCCTAGATATACTGTGGATGCTTTTGCCTCATCAGAAATAACCTCAAATCAAGAACTCTTCATGAAAGGACGGAAAGAAGGGCTGTGGTTGTAGCTTGATATGCAGGTGTCTGCTGCTGTAAGCATGTAATCAGTGCTCAGGGTGCTACGTCTGAAGTACACTAATCAGAGGAAAAACGACACTTTTAACAGCAGGTATAAATCAGAAATTATTTCCCCCTGTGTCTCCATTTTTTCTCTTTCTCCATTTCACTCTTCACATGAATGGGCTTGCTATGAAGAAGAACAAAGCTAATGGGTCTGAACCTTCCAACTCTGCTGCCCTCACTGGGTGCGACTTTATCTGCATGCAGCTTCTCTTCCCCAGCTGTAATCCTGTCTCACTTTCTTTCATAGTCTGCACCTGTGGATCTGGAAAAAAGGGGATGGCAACATATAGATATAAAAAAAAAAAAGTACCTGTACAAAAGGTGTAGAGCAGCCTTTTACTATGGGGCATTTCCCTTCATCATTTATTTCATCATTTATTCTGCATTGTGTGTACTGTACTCTAGTTGTATTTTGTAGACATTTTCAAAGCTGTTGTATTAATAATGGAAATGTAATTCTTTTTTACACATGACACATTATTTCAACCATATGGCTGAATTTGCATCAGTTAAAGTGTCAAACTGCAGTGAATATACTTGTGTTCGTTTCACTGTGGTTTAGAGTCAAATCAGAACAAAGAAGAAAAAGAGGAATTCAAGTTTGACAAGGTTTTACTAAATATTGCACTCATCAATAAGTATTTTAATTTTGGCCTAATAGTTTTTGTTTTAGGGTTTTTTCTTTTCTAAAACGGTCTATCTACCTTTTTGGCACCTGGTTGAACTCCAAAAAGCAGTTACATGATCAAAAGTTAGTAAAAGCACAGGAAGGAAGGAAGGAAGGAAGGAAGAAAGAAAGAAAGAAAGAAAGAAAGAAAGAAAGAAAGAAAGAAAGAAAGAAAGAAAGAAAGAAAGAAAGAAAGAAAGAAAGAAAGAAAGAAAGAAAGAAAGAAAGAAAGAAAGAAAGAAAGAAAGAAAGAAAGAAAGAAAGAAAGAAAGAAAGAAAGAGTCATGGGGGTTAGCAGTGATGTACCCCCATTGATTCTAGGTGATGGAATTCAAGTTAACAAGTAGCAGGCAGTGTGCAATATTGAGTGAAAAGCATATGTTTGCACTTATTGTTTGCTTAAATGCTATAACTATAACATATAAATGGACTGCTGTTATATAGCATTTTTCTAGACCTTTATGGTGTCCAAAACCCTTTACAAAGCCTTACATTCATCTATTCACACGTACAACCATAGGTGTGTGCAGAGTTCAGTATTTTCCCCAAGGATAATATATAAGATTAAAAACTGTCCATAAATTCAACCTCAATCTTCACTTCAACAGCCCAAAAAAAATTGCAATTGAGAACAAGTCTTATTACTTCTCTAAAATGTATAATCAGAACTTTAAATGCATCATTTACCAGTATTTGTTGAGTCAACAGAAGTAGTTTGTTTGGTCTCTCTGCACAAAAAATATTTCCTCATCATCCAACAGGTATATGTGGATTCTTTCTCCTGGCAGTGTCCTTGACCAAGGTACTGATGAAGGTCTGGAATTAGTCCCCAAGCTTATAATGCACCAACAGTAATAACTAATTCTAATTCTAGGTCCTGTGGGTATTACAGTGAGTACTACTGGGATAATAATGTGAGTTGACCTTCTATTCTGTTAAGATGTTCTAGTACCTGTGAATGTGATTATTGTCTGACCAAAACAACATTGAGCACAACTGCCCACCCTATCCAACACAATGTAAAGACTGGCTGTGGGTCATTAGAAATCAAAGGTCAACTTATTAAAATCTGGGCCATTTATTTCTACAAAGAATCATTTCAATGTACAAAACAATGAATTAGCTAAGAGAAAAATCTTAAAATAAAATCAAGTTATGGTCAGAAAACAACAAGGACAACATTTGTAATTAGTACTTCATATAATGAGATCTTTCTTTTTACACTCACTTAGCTCATTCAATGAATTTTATTGGTAGAGAAATAATAATTGTATTTTTGAATCTGCATAGTGTTAGTTCAGTGGTGCAGAGAGGGTCACATTGATCTCCGGTTGATGAAATTACTCATAACATGCTGGTCTCTGACTGTTAGCTTGTTTTAGATATTTTCCCAATGAAGTATGAGTTGTTTGAATCATGTACTATTTTTCGATGATTGGTTTTGTTGAGCTTTTTGCTGATGTGCTTCTGGTTATGTGTATAGTGCTTAGGACAGTGCTACAATCCACATGTATTTTTCTCATTCCTAGTCAAAATTAAAACTTAAAATAAGACAAAATCACCTTAAGAGCAGTTTCTAAGTGAGATATAGGAACTTATTTGTAGACTATAGAGCTTGAAAATCTTATCTGAATAAATCTTACTGAGATCATTGTCACGTGTTCCACTGGCAGATTTTTTTTTGTGCTTAATTCAAGATTTTTTTTTAAATTTATTTTTCTTAATTCAAGCCAAGATTTAGCCTAGCCACGCTGAACGCCCCTAGCGGCAGCACATCTAATTTGCTACCATAGTAGTCTAGTTACGCTCAATGTAACTTTTGGCAAGACTTCCCTAAAAACTGGCCAACGAATCAACAATGTAAAAAAGTGATGCTGCGATGATTTGGAGAGAAACAACCAGAAACAACCATAGAAGAACAACAATATTTGCCTGCCGATTTTCTTTTATCAATGAGTGAAGAATGTGAGGAAATATCAGCAATCTTTAAATTCTTTCTTTCAGAAGGCACAACAGTCATTGAGCTCCATGATCCACCATTTTATTTAGTCATTCCTAACTTTCTCCAGACTCCTCTGTGAACTTTCCAGTGTCTAAAGATTACACTGATTGGTTGTAGCACCATCCTATTGCATACAGAGGGATTTGAAAGACACCCTTTTAGCCCCGCCTTCCTGACTATGAAGCATTCCTAGACCTATACATGAAATGAATGGGGATAGTGCAGCCAGGATAGGAAAAAAAAAATTGCCAATGGAACAAGTGAAAATCCCCTTGGTAAGATTTCTTGAAATAAGATCTATTGTTTAAAAATAAGTTCATATATCTCATTGAAAAGTTACTCTTTAGGTGATTATGTCTTACTTTAAGTGTGATGAGATATTTTGACTAGAAGTGAGAAAAATACAGCTGGTAAGACTTTTTTTTCCAGTGCATTACCATGGCAACACAGACAGAAATGGTATAAGAGGTGCATGGACATGGAGGTGCAAATAAATGCCTTAAGATGAAGCATATCCAGCATAAAGTCAAGGGTTTTGTTGTTTGCTCAAAGAAAATTTAAGGACAATGCTTCAATCATGAAAAAAATATATTTATCTACCATTATCCTAGAAGTGATTTTGGTTTTATTCCAGTTTTCAGCACTAAGAACTACTTTTTGTTATTTGTGGGAATCAAAAAAGTAGAGCCTAGGATATCAGAATGACTGCTGGTCAGTTGTGTTTTGCCAACACTGTTTCACAACGTTCAAAGCACCTGCCTCGTTATATTTGACCATTCAACTGGTCTTGTACTGTAGCCAAGTGCTTTTTACTTCTGCAAAATAAAAAAAAGAAGAAAAATGAAAATGTTTTGATGATTCATGATGTACTTCTGGAAGCGAGACCCCTGGGTTTTTCTCTCGAGGTGAAAATGTTTGGGAAGCTCTGATCTACTGCTCTACCACTTTTACATTAGTTTACTAATAATGTACGGACTTTGATCTTTCATACTAACATTGAAAAAAATGTAAGTTGAATACAAAATATTTCTTCAGTACGTCACACCAAAAAAAAAACAAAAAAACTCCGAGAGCACAGACCCCACAAAGTGCGATCAGCACCCCCCTCCTGAAAGACACCTGTTCACCAGCCCCCATCACAACTACACGTTTATCACCTGTTCCTTGTGCCAGTGTCAACATTTCATGAAAACTTCAGCCAAATGTGCCCAGAACTTTTTGAGATATCTTGCTAACTAACAAAAATATAAATTTGCCAATTTCTTGCAAGAGTAATTAGTTGAGTGAACAAAATAAAATTAAATCAACCCCAACCCTATGTAATTTAATTTGGTTCACTCACCGATTTTTTTTTATGTGTGACCGATTGAAGAAAAATTTGAAATTGATTCAATGTTTTACTTTTTTGTCAGTGAACCGTGGGAAGTGAGAAATGCTTGGTAATGAGTGTTGTGAAAACATCACACCTGTGAGTTAGCCACCAGGGTCAGAAAACTGTCACAGAGCTGAGGCATTGGACCAGATGCACTTGGTTGATTTGTTATGTCCAATGTGGATGTGATACTGTATCTTGAAGGATAAGAAACAGGAGTTGGCAGTGTTTTCATTAGAGCAGCATAATGGAGTAATGTCAGGACTGTATTACATTGATGTCTCCAGGAGTCTTGTCAGACCGGTGGAGTGGCAGATTCAAGGGCTCCTATTTCACAATCTTGTCTCACCTATTAACAGTCTGGCAGTTTGTGCACCTGCCCAAGTCAAGTGGTGCTCACTGGGGACCGTGTGATGGTAATTGGCTGAAGATATGTTCTGACATAACCTTTTAAAGCATCGAGTCCAGAGATATCCATCATGTTTTTCAAGAATGTTTGAGAAACAGTTACGAATGCTGATAAAAACTTTGACTATTCTGTACTTGGCTATTGAGCTGTTTCATTCTGTTTTGAGATTAGGATCAGTATGTATATATATATTGTTAAAGGTGTCGAAGGTGAAAACCACTTTTCCACACTCCTTTTGGAATCTGATGGGTCACCCTGAGTTATCAACTCATGCTACATTTGTAGCATGTAGCATGAGGTGTGTCACCTCCAAACCTCCAGTAACTGTGTAAGACTGAAATGAATGGAGTTGTAGCTTGATACATTTCTATGTAAATCTCCTCATCTGATTCCATGTACATTACCATATTTTCCGCACTATAAGGTACACCGGATTAGAAAGTGCACCATTAATGAATGGTTGATTTGAGATTTGTTTTCATATATAAGGCACACTGAACTATTAAGTGAAACTAAAAAGATAAGTCAGTCAGTCAAACTTTATGAACCACCTTCACAATAACTCACCTTTGTTCAAACGTTAATGAGTGTATTCACAATAATCAACCTTGTTGAATTGTGACATGTGGGATAATAGCATGAAGGCGGCATCCCATTGTTCCGACACTCCCTCCCGGGGCTACACCTGTCGGAGTGTCGCTTTGCCATCGATCTTTACACCACTGCCCCCCGGGTGGGGGTCACTGCCATGGCTGGGGCCATTACAGGTGGGCCGTCTTCGGGCGGCGTGTCTTCCTCCCCCTATGTGCAGACGACTCGGCTGGTGGATGTCCTTATACATGCATTATAATATTATGTATATGTAGAGTCTTCTGATCTTGCTTGTATGTGTAGCCGTTAACTCTGCGGATAAAGTTTTCCAAGAAAAGCCAGAACTTCATTTCACACTTCACTTGACTCAGTGAAAAACTGCAAACATACGGAATATGTCACATTCATTGCTTTTGCACATTTACATATCATTGCACATTGAAATTAAAATAAATAAATCGCTAGCTCAATGCTAAATTGAATGGGAAAATCCATAGACATGCTGGCCCAATATTTTCTATATTAAATTTAGGTTTGATATGTTTTCAGGACAATGAAAGAGACCATTGAAAACAGAGTGAGGTGGGTAGAGGGGTTATCTGTAAATACCCAAATCCAAAAGTTAAACTTAACATGCTTCGAATATTTGACCTGGCTTCCGTGCCCCAGCAGCAGCACCCCAGCCTCAGAATGAAGTGTTTTTGGTTTTACTTGGAGACAACATTGAGAATTCAGCAGAAGTTACACAATGTTATTTAGGGAAAACCCTGCATCTGGGTTCTGCTTGTGGCTACCCTGCTTCCTATTCTTCACATAGGGTACATGTATTCATTTGGTAGACCTACATATTGTGTTGAAGGTCCAAACCCGAAACAGTTTGGTACAAATGCACTGTTGCACCCCTATTAAATTTTCTCATAAATCAACTGTATTTGGGCTCCTAAACTGCCTGTAAAACAGTGAATAGAACACAGGCTGCATAAAATATGGATATCACAAAGTTATTTCATCTTAGTAAAAATTAAGTAAAAATGCTAGGAGCTACCTGTGTGATGCTATTGGGAGTCTGTGCTGTAAACATTGGGATGTAGTATGGGTTTCTGCTTGTGTGTCTATGAATAGATTCAGGATTATTGTTGATTATTACTAGTGTTGCACCAATCGATCAGCTACCGATATTGCCTAAAAATAGCCTTATCGGTGATCGTAAAAACATGCCCGTCAAAAAGTCGATCACGTGACATAAATTACTAGCGACCATTTTCAAACTTGCAAACACGCTACAGAACAGGTGCATCACGTCTTGACTGTTTCTGTACTTTTTAAAGTATGGTTAGTTCATTAATAGAAGAAGTTTGGGACTAAACTTACAATGTTTCTTCATGAAGAGTATTCCTTGTCTCGCTTGGAATTTCCATCTGGTTTCATGAACCCTTTCCCCAACAGGAAAACCCAAATACCCAGAATGCTCGGCATGTCATATCCCGACTACAACATGAAGCCACTTCCTGTTTTAAGTTAAATTCAGACCCAGGGTATTTAACCTCAAAATAAAATCACCAAAAATCCCAAAATAATGACATTACATTTATCTGTTTTTTTGTTTTGTTTTGTTTTGTTTTTTTGTGGAATGTCCCATTGCGGGACAAATAAATGCACATTTTATCTTGTATTTCTGACATTGAATTAAGTATTAAAAACAAACTAATCAGAAAGAGATGATTTCAACACATGTGTTAAATGGTATTGTTGTTTTAATATCAATATATATATATACATTTATATTTATAGAAAAAATTATGTATTTATATATATATATATATATATATATATATATATATATATATATAATCCTGGCCTAGAATCTAAGGCTAAGAAAAAAACATCAGGCAGTCAGTGGGTAGTCGTGACATCCTTGGATCTCTACTGTGCAGACTCTGGCTCTAAATTGCTTCACACAGGCAACATGGCAACACGACTTGAGTGTAACACAGTGGGAAGAAACTAGGCTGCACTTCCAGCTTCATATGCATCTATGGCTACTGTACTGCAATTAGTAAATGAAAATTTAAAATTCCTGCCACTTTTCACTTATGACTGAAAGAAGAGATGACATTCCTCTTGTTCCTGCCTAAAACTGTTCATAATCATACTGTCATTAATTTGTATGTACAATACATAAAGCTCCACTTAATCCATTACATTATCTTAGCTTGTTAAACAGTCACAGTATAGAAGCACATCCAACATTTTTGCAGCAGAGAAAAATAGAGTAAAGTAATATGTTTGCTGTGTGTCAGGTATGAGATGACGCATATCATACTCACATAGACAGTCCGCTCAGCTGCAGGCCAGGCCAGGTTTGCCACATGGGAGAGCAAAAATAATGAGCGACAGGACTGAGGGTCATTTAAGGAAGGTAGTCTTTTTCTCATGGGTGGCTGATAGACTACCAATAGAATGTGTTTAGTTTGTTCTGAAATAAGGAGACATGACTATTTTCTTGACATCATTATTTTTCATTTTTTCTTTATATTTTTTTGTGTAATAATTTCATTGAATGGGTAGAGCCAGTCCAGCAGTGGGTAATAAAGTCTTTTCATAATTTATTTCTTTTTCGATATTGTACTCATTTCTGTAACTCCAACAGTTTCTGAACTACAACTAACAAGTAGGACAAAAACACACATACACTAGCAGATGTATACACACATTTACATGCATACAGCAGCCTTAACAGCTGCTGTGTGGTTGTAAAAATCAGATGGACATGATTGTATCTGAATTGAAGGAGACAGCGTTGTAGTTGTAGACAGTAGGACGCCTGAGTAAATCTGGCCTCGGCCATCTGTCCTAACGTCTTTGCACACAGATTGGTACTGAGATCATTCTGCTTACTATTATGTATGCATTTTGATGATACAATTTTAAGACAGTCAAGGCGGTCTCATAATTATTTAAAGTCTTTAGGCACACTTAAGTTATAGCTGTGAGAATAATTGTGAATATGTTAAATTGCAGCATCATTGCCAAACATTTGCATATGTGGCTAATATTAGCACCATCAAAAATGCAAACAAAATCATCGTGACAAAGTCACATGGAAAAAAAGAAAACATACAGTGAAGGGGGTCCCAAGCCAATTTAGATAACCTACAGCTCAGAAACTGCCAGCTCAGTGCAGTAGTTAACTGAGGCAAACTGTTAGCTTACAGCCCGCAGCTTCTCCCACAGGCGTCTCACTCATGACCTTTCGAATGATTGCTGATTAGGAGCACTCAGCCGCCTCCAGCGAAGAGAGGAAGGCAGGCAGGGAAAGCTGAGGAGAGGTGGAGAAGGGCCATCCTATCTAAACATCACTGTGTGTGCTGCGAGGACTTTCATTCAGTGTTTGCAATCTTTCTGCTAGACTGAGCACACACTGTCCTGATAGAAAAGCATCAATCAGTCTGTTAAAGTGTTTCTTTTGCAAACATTTACTGTTTCATTGCCAGGGTTTTCACAGGGAATCCAGGTCTGGAATGAAGTACAAATGAGATGGATCACTTATGACTTGCATAAAATGTGTGAAGTAAAACTGTAACTTTATAGAGAATGAAGGACTTTTGAGTTGTCAGGACACAAACCTGTTCAGACTAATATAAAACTGTGGACATGAGCATCCTGGACCACCTTCGAAGGCATGCTGAGTGGATATGAACCCAGCCTTAATGCATCCTGAGTTTGTTCACACATGGAATTAGAGCTGTCCACTTGTGTTCAGATCTCTCAGGGTAAATTACTGTAGTATCAGAAATCCAAATCATGTGGCTAAACAAATGTGAAAAAGATGCACAAAGGCAAAATATGTTAAAACAAGAGGATAGAAAAAAGACGTGGATGAATGTAAAATGTCTGTAGAAATAACAATAATTAAGGAAATGAAAATAGTAAAAACAAAGGCATCACATCATATGAATATATCTGTGTGTATATGTTGTAGCATATCTACCATACATTTTAAGAGCAAAACAAAATTGCTTAATATAAATGTCAATATGTTGTGATGTAATAAGTTAATATGTATTTCAGCTTGTTCCATCATATGCAGCCTTTGTTTCTGTAATGACACTGGTTTTGGAGTACTTGTGTATTCAGTGACAATTCTTCTTCCCCCATATTTGTCATAATAAAAAATATATAAAGCAGCGAAAAGTATAACCATAATAAAAACAAAGGTCTCCAAGGCTTGTCTGATAGGCGAATGAAAAATAGTGTGTGTTTACTGAAACACCCAGAATGAGGCTCTGTCAGATGGTGTTATGTATGGCAATATATTTAAAGAGTGGATGTGAGTTATGGTTGGTGGAGAGTGGAATAAGGAAGTAAGGAGGAGGAGCCTGTGAATAAAAGACAGAGGCCAATCCCAATAGGACTGATCTCAAATGATTTCAAAATGTGTTCATGAATATTAATGAGCTTCGAGACAAACAAACAGATTGCAATGGCATTGATCACTGCTGTAGCATGTACTGTATAATATTGGATAAAAACAACATCCTGGGAACTTAATTTCAATATGATTTAATCAAGAAGCACAATGTAAAACAACTTAAATAATGGTTGTTATGTTAAGGCCTCAAAGTCAGTAGAAATAAACCAGTATTAGTGGAAAGGTGTGTATTTATATATACATAACTATATTTTATATATATATATATATGTGTGTGTGTGTGTGTGTGTGTGTGTGTGTGTGTGTGTGTGTGTGTTTATATAACTAATACTCTGTAGTCTTAGCCATTGGTGGTGTTGCTAGTATCGTGTTGCTAAATTTTGAATTTGATAAACAAATTGAAGTCAGTCAATTTATTAGTAGACAGGAATTTTACATGTAGCCAGTTTTCATCCATCTATGAACTCAGCAGTTGCCAGAATTGTTAGTTGTAGATGAAAATTGCTGCTAACCATAAAAATTAAATATTAACTATTATTATCCTACAGCCCCATCTTCTAAATTACAATTTTAACAATATTATGCCTCAATTTACTGTATAATTTATACATGTGTTTTATGGATCAGACCTACAAAGACACTCAACAGCAAATAACAGGCAGAAAAACATTAAAATTGTGTTTAATTTTCTTCAGCTTGTTTATATTTATTCAGGTTATTCACACATAGTTTACAAATATAAATATGTTTTAAAAATGTAAAATTATTATGTTGCACTAAAAAATATTATTATCCTAATTATTATTAGGATATGAGTCATTTGTAGGTTGTTATGCTATTATATTACTGTAGTACTGAGTTTGGCAGCTTTGACTGTAGAATTTTCATACTTTGTAAATTCACTACACAGGCCGGATTGGAACCTTTGGCAGCCCACATTTGGCCCCCAGGCCACATGTTTGAGACCCCTGATGTAACAGATCTCAAAGGGATTTCCCATTTCATAAGGGAATATTTCAAACCCCTACCCCTTACTACAATGCTTCAAGAAGTAGTGCCAAGTCCAAGGGGTTTGGGATAAAAGGGAAGGCTAAGGGGTGAATCGAAATTGGACCAGAGTTTTATTGTTAGTAAACTATGCAATTTTGATTGCTAAAAGAGGACCAGGAGTCGTCTCTTACAGACAAAACAACAAAAAGGGCAAAAAGAAGTGGAGCTGAGAATCTGGTGTAGGTGTGTGATGGAGCAGTGAGGATGGGGACAAGAGGAGAGAATGAGTCAGCAGCAGGAGCACTTACCCTCTCCCTCTTATACCCAGATGTTTTTCTAAGATTAATATTCCCACTCTGAGTTTGTTCATCTGTGATATCCCCACTCTCACCAGGTGATTTCATGCTTCGTGAGCAGCCAGAAAGGCCCCTTTTTCCCCCAGCTGCGATGTCCGGCCTGTCATAGATTTTAATAAATGATACTGATAAACTGGGTTTGTGCGTTGGGGGAGTAAGGCAGGGCTAAATTTAGCTCACCACAGCACAAGCATTGATCACGGTGTTTACGGTTGCCTCGCGCCATTCATGGCTTTTCCATTTCCTCATGAATTTTTAAATGGAGGAAATCTTTACCACTAACGCCTCTTCCAGACCAGTCATAATTCACTCATAGTCGGGTGCCGGCGCATTGTTCAGTGCTAACGGCAGCAGCCACATGTAGGGCTGAGCAACCGCTCCAGTCATTACAGCTACTCTCATTCTCTGTGGTCTTAATTGATCACAGATTTGAAAGGTGCCGATAAATTATGAATCACTGCATCCACCGAAGTTTGAAAGTGGAGTATCGTTTCCTTCTTTCTCGGTCCTTCTGTAATTACGAGCTTTAGAATTAAGGCATGTCTCTGTGATATTGATCTTGCCTGAGGTCAAGTTCTAGCCAAAGAATGGTTGATCAAGTTTCCTCTACTACTTTATGCCGCACTACTTCTATATGCATGTGTCTGTCTGTCAAAGTAAGTCCCAGCATCCACCTCTTCACCCCCCACTCTGTCCTTTGAAACCCAACCATGAAATCCTCAGACCTGAACAGATTAGTCTGATAATTACTCTACGAATTTCACCTCATAGTCTTTGTTTTGTGTCACCTGATGCTTCTCCTTTACGTCCTCTCCCTCTTAGATTTGTATTCCGTCTCAGCATCATCTGTTATGCCAGGGTTTGGTTTTTAATTTCATCTAATTACCTCCTCAAGCACAGTTTAGAGGTTTTGTTGTCACTTGTCTCTTCCTGGCCAGTACGTGAAGCTCTTACAAAATGAGTTGACATTTAAGTGTTGCCTTTTTACAGATGAGATTGTACATCTGTGACATTTATTTCTTTCACCTATGCAGGTTGTGAAGTTGTGATGGTCCTAAGTTACCTGCTAAACTGACTGCATACTTGTACTATCTTTTACTGACTGCCTTTGGGCTTGCACTAGCTTACTGACTTTTCAGCACCACAGCCCAGGATGTCAATATTACTCAAATACACACTTTTAGCAACAGTGATTGAAGAATTTCCTTCCAAAATGCAATAAACACCAAATCTGATCATTTGTAGTTACTTCTAGAAAATTCCCCTTCATTGTCAGTTCATTTACATATTATATTAACTGTGTTATTATATCCAAAACAGAGAAAACTGAAGAAACATATAGTTTTTTTCTGCAAATGTAGTGTTAACTGAACATAAAATAGCTGTCATCAACCACTGTCATTGATCCAACTTCAAAAGATTTACTGTTGAATCAATGTTGTAGGAGATGACAGCGTTTCCACATTCACTATGGAACCTCTGAGCATCTGGTGACAATGAAAAGAAGACAAACAGCATTTTACAGCAAATATTTCTTGTCTTGTCCATTATCCTTAACAGCAGAATGGTAGTCTGGCTGCCTTTTGGTGCTGAGCAATTTGCCTTGGTAAGGGAGACTTCATAATGTGGATGAGGCTCGGCTTGGTATTTTATTGACTTTATTATGAGTTCTTATAATCTACATTTCGATGCCGCTGTTCTGTCAAAATGAGCATCCCATCACATTGGGCTCCCAAGCTCTTCTGAGCATGCACATGACCACCAAGGGTTTTCACAGAGAAAAATCCCATCATTCAGACATCTCCAGCCAGATGTGCAATTAACTTGGACGATGGACGTAAGTAATACTTTGAAAGTATATTTATTTTATTGTGCCTTTGACCAGTGTAGGCATATAAGCAACCATGAGTTGCCTGGGTGACCTACCTGTTTAGTAACTAAATCTAAATATAATATTAGAAAAATAAAATATAAAAAAAAATATATACTTATAATGGGAGCATTATATCATGGCTAAATAGACTTGTCAAAATGGGCTACCTATGAACATTATATGAGCATTATATGATATCAATAGTAATGTTTCCAAATGCAAAGTAACATATTTTGATGGGAAAATTTTAATTTGTAGAGATTATTGTCAATTTTGGCTACCAGTAGCTCATTTTGGGTGGGGGTGGGGGGTGGGGGCCTCACAGGACAATATCAGCATTAAACACAATACCAACTATGATAGCAACAACAATAACAACAACAACCACAAGAACTGGGCAAAAAACACAAATTAATTATTAATAATTATGAAAAAGAAAGAAAATAAATCAGACCTGTTAGATGAGAAAGACAAAAACATAATCAGAACAGGACATCACAAACAACTACAACCTAGACAATACCAGCAACAAAAGCACACAACAGCAGCTGTTGACATTAATCTGCTCCATCAGAGTGACTGTATTAGAGTAAAGAAAAGAGAGGAGACCAAAGCAGACAGACTGGGGTGATCTGAGTGATGAACACTGTCATGCAGTCACAGCCACGCCCCCTCCAAAGACCAGGAGCCAACAAAGAGGGCCCGAAGGTCTGGCCAACCAGCAGACACCACAGAGAAGGGGTCCAAACCAACCCCCCCAGAGGTGACAACAAACCAGCCCTGAAGGTACCCAAGAAAGACCTCAGCTGGCTGGCCTACAGTGGTTGAACACAGGCCCCAGCCGCCAAACCCCCGCCGGGAGCACAGCCGCCTGAGAGTGAACAAAGCACCAGCCCTCGAGCCCCTCTTGGGCCCAGGAACCACCCATCCAATCCAGTAGGGGACCCACCCAGCATGCCGGGAGACCAGGCCGCCCCAGACAACCCCCAGCCACACATAGTATTTACATGTATTAACAGGATTAGTGAATCAACAGATAATTATCATTTTACATCAGTGAATGACCTTTGGGTCTTTATAGCTTAAAAAAGACACACAGAGGTGAGTCACATGGTCTGGCTTTGAGTCCCACAACCAGCCCTTCATAACAAGCTGTGACCTAAATTGACAACATTTTCAACCTCTTAAATGTATGTATTGATTATTAAATGGTGCAGTTTGAATGTGAGATAATAGAAAAGTTTAAAAAAATGTAATGATAGACATCAGTTGTTTTTACCCAGGTGAAGGCCTATGACCCACTGCAAACAGGTGTGTGATCATCACACCAGTTGAAAATCACTTCTGTAGAGTATGATACTGGAGTAAAGGTCAAAGCATAATAATGCAACGTCTGTCCAGATTTTGATTTTCCAGAGTCTTAGGTCACAGTATCTCTGTCACTGCCACATCAGTGGATGTTATACAGTGTCTTAATTAAACGAACACTGTCTTCTTTAGTGCTGCTTGTTAAACGGTAATGCACACATCATAGTTAACCTTTTAAAGACAGTCTTTTGTCTCTCTGTAATATTCTGTTATAGTACATAGAGCTCCATAATTATGGCGTTGGCCTTGACCTTCATTAAGTCAGTTCCCAGTAAGAAGCAATAATTGAATTGCGCAGTTAAAGCACCTGGTAGTCCATTTGTTCTCCATGTTAATTGTGAATGTTAATTAAGTTCTCTCAATGTTTCCTGGTCTGTCCATATCCTTACAGGCATACAGTGTCTTCTGTCACTGGTGCATCACAGCGAAGTCAGGTCCTTTATGACAGAGAAGGTTTGATTTGAGTTGACTCAGGCAGAATGATTAAATCTTTAAAGAATAAATCACACCCACTTGATCATGCTTTGAATATTTGAGGTATATTTGTCTTGATATAATAACAGGCATTTCTTGCAATATAAATAAATATTCTATAAATGTAGCACTGAGTCCTATTGTGTATTGAAACTTTGATACGTATTCACATTATTTTGGTCCCTAGTAAAATGTGAGCATTCATTTAGGAAAAAAAACAGAAAATAAATGAAACGCCTATGTGCCTATTTAACACATCTAATGACTATTTTGTAATCCTAAAGTGGGAGGGAGGATTAGGAAATGCTTGTTTTATCGAATAAATTCTTGCTTAATATTAAATTAAATGAAAAACAGAAGTCATTGTTTATTACTAATCATAAAACATCTCAAACACAGCCTGAAATTTAAATAATTAATGTGATTCACATGTATGTATCTATTATTTACTTTTTTCTGTATAAAGTAGCAGGTCTAAAACAATTTTAGTTCCCTGGATGTGGGGAAGATCAGAGCAGACAGACACTAATCAGCTGCAAAGGGAGCCCAAAATGATAGACAGGGTTAATGAATAAGAGGTTTAGGTATGGGAGGATAGAGGCAAAGATGGGTAGAGATATCCAGAGAGTGAGGCAGAGACTATTCAGAGTCTTCAGAAAATCAATGCAACCTCCTACTCTGGTTTTCAATGAGCTTTGCAACCTAATGACCTGACAACGAAGTCTTGACTGACACCACAGCATGGATGCAGCCAATAAGTCCATAAGGTCTACATGTATATATTACAATGTATCCAGACAATTCCTCCAAAAGTTTATTTTGTCCTCTTAGTTTTCCAAGTTCATACATGGATGTAATCATCAGCATTAATCGCAGCTTTTTGTATAATTACCCTGCAGGCTTGTCACTGACTTGGCTCAACCAAGGCCACAGGCTGCGTATTGCCTGAACCTGCATGCATCCTCCCAGCAGCAGACCGGACCCACAATCTGTCACCTCCACCAGTTCCTACTGTAGTACTGTACATACTTGTGCTGTTATTAGCACCTCTCCTTCCTCTATCTTCACCAACCTTCATCAGTCCCTCCTTACAACCTTTACCGCACCTGTCGTACCTCCTGCACACGTACCGTCTGTGCATCCTCCCACCTTGTTCATGTACCTTAATTAACAAATCACCACTTAATCTGTCATCGCTTTAGCTTTTGTGTAATTTACATTTATCTTGTCAACATGAAGCTGACTCAGACTTACAGAGCTGGCAAATACAATATGGCTGTGTCAGATTACATAATGCTGGATTTCCAGAACTTCATCCAAAGCTATATGTCATGGTACATATAGGAGCTGATAACGAGGGAAGAGGGAGCAGCTTAATAGGACAGTGTGGAACCATCAGTCTGAAGTTCACCCACTGAAAGAAAAAAATAACATTGGATCTTTTACACAGACTTTTTTCTGCATCTGTTTTATGGGCTTAGAGGCATACAGGTTTAGTGTAATATGAAAAAAAATATATACATAAGTACAGTAATAATGTAGCCATTGTGTTCAACTGAATCCCTATAATATGTACATTTCTACATAAAAAGTGCAAAGAATGACTGAAATCCATTATTTTTATTCAGTGTAATGATGTGTTTCATTTGTTGCCATGTCCTCTTCATTTGACTTGCAGCAACGTGAGTAATCTCTAAAGGTAATATGCATAAACATTTGATAAATTACCTCATCTGTACACATCAGATAGATTTCAGCAAATGTGGTGAAAACAACTCCCATGATCCCCTGTTAAATTCATGATGTTGCCTCCTGCTACTACGTCACCTGTTTTATTACACCCGGTAACAGAAATGACTTTCTGCACTTTTGACAATGAAGTCAAAAATCCCACGGAGGCAAATCAAGTATGTTGGATCAATATTAATATAGAAATGCATCAGTCAAATCTTTCCTTGACTAGACATTAACAGAGTCAGCACAAACGTCTCTAGAGATATTAATTATGCATATCAAGTCTTCGTAAATGCTTCACAGAGGCTGTCTGGATGAGCCAAAGAATGAGTAGAATGAGATGTTTGTCCAAATGTCACTGTGAATGTTAAACATTTCACCATGAAATTGAGATCAATAAAAATGATGACAAGCATGTTTTTCCACTAATTGTAAGCTATGGGCAAATAACACAATACAGCATAAATGTCAACACAATTGTCCATTTGGGTGAAAAAAAAGCAGAAGCAACATTTTAATCAGTGAAAGTCACAGAGAGGCATTTCATCAACTGTCCATCATTAACCTTTTCATGCGATCATAACGATCAGGCGCCATAATCGTCTGTTTCCATTATGATGAGAGCACAGGTGGAAGGCAAGATAGATGAAAAGGTTAAACAAAAATAAATCTAGAATAACCGAGGTGAGTGGGGGCTGTGATTACACTGATTAACAAGGCCATTACCTCTAATTGCTTCCAAGAACTGACTGTCAGCTAGTAAATAATGTATTTCCCATTTACAGCTTCAATTGTCCAGTAGTTCTGTGCCTATATGCTCACATTTCTGTGCATCTAGATTTATAAAAAAAAAAAATAAAAAAAAAAGCACCAAAGGTTCTGTAGTCCAGCGGCATATTTAAAAATATTCATTGGCATTTGTTTAACTTTTCATGTGTGGCTTCTATCTATTGCCAACAGTAGTTATATCAATATCTTCAGCTGTTTTCAAGCTATAAGGCTTTGAATTGTTTCCCATTGTGAACCAATGTATTTTTTTTTTACATTTCAAAAATGGTAAAAAAAAACAAAAAAAAAACCCCCAAAAAATTACATTGAGTTTGATCTTTCAAGGTTATTTAAGGTGAAAGGTCATGGCAGCAAATGAATGCCCATATGTAACTTACTATCTATTGCCAAAATTAGTTATATCAATATATTTAATTGTTTTCAGGTCATAACACTTTGAAATGTATCCCATTATAAACCACTGGATATTTTCAACGTTTCAGAAATTCCTGAAAAATTCAAAAAATCAGTATTTCCCAATTCTTTGAAGAAACTCAGTAAACCTTATTACAAAGACGGTCCAGAACAAACATCAAGTCATTCAGTTTTAGAGTTTTACATAAGAAGAATGGATGATGGAAAATGGATGATGGAAAATGGATGATGGAAAATGGATGAAAACCAGCTGTTAATAATCCATTGAACCCTTCAGCTGTTGGTCTAAAGAAACAAGCAACTACCTGTAACTGGATCTGTCTGATGACTAATGATGCTGTAAATTAAAGACAGCTAGTAGATTATTCCAAACTTTCATTTTAAAGGTGTGTGGAAAAACACTTTGTTATGAGAGTGTGGTACTTGAAACATTTTTTAATCAGTTAAATATGATCAGGTTGTTTTTGAGAGCGTTCATCATTTCTACATACTAATAATAAGACAGTGATCCACAGTGATCCACAGTTATTCACAGTCATTCACAGTTATTCACAGTCATTCACAGTCATTCACAGTTATTCACAGTCATTCACAGTTATTCACAGTCATTCACAGTTATTCACAGTCATTCACAGTCATTCACAGTTATTCACAGTCATTCACAGTTATTCACAGTTATTCACAGTCATTCACAGTCACTCACAGTCATTCACAGTCATTCACAGTTATTCACAGTCATTCACAGTCATTCACAGTCATTCACAGTTATTCACAGTCATTCACAGTTATTCACAGTCATTCACAGTTATTCACAGTCATTCACAGTTATTCACAGTCATTCACAGTCATTCACAGTTATTCACAGTCATTCACAGTTATTCACAGTTATTCACAGTCATTCACAGTCATTCACAGTTATTCACAGCCATTCACAGTTATTCACAGTCATTCACAGTTATTCAGTCACTCACAGTCATTCACAGTCATTCACAGTCATTCACAGTCACTCACAGTCATTCACAGTTATTCACAGTCACTCACAGTCACTCACAGTCATTCACAGTTATTCACAGTCATTCACAGTTATTCACAGTCATTCACAGTTATTCACAGTCATTCACAGTCATTCACAGTTATTCACAGTCATTCACAGTCATTCACAGTTATTCACAGTCATTCACAGTTATTCACAGTCATTCACAGTCATTCACAGTTATTCACAGTCATTCACAGTTATTCACAGTCACTCACAGTCATTCACAGTCATTCACAGTCATTCACAGTTATTCACAGTCATTCACAGTTATTCACAGTCATTCACAGTCATTCACAGTCATTCACAGTCATTCACAGTTATTCACAGTCACTCACAGTCATTCACAGTCATTCACAGTCATTCACAGTCATTCACAGTCATTCACAGTCATTCACAGTTATTCACAGTCATTCACAGTCATTCACAGTCATTCACAGTCATTCACAGTCATTCACAGTCATTCACAGTCATTCACAGTCATTCACAGTCATTCACAGTCATTCACAGTTATTCACAGTCATTCACAGTCATTCACAGTCCTCTAGGATTATTTTATTTACTGAATAGAGTACAAAATGTTTCTCTTTTTCTGCACTTCATCAAACTGAAACAAATCAAAGCTTAATTAAACATCTATGTGTAATGGAAGCCACCAGACTAGATTTTCTTCACCATTTTCTGACAAAGTACTCACTTGATTTTGGCTACAAACACAACTTTTTAACTACTTTTGAGCTCCAAATTATACATCACCAGGCAATTCCAGGATTGTAATCATTACTCAATGGACATCCTGAACAAACAAACACAAAAAAAAAACGTATATGTACATTTCCCATTTTAAATAACTGTGCTATATTCAAGTTGATACATAAACATGTTAACATATGTGAACTCAAGCACATTACAGCACGCATTATTCCAGTTTCATTTTTATTCATTCATTTTCCTCACAGGGGTCACAGGGGTCACTGGGGTCACTGGAGCCTATCCCAGCTACTTATGGGTGAAGGCAGGGTACACTCTGGACATGTCACCAGTTCACCGCAGGGCTGAAGATATAATAACAAACAATCACTCTCACATTCACACCTGTGTGTAATTTACATCAATCAATTAATCTGTCAGTGCATGTTTTTGGATGATGAAGCTAGAGTACCCAGAGAGAACCCACGCAGACATGGGGAGAACATGTAGAACTATCCACTGCATCACCCTGTCACAATATTTATGAATTATTCTAGTTTCTCCAAAGATAAATTTGTGATACATTTAGTTTAACTCTGCACTTTTTCCCTTTTAACGTGATGTCTTAAAATATTATAAGATGTGAGTTCTATGAAATTGGCTAATGAACATTGATTTTCATTATTTTATTGCATTGCACTTTTTTAATTTCCATAAACTCCATCATCATCAAACGACAATAGAGTATTAATAATTTTCAGCTACATTTTAAAATATCCACAGTTGTGCTTTATTGGATCCCATCAGATTTTAGCTCTACCCACTTTTCCATATATGCCTTAGACCTCTATAATCCATTAATGTTAAGAACTGCATTGATAAGCAAGTAGTTTTCATTAGCTGTGAGATGTTTTCTGCTTATTTTAATTCTGTTAGTCGCGATAATATTTGTGTAAGCTGTTTTCTAAAACTGGTGTGAAGTGTTAACACATTTTTAAGACTTATGTTGTGCAAACAAGGTGCTGATAGAAAATTACCTGGATCACAGTTCCATTAAATTTGTCTTTGTAATCAAGATAAACTAATAATATTAACACTTAACTAAAAGTAAGCAACATAACTGAATGGAACAGACAGGTTTGGTAAATATTGATATCAAAACTGAATATTTAAACAAAGAAAGAAAGAAACTAGTGCCTAAAGGATTAAGCTAAGTCTAAAATATTGCCTTATGTAAATATTTATCAATGTCTTCATTTCATCTTTATTCACAACAGTGTTTTTCAAGAGCAAGATAGCAAAATAGAATAAAAAATTGGTCAAAATGTATTGTGCAAAAATACAGAAGTAACATATAAATGAGGGTTATGTTGCTTGGTTGTATCTGAGCTGTTGTGATCCAGGTACATCAGAAGTGAATGAAGTCAACCTGTGATCTAGTCGGCAGCACCAACCCATTTTCATTGTGATAAGAACCTGTTTACTTATTTACTAACTAAAACTTCCCTGTGAATCCACAGACCCCCAAGTACAAGGTTGAACCCTTTGCTCTCCTTATGTTCTATAAATATCTTTACGCGTCATAACTGCTTAGATTCATCTTCACATCGTCTACTCTCTCACTTTTCTCCTTTCACGTGATGCGTCTCTGTTTTATAGTCAGACACTAAATTAAAAATAGCCCTACTGTGACAGGGTTTTGACAGTAGGATCCTGTTCTCTAGAATGGTTCTCTCTTCATTTGGCTTCTTCGTCTTCTTCTTCTTCATCTTCATCTTCGTCAGATGTCTCATCTCTGCTGAAGAGAACAGTCTACGCTTTCATCTCCACTTTAGTCGTCCCTCCATTTTTTTATTTTAAGAAAGTGTGCAATGGATTAGTCTTCCCTCTGAAAAGGTTTTGGATTAAAATGTGTGTAGAACAAGTGAAAGGATAATGAAAATAAAGGGAAGAAAGAAGAAGAAACAGAAGGAGGACAAAGGTGAAGACCGCATTAGATAAAGTCATATGGAGTGAAGAGTGAAGAAGACTGAGGAAGAAGATGAAGAACCACAGAACATATTTGTGTCTGACAGTCATGGACTACTGCTTGGCTCGAATTAATTATCATATGTGCAATTTAATGTAAAGTGGGCAACAGATAATCTAGTATTAGCTATTTCTGGTTGTTTATCACTTCTTTTATGGATTCTGTCAAACACACATAAGAATTTACTTGCTGTTGCTATGCAACTGTTTTAAACAGTTTTGGACCAGTTTAAAGGTGCAAGTTTTTTCTGATAAAATTTAATGTAGAAATCTTCAAAACCAATTATTTATACTAGCTTACTGTACAGTGCGCTCAAGAGTTTTGTTTTTTCTATTACAAATACAGACAAAGGAACTTCTTTGTGAACTGTGAGTTCTTCTTAGATGATCAGAGAAAGGACTTATGAAGCCCAAGACAAACATTGATTATGATATGACTATTTTTATATGCTGCTGTTCATAATGGCATCACTCAAAAGTGAGTCAAAGCCCTAATATTGTATGAATTAGACATGTGAATTTGCACGCACTTACTTGCACTTAAAGTTGAAGGTGTTGAAGATTATAGCAGAGGCTGAGACTTGGTTTTTACAGCTCTGCACACATTGTGGTTAAAAATGTATTTGACTGAATGAAGTTAATACATTTTTTAGGTTGAACATTAGATGTGAAATGTGCAGTCGGAATATATCTTGCAAGGTCTGCACTGAATGAAAGCTTAGATCTTGAAAAAGACTGTCATTATATTTTCACCTTGACAATATGTGAGACTAGTGGCATCAGTTTTGTGGGTTTGACAATGAACAGTGAACAGTTAAGGGATTACCTTTGATAATTTAATTATAGACTAACGTTATGTTCACTGGTGCATATACTGTACATAAAACCAAAAAACCTAAATCATTATTTGACTTAAATATGCTGCTTATTTTCTTGATTGTGGCATTTTAAAAAGCCCTGTGAAATGCTACGATTACATTCTGGTTATTAGTGCAGAACTGTGCAATAGTAACATTCAACACATTATTCCTATGAAAATGTTTGTCTTTATGAGGATGCCTCGTGCTATTTAATATATATTTAGATGGTGCAGTTCATCCAAAGGACTGTGTTTTTATTTAGGTCACTTTAATGGTCACCTCTGTTTTCCATCTGTGAACTGCAACTCCATATTTTATGCATCTGTTTAACCCAATATGAAGCCAAAACATACAAAAATGAAAATAACAAATTAAAGCATCATAATAAAACAAAGTCCTTCAATGACCATACATTTGGCGTGATTGATTGCACATAATATAGAAAGAAAGGCATCATGGAACAAATGGTGACAAGCACAACAAACCCTGCCCCTCACACATATTATATCTAATTTTTGCATCCTTCCAGCTCATGTCATCATCTCTATACATATATGTATATGAATATGTGTATATGAATTGCCTCTGACAGTATATGCCAAGTCTAAAGCAACCTGTAACAAAATCCATGTTTTTATAGATATTTGAAATTTCACCTATTTTAAGACAATGGGGGGAAAAAGAAAAGATTTTAAAAATGCACTAATAATTAGAACTTTGACCTACTTTTGTCACAATTTTAATCAGATAGATTCTGGGTCACTGGAAATCTATATAATAATAATAATAATAATAATAATAATAATAATAATAATAATAATAATAATAATAATAATAATAATAATAATAATAATAATAATAATAATAATAATAATAATAATAACAATAATCATCATCATCATCATCATTTTTGTGCATCTGGTAACATGATTTTAGCATAACATTGTTGTTGATCTACAGAATAGGTGTGAACACTACTCATTCCTTGGAAAGATTTCTCAGAAGTGCAGTGACCTAAGATGTTACAGTGTGGTGCCTTAACACTTTTAATACTGACTGAGGTGAATAATAGGAAGCTCTCTGTGTCTTCCTAAGCAGTTTGTGTTGTTTTTGTTATAATGAAAGCACGTAGATGTAATGTACCATTTTTGTTTTAATAGTTCCATCAGGTTCATGTTAGGAGAGCAGTATTATTTCCACTGCATCTCATTTTATGTCCAAAATGATACCTCAACTCTTACATTTAAGAAACACAAAAATTAGTTGCATATAACATTTGTCAAGCAGTGCCAGACCTCTGCTATTTAACTACAAATCAGATTATAGACTAATTGTAAAGATAGATTTAGATTAGGTTAGCCACACTGCAGTGTTCTCATATCCTCAGTATAACATTATGAATGTGTTTATTAACTAAAATAAAAATGTTTAGGTATTGTGTATGGAAATATTAAATATGGCACAATGTGATGCATGGCGGTTTTGGACTCTGATACTGTATTGGCTCAACTTTTTAAAAAAAAATGTGGTACCAATATACATGCATTTTTTAAGTAATACCAATTATAGTTTAATTTAAGTATAGGTAAGCCTCTATGGTCAGACTGATACAATTACTGTATGCCAGTACAACTAACATGATTTTCTGTAAGCAAAAATAAGTTGAAGTAACTTCCAAATTGTGTAAATGTTGTAAATGTAGCTGCAACAGCTACTTATTTTATCCCTGTAATAGCTTGCATTACTACACCACCAACTTTTTTTTTTTTACATTGTCAGCACTTGAATAAAAGCCAAAGAATCTGATAAGAGAATGTAAAAAAAAAATAAAAAATCTTGAGCTGTAGAGGGCAAGCTGAAAATAAGCATTCCTTTTAGCAGAAATGATCCTTGACGCTGAGTAGATGTAGAGTGTAGTCACCACTCACTCTCTGAAAGACACACATATCTCTCATCAGGACCCCTGCCTTCTCCATACTCTCTTCGCTTGAATATCCACTATTTTCTCCGCTCTCTGCCCACCATATTCCTTCCCTTAACATATTCTCAGAAGAGTAATAGAGAACTGAAGGCCACCGCTCCTTTTACCCTCTGCTGATTTTCGTTGACCTCCCTTATGGTCAAAGGAGGGAAATTTTACCCAGACTATATCAGTTATAGAAGATGGTTATTACTTCCTGCTTTCACTTATTACTGCTGCTGATTGGGATGAAGACTGTTTGAATTGACAATTTGGAGTTTAGGAGCCATGGTGATTGTGTATTTATAGTTTGTAATTTACACTAGTGCAGAGATACGCGAGTGAGAGGTGTTGTATAAATTGTCTTTTGATTTATTCATTTGCAAGTTTCCATTTTCTGTTGCAGTTTTGCTATCGCCAAATTAAACCCATATATAAATGTATATATAAAACACATTTGAATGATTAATGACTGCGGCACAATACTCCACATACAGTACAGTAATGACTAAATAACTAAAGCCTTCCTGAAACTGATGTGCGTCTAATATTTTAATTGCTCAGACATTTATCAGTAAGCAGAACTCCAGGCTCTGTAAATACTGTGGTTATAGTCCCTGTGTTAAATTGTCCATTGTAATTAAATTATACTGTATATATGATAATGGGTCTGAATAATCGAATCCCTTCATTGTAATTTAATTGAAGATACAGAGGATACTTTGTTATTTCCATGGAGACTGAGGGACAGTTAATCCTCATGTCCTCATGCACATTGCAACAGATTGATTTTCTGAAAATGTTTATCCTTATATACAGTATTAATGTTTGTTCGTGTGCTCCTTATGGACAGGTTAGGCCCCCAATACTAAGTAAAAGAAAATTTAGATTTTAGATTTAATTTATTTGTCTCAGTGGGGGAATTTGGTGGGTCAAACTGGTTCATGTGCTCTCTGTGGAAATAAAGCCTCGTTTTTTTCCCTTCACATTTTCAGAACAAGCAACAGCACAAAACCTATGGGTGTTACTCTGGTAAAGGTGAACACACAATCAGACCACACCAATCAGAGACGTCTCATCACCACGTATGAGGAAGTGCCGGTAAACTGTTGTTCGACCTCAAGTCATTTTTGTACCGTGCAAAAACAGCTGGAAACAAAGCATTTTTTTTATAGAACCAACACAGAATGTATTCGATAACATTGGAGACCACAGCAGTATTAATGAAATAACGATAGAATGACACCTTTAAAAATGTTGAGTTTTCTTGCTTCGGTCTTTTTCCCACTTAATCCAATAAAAGTGAAAGCACAGTCACTCAGTATTATACGTAAGTGAAAGCACTCATCTTTTAAACAGTATTTATTGACGTATTTACCTTATTTATTGTTATGGTGCTGCTGTTGAACTGCTTTTGTTTCTGAATCCCACTTTTTTTTCACCTTTCCATTATGAATCCGCTCACACTGCTCGTTACGCACCTGCTGTAGGTGGTTGGAAGTGGGAGCAAAACAACTGTCTACGTGCCCTTGTTTGTACACATGCGCGCGTGCCTGTGCGTCAACATGCGCGCGCACTGCCCATATTCCTATCCTTTGCCTGCGTCGTGCGGTTCACTACGTTTAATCCATGTGAGGCTTCTGCGCCTGCACTCTTCACTTGGCGGACAGACGCGCAAGGCAGCGGTTTTCTGCTGATGAAAAAAAAGCCGCGGGGTTGAGTTGAGTCCAGTCCTGCTCCAGTGTTTGTCTGTCAAACAGTCTGGGATTCCTTCACTGCTTTGTCTGGGATGCGCATCTGGACCGGAGAGTGTCCCCGGGACAATTACGCGTCGACGCGCTCCGCTGTACCTTTCCGTGCCCCCCCCTGGCTCCACAGAGGACATAATCCCACCATCTGAGGACAGTGTGGACATTCTGACAGAATGGCAGGAGCAAAGTGCCTTCTGAAAACACCGAGGTGAGACAGTTTATCATCCCAGGATCTTCAAAAACATGGTTTAACTCACATTCCCAAAACGAAATGGAGACGTTTTCTTTTGGTTCTGACATGCAGCTACTTTGCGTCTTTATAAAAAAAAATAAAAAAAAATTTGGCGCCACCATAACATTTTCAATATTATCTCACACTAGGATTTGTCGTGATATTTAACGAATACTGTCCATTTTAACGTAATTATTTAAACATATATATATATATTTAAAGTAATGACTCGATTGGGGTTTAAGTCAATGCCAGTGTGTATTTTTTTCCCTTTATGTTTGATCACAGGGTCGTGATATTTTTTGATTGTGCAAATTGTGTCAGTTTGTGTTGGAAAAAGCGCACGAGAGTCAGTCCATGCAGTGTTGCAGTAAAAGCTGCTTTCACAGTAAACAAGATGTATCTGCTTTTATGTCACGAATGGTACTTTTGTGCACCAGTAAAAACAGAAGTGATCTATTTATTTCCAGTCACATTTGTGTGTGTGTGAAGCTCAGAGTAATACCTCTACAGCCTTGAGCACTTGAAGGCTGGCACAAAAAAAAAGTTACCTGTTTGTGCATAATCTGGCCTTTAGTATCTGGAACATCAACCAAGAGAAGGGATCTGTGCTGTCATTGAAAGTCAGACATTTCAGGGGTTAATTGTGTTTTGATGCCTGCTGGTTACCTGGGACTCCTGGAGCACAGGTCACACAGACCTGTCAATCATCACCGTGTCGTGATGCGAAGAGGTCGCCTTCAGGTTCCAGCAAATATTTTATAATCCAATAATTTCACAAACAGCGCACAGAACCATGCTAATTCATTTCATTTATATTTATTTATTTTACAGTGCAGCTCGTTTCCAGTTTTCTCTATGCATTCAACATATTCACCCCAGAATCCTGTGTGTGTGTGTGTGTGTGTGTGTGTGTGTGTATTTTGATGTATGCCTGCAGCTACAGTAGCCTATTTAAAGCACGTCATATCCACTTATCTGTACATCTTTTTTTTTCAGTGTGTCCAGCCTTCACAGCAAACACACTTCTTTAACTGCTCCATGACAGTTATTTACACATTAGCCATGTTCATTAACTGCAAATAGATCCAGTAGTATGATCCCCGTGGGCTTTCAATGTGGAATGCCTTCAATTTGCTTTGAAATATGAAAAAACAGCTGCTCCTGTTTAAATATGCATCCCTAGTCTCTTTATTTTCCAAATTGATCCCCATTAATGCCATTCTAGATAAGCTTCGATGTGGCTTATCTCAGTGAGAGCATGCACAGAGGATAATGACGCCTTCCTCGGATTGTTGAGTTTCTGTGTTGTTTTAGGTTCACTGTAGGTTGACAAATACCCCCATTTGTACAGTATTTTGTGATGTAGTGTTTCTAATGCATCAAAAACAAATCGTGTTTTCCTTTTCATTCTGCCCTTTTACTGTCACAGTCAATAATTTCAACACTTAAGTAAATGAAGATGAATTTGTCAACATTTGATTGAATGCGAAGGATTCAGCACGTGTGTGATCAGATATAAGTGACTGAAATAGAAGCTGCAAGTTCAACACATTCGTGACCTTTAAAAGCCATAATTTGAACATTTTAGAGTTAATCCTCTTTTTCATGTGGAGGAGAGACAGAACAGGAGTCTCAAATAATTGTAGGTTTGACTGTGCTCATAAATGATGTGATAAATGTCTTTATTTTTGAATAAACAAATGCCCCAACAGCTTTGCAGTCTCCAAAACTGACACATCATCAGGAGTACAAACTGGGGGATTGGAAGCAGTCCTGGAGCTGTTCTGGGTACGAGCCTGGGAATAGTCTAGATGAAGGTTTTAAGTATTCTGCTCAGAGGGTTGAAATTATTCTGTGCTCACAATAGCTGTGTGGTTAATTCTTTGGACGAGTGCCACTGTTGTACAGTAGGAACAAATGTAACAGCCGGTAGGCTGTTCCCGTCACAGTGGAGATAACCAGTCCTCACTGGTACCAGACTTTTTAAAAGGATGATGTTTAAGGCTTGATAACAACCTGCTCTGACAAAGTCAACCCTGTGCTATTTTGCCCTGCAGTAACTTCCAGTCATCTGCCATGTTTGAAGGCTCTGAGTCTGTTGATGCAGAAGGAGGCAGCACAGAGAGTACCGTCGCCTCGTCCATCAGTGCATGCAAGAAGGTAAAAATTAAACTGTACCCAGTGTGTGGCTAGATGGCAGGAATTAATGTGTACGTCTGTGTTTGACAGTTACATTACCACTTGTCAGCCAGTTCTTTTTGTCTTCTCTCTGTGCATGTTCACATCCATGTCCATCACATCGTGTTCTCTGTTAGTTTATCTGCTTGTGTGTTTTCAGCAGTACCAGATATTTTCATTTCCTTCAGCAGGGTGCCTGTGGCACCCAGGGGTTGTGTAATAAGAGGAACAGCCAGGCCCTCAGGTCAGCCTAGTAGATTTTTCATCTCCCTGTGGCAGACAGACAGGAGGGGAAATGGTACAGTTCAGTGGGCTGAGGTAAAAGCTACATTGAATTTCCTTTTAAAGTGTGTGGGGGTCCATCTTTACTGTATGTGTCTCTACAGGTAGACATGTTGGTGTGTGTTCCTAATGAGCCTGTGGTTTTAATTGACTTCCACTTGAGTGTTCAGTGGAAGCATCTGATGATGTCTTTCTTATAATTGGCCCCAAGGCTCTGCTGACCTGTGCCAGCAGCCTTTGGTAGCAGTGCTTTCAGTGAGATGAGCTGCGTCACCTTTACCTGGCCATGGGCCTACACAGATGGCCTATTCCTGAGGAGGCAGGCATAAGGGAGGCATGACTTGTCACTATAAATATACTTCAAGAATGAACAAAGTACACACGTCATATGTCAAAAAAAAACATCAATGTAGTGCAAAATTGCAAAAAAGTATTTCATATTAAATATACAAATGGTTCTGAGGACAATTTATATTGAATGTGTATGTGTGTTTATGTGTGTAATGTATTCTTACAGAGGGTAACAAGGTATCAGCCTTGTAAAAAAAAACTATTGATGGATAATGATATTATATATATATATATATATATATATATATATATATATATATATATATATATATATATATATATATATGATATGAAATTGCTCAAGTGCAAACTAATCTGTCACTGATGACTGACCGATATAGATTTTTTTGGGACCAATACCACTAATGATTTTTTATTTTTTTTTACATCAGACTTAGTTGATGACAGAAACAGGCTGCTGATATTTCTAAGCCAATATTTTGATTTTTTTTTTCTCTCTGTGAAATATTAATAATAGTCAGAAAGTTTTGTTTTTTTTTTTTAAGTAAACATTTATTGAACTAAAAATAATATTAAATTACTGGTAAAGAAACAAAAGGAGTAAGATAGAACATTAACATTTCACATAACACATTCAGATAAAACAACACAAAGTGTATAGTGTAGTTCATTAATACATAATACAATTTAGTATTCTCATACAGTTTATTTATTACACAAATTATATATTTAGTTTTATTTAAATAATCCCTGTACTGAGACTTCAATTTAGAAAATAAAAATTCTGACAGTTAGCCTAATAAATATTACTATGCCGAGCATTATTTTCTTTCATTATCTAGGACATTATTAGGACAAAGAAGCCTCATCCTAAAAACTTCATTAAAATTTCCCTCCAGAGAAAAGACATAACTGTCATATATATAATTTGCAGTGTCTGGTTAGCAGACAGATCATTGATTCTCTGCCATGGACATGCATGTACTTATACTAAGGTCCTAGAAAGAGGTCAATTGATCCCATTCAGTTGAGAGGGTATCACAGAGACCGACATAAATCAAAGTAAAAGAACGACTCAGAAGGTGTGTTTGGAAAAAGAACATACTCCATGTGTGTTTCTGAGTGTTTATTTCCTTTCTATCATTGGATTATGATGCTATTCCTGATCCATATGTACCTGTGTGTTGCAGGTGTTGTGCAGTAACAGTGTGTTGGACTCATCAGAGTTCTGGTTAAGGAATGAGAAAGCTTTGTGCAGACTAAGCCTTTTGGACGACGATGCAGAAGGCAGCTGCACCATGGTGAGTAGCATACTGAAGATGATGAAATGTGCACACTCGTTTGGCAACACAGATTGACAAAGTTGTCTGTTGTAGCCATTATTGGAGGCTTAAATGAGGATGAGGTCATTTTTTGGTGCAAAATGACAGTCTTCAGCCAACCTCTTCTGAGTTGATTGTGGGTATTGAGCTGAAGAACTTCTTTTGTACAAGGTTGTTACTGTTGAATTCATATTCATAGGAATCATGTACTTGTCACTGGAATCAGAGTCAATGGGTGTGATTTAGATCCAATAGCATGGCTGCACCTCAATTGTCATAGAAAGTGCTAATTATTAACTAGTGACCAACCAAAATGGACTTTTTAAGGGCGATACTGATTTTATTTTATTATATAGTCGATGACTGATACAAGCTGCTGATATTTATAAATGGTAAACGGACTGTACATATATAACACATTGCCCAAAGCGATTTACAATTCCTCACATTCACCCATTCACACACACATTCATACACCAGTAGACGGCTGCTGCCGATACACTACTTCTACAACCCTACTGGGAGACACTTAGGGTTCAGTGTCTTGCCTAAGGACACTTCCACACGTGGGCAGCGAGAGGCGGGACACAAACCACCAACCCCTCGATCAATGGACGACCCGCTCTACTAACTGAGCCACAGTCGTCCATGTAAACCAATATTTGGAGCCGATTATAATTATTTTTCTGTCAAATTATCAGAATTTTTTTTTTTTTTAAGGAAACATTTATTGAAGTAAAGATAATATTAAACTACTGGTAAATAAAAGGAGAAAGGTAAAGGTAGAGCAGGTAACATGAACATTTCAAATAATAAAACTTACATTCAGATAAAAACAAACCAAAAGTGTTCAGTGCACTTAATTCTTCATGTCAGTTCTTTCTAAAATATCAAATTGAGGTAGAACAGATGACAGTGTCTCCCAGAACACAAAGGTGCCATGAACTTCACCTGTCAGTAAATCATTTCAGGAAAAAAAAGAGCATATCAGCCAAGCAACTGGCCGATATGATACAAGAAAAATACATAAAATATCGGTTGGCTGATATATTGGTCTATCACTATTACTAACTGTACTGACTATTTAACTCTAACACTGTTTCCAGTATGGGATTAGTCAACTTCATGAAAAAGTTGCATCACTGCAAATTATGTCCATGGCAAAATAGTAATAATTAACAAATTTACAAACAGAAAAGCTATTCATAATGTTATCTCTGCTATTTAATATATTTTTAGTAAATTAAAAATGAGAAACTGGGAAATATCGATGACTTTTTTGTGCATTCTCAAAAAAGAAAATGAGAATTTACTTTTGAAATGGAAAAACCTGCATTTTTCATCAGTATTTAACTTCCATCAGACTAGATTTTATACAGTAAACCATGGAATTTATTTTCTTGTGAAGCATCATATAAAGTCCATTTAATCCCGGCTGATTAATTACATTTTAGCCTGAACACAGCTTCTGTCCTGAAAGTGACAAATGAGGAATATGATTAGTGATCTAACAAACACACTGACAGGCTTCAGCAGTGACTGAACTGTAGTACAGTATAGTTCTCATGGTTCTCGCTCCATGACCTATCCTTGTAGGTACTGTGTGATTATTAATCAGTTATTTCCAGGTTCAGACAGGTTTTGCTGTAGCAGAAAACAAAATCTTCAAACATAACAAAATTACAATGTTTATTTGAGTTGAAACTGAGGTGATGAGGCATATATTCCAAATTTCTTCAACCATAAATAGAATATATATACTTTAACGTGTATGCTTTTTTTTTTTCTTTTTCAAAATATCTACGTTTTTGTCATTGAATATTTGGATGTACAATTCAATGTGTGGGTAGTTGCTCCCACAGTGTGTGCTTGGATTACTGAAGACATCAGTGGTTGTTTTTGGAGGAAAGTGAACAAACACAGCAGGAGACAGAACAAAAAGAGAAAGGATTTGAGCTGCATAGAACACAAATATTTAATCTGCCGTCACAGTTCTGGGTCTGATGACCATCTTTAATCACTGTTTCATTGAAAAATCCAAGTTGAACATGGGTCATGACATCTGTCAGTAGCTAAAAGGTACTTGTCTATGAGGGGACTGACCAGTGTTTGGTTATGTCAGTGTGTATAGTTTTATATTGGTTTATATGAGCTGTCTTGTGGGTCTCAATTATAAAACACTGTATCTGAGTGCAGATTTGTATCTAATAGAAGATGGGATTCTGTTCTTCTCTGCTACTGTAGATGGACCTCATTAGGAAAATAGTTAAAACACATTATTTGTTCTCAGTAATAACATCTGAAATGTAGATGTTCAAAATAAATGGCATGTTCATCCACACCTCAGGGGTAGGCCTTATAATAAGTCTGGATTTCATTCTCTCAGAGGTGAAATCAATTTTCTTGCCTAGGGCTGAGGAATATCTCATGCTATCCTCTTTGCCATTTGCTTGGATTTTCTTTAAATCATGCTTGCATATCTCAGAGGTCCATAATCTCTGTGCCACAACCTACACCTCACTGATCAGAGCCTCGGCTTAGTTATCAAGATTTAATTACAAGTGTGGGCCAATGGGTCAGTCTTTTAGATGTGGATTACATATTAAAAAGTCCTCCCATGCAATGATTCTGACAGCAACGTTATTAGTGCATCGTCTTTTGTTGCCCGAGGTTATAGCACACGTAATGCTTTAGCATGAGGTCAACATCAGGAGTTATCAGTAGCAAGAACATGATTAAAGAAAACAATTGGATATAACGGGGGTGTTTCCAGCTGCTCATCTTTTGCATTTTTAACAGAATCGTTACTTGAGCAGCAGTTACAGAATTCAGGCTGCCTTGTTTTATTCTGAATAAATGACAAAGTGTTTTGACATTTCATTGTCCATACCAATCCCTAAAACATGCCTCAAGTATTTGATAATGATTACCCAGGTTACAGAAATAGCAGTAATTAAGCAAAGAGCATCATTCTCACACACTCATGTCGCACTTAGTGAGTGTGAGCAGCTGCGTGTTGAAGTGAATGCTCATAAAATCTCCAGACAGCAGCTGTGTTGTCTTGGTGAAGACATACATAGGTTTCAAATGACTTTGTATCTCACATCTTTAAAGCATTTATAGTGAATTGAAAACAAAGTGTGATGGACTTACTGGATTTGTACCCATCTTGACTAAGTGTTTTGTTTTGTTTTTTTCATTTTTACATGACAAATATTTATGTTTTGTCTATAAATAAACTTGGAATGTCTCAGTTGTAAAGTCATGCAAACAAGTGGCAAAGATGAAAAGATGAAAACCACTGTGGAATAAAAAAAAACACTCCTTGAATGACCATTGAGGCTGACTCCAAAAGGGAGGCTACAACAGATTTGAACATGTTTACAAAGACATTTTAAAATCTGGAGCCAATTTCTCCGAAAACTACAAACGCATGAGGGTGAATTTTAATATAAATTGTTGAGATTACATTGGGTTTAGAGTTGTGCATAATTATGTTCATAGTTATGATGAGTGATGGCTGGATGTTGTCTGTGTCTGCTGTGTGGGATTTAACAGACAGGCAGTTAGGCTGCTGAGTTTAACTACTGGAGTTTATGTTTATGGAAACATGTCCTCAGTGCATGAGAAGATATATCAAAATCTTGTTTAATTAAAACACAGCAACACTGGAACAGTTTGAGAGAATGCCATACAATTTGACACAATTGTTCACAAGAACACAAAAAAGGTTTTGGTGATTAAAGGTCAAAGTTCAAGGTCACTGAAACGTCATGTATTAATTTAATAAATACAACATTTCTGGAATCAAGAGAGCACACAAACTGACAAAGAAATATTTTTATGGTCAACATTTTTGTGACCTCATGCCTGTGTATTCATATGAATGCTCTATATAAACAGCCTTAAGGGATCTTTTTTTCTAATGTGGGACTAATATTCACTTGGAATTCAAGATAAACGTTCCATTTAGTGGTTCAAGGTCAAAAATGGTCAAAAAGTATATGAACAGAATATTCTAACATACAGTCATCTGACTGGACGTTATGTTTTCCAGATAGAAACCGAAGCTTGGAAGTTAGACTATAAGAAAACTATCAGAGGAGGAAGACAGCATGAAGTTTACAAGTTCTTAATTACAATGTCCAGCACATTAGCATAATGTGGCTGCATACGCTAGCAGGCTAACTGACAAACCATGAATGCATGCTAATTAGGTCTAATGTTAGTTAATTGATGGATTAATTAGAATGCTACATAATACTGCATGTAGTTGACATCACTGCAGAATTATACACGTTAAAATTCATCACGTAGGAAAAATGACCAGTGTTTAACATGAGTCATTCTATCAAGTCCAGTTTAGTTAGCATTACTGCGGTGAGTTTCAAGTGTCACTCAACAGTTCCAATGCTTTACCCAAATATGGGCAAATAAACAAGATGGTAGCAACCAAAATGTCAAACTCAGTCAAGCCTCAGTATGGCAGCATGGTTCAAACAAACTGTGTCACAGTGGATTTGTTCTTTTTTTAAATATACATGCATCTCAGCACGTTCCTCCTCATCTGTCAGTATTTGGGATGAGTGAACTAAATAGTTAGTTCTTAGTTTTTAGTTGTTTTTTTTTTTTGTATATATGTCTATGTTTAGTACTTCAGTTATTGATTATTGGTATTGTTATCATTGTTATTGTTATCATTTTATTTATCATATTTTTTGTACTATGCACTATATTACTACAAGATGTATTTAGGTTGTTGAGGAAGTGAAGAAGGGGTAGGATTAAATAAGCTTATGCTTCATCCTACTCCTTTTCGGACATGTCATTGTTATTATTATTATTGCTGTATTGATTATTGTTGCAATTTGCACATGTTCGAAATAAATCATTCAAATCAAAAATCAAATCAAATATCATGTGCACTCATTCTCTCTACTGGATTTTACCATTTTTTTGAGGCTAGTTTATCTACATTGTTCTTTTGTTTAATAGAAAAGCAAAGCAGCTTTATGTTCATCTTCATGTTTTTGATTAAATGGCCATTACGTGTTTGTTTTTCCTTCCTTTGTGTCTGTTTTCTATGAATCAGACGGACCTTTAATGTGAGTGGAACAGATGCGAACTGCCCCCCTGTAGCAAAGCTCTCAGACTTTGACGTGACAAATTGCTCCTCTGACTCTCAATTCTCTGTTCGACTTTCCATGGCTTGCTCAGCCAATCAATCAAATCAGAGCGTACAACTGATGGCAGTGTGTGAGAAATACATTTTTCTGCCCTGGTCTACACTGTAGAGGGAAACAAGAAGCAAGGCAAAAGTGTTATGGGAATTAAAAAGTGAAAAGAAAGACAAGAAAAGAAACACTGACCTGGAAACACAGAGGAATGAGCATAAAAACTACAGAAAACACAGGGAACTCTAGCAGTAGATTGTCCAAGAGGCGAACCACAGTGTAATGAAGATGGTATTTAATTGGTTTGTTAATGCTGACTTGCTTGTGGTTAGCTCTAATGGACCAAAACATTTACAAGCTTGTGGGTTTGGTTAATGGTTTAAGTGTTGCAAATAACATACTGATTTTTTTTCCACATAACATTCGAATGTTTATTTGTTTTTTTGTTAAACTTTGACAACCTGTTTAGCCCAATTCTGTCTAGCAGCTTATACTCTAAAACAAAAGTAGACACTTCAGATGCTATACATTTCATTTGTCATCCAGCTCTTGCTACATCATGTTCCCAACTTTGATCACTCACTCATGTTTTAATGCATGAAGTCACAGTGAAGTGCCATGTTTCTGTGATTGTCACACTGAATTTTATCACACCCTCCACAGATCTGACAGGATGAATATTTTGAAGAGCAAGATGGTGTCTAATAGTTTCCAGTGACAGTATGTTTTTCAAGAAGAATGTTTTGGTTTTTTTTGGTCTCTCGTCCAAATATCACATTGTATTAACTTCTTCATGGGTACATTTAGCCAATTTAACAATAATATACCTTTAGATCAGAGGTGTCAAACATAAGGACTGGGGGCCAAATCCGGCCCACCAAAGGGTTCAATCCGGCCCTTGCGATGAATTTGTGAAATGCAAAAACAGACATTAAAATATTAATCATTTTTGTTCAGGTTCCACATTCAGATCAATTCAATCTGAAGTGAGTCAAAACCAGTAAAGTCATAACCCCAATATTTCTCTTTGTAAATGTGAACATTTGTATATATTTACACTAAAACAAAGTATAATTTCACAAAATATTTGAATAATCTTGAACAAATATATGTAGAAGTGTGTTAGTAAAACTTGCAAAAAAAAAAAAGAATCTTGCAAACAGATAGAGATATTTAAACAATTTTGCATCATTCTTGTCCTAAAACCATCAGGAAATTTTCATAATAAAGTTTCATAATATGGAAATTTTGGGGTAAAATGATCATTGTTGCTCTTGAAATTGCCAATTTTCTGCTGAAATGAACGTTTTGCTTAATTAAAAGCAAACATTTTCTTTAATATCTGTATTGTTTTCCGAGATACATTTAAAACAAAAAAGTTTCACTAACAAAACAGCCATTTTTCACCCCAAAATGGCTGTTACCATGGTAATCTGTTAAAGTTAGCTCAACTAACATACCTAAAAAAGTTGATAGGATCCATACGTCTAATTCCCAAGTGTAAACATTTTTCTCCAGTGGCTGATATATTTTCTAAAAATAAAATTCTAAAAAGGGAGATTTTACCCCAAAAAGGATATTTTGAGATAAAACCACATAACCAGATTTTTTGACACCCCTTCTTAAATGATGCGGTATATCCTAAAATTCATCTCTACCAATTTTGGTGCTTTAATGCTTTGTCACGATTCTTCCAAATATTTGGCTTAAGCTTCCCCACTAGTATTCCAACAGTTGGATTCTAAGAGTACATCATGTGCAAAATGCTAAATATATCAATTTTAGTAGAGCTATTCATGAAACAAGTCAGCAATATCCTTTCTCAACACCATCCATTTCTCTTTTCTTACTTTGAATTTGTATTCTCTGGAGGAGAGTGATCTATTCATCACCAGTTTCACTTCACACTTGGGCAGTGTGCTGTGTCCTGAGCTGTCCCTTCCATGGCCCTGACAAAAGAGATAAAACAGAATTAATATGTCACAGCAGGAGCGCTGACTTTCAGCAGGACCAGGGCTGGGAGATAAACTTTCTCCTTCCTTCCTTTAAATAAGGAAGTTCCAGTCTAATAGTGAGTAGCAAAATTGCTCTGATATTGGCCAAAAATATTTGAAATGTATAAACCATAATCCAATAGAATACGGAGGATCAATCTACCCAGAAATGCTTTGAACAACATCACATAAAGTGGAGCAGCACTAGTCATGTGACGGTTTCACAACTTAGTGAGAGCTGCTTGCAGTGTATCAGCAATGTGGAGGTTTAGAGGCTCACTGACCCAAAAAACAACACAGCATGATACAGTATATGCAGCGTCAGTGCCATAAACACCTGAAGCTTCAAAACAACAAACCCTATAAAAGATTTATAGGGTTCCTATAAAGAGACAGATGAATTTAAGTAGTGTGAATGAAGAAAAAAAACAAGCACCATTTCTTAAAAGATTTACTTTTCCATGTACATGATATGACCATTTATTACACTGCACCCTGAAAGGGAGGTGAGGGTTTTTTTTTTTTTCTTTGTGTGTTTGTTTTGTTGGGTTTTTTTTGTCCATTTGTCAGAAACTTTCCACAAAAAACTACTCTATGAGCTATGGTCTTGAATAGTCCCCATTAAATTTTGTCTAATATAGGTCAAGCCCCCCCCCCCCCACACAAAAAAAGAGTATTTTTGCAATGATAAGGGATAGGGAATATTAGGTAAAACATTTGCGAGGGGCGGGGTTTGTTGTGCCTGGAAACACTTGTTTTCCTACTCATGTTTAACGCAGGTAGAAGTTGCAAATGTTGCAACTCTGACCAATAATTTTAGTTTGTAGTGTCAGAATTGTGGCATTCCTAATTGTCAACTGCTGTAGAATACATAAGATTAAAAATAGATTAGATTTTTTTGAAGTATGTGTTCTGCTGTTTGTTTCAGCCAGCAATTAAAAACGCTGCAAAACTTGACCAATATTTTTAGATATTTTATCCAAATTGGAATGTAGCATGTAAATACATCCCAAACCTTCTACTCTGCTTTGTGTCTTGTTTTTACATCTGCTATGCTTGGATACAAAGGCATTATTGTCATGTGGAGTAAGAAAATGAATAGTGAAATTCAGTTATATTCATGTCTAGGTTGTGGTCTTAAATGTGATCAATTCTGTTACAGCCTGGCTCTAAGACGGCAACAAAAACAGCCGGCAGTGAATTTTTAGGGAAAACGTGTGTATTTATTTAACAAAAAATGATAGAAAATGTGCAAATAAATGTTAAAGAACCTTCATGGTGAGGACAGCAGCAGCAAACAGTCAACAGCTCACAGTCAGCCCAGGTGCAGCACATCCACTGATGACACTCAAAGACAGATCCTGCCTTAACAATCCTGTGTATGAAAAACAAAAACAGACCCACATACCCCTAGTGGTGTGGTGGGGTCATTACACTTCTTAATAGTAATGTTACTCACAAATGTTGCATTCAAGGTGTGTAAATGTAGACCCTTTTTTTTTATTAGTCTCTAATATCTTATATATCATATGTATCATAGCCATAAGTTTGGCCTGAAGGTGTTAAAAGTTTTAATTATAGCATAGGCACATGTTGTGAAGGTGGATTTCCTCTGCAGGGTGGCTGGAGAGAGACGGTGAGCAGGTGATCTGCCTTGGCGGAGGTCTGTGCTTTCCAAGTACTTTTCTAGTCGTAATTGTATTATTCATTTTGGGATTCAATACTGTAGCCTTATGGTCACATTACTATGGTCAGAATGCTTTGGTGGCAACTGCTGGAGAAATGTGGTATAGCATGCATGAGTACACAACAGTATAAAAACTCCACAGATCAGAACACTACTGTAGTTGTAGCTTATTTTGGCATTGATCCAGCTGATGTCATCGTAGACATAGACAACATAGAGATATATTGGTCACTATAAGCAAACTGGGAAAAAAAAAACATTTAAAAAATTGTCATATTTTACCTACTTTTGCCAAAATTTTATCAGATATATTCTGGGTCACTGGAAATCTACACTCTCAGTTCAGTAAAAATCGACCAGAATTTTTGCTTGTGAATTGCTAATAAGTAAAGAAAAAACCAAAATTAAACAGCCCTTGTTAGTCTTGTCCTGCATACAATACTGTTCAGCTGTAGTGACTGTATTAATGTCTGTTTTAGCTGCGTATTCACCCAGTACATCACTGCTTAGCAGCTGTAGATTTCAGAACAGTGATGGAGTGTCTCAGAGGACTGCTAAAAGGTTTTTATATCAAATGTGAACACTATAGCTTCATTAACCCAAGCATATTTCAAATGCATTTTCCTGCAAAGATAAAATGTTCTCATGATTAAACCATGTGATGGAAGCCAATGTTATCTCCCTTCAAATGTGAGAATGACACATTAAAATGTATGCATTTCAGAGAACAGCATCTGATGCCCTGACTGATTTTATCCACGAATCAGAGATGACTTTTTTGTAGGTTTTTATTGCTGTAGGAATTAAAGGACTAAGAGGAAAATAAAAGACTATGTGTGCTGTTAAAATGGTTAGGTCATGATGTTTCAATGAATACATGCACGTGCTGAACCAAAGGGAATATATATTTGTCAGAGATACCACGGGTTCGTTGCTCTAAACATTTACCATAATATTTCCATATTATTCATATCATGTAGAGGAGCAAGGACAGAATCAGCTTTATGATGTACTTTTAAGCCGGGGGGGGGGGGGTGAAAGCAAAGCGACTCGCAGCCAAATATTAATTATATACTGTAGCGTGAATGTGTGTGATTGAGTGCACATGGATTTGTGCATGTGCAAGTTTCATTTTCAGTGTTCATTATACTGGATGCATTCTATTTGTTCCAGCTGTGGAGAGGTATGAATGAATTTGAAGATCACACTGTTTTCACATCTGTGTTCATGTTATTTTATGTCACACTGTTAAAATACTGGAAGCAAGACAACAGATAAATAAAAAGGAAGCGCAGTCAGTATTCTCATGTAGAGAGTGGAATTGCATTATAGGATATTTCCTGTAGAACAGCTGATGACCTGGATTTTATCAGCACACGCACACATTTACAAAACATAAACTAAGCCTGTACATGACATCAGCATGACTGTCTGCTCCCTGCATTAGGGCTATATAACTGGTGGGTTTCATCATGAAATTAGGATGGTACAGTCAGTGAGCCTCAATGTTATTTTAACAAACTTCATTTGAATTAAATTAAAAATTAAAATAAATGTTATTAAAGTTGCCAGCCATGGGAATATGTCAAAACAATGCAGCCAGCTGTGTTTGGTATCATGACCCCAGAAGGAAAATACCTCTTCAATCCTGACTACATTAAGACTGTTCTTTATGCAGTAACAGTACAGATTTGCAGGAAGAATACAGCTCACCTCATGTTTGTTTGACACTACCATGGGAATATGATGCTTAAAATGTGACGAGGGTATAGATAAGCCTGGTAGCAAATGCATTAACCTTACTCTTATACCTGATGCACCTGCTGCAAACACTGACATTCTTTCAAATGACCATTTCTTTCATACTGTTGATTTTTATGAAAGGGCATTAACTGTTGTATAACTAAAATACTTGTGTTTTAAGGCATGAAAAAGAGGAGAAAAAAAAAAAACCCAGAGGGACTTAGACCAGCAACTGTGTGTGGGAGGATCAGACAGTAGTAAGCAGAGAGGGAGGACAGACGCTTTGATAGACAAAGACTCAAATATTTGTAATGCTTTGTTGAGTATATGCACATAACGTTGCACTGTGGTTAGGTATCTGCATAAGCTTTATTTGTAGGTGTGTGTTTTGTGTATGTTGTAGAAAAAGAGAAAAGAAGTAAGCCTGCTTTGTGGCTTTGACCATCCAAAGCTAAATAGGATTTTATACATAAAGAAGTTGGAATAATTGAACCTTTGTGTGTGTCTGCATTGTCTGGACCTCGGACACACAGACATGCACATTGTACCTCCAACACTAGCTTAATATTGCAGTTAAATCTGGGTTACAGTTTGTGGATCAAACCCACTAGCAACTCAACTGAGGAGAGAAGTACTTTTTTTTTTTCTGAAACTAAATGGCTTGATACAGATGTTTTGAGTTCAAAACACTGTGCATGAGTGGAAAAAGCATGAGAACTTATCAATGAAACCACACTTAAGAAAAGCATACTGTCCTGCTTGGTGTTGACTCAGTACAGGTGGTAAGAGTCACCCTGAGCTTCACTTTCCTTGGCAGGTCCAGTGTTGAGCACAGCTGTAGCTTAGCATGGGTGGTGAGCAGCTAGTGAAGCAAGAAAGCCAAGAGAGACAGTTTTGACATAACACGATGTTGTATGTATGAACTTTTTTCTTAGTCTTGTTCCTAGCCTTTCTCTAATGACCAGATGCATTTACATCCCCTAACCTTGTATTTCTAGTCCCATTTGTGGCCATTGACACTTTGAAAATTAAGCTTAACATTTTTACATACTAATCATGTTCATAGACTCACACTCATTAAGTCAGGTTTAGCATAAACACAGAAACACTTTGTCATTTCAACAGAAAACGATCAAATAGTCGAGATGTGTAGTAATATGGAAAATATTCTTATAGTTTTAGTATGACACTTTAAAAACTGTTATTGCTCTATATTCATAACCCAAAGGGAAGGCAAGGTGTATTGTTGTTGGTTCAGTTTGTGCGTTAACACCAAATTAGGTTTATAGAATGTCAGTGACATAGAATAGGTGATATTACATTTTGTGAAAAGTAGGTCAAAGTTATTTATTATTTTATTTGTTATTTACTTATTATTCCCTATTTACTTATAGCTGAAATGTCTCTGTGTTGTGTATGACTATGCTGACATCAGGGTTTGTTGTACCTGGTTGTTTTGTTTTGCTGCATTTTTTTAACCTACAAACTGTAATTCTACTTTTGTCTGTTTGTTATTGTTCATATTTCTCCTTTTGTCATTACTTTTACTCTGTTATGTGATGTCGTCTTTTGGTGTTTTAGGGAATTAATTTTCTTTTCCCTTTTTTTACATGTACTTACTTATTGGTGTGACTGTCTCTTATTTTTCATTTTAGATTTTGGCTTTTTTTTTAAGTTTACTAAACTTGCTTGCTCATTGTTCTGCATTGGTTGTGGTTATCAGAGATTCCTATTTCTGTTTTAACAGTACTTTTCAAATGGTTTGTTTTATGAGGCAATATATAAATAAGATAGTATTTTCATTAGAACTTCTAACATGCAGAGTAGGCCACTTTTTTATTTATGTCTAATGTATGATAAAGTACAGGCTGTTATATAAGACTGAGCTAAAACCTATATCAAACTTTTCTCTATGCTCTTGACTTTCTTTACACTCAGCTGATATTCAAGTGGTCAGTCTACTGTTATAGAGGCAGAGTTAGGCAAGTGCATGTCATGTCTGGGGCACACTGATAGAATCAAAGCATGTCCCCAGGCTTGTCTCACACATGAACATGGAGATTACTGGATAGTCCTCATCTTCCCAAATTTAGAGCAGCTGCCTCTTGATTCTTTCCGTCTGATGGGGGTTAAATTGCTTCATCCTTCTCAAGGTCATAATTGTCGCCTCCGTTTTCCTCGAACTGTGTTATCTGCAGGCAATGTGTTGGCAGTCAAACGGACGTGTCGTCACTGCTTTTCTGGGATGACTTCCAGTATAAGTGGAAGTCAATAGCCTACTGCCGAGATGCTCCTTAGCAGCAACAACACTAAATGTGATATTAAAGAATATTAATTAAAATAAAAACTGAGGTGCCTTCAAAATGAGAAAACTGCAGGTAAAAGGTGAATACAGTAACATGAAAACGTTAATAATCAAACTGTGAATAAAGCGAGGGCTTTGCTGTGAGCTCACACATGAATTTATTAAAATGAAATGATGAAATAGTGTCATCAAATGGCCAAGTCACACCATTGATTGTGGTATCGGCTGTAGAATAATCTGAATTTCTATGCCTGTGTTGTTGACATTTAAAAGTTATTCAGCAGGCAGAAAGGTCCTCACATTGCTCTCACTAAAATGATCTGAACAGCAGACAAGCAAACGAGCAAACTGCTTGTGAATAGATTGGTGTTATTGTGAGGGAAAAGCAACACAGGAACAAGCCTTCTTAGTATTCAAATAAATATTACAGACAATAAATGAAGTCCACAAAGATCAGCGGGTGAGAGAGGGAAACCTTTTTAAATATTCCGTCATTGTCAGATGTCACTGACTTCACATTTTTTATAGTTGGCTGATTCCATTTTCAAGTAGGAATATTCACCACAGTACACCTGATAGTTTGGACAATATTATTTTTGAACAGAGTGGACGTGATGGAGAAATTGGTCTTCCCTAAATCTGCTACATTATGACTTCAAATGAAGGACACTGTGGTTCATTCACAACTGTGAAATCATTTTTCTCAGCTAATACTCAGTGTCAATTGTAGCCTTGAAATAAACTAGGTTCTGTTTAACTTTACGAGCACAGATACATGCCAAGGCCAAGGTCCAGTCCAACCTTCGTCACGCTTTCACAGTGTCATTAAAGTTGTAAACTGGTTAATATATCTGTCTGTTGCCATGGTAACAGAGGTCTTAGTTCTAATTGAGAGCCAAATTCCCACATCTCCTGATTGTATACCCATTATTTGAGGAAAAAACATACAGTATTGCACTTGATGTCAGGAAACAGTAAAGTTAAAATGATGTTTGTCAATTAAAAAATAGTCACACTTGGTGGTAAAACTGTTAAACTGTTGAGCTAAGCTGTGAAAACTCATAAATACAAAGACTACACACACCTGTATGTCATGGAGGTGACATCATAACTCCAAGATGTAATCAAAGTCACTTAGTGTGTCCCTGTTGCGTCAACATGACCAGACTGAAGTAGTTTTTACCTCTCACAAACGTTTTTCAGCTCAAGAAAATTCAGTTAAAATGTGTCAAGGTATTGGCCATGTGCAGTGAGAGCTCCAGTCCATTTAGGATTTTTGCCACAAACCACAATTTTCATCATATGGTAAATAGGGGCACAATTTAACTGAGTGTTGTGGATATATTTTCCGAATCTAGACCCTATGGGCTACTCTGGAATGGGCATCCACTTTGGTCTGATTCTCTTTCAATCTCTGTGTTCATTATTTTAAGGGAGGTTACCACTGTTTCCTCACAGCAAAGTTTGTTTTCATGGATTGAACATGTTATGTTCTGCTTGCATCGCAAAGGATTCTTATGGATCCTCCAGCTTCCTCTGCTGTCATAAATATGTATGCTTATTCTGCCCTTGATCAAGGTACTGGCTTAGATCTCAGGTTGGACACTGCTCAGTGAAACTAAGATGGATCAAATCCAGAGGAGAAAATAAAGGGGACTAAAAATAACTCCAAAAAATAGAAATGTTTCATTGTTTTTCTGAGTGACTGGCCTGTGAATTTACCAATAAATGATCACATAGCATCTTTAGCATAGGTAATTTGCAAAAACGGCAAATCATGATAACATATATTGTGACATACGCACTTGCTTTGCTTTAGCTTTTGCTCCGTCTTCAGGAAGAATATAGAGAAATACCATGGAGGGATTTTAAAAGAAGGTTGAGGTTAAGCTTTATCCACAGTCCCGTATGCTATATCAGTTGTAATATGACAAAGCATTCACAGAACAGATACTGTGACTTTCAACAGAGATAAATGACAAAGATCTATATCACAAAGAATATATACTGCTAAAGGTATGCTCAGCAGCAAGTGGAAAGATTGTTTAGACGCCTAGGAGGATAAATTGGGGCACCTCGGGTCGTTCAAGAGAAGTCATTTCAAACAGTGATGTGTGTCAAGATGTGATTATTTGAAACTATATATTTTCCAGGTCTAGAGAGGAGAAATGATAGCAGCACGTAGTGTGGATGTGGAGTTGTCAGCAGTAGAAGTGAAATAGGATCCCACCTGTGCATATTTTGCATTCAAAAGGCAAGCTCTGCCTCAGTGATTCACATCCTGACAACTAGTTTTGATTAGTAATGACAAGCACGTAGCATTTAGACACATATAGAAATCTATGTATACGTGACTGAGACACAAAAGTGTTTCTTTTCTCACACTGTAGTGTGCATGTACAAGGTGAGTTTGGGAGCTGAAGTGGGACATAACCCTCTTCAGCTGTAGTCTGTGACGTGCTTTATCCATTTAGCCACACAGGACTAACATAGCTATGCCAACTTAGATCAGAGGCTGTGCAGTGTAGAATCAAGCAGCAGCGTTTGGACAGCTTCAGACTCCCAGATCTGACATGAGGACTCCATCACAGACCATTAAACCTGCAGCCAGAGGCAAAGGTGGGGGAGATGGGAAGAGACAAAAGCAGAGAGTGTGACAGAGGGGGAGTGAAGGAAGGAAGAAGAAGAGGAAGCAGGGAAAGAAAGGCAATGACAGAAAAAAATAAAATTATTTCTGATTTGCATGTGCTGCTAACCCAAGAGTAAATCATTATTTTTGGAGATGTCTCTTCCAAATAAGTACCATTGTTATCCAGAGATGACAGACAACTGCTGTAGTTTCTAAATAGTAAGTCCCTTAGAGCAAAGCTATCATTCTGTCATTGGCAAAATGGTACAGGACTCTCACATATAACAGGGGAACTTTGACTATTGTGACTTCCTTTTAGTGGCATAACCTTCATGTTTCTTCTGTCATTTGAATGGAATTTCTTTTATTCTCTTTCCTCAGATCTGCTTTGTGAATTTTGACTCACAAAAAACAGACTGTCATGATGACAAAAGCATTAAGGTAAGGAAAATCCTTGTCCATCCTCCCACCCATTCATCCCTCCTGCATGCTCCCCTTTTTTTATCCACCCACTTTTTCCTCACCCTGTTCAGCAACTCTGTTCTTTGTTTCATTGGCTCAGTTGCCATGGATCCAAGATCATTATCCAGAATTAGAGGCTTGATTTGTTTAGATAATATGCAGATTTTGCAGCCTTTTGCAGCTGGTGGTGTCTGTGGTGGGCGATCAATAATCACTCCACATGTATCAAGGCTTCTAACACGAAGGTTTTCCTAATTATTATCTGTATCTGTCAACATTAGAAGCACAGAGCTGTTCTTTGTTCACTTTAAAGGAAAAGTTGTATCTTATCACATGGCATTGTCTTAGCACTCAGCATGTCTCCTGCAGAAATTGGCATCAGTGTCTCCAGACCTGCCAAGGCTTGTTGAATTACTGACTGTCCACCAACCAAAAGAAAATGAGATCCTACTGCTTGGTGGCCTAGAAGCCTCAGAACCTTGCCAAACACACCCACACTCTCCCTCTCAGGTGAGTTTGTAATTTAAGATTGAAGTATTTTTGGACTTTAAATTAACTACAAGCTGTAGTTCTCAGTGGAAATCCAGTTCAATTAGATCTGAAGCGTTGTACATAGAAAGGTTACAGAAGGATGTGCACTCTCTACAATACAAAGGTAAAAACTACACGGAAAAATAATCAAGCATATATTTTGTGCAGGGTGTGCAACTGCATACAGCACTACTAAGCAGACAGACTGTTCCCTCCACTCCCTTCTGGAAAGAGGTAGATGAGCCTTTGAACCTACACCAGCAGGTTGAATAACAGCCTTTTCCACACATCTGTTTGTCTTTTGAACTGTGGACACTGACACTGAGTCTGGACTAACACTATAGTGGGAGGGGCAGAACCATTTTCTACTGTGCTGATGTTCTGGCTATGAACATATTGTGTGTGTGCATATATATATATATATATATATATATATATATATATATATATATATATATATATATATATATATATATATATATATATATATATATATATATATATATATATATATATATATATATATATATATGTTAATTTGCACCCAAATTATACTCACACACAACAACTGTATACGTCTATATTTAGCTTCTTTTTTACTGTTGTACAGTTTAGTTCTTATTTACGTGTGTCATGATGGGTGAGGTGAAGAGAGGACTCCAATGCACAGTGTTGAAGGGAAAAATGATTTAATAACAAACTAAGCTAAATCAAGACAGAGACAGAGACAAAACCAAAACAAGACCAAACAAAAGCCTGGGCATAGATCAGCCAGAGTCCGTGGTGTGGAAAAATGTCCAGGTTATATTGGCAAGGGAAATGGCAGCGTGTCCAAGTTATGGAGGTGACAAATCTGAATGGTCCTACACCAGCAACTGCAAGCTTCACTGTTTAAATATTGCAGATCAGCAACAACTTGCAGCTGCATGGTGCGGGACCAGGTGGATCTGGAGAGCACTGGGGGAAAGGTCACTAGAGGAGAGGTTGTGACAATGTGCAGTACATTGCACTTGATATGGGATGGTTTTACTGCATTCTGTGAACTATTTGTATGTGTTGATGAATGGAGTGGAATGCAATAATAAAATAAACACATATTGTACATTTATGAAAAAAGTCTACTTTGAGTTCAGAATATTTTACAAGTATAGTCAAATAATTGCATCGCTTCCTTACCTCTTTATATTTATTGTTTCCTTACAGAAGTTCTATTAGACCTTCTGAAAACTCATCTAATTCATCACAGTATAAAAGAGTTGCAAAATCAATACAAAGCCCGGGGAGTTTACATAGACAATTAAACTTGCATAAGGTCCAATGACTTTACAGCTATTGTAGTAAACTGACTAAAAGGAAGGACAAGTTGTAAGAGTTACAGGATTTAATTTGTGGTTCAACATATATGTTGTTCACTGTGTTTTTAATGTTGTGTTGTGTACACCACTACATGGTCAACTGTATATACTGTATATGGGAAGAGATAATATAGGTATCTGTACATGTTTCTTTCAGGGCCAGCCACAGCGGAGTACAGGTGTGTGCCTGGTTCAGTGTTCAGGCCAGAGACGGTCTACTCAGCCTGCAAACATCATATTTGAGATCAACAAGTTCCTGATCGGCCTGCAGTGGGGAAAGGAGCGTCAGCACCAGCAGACCAGGTCGACCACACAGAGAGCTGAAGATGACACAAATCGTTCCATCTCATCCATAGAAGACGACTTCCAGACTGCGTCAGAACACTTTGGGGATGACAGCGAGGACGATGGCTTCAGAAATGGTGAATGTTGTCATTTCTGTTTTTTTCTTCTTGTTCACTAATAGCTTGTTGACTTGTTGGTAGGGATTTTTTCACAAGAATCATGTGAATTAAGTTTCAAGAATTGTTAAGCACTACTTTGTGATGTCTGGCTCTATGTGTGACTCAGTGAACATTCATGATTTCCTTTCACGTCTTTCACGTACTTTACAGAACAAACAGCTTCATAATGTTCCTGGGATATATTTGCATTTTGCTGCAATTTGAATCAGCATGATGTCCACTGAAAAGCTTTTACGTGGCACTTCTAAAATAACATTTGAAGTGATTGTTGAAGTTTTGGATTTTAATACAAAACTGTAAAATCCTTGGATTAAGAATCAGTTAGTAAGTAATATTCTCTAGAAGATTGTCAACTAGTCTTATAATATAACTATATTAAAAGCTATTTTAGTCATTATTATGTCATAATTGTTAAATAATAGGACTAAATTATGAAAAAAAATGCATTGTCCATCTTCAGTGTCTGTGAGGATGAGCCTGTGACACCTTGCCTGTGACATCTTGTAAACTAAAACATTTTTATAACCATGAGGGACATGTTTTCATCACTTCCCCTCTGTTTCTTCATGTGTGTCATAGAATCAGAGAGTGGTGACCTGGCCGAGACCTTGACGGAGGTTGCACAAAAACACTGTGTCAGACTTGCGTGTCAGAGGGGGCAGCTGGCCCATCACCAGAACAAGGACGACAATGAGGTGAAGAGGGAAGGGCGTCAGCGAGTATGTGGCCACACAAAGGAATCAGCTGGACACTATGCCACCAATCTGGCCGAATCAGTGCTGCAAGATGCCTTCATTCGCCTCTCCCAAGATGAAACCTCTTTTGTTTCTGAAGCTGCTGTCAGTGTGTCTTGCTCCAGTCATTCTTCTGGCTCTATCGGTCCTTCTCAGACAAAAGGACCTTCCCAGCAGCGCACCTGTTCCTTTGAACTTCCCAAGATCGTCATAGTTCAAAGCCCAGACAGTTCTGATGGTGCTGCAGAATGGTCAGACATCCATGTATCTCATGTGCCTGACATGGATATCACTGCTGAGGAGGTAACAGAAAATGGGACACAGGCCCAAATCCCCCATCACAATGGAGGACACTTATCTAAAAAGGTAGAGGTGGCTTTGGCCTGTGCTGCCAGTGTGATTGGCACCATTACAAGCCCACAGCTAACAGAGAATCTCACACTGGAATCAGCTTCAGAGGAAGACACAGAAGAGGAGATTCAGGAACCAGAGGACAGAAGTGACTACTCGTTCTCCTCAGCCATGTGTGGCATGGCACAGGTGGCTGGTGCTGTAGCTGTGGTGGAACTAACAGAAGAGTCAGGGGAAGGTGCAGATTCTGATGCAGATTCTACAGAAGTCTACACAGCATCCCGTGGCCTAATGTCTGCTGCTGAAGCTTCTGCAGCCTTCACACTGCACTGCAGCGTTGCAGAAGGCACCAGTGTTGAAGCATTTCGTGCCAACATTGCTGAAGTTCTGCACAGGGAAGCGGCTGAGGTGCTGACTCAACCACAAGGTTATAAAAGTGTAGCACACCTTTTGGAGGCCACACATAACAAGATAGTAGATGGCATTACTTGTCCAAAAAAGTCCTGCATGGATGAAAGAGAGGTAGATGATTTAATAAATGAAGTGGCGGACAGCCTTTTTAAACATGCTTTAGAAAAAGCAAAAAAGCAAAAAGAACTGGAAGGTACTGGGAAAGATGCCCCAAGCTTTCAGACATGCCTGCAGGACAGTGTAAACAACTTGCTCTTTGATATTCTTTGTCTAACCCAGAAGAAAATTAGTCATATATCTCTATGTGACCGAGGCTCATTCGAGTCACATGAGGATGACACATATGCCAATGAATCTGCTACCAGTAAGGATGACAAGGACGCATTAAGTAAATTACAGTGCTTAGTTAGCTATACCCAGTTCACCAATAGTGACAACCAGAGTGGCATGCTACACTGTATTGATAAACTTACCAGTTTAAAGGAGAAATATACATCAGAAGACAGGGATCTTACTGCATCACCCCCCTCAACATACAGCAAAGACCAACAGCACCAGTTTTCAGGAAGACAAAGTCTGTCTAAACTAACCTCATTGCCCACCAAGGACCTCTATGACCCCCAGATGATCCAGCAGGGCATAGGTGCCATCAGAGAACCTTTAAGTGAAATCCCATTTCACAGCACAGAGAGAAGAGGGCGACTTATAACAAGCAGTGACAGCAGACAGTCCTCTCTTACACCACAGTCTTCCCTCAACTCATGCAGCTCTCTGTTTTCACTGAGAATGGACTCTGAATCCAGGACACCAATTACTTGTTATGCTGATGATTTGGCATCTACTGTGGTATCTATGGCCACAGAACTGGCTGCAATTTGCCTGGAGAACTCAACTGGAAAGCAGCCCTGGTTCTGTGCACTAAAGGGAGCATCTACAGATGGGGCAGAAACCTATTTGATCCCTGCTTGCCGAACAGTCCTGAGGAGGAAAGAAGGACAAACCAGCAGTGTTGCCTCCAAGAAACACCGGGCACCACGTCTCAGTGAGATTAAGAGGAAAACAGAAGAGCAACCAGAGTTGATGGAACGGCTCGTCAATCGAGTAGTAGATGAATCAGTGATTCCAGATGAACCACAGGACCCCTTTGCCCTCTTTGCTTCTGAAGTGACAGCCAGGATCATGAACTGCCCCGAGCTCAATGTGGTAGACACATCCAAAGCCGGCCAGCCACGCAGCAGGCTTCAGTGTGAGAGATGGAGCCGAGGGAAGGCAGCTAGCTATGAGAGTATTCCAGAGGAAGATGCAGACCCCTCAGGCACGTCAAACACCCTGGGGCCTGGTAGTCGCTTAGGTCAGAATCTCAGCCGAGGCAGTTCTATCTCAAAACAGTCAAGTTGTGAGAGCATTACAGATGAGTTCTCACGTTTCATGGTAAACCAGATGGAGACTGAGGGCAGAGGCTTTGACCTTCTGCTGGACTACTATGCAGGGAAAAATGCTAGCAGCATTTTGGCTGCAGCTGTACAACAAGCTGCATCAAAGAAGAATGGACATCTTAATGTCAGAACCACATCCTGCCTGTCCAAACAATCCAGTACAGAAAGCATCACAGAGGAGTTCTACAGGTTTATGCTCCGGGACATGGATAAAGAAAATAAAGAATATGGCATCGCCAAGACTAAAGAATGGAGTAACAGCCTGTTCCCGCCATCCCCTAGATCACCCTTCTGTATACGTCAGTCCTCTGTCCCAGACCGGCGATCTTCAGACTCACGGCTGACTGTCAACTCACCGATTAAAGCCAACTCCTTTGATGGATTTGCTCGAAATGTGCATGGAGACACACTGAATATTTATCCAACAAACTCAGTGTCAGCCACAGGACTGTGTAAGTCAGACTCCTGCCTCTATCAAAGGGGTAAAACTGACCAGATAACTGATATGCTGATTCATGAGACCTGGTCCAGCTCGATTGAGTCCTTAATGAGAAAGAATAAGATCATTGCTGATCCAGAAGACAGTATTGAGCTCGAGGCTGCAGGAGACTCACAACCCCATGTGCAGCAGTTTGCCAACCGCCTGGCAGCTGACATTGTAGATATCGGTAAGTCTGCACTAGGTGGACAGCAAGACGCAGCCGGAGCAACACCTGGGACACAGCCACAACCACGCATGCCTGTTGGTGAAAGAAGGCGAGGATTCAAACAGTCTCATCTAAGTTGTAGCCGGAGCAAATCAAGCCAGGAGCAGGCTGGAAATGGATTAGGGCCTGTTTGTAGGGACAGCAGTGCACTCCGTATGAGGGGGCCCAGAGATGTGCCCCTGATCCACATTGAGGGAGATCAGAAGGATGAGCAGATCTTAATTAACCCTGACAGAACAGGGGGAGGACCTGAGGAAACACCACCAGAAATGGCAGCTTCTAAACGTACAGAGAGAGCAAACAGCAGCAGGTACTGCACCGAACACAGTCCTTAATTTAGGATTATTAAACTGATTCCCCAAACAAAAACTTTTATATTACCTCAGTAAAAGTGCCATTGATGCAAAAAATAGATATTCATATTTGTGATTAAAAGAGATGAGGGTGTGGTTATTTTTAGGGTAAACAAAAGGCTACAGTGCCTTAAAAAATAAATAACTAAGCTGCTCTACAAATACAAGGGAGACATTTTTAAAGTCTGATCAAAGAGTGGAAGGCACGATATGACTGAAAAAACTAATTTATTTTAGCTGTGTAAGGTTTTACAAACTACTGCCTATACTGTGACTCAGTGTCCCTGTGATGTCCTCTGTGTAGAAAGCTTTTACTGGCTTCATCTTTCATCCACAGTGGGGTTGTTCAACTCACCTTAGTACAAGCTGCACTCTATTGAATGAGAGAAAGACTCGACCCACAAGATACTTGCATAACACCACAGTACACATGACATTGTCTTAATAAGCAAACTAAAATAGTAGTGCATGACATTAAATTTACAGGGGAAATGTTGCTTTATAACACATCAACTGAACAATCCACTATAAAGTCTGTCTACTTGAAATAAGTTTGGAGTACCTATCATATTAAAGGTGCTGTCAGATGCAGGTCAGTCTGACATTTAATATTCAAACCAGACAGTTTTTTTTTAGAGAGACACAGACTCAGCAAGGTGGCAAGATCTGCTCTACCCAGAAAACTCAATGCCTGATTGGCCTTTCAGAGAAGCTAGCAGAGCATAAACTCTCCTAGGAGTTACTTCAGAGGATATTTTGGGATAATGAAGACTGAAGCAGTTGATCATCTGAGTCTAGGATCAAATGAAGCAGAAGAAAATGTATAAGTGGAAGGTGTTGTTAATGTGCAACATGGCTAGAGGAAATAACGTTGTGCTAGGGGCTGAGGTGCGATCTGCTGATGTTTTACTGAACATTTAAAAAACTTATTTAGAGCCACATATTCAGTACAGAAAAGAAAAGCTCCCAAACCACAGGAGAATTACAGGACACGCTCCTTTTAACTTTACAATACATGTAATCCCGAAACAAGTGGAGTGCATCTGTTTGTCCCCTGTGTAAGTGCTGAACATAATCACTCGCCTAGTCAATAAAACCTGATTTCCCTCTGGAATTTTCAAGGATGGCAGCCTTCAATCATCTGATTATGACTTAATTTAATCAGTTTCCTGAGAAAACGATGAAAATCCAAACAGTGCCTTTGGAGAATGCTGTGTGGTGATGCATTAGAGATATTGAAATGAAAAGGCTTTCTCTTTCTGGGACTGAATTTATCTTGGATATTTCAGTGTACAGTTCAAGTATTCCCAAAACTAACTTTGAAATATGTATTTTAGAAAAAAAAAAAACTCAAACTAGGGACAAATTACAGCAACATCCACTGAAGAAACCACACATTCCAGTCGACACTATACACAACCACTCAACGGTCTGTCCCACCTTCTTGCGGTTTGCTCTCCCCAGCAGTGAGAGGGACAGGCCAGCTGTGGCGGTGGCTGCAATAGTGAAGAGGGACAAGCGTTCTATGAGTGCTAGCAGTGAAGAGAGCATGGGGAGCTGGTCCCATATAACCCCAGAGGATGACCCCCACGAGGAGACCAGTAGTTTTATCCAGCTGAGCGAGGGGTCAGTAACCATTGCTCCTTGATACTGCTCCAAACGCTGCTCCTCCCACCCTCACTCCACTCATTGGCCCATTGCTACTGACACTTGTGCTCTTCTGCGCCAATGCCAATTTACTCCCTGCTGCTGCAATATCCTCACCTGCTGAGGCAGTTTATGGCAGAGCGCTCACTTCACCAAGCCTTCTCCATAGCTTGCATACAGGATTAGACCCTGGCTTAACCCCACATTAGCACATGCATAAGGTACCAGGCTGCTTCGGGACAGGACTGAAAGTGCTCACATCAAAAACCTGCAGCTCAGAACATTTGCTACACCATTTGCTGCTTCATCAAAATATCATTTTCCTAAGCCCCCTCCCCACACACACACACATTTGTATCACAGTGCTTGAAGTCAATGTTACGTTTTGGGGTTTGTTTTTTTTTTTTTTAGGAAAACACCCACCTTTTTACAGGTTATGTGCTCTCATGATCATGAAGTTCACCTTTATATACAGTAAGCACTGCAAACTGTACATCTAAACAGTATGTCAGGTACTTGCCTTTGCAAATAGAGAAAAGAGGAAGCTTTAGGGAATCATAACTTCAGTTTAGCAATGATATAAAACTTGTTGCTTAGTTAATTGCAGCGGTAGTTGTCTGCACCATCACATACACAACTTCTCCATCTATTTATTTATGTAAACTCCACCTCATCTCCTGATTCATATTGTAGCACATGGGCATGACTGCCAGCTCTGCCTGTCCACACTTTGTGGGTCCCAGAAGGGTTACATTTCGGCTACATATAAAGAGGAGCCCAAGTAGGTTTGTCCTCAGTTTCCATAATGACCCCACATGTGTTTACCCATATCAGAATCAGAATTTCTTTATTGCCACTGAACCAAGGACAACGAAATTGAGGTTGAGCTGTCAGGTTCAGAACCAGAATTTACAAATATCAGTAAAACCACAACAACAAACCCCACCCCTTTCAAACATTTTAGCTCTTAGTAGACATCTCCCATTCAAAATGTGAAACTATTGGTTTGACCATTTTCAAGTCACCCAAGGTCAAAGGTTATGACATTTTAGAGTCTACATGTAGTTTCCTATCTGTCAAAAAAGTAACTGAGTACTTATCACCACTCATTTTGTAGTTACAACCATTTAAAATCATGTGACCTTGAATATAGAGGAATGAAAAAGAAATTCCTGGTTTTCCTTATCTCTTATCATTGTGAAAACACATTTTTGGTGACCTTGATTATTATCTTTGACCTACATTGACCAAACTGTAATGGGATTTGTTCTGGACCATCTTGCACATTTGTTAAAAATGTCATGGAAATTGGTCCAGTAGTTTTTGCATAAAGTCTGTCAATCTGATAGATGGACATACAGCCAGACAAAAAAAAAAACAACTAAAACATTAAATAAATACCACTCTACCCTTCAGGGGGGCATTAGTAAAAGTAAGCGTTTTACATTAGAAAATAAAACTTATTGAAAACTAAGATATTCATAAATATTATGGGATAAATAGTGCAAAAAATAAAGAATATGTGATATTCAGAGCTCTCATTCTGATATGGGCAAACATGTGGGGTCACCATGGAAACTGCAGACAAACCCACATGGGACCTTCATATGCAGCCCAAATATAACCTTTCTGGGGCCCACATGGACATACTGGTTGAGCTTAGCTCCCTCTGAAACTCATCCTCCTCATCTTTGGACAGGTTTACTGCCGGACAGAAGTCATCAGCTCTTCCACCTAACCACCCCCACCCCCCCCACCCCCCCACCCCCCATCCCCTGTTCTGCTACAGCTGCTATTCATATGTTAATCACCAGCTAATGAACAACATGACCCGCATCGCTGCTCCTGGTTATTGTCCTTTTCACAAGTCAGTGATTATGTCAGATGTCTAGAGATAACATGTAGATGACACGTAGATGTTGTTTTTCTACTGGTTTACAGGAATGGGACCAGCAGTGCATCTAGCCTAGGCATGGCAGATCTGGAAGCTTTTTCTGATATGCCCACTCAGAGTGGAGTAATCAGGTAACTGTCACAGGCTGCTGCTGAAATATTTCTCATTACTATGTCACTCCAATACCCATGGTAATGTTTTTTTACACTGCAGACTTTAAATCGCTACTATATTGCTTTTTTTTTTCCCTACATGTTTCACTCAAAACACATCAACTGGGTGACTTGTAGCTGTGACAGGCTGCTGGACGAATATTCATCAATCATATATTACAGCTAATTACATACTTTGTTGCACGTTACTGCAACTTTAAATTGATCTTTTTCACTCACTTACTCACAGGGAAGAGTCAGAGAAAGACCACCAATCAGTACCGAAGGAGCAAGTCTTTGGTAAGTGCGATGATGGATTCTCGTGCCATCTCAATGTTATTAACTCCTTAATTATTCAACATATTTAGCAAAAACATCTCTCCATTCACTAAAAGCTCTAACATAAAGCAGGGGTTCTCAAACTTTTTTGGCCCAGGTCCCCCTTGGAGGGGTGAAATTTTTCCATGTCCCCCCTCATCCTCGCGATACTGAAAATGATTTAAAAAAAAAAACACTTCAACAATGATTATTATGAAACAATGTTAACCTTTTTTAATAGTGCTTTTGTGCAAACCAGCGAAATTTTCAGGTATTATAATATAAATGAGCACTTCAGAAACAAAAATTTTAAATAATTTTAAAATAATAAACGGAACAAAAGACACACAAAACCAAGTGTCTCTTAAGGTTGGCTGGCTTCATAGCCTCCATTGCAAGGCACTTCAGACACAGGATACATTTTGGTCTCCCATCATTGTTCTCAATGAAGCCAAACTCAATATAACTATCAATGTACTTTCTCTTTTTAAGGTTAGGGCGTTTGTTTTTGTCATTGTCATTTTCATTGTCATTTCCTTTACCACTTCTTGAGGAACTTGGCGGACACAAAAATCGATCCATGTTCGCTGCAGGGTGGCTAAAAATAGCCTGTGACTCGCTCCGTCTCAATTTAGTCAAGCTGGCGTAAAACAGCGCTGTTACTTCCGTCCGCTCGCTACAAAATAAAACTTCCGCATTTCAAAATAAAACAGCAAAAAAAAAAAAAACAACAAAAAACAAAACCGTGAACAATTTCGCGTACCCCCTGGACATGCGCCACGTCCCCCCAGGGGTCCGCGGACCCCAGTTTGAGAACCGTGGACATAAAGGATACTCATGGTGTCCTGTATCTTTGCTAAATCACTAAAACAAGAACAATTCTCAGTCCTCAGAATCATTTGTCGGGGAAGGCTATAAAAAATTACTCAGCATAATATTAAACCATGCACTTTAAGGTATATTAAAATATCCTTCAACTGACAGGGAAGGATATATTCATGTGCTTTCTCTCTCAAGTGGTCCAAATAGATGTAAGCAGGACATGGGTGATAAATGAAACTATTAAAGGTGAATGGAGGAGGTGTGTTACAGTGGATGATGTGTGTCCTGTGGTCTTTCAGAGGGTGGTTCAGTGAAAGCAGCAGTGGGCAACAGCAACGTCAGGGAACTGTTGGTGGTAAACTGTGACCTTGAACCAGAGTGTGTGGACTCAGAGTTAAGAGTAGCACTGCAGTGGATTGCGGCTTCTGAGCTGGGGCTTCCTGCTCTCTACTTCAGGAAGACCAAAGAAAAAAGGATCATAAAGGTATGGGTTTTTTTGTTTTATTTTTTTGTATCTCTAGCCAATGTTTCCCAAATTGTAGGGTGGGCTCCCTAGAGGTATGTGAAGGCTTTTTTTTTTTTTTTTTTGGGGGGGGGGGGGTTACACGTACCAGTTGGAACTAATGTTTTAGTGTTGGATGACAGACAGACAGACAAACAAACAGACATGAATTTAATACCTCCTTGGCGAAGGTAATTAAAATGTGACATGTATTATGGTAATCAAAGCTAAAGTTTACAAAAAATACAACCTGTGAAATATGGGGAACATGGTGCATTAACATATTAATTGTCATATTTGTGTCTTGTGTTGTCTCAGTTTCAGAAGGTGGTCCATCTGATGTCTCAGAAGGCATGGCGGGTCGCAGACTTGTTCAGTGCTGTGCTTCAGTTCTGTAAACTGCAAGAGAAAGATGAAGCAGAAGGCAGATCCAGCCTGTTTGATTGGCTGTTAGAAACCTTGTAAGGTGATCCAGCCTCCTTGTTAAGCAAACTAGAGACTCATGCTCACTCATTGCTCACACCTGTAACATGTTCCTAAATGTCTGTCTAATCCCATTTTTTCACACAAAGTGTCTGCAAGCTGACTGCAAAACTGCCATCAGCATACATACACACACACACACACACACATACATACATACTACTACACACTGCCCTCAGTCCCTGTCTATGGATGCTGGGGTTATTGCCTGTGTGCAGCCTTGAATGAACCAATCTCCCTTTAATACTTAATGCATGTTTTGTTTTCAGATTTACAAATGCAGTGAAACTCACACAGGCATACAGAACAGACTATAGGTATACGGGTTGGACGTTCCTGATGGGAATGAACTGGCCTTCAAGAGATTATCATCAGCAGGTTTTAACTGCTCCAGATTATATAAAGATATTTATCTATATTTACAGATTCACACAGCCAAATGATGTTCTATTTATTTATTTATTTATTTATTCCAAATGGGGACAAAAAAAGCAAAGACACCAGTAGAAGACAGGGAAATCAGGTTTAGCTCTCTGCACAACTTAAACCTTTTATAACAAAACTACTTTGTAAAAGACGCAGTTGAAATTCAAGCCCTGACAAAGTAATTTCATTTTCTTCTGATAGCCACATAGAAGTGCACATTTGCTTAAAGTCAACAAAATGTCATCTTCTTTGTTGTGTTCACCGACCAACATACCACCTCTGTTGTGATCTTGAAACTCAGTTTGAAGTAAGTATGTTATATTGTTCATGTTACTTGAGAACAGATTATTTTGGATCTCTGTACTGTATATACTGTAGATTTGGAACTGCTGCACCTTAGTAGTAGAATGCTCTCTTTAGCTTTTACTATGTTAGTATGACAGAGTAAGGTTTGTAATGTTGAATTTGTATGTGAATTTGGTCTGTTTCTTTCTCTACATAGTGGTACTCTAGTGTTACATCAGCATTGGGAAAAAAAGCACACAATTGAACTGTAAACTCTGTCACCATAGAACTGAATGTATTTATCTTTTAATATCAATAAATTTATGTGATGTGAATAATAAATAGTCTCATTCATCATTTATACCCCTTTTTTATTGGCACTTTATTTACATCAGTATTAAGGTCAATATCCCAGATTATTTATCCACATTCCAAAAGATACATTTCAACTTGCATGAAGACGCTAATAAATATACAGCAACATTTTGAAGCTTTAAGAAATACTGATCAATATATTTACCGCAATACTTATGACAGGACAAAATAAATCACAAAATGTGACTCGTGTTACCTCTGTGCTGTATATGTATACACATATGTATGTATATATATATATGTGTGTGTGTGTCTCTATAACCTTACTTTTTTCCCTGTGGCTCTTCCATACATAAATTACAGAAAACTACAAAAATAAAATAAAAAGGCTGAAAATAATTATCAATATTCCTAATGACATTTTGAGACAGAGTTAAGTGTTCGAGGTAAATTAAACACTATAATCAGTAAAATAAAACTTGAAATAGATTCAGTAATTGGTAGAACATGCAAAAATAAACTTAAAAAAAGGATACAATCTATAACATGAAACAAAGTTATATTTGTATTAATGTCCATCCGAGTCCCTCGTGGGTCATGAGAATGGTCAGCACCAGATCCGGCATGTGTTATCCTTGCTTCCTGCAGAAGATTGCAAACATGAATAGGACACTGCAAATGTGCAATGAAGTCTCAGGGACAGACTGAGCAGTGGCTTATGTGCTGCTCAAAGATGCATTTTAACTGTATGTTGTCAGATGAGGGTAGCATGTACCTGTAATTATGGTGTCCCCCTCATAGTTAAAGGCACAGGAGAAGATCTCATCTCTGTGCCCCTCCAGGACTTGCAAACAGATTCCAGACTGAACATCCCATAGACGAGCTGTCTTGTCTGAGCTTACAGTCAAGATTCTGTTCCCCTGGGGGCTAAAGGACACCTACCAGCAGAGGTAACGTCCAGAGAGTTATTCTACATGAGCGGCTGATGAAGATAAAGTGCTGAATAAGATATAATGCTAGGAGTGGTTGAAATGACTACAGGTGTGTGTGTGTGTGTGTGTGTGTGTGTGTGTGTGTGTATGGGGGGGTTATAACAATTTCACCACATTAGAGCCATTACTCCACGGAGGTCATTTTACTTTTAAATACTTAAAGAGGATAAAGCCAGGATACATAGGGAAGAGCTTTTACTCGTAGAGTATTATGAAAATCACAGCTGAAGCTGATTGCATTAGAGCTCCCAGGTTTATCATTCCCTGAATGGTTTTATATCCCCACAGTAAGGTAAAAGAAGAGATGATTAAATAGCCCTGGCTCTGGATGGCCATGAAAGTAAAGTATAGTTCCATGAAAACTCTAACTGGGCACAAAGGACTGATCCTTCACAGGAAAGGAAAGTAGACTGAGAGACAGAAGACTGAAGGGAGAGCGTAAAAGTGGAAGTAAAAATATTAGCACACTCAATGGACCATATTTTACTGTTTTAAGGTAATTAATGACTGTTGGTATAATTTATAGGAAAAATCATTGTATTTTATTGTTGCTTATGTAGCCAAATCAGATAGCTAATGTCTGTCATTACAAGTTAGTTAGTTAGTTTTATTGTGGTCCCCTTAGGGAAAATAATTTTCACAGTTTACATTACATTTCAATCGCACAAGCCTTATATATTATAAGAATGCATAAACATACATTGGCTAACACGTGCTATAAATACTCAGAGTTGAAAATATTGTGATACCAAGAAAATGCTATTTACTTCTTAGTAACTTGAAGTGTTAGAACTTTCCACAGGCTAATGCCATTGAGTCCAGTGACTCACCTTTGAAATCTCACCCCCATGGCCCTTCAGGGTCAACAGACACTGATGTGTGGTTGCACTGAACACTTGAGCTGTACCTAGTAGAGACAGGGAAAGTATACACTCACTCATTATTTACAGGTCAAAATTCTTCGGATGTTCACTGGACCAAAAGAAGGCGATATTTGAACGACACATGTATGTATCCTGATGCATACATGTTCAACAGTATGTTTATAGAAGATGAGTGCCTTGGCAAGTTATGACTTTTGGAATGAGTATGTTAAATACACTTTAAGATGAAGAAGGAGTAACAGAAAAGTATACAGCTTGTATTCAAAAGGAGGAAAAAAACAGTTGTAGACGTAAAAAAAAAAAGCTAAAAAGTGTTTTTTTTTTTTCAGGTATCCTACATATACTAATATACTAACAGTCATGTAATAGTTTGTAGTCTCACCATCAGCAGAGGCTGTAGCGATGACCTGACCAGTTAAATCAAAACACACATCCAGCACTTCTTCTTTGTGTCCACCGAGGGTGGCAACACACTTCCCACTGTCTGCCTCCCACAACTGCAAACACACAAACAAAAGCAAGTTCCCTAATTGTACATATACTTGAGGAGCAAACTCTCCTAAACACACAAATTAGGACATGCATGTATGTGAGTAACTACATATGGTCTTAAGTGCCTCTGTCTTAAGTGGCTTAATTTTAAAATGTCCCCTAGAGTAGTGTGGTGGATAATTCTTACTTGATCATGATTCATCTTGGTATAATTAAGGAATTAGGATTTAACTTTTTTCTTTTAAATTAAGGAGAGCTCAGAGACAGAGGGTAGGAAGGAATGGAGAGTGGAGAATGAAGGGGTGTGGATATAAAGGAGCGGTCTATCTCAAGTACTTGCTGTTTCTTTATAAGACTTTAAAATCATAAGAGAATAAAAATGTCAATACTACATTTACATTCAACTACTCTTTGGGTTTTTAATTTTCTACCAAGAGAACAAACTCAATGTGATGTGCTGAAAAAGAGCTGCAAAGAGCTGAATTTTATTTTGAACAATTAATCACTTTATTGGAGGTGCTAAAATTGAAAAGATGTAATATTCACATCTTGTAGACAGCTCACCTTGCAGCTTTTATCCATAGAGCCTGTGACTATGAGGGAACAATCCCAGTTAAACTGAACATTGCTAATTTCACCACTGTGTCCCACCAGAGTGTGGATACGCCTAAGGACAACAGAAATCAGGAAAGAATTTACATGGTTTTATACACATACACATACACACATACAAATACATATACTGGAATTACACTCTACCATCAATTGATTGCACTAGTACTTATATATATATATATTCATCTAGTAATCAATGTAAATACCAAATTGAAAATTTAAGACTAATGTCTTATGTGATGGAAATTATACCTTAACCTGAATTTAGATCAGGGAATGGCACAGATCATAATGAATTATAAACACTAAGTTATTATGCGTCATTAACTTAACCCTTGTGTGGTCCTTCGGGTCAAAGAGACCCGGTGGCTCACAAATGTACCTTTTTATACATACTGTAGGATGCCATTGCTTACTCCTGAAAACAGTAATATATCCTTGGGGGGTGGGGTGATGAGTCTATGGAACTGAACTTTGGAATCTGGGTTTCTAAAACCCGATTGTAGGACACAGCCAGTGTGCCTTTCACGAAGAACCGCACAAGGGTTAATCAAGTGATGTGAAGTAAATGTTCATACAAGGCAAGGGTTCTGATGCACTTGTTCTGGGTACAAGCGTCTCATAAGATAAACATTGTGGCTCCAGATCTATTGTTTTGAATTCTGGGCTCCACTTACATCATTGAGTGACGTCTTCTGAGGCATTTCATTATAAAATGTTGTCATTTTTACTTGAATGGCAGAATATCTGTCAACAGCTTGTCCTGTTCATATTCTCACTTGCATGCAAGTTCCAAATGAATTGTTCGTTGATAAATAAATGATTGTTCTGATTTTTAAAAAAACTTCCTCCAGTGTGATCGAAAAACTTCCACAACATTAAAATTTTAATATAATGTCTGATTAATGTCTGACCTGCCTGAGGCAACATCCCATATAGCAACAGTATGGTCAAAAGAGCCAGTGACGAGCTGATTTCCCAGTGTGTCAAAGCACAACGAGAGGACTTCTGCAGTGTGACCCTGAATTGAATCAAAGAAAGAACATTATATTTCACTGTCTTGTTCCTTTTGTATACACACTTTCTCACACTATGTACCTTTCTTTACAAAATATGCATCAAAAAAGCAACCACTAAAATAAACATGCAGAGTTAAGCTTTCCGGGTAGCTTCTTAAACTCTTGAAATAAATACATCCCAAAAGATGTAACAGCTGACATCTGACAGCATAATAGATTCATCATGGTGCACAGTGCTAAAAGAATGGTTCAAGCTGCAGAGAGTTGCTTCTGTCTGAGACAGAACCAGCCAGTCAACAAGTCACACTATGGATCTACGTGCAGTGTGCTGTAACAAAGAGGGCTCACTACCCCCCTTGGAGGGTATTATCAATGTCTTGTGGAAATGTTTCAAGCTACGTTTCCATTCATCACGGATGTATAAGAGAAAGGGTAATGGGTTAGCTATAATGACATTCAGTATGATAATTTTTACATTGAATTGACAAGTTGATTGAGGACTAAGTACATTTTAGTCTTAAAGTGTGGATCATTTGGACATTAGGTTAACCAGACACAGAAACAGTTATTCTAAAACGCACAGGGTACGGGGATATTTTATAACTCACATCCAGTGTGGCTACCTTGTCCCCAGTTTCAACATTCCACAGTTTGGCAGTAGCATCCATGCTGCCTGTGGCCACCAGTGTGCTCTGAGGGTTGAAGGTCAGGCACACCTATACCAATCATAAAACTATGTTTTACCGTTTGCTTGCCCACCAGTGCTAGAATCCTACTAGTCTTTGCCAAGTATATATATATATATATATATATATATATATATATATATATATATATATATATATATATATAATATATATATATATATATATATATATAATATATATATATATATATATATATATATATATATATATATATAATATATATAATATATATATATATATATATATATATATATATATATATATATATATATATATATATATATATATATATATATATATATATATATATATATATATATATTATATATATTATATATATTATATATATTATATATATATATATATGCACCATAAAAATCATGATTATCAGTAGTGATTCTAAGTTAAATGAAGTAAAAATATTAGACAAATTACATGACACAGATAATGAAAATGCATAATTTTTGAAGTAAATTATAGTATATTAGGCAACCAATGGATACAACTATGATGTTTATCATTTTAAACAAAAGCCAAATGTCATACATACTATTTCTGCCATGTGTCCTTGAAATGTATGAAAACATTTGCCAGTCTCCACACACCACAGTTTGCAGGTCTTATCAAAAGAGCCTGTGGCGATTTTGTCCCTTACAAAGAGAAAAAAAATTAGACTTGCAAACCGGGTGGCTTCTTGATCTGAGTGTCAAATATAACAATGTAGTTCTTAGATGTTATGAGGGTATTTTGTTACCCGTAGGGATTGTTGAATGCAATTGCATACACCACATTTCTGTGACCCTCCAGTGTGTGCAGCTCAGTGCCTGAGGCTGTGTCCCAAACTCTACATGTCCTGTCATAGCTCCCTGTTATAAACCTGCAGAGTCAGAGAAAGTAAAAATAACACAACAAAAACAAAACGGCTTTTCTTCAAGGAAAGAGTTGTACCAAGCTGCTGACAACAAATGAACTCACCTTGAACCAGATTTATTAAAGGCAACATTTGTCAGTGGTAGTATGTGTGCCTTAAGTTCCTACAAAAGAGAATATAGAAAAAAATAGAACCTCAGAGAAGATACCGTATACGAAAGTTACTGAGTTGGATCATTTCTAAGACTATCAGTGTTATGCCCGTATGTCATTAAGCTGAATTATGTGATGGGAAGATCTCACCCTCAAGCTCAGCAGTGGTGGAATGATTCAGAACACCATAGTCTAGGCCAGGAAGAAATCACCACTGTCCTTTGATGTCAAATCTGACCTCTTTAGTCAGCCAGCCTACACTGAGTATTCTACATACTAAGACAAAAAAAAATCTATCTTTGAAAATGTTATTTGAATCTGCAGTTTGGTACCCTAACCACTGCTGCTCTCTAGTGTCTCCCTGAAGCACTGGTTCCTGCTGTTGCTAGACAACAGAGCTATTCAATTGAATTATTTTTTTTTTTTTAAAACAGCAAAATCCAATGGTGCAATGATGCAAAGTTGATATTTTTCAGGGATATCATAACACAGGACAAATAAGTGTTTAATGTTGCTCAAAAAAAGAAATGATGGTGAAGAGTCTAACCTTGGTGAAACAGAACCTGTGGTGGTTTTGCTGACCCTTTTTCTGCTTGAGTCGAATGATCAGTTGTTTAACCTGATCAGCACGGGACGCTGTGATCAGAGGCTCTGACTGCATTATTTCTGCTACCAACTCATCTGGGTTTGTCCTGCATGAGGAAAAAGAACATTTCACACACAGTTAATTCAAGATTCACATTAAAGATTTAATAAAGTCTGATAACATTGGTCTAAAAGTAAAATGTCTCCAGTATAAAAGTAATGAAACTTTACCAAGTCTGGGCTTCTAATGAAGAATCATTAAGTTAAAAAAAATTTGTGCAAATGTACATAAACTAATGTGTATGGGTACATTTGATCATATCCATGAACAGCAGTTATCAATAATTTTTGTTTTTCTTTTCTGAATTCATGTTATAAAGTATGTAAGATTAATATTTGAAAATGAATGTCTGAGTTAGATAATTTTTTAATGAATTACATAATTGATTCATTATTACAGGGATATAAACATGGCTTTGCAAACAAGTAAGTCCTTCAACCAGAGAAAAAACAGGAGAAAAAAGGCAACACTATAAAAGTAAATGACCACATTGCATTTAGATAGTTAGCATTAAAGATACAAGTTACACACCCTGAAGACAAATCCAAAAGGTCGATTGACTTAGTCCTCAGATGTCCCCCTTTCTCATATTCTATGATGATACCTGAAGGCAGAAGAAATCAACAGTAGTCTGAAGGGCTCTATACTTCAGCACTAGCATGAGAAGCGCAGCAAAGCTAGAGTAAACTAAACCATGTTACTCACACTGAAAATATTGAATACTTTAAAGAGCTTGTCATTTGTAATAAACCACTCTCACATTTACATTACCTGGGGGATAATACCGAAGAAGAAACCTCTTAAGTTTCATTTTACGTGTATTAAAGACCCTAATCGAGTATCAACAAACCGTTGCTATGGAGACCGACCTGCCGGCGTATGCTTACGTTTTCAACTACGCATGCGTAGAATATGTCCTGGATACCGAATCAGCTTTGAGTAACCTCGAGCTCTGGCCTCCAAAAAGGGGAATATAATGAAAATGAAGAATATTTATTTAATACATTGTTGTATAAGTCGCAATTCATTGTTGTAGATAATGCTATACAAAAGTGCAGCCTTGACAAAATAATAATAAAAAAACATTTTAAGCAGTTCTTTCTTACTTACTTTGTTTCAGAAAATGTCACAGTCTCATTGTAATAAATTGTATGTAGTACTCCATGTGCAGATCATGAAGACAATGGGAATTGTAGTGACCATCGAACCACAAAAAGGCCACTGTGGGGAATCTGAAGACATTTCCAAAGCGTGTTGTATTCAAAAATAAAATCTGCAATGACGTGCAGTTCAAAATATTAATTTAATTTAGTTAAGATTAAAACACTTACAAAAACCGGGTGCACTTATTTAAAAGCAAGTTGGTATAAACCTATAAGTTCTATAAGTTTATTTTAATGCACATACATACTGATACGCACACGGATGAAAAACTGTATGGCTTTCCTGTGTCTACACTGTAGATTTTGCAGTGTTAATTTGGAGACAATGAGACCAAATACACTCTAGAAGAAGTTAATAAACTCTCTAAGTGTTGATTTAACACTGCAAAATTTACTGTGTAGTTTTTTCCCATCCGTGAATCACCTCAAGTGATTATTTACCTGTCAACCATGGAGTAAGACACCATTCAGAAAACCCAACCCATTCCAACACACGCACACACATCACAATTGGCCACAACAGTAATATTTGTTTACTCATTAGCACAGTTGCAGTTAGAAGTGTCAACCGGATAATATAGGGAGTCACACCACAAATTAAGACCAAGGTGCTCTGTTGGTCCCTCTGTGAAACCATTGGGGAAATATGGCTTGTTGGACCAAGTTGAAGTCCTCCACCTGGGCTTATCCTACTACAGTCCTGTGTCTCTTTGGGTTTTTTGCAAACTGCAGAATAGGAGAGCCCTTCTTCACACCATACCTAATTGGACCATACCACAACATCTCAGAAGAAGTGGTAAGAGTGGCACACATAGAGTGGCAAAAATGTTTTCGCACACCCTTGAGAGAGAGACAGAGAGACAGAGACACAGAGACACAGAGACAGAGAGAGAGAGAGAGAGAGAGAGAGAGAGAGAGAGAGAGAGAGAGAGAGAGAGAACACCCAGTTAAGGAGTTGAAATGAAAACTCCGGTATAGATTTTTCCTATTCTTCATTCAGGTTTATTAGTTTTCTGTTACGGTGGCAACCAGGTTCTAGTACAAATGTTCGATAGCGCGAGCCGGCGACATTAAAAAATAGAAGCAGCTCTCATACTGGGGTTTTTAATGTCAGCCTATCGGTGTTTCAGTGTAGTTTCAGTGGTCAAGAGTAACGTGTAACGAGTCTTATTGTAGTCTAGTAACTAATGAAATTACCAAAATTAGAGCTGAAATGAGTTGCGTTCTAAAGTCACTGACAAAAGTAATGACATTATGTTGTGGATTTTCGTCATGGATCAAAGATGTCACCACCAGAAGTTGAGTAGGAAAAGGCTCAGTTTATTTTGACATGTATGTGTCCTTTATAGTCCATTTTCAGATACCAGTCCCCCACACTAAACCTGCTCTAACCAGTACCTTGACGTCATTTCACGTCAAGGCTTGTTGCTGTGCCCTAGTACAATCATAACAACAGAACATTCACTTTTACTTATCTTCCAGTCCTTGACATATGACACACACAGTTTGAGCTGTGTGCCCATGTTACCACAAATATATGTCTTTATATTTTTATAAATATATATATATATATATATATATATATATATATATATATATATATATATATATATATATATATATATATTTCCTTCAATTACAGTTACCCGAACACTGACCACTGCTTTTATTTTATTTTGTGCGTTTCTGCGCTGGCTGTCATGATATTATTTCAGTCACACCCTGTTTTATCCACCTTGTGCAAACAAACTAAATAGCTGGTGTTGTTGTGTGCAAACAATCATTTCCCTACATGGCCTTCTTGTATCCGGCATAGAGTATTTGAGAACACCCAACCCCCTACTTATTTATTTTACAATGTTAAGGGTTCCAGGTGGGGTGACCACAATAACAAAAACAATAAATTCTGTAAAATAAACAATAAATTCTGTAAAATAAAGGTGAAGTCTGAGAGCAAGAAGGACAGAAGCACCTGTGTCTTTTCCCAGATTGCGACTGAACCTGAACACGAAATGCGTCCGCAACAGGCTACTGGGGTGTGCGACCACAACGCTGAAGTTTCCACTTACTAATAGTCTTTTACTCACCTTTATTTACATAGGGCTACATCTCATAAATGTGAAATACTGTAGTAATGCTCTAAATCAGGGGTCCCCAAACTTTTTCCTGTGAGGGCCACATAACTTTTCCCTTCTCTGATGAGGGGCCAGGGTCAGTTTGTAACAGAAAAGTGTGACAATTGCCGGAGTGCCTAAATGTAAAAATGTATTGTTTTCCAGAAAGACACAATCAAATAACCCTCTCTGGGTTCTTTACAGAAAAAAGTCCATTGAACATAAACTTCTTTGTCTTAACAGGTCCAAGTTCAGCTTAGTTGTCAGAGCAGAATCTCTGACTTAAATGGCTTATATGAGCAGTCCCTCAAAGTTCTTGTGTTAAACTAGTCACTAACTAATAGTTAATAATGAAAATAGTTCACAACTAAGGAACATTTTATTGCAAAAGTCCAACTTTATTATCAAATACAAATACACATATATGAAAAAAATAAAATAAAAATGCTCTCTGGTATTGTTAAGGGGGCCGGACCACTGCTCTAAATGATCAGAGTACATCTGAACAACTATAGTGTAAATAAAAGAAATGCACAGTTTTGGGTGCACCACAACAGCACCCCCTGTTGAGAACTTCTTCTGGTGACTGGGGGCCGAATCCAGCTGCACCCTGTATGAGTCGCCAGTTCATCGCAGGGCTGAACATATATAGACAAACGATCACTGTCACACCTATGGGCAGATTAACCAATGAACCTATCAGTGCATGTGTTTGGATGGTGGGAGGAAACTGGAGAGAACATGAAAACTCCACACAGAAAGGTCTGGTGTGGGAATCAAACCAGGGTCCTTCTTGCTGTGAGGAATGAGTGCTAACCACAGCTGCGGAAAATGTTTGTGTTTACACATAATCTAACACAGAAGTGTGTGACGTTTATGTGATTTAGCAACACAGGCCCTAAATCAAGAAAATGACGTCTGAAGGCGTTTCACACTTAAAGAGGCAGACGCAGTAGCCTGCATCTTGCCCGTTCAGTGTAAAACATAAACTGTCTCCACAGACGGCCAACAGCTGATATGTCCCGGCCATGGGCGTAACCTACCCAGCAGATTTTTGGGGTGCTCAGAGGCAAAGCCAGACATTGTGAAGATCCAGGGCTTAGCCCAGAGGGAGGTCTGGGGGTTAGGGATATATATATATATATATATATATATATATATATATTAAAAGGGGAGCAAGTGATATGACTAGGATGACATAAATATAAGGAAAATTATGTTATGTTACCAGTAATGTGTCATTTTTTTCTTTGTTCAAGTTACTATGTGTTTGTGGTTATAGTTTATTGTATATGTACCATACAGTGACATCTGGGCTATGGGGCCTGCAGTTGTGCGGAGAATAGACACCCAAAAACTGTAATAAAAATCACTCCAAACTTATTAAAAGCCATAAGACTTTGTCGGGGTTGTATGCCCTTTGGGCGTGCGTTTTTTTTTTGTGTGTGCGTACAGTTCCAGTAAGACTTTTAAGCCACTGTCACCCCTGTCTACACCTCCTTATGCCTTATCATTTTGCTCTGCTTATTGTTTCCTACAGCTGACCAACTACCTGTCCCCCGTCTGGACATACTCCTACTTGGCTTTCCTTTTCCCTGTTTTTCTGTTAACAGACTTTCTGAGACACAAGCCTCTCATTATGGTCCAGGGGCTCTTCCTAGTCAGTCATTATACCCTGCTATGCTTTGCCCCAGGTCTGCTTGCCATGACAGTCCTTCAGGTGAATTCAATGAATAATAACAATTAATGTGCATTTTTGGGAAAAAATGATGTTGCTTTTGTAGACTCAAATATCAAGCTAAAGATATTCATTGTAAGACTGTTTACACGTTTACTATAAACCTAATGCTTAATCAAGTAGAAAGAGGCGTTACACATATGCTTGTCTATATTAAAAGATATGGGTAATACTTACTTTACAACTCTTTAATTGTATCTATAGGTCAATTATGCAGTTGTGACTTCTACAGAAGTGGCCTATTTTTCCTACATTTACAGCATAATACCAGTTGAGTATTACCAAAGAGCAACTGGGTACCTCCGTAGTGCCATGCTGGCTGGGTATACATTTGGTGCCAGTTTAGGACAAGTGCTCATCTCTGCAGCAGGTAAGGCAACCACACTGAACAAAAAAGTCTCCATGCAATCAAGTCTGTGCAGAACGTGGGCATATTTGGCCAACTTTGTACACTTGGAAGAAGGTCTGTGGCTGAAGGTCACACATTAAAATGTTATTGAACTTGAGTGTCTAATAGTTTGGTTACTTTTTGCAGTTTAAATATTTAGAAGCACCAGCACTCCATGTTAGTCTGATGAGCTGTTTTTTTTTTTTTTTTTAATCATATCAGGGTGGAAATAATAATAATAAAAAAAACATTTTATGTCTTTATGTTGCTGTTTTCTTGGACAATAATTATTACTGCAAAAATAAGAAATATAACATAACTACATTCAGAATTTTATTTTATTTTTTTACTTTAAATCAACCACACAGGAGTGGACTACTTTTACATCAGTGCCATAACTCTGGGGACTGTCAGCATGGCTTTTCTCATCTCCTTCTGGTTGCCCATGCCTCAGAGGAACATGTTCTTCAAAGGGAAAAATGCTGCAGCTGCGGGCTCACAGTCCCAACAGGAGAGGCCACTAGGAGCTGACGACTCTGGTTCAGGGAATGAGGAGATGGAGCATAATGGCAGGGCTGGCTGGTGCAGTAGTAGAAATGAGGCCAATGCAGCCCATCTACTTTGGCAAAGCTTCAAGGACTCTTACTCTTCCAGGCATTTTGCTTTTCCAAGATTACTGATGTGACATTTTGCAGATATTTTCCTTGTGTTGTGTTTTTTACTGCAGTAAATTAGCAAATACTGTTCATTTCATAATATATCTAAATATTCAATCTTCATTTGACAGCATCTATATTGTTAAATGTTGCAGACACATAATCTATTGGTCCCTATGGTGGGCTCTGGCCACAGCTGGTTATATACAGATCTTCAACTACGTCCAGCTATTGTGGGAGCATATAGAACCATCAGCCGTCTACAATGGAGGTGTGGAGGCTGCATGCTCCCTTTGTGGTAAGCGATTCCAACTGTGCTCATGTGTGCTGGTATATTTACAGTATTTGGGGCATAAGAGAAAGGAAACTACATTTAGTTAGTCATATTTCTTTGAAGATCATACTCAACCATAACTTTTAAATAAAAAGTTGTTACTAACAAAAGAAGAGACTTAAAATCTGTTTTGAACAGATGCTTTATAAATGAGCATAGAGGCAGGAGGAAGAATGGGCATCAGATGTCTGAATAACGAGAAGAAGGAAGGCACCAGTGCAAATCAATTATATGGAACATATATAACATTTAATGACGATTATAAAAGCTGCTGTGGCTGATGGCACACAGACATCAAATCTGGCAATTAAAATAAAACGATTCCTGCTTTTCTTGGCTATATGGAATAACCATCTAAACAGAGAATGTGTATTGATTTGGAAAGGAAATTGCATAACTTTGGTCCTTTTGGCTTGTGTTCAACTTGGCTCAGGCTGTGAAGAGGATGAAGAATTGCTTCAATTAAGGAGATAAAGTTAGAAGGTAATTGGTTCCCTGATTATTGCTGATAGCTGATTCTAGAGCCAGACAAGCGGTTCATCCTAATAAGTAGGTGACGTTGGGACCAGTAAAGTCATGTAGGTGCATAGGATTTTGTTGGAAGGCCACATCCTCCTTTGCACCATAGAAAGAGAAGCTTCACCTGACATTAACAAATGAGTCACAAAATTACAAGAATGCACAGGCACATTAGAATTTAAATCCAATTCAATGACAGATTAATCACTGAATGTCCTGCTCAGGTGCTGCAGCAGCATTCTCTGTTGGTCATATCAAGGTGACCTGGGCTGTGTGGGGGGAGCTGACTTTAGGACTGTTCTCAGCTCTGGAGACTGGCGCCCTCTTCCTGATGGTCTTCACCAGCAGTATCTGGGTGTGCTATGTCGGTTATGTAATTTTCAAATCTTGCTACATGTTTCTCATCACCATCACAACGTAAGTTCACAATATACTCAACAGTAAAATTCCAACATCAACTTAAAGTGACACTGCTTTTTTATGACACTGGGTTCCAACTAGAGGTCTGACATATTTATTTTGTCACCTCAGATCCAAATGTATGCAAATACATTGTGTACACTTACTGACACTTACTGACCAACAACGTAATACACCTTTGAAAAATTTCTTATGTTTTTTTTTAACATCTAATTCACAATTGTAATTTTATTGCATCTTTTATCTTTTAATATATTTATTTATTTAATTGCTTACATATTATTCATATTGTATTGTATGTTATGTATCCAAGGGTTAAAACAGTAGTTTTAATCCATAAAGACTCAAACATGTACCACTGACCAAAACCATTTACTGATGTAAAGTCTTAAGTGCGAAACCAGTAATTCTATCAACACATGTAAATAATTGGTGCAAAATACAGTTTCTCATCTTTTCATAGTCATCAGATGTGACTCATTTGGATGTTCAGAGGCTCCATAGTGAAGGCAGTAACACCATAAATTCACCAGTAAAATCCGCGGACTTGGATAAATGGAAGTAGATAAAGACACTTGTTTTTATATTTAGTTATTGACTTTGCTGAAAAAAAGTACATTTTTCTCAGTTTTTGATCAAATAACTCAACCTTAATCTGAAATTTGATGAACATCTACATGATTAGTGAATTAAATATAGAAATAGATATGGTTTTCATTGCCAAAAATGCAAAACATAGCATATATATTAAATGGTAAGAAATCACTTATTAAGAAAGGTTAAATCTAGAGAACAAATCCTTTGGGAACTGCTATAAACATTTTTTTTAAAAATCACACTGGGTCTTTACAGGTGAATTTCAGAAATTAAGTGACATACCATGTTAATATTCACTCAATAAAACAGTTCTGGGTCCTGACTGTTAGTTTGGGTAAAACCTGTCTTGTTATAGTATGAAGAAGGTGCTTTTATTGCATTGAAAATTGTTGAATAGACTTTAAGTATACATGAGAGTGTAACATATGCTTAATTCTTCAGAAATTACAGGTGTATTCCTCTTCTAGTTTTCAGATTGCCTCAAACGTCTCCATGGAGTGCTATGCTTTGACGTTTGGGATCAACACCTTTGTGGCCCTTTTGCTGCAGACTATTTTGACTCTTACTGTTGTTGATGAAGCTGCTCTGGGACTTGACATTGTGACACAGGTACATCTTCACAGGATTAAATTCATCTAAATTAGTCTATTATCTATTTGTATTATTCTTTATTCTGGTGTTCTGTGTATTCACATGTAAGTGCAGAGTGACACCTGGTGGTTTTTAATCACAGTTGCATGCAGACATGTGTGTGGAAGACAATTGGGGAAATTGTTAATGTAATGCTTCAAATGACAGAAGTTATTCTTTGCAGTTTATCATCTATGGCAGCTGTTATGCTGCTATCTCAGTGCTGTTCTTGATTCGTGGGACCTACACAGCCTGTATACATCAACACCATTCTGAGTTAATAGAAGCAAATGGACAAGAACATGAGCAGGAGGCTGGTGTGGAGGTGATCGCTGTTGAACATTTTTGACCATTGAAATATGGTCTTGATAATAAATGTTTTTTGGTTTTTTTTTTACACTTATATTATTAATACAATGTTGATCATTCTTTTAAAAACCACTAATCTGTGCAGAAGAGGCTTTTGGCTCCTCATTTATTTACAACCTGTAATTTGTATGATAATTCAGTAATAAAGTTTAGTGAACTATAAATAAAGCTGCAGTTATTACTGCTTACTGAAACTAACTTTGAAAAAAACTGTCCTGGCATCTGTTTGTGTCACGTGTATCTCTGGGTGAGTTGAACCATGACTAATCTATTACCTGGGTAGTTGATTGACAGACCAAGGCCAGACTTCTGCTATGTTCCACATAAGGAGACAAGACATGATAGGTAACAATTAGATATGCATATAGACACGCCTGAAACAGGGAGAAGGTAGGAGTTCGAGTGAGCAGTTTCTGTTTCCTGAGAATAACAAAGATGGAGGCAGTGAGAAGCTGGAGAGCAGATTGGAGGTACCCTACCTCTCTGCTGTGCATCTATGGATTCTTCAGCACAGTCAAACCTCTGGAACCGTTCCTTATCCCATACCTGACCGGACCAGACAAGAATCTAACAACAGAAGAGGTACAACACATGACGGGACAAAACACATTATGATGTTATATATTGTATTTGAGTTTTTAACAGTTTAGAGAAGGAAAAAAAAGCATTGACATATTGCATTCAAGACGGCGTACAACAGTCAAACTATTAAATAATCCAGTCCCTCCACTCTAAAGAAAAAAACAAACAAACTATAAAACTGAATAATGGCATTAGATAATCATACACAGCTTAGAATCAGCTGTTTAAGGTGTTAGTTAGGGACAAATAAGCTTCATGTTTCCATAGGTTCCTCAATGACATATCTCCCCAGGAATGTAATAAAGGGTCCAGATCTCTCTGCATTTTGGCCAACTTATTTTTTTTTATTGTGTATTTAAATTTTTCAAGGACAAGGTATGCTGATAGTTATTTCAACCATCAATTAACTGAAGGTCTCTTAACATTTTTCCAGCAAAGAAAAATCAGACATGTAGCTTGTACTAAACACAAGTTAATAATTTTCATCTCTTTGCTGCAGTCCTTTGGATATAAATTAAGAACAGGACAATCAGGTATTGGATTCAGGGTAATCTGAGAGATATATTTTATAATTTTCAAATCTCAGAATACTCCTAAAGACATCCTTTCAACATTACATTTCACACAGGTATCAGGAATTTTTGGGATTCATCTTATTTAGTCTAACACGAATCATAATTTCTCATCATCCAATTATATTGAATCAGTCTGAGATGGGTATTTACTGTTAGAAGTTGGGCTTTTGAACGCACCTCATTCCTGTCCGCTTCTGACAAATCCTTTTGTAAGTCAGTTTCCCATTAAGTTTTCTTATATTCAGTAGAGTATTTAGGATTTTTCACCAGTATTTTATAGATTAAGGACATCTGACCTTTGCCAGTATGTGGACAAAGGGGGTTGTATATAAGAGCGCATCTCTCCATGAACAAAACTTTAACTGTAAATATTTAAATGAGTCTTAGGAATATTATATTCATTTCTGAGTTCTTCAAACAAAACTAATTTGCCTTCCTTATATATAGATCCATAACTTTTCAAATACCCTTTGTTGCCCACATTTTAAAACCTTGGTCTTTTCTACTATGACAAAAGTTATCATTCCTCCATATTGGTGAAAAACCTGAAAACAAAGTAGATTCTTCAAGAAATGACTGTACATTGTGCCAGATATTAACTGTGTTCCTCATTGAAATAAATAAAAAAAATGTTGGTAATATATTCATTTTAATTACATTTATACGCCCCAAAACAGAAATTGGCATTCAAGACCAACTGTTCAAGGATTCAGTTACTGTGGAAATGAACCAAATCATGGTTATTGGATACCAAATAATTCATGGTTGGGGTAATGGTGATACAAAGATACTTAAATAAATGTTTTGCATTTTGAAAAGGTGGATTATCACCGGATTCATTTGATCCCGTTTGTTCAAAAACACGATAGAAGATTTTTGTTTAATTTACTTTAAATCATCAGAGCCTCAGGAAATTAACATCTTTTCCAGCTACTACAAAGAATTAGTTACTTCTGAATCCCCTGGTAATTTGGAAACACAATCTGAATTCCTGGACAATCTTTATATTCCTTCCACACCCGATCATTTTAAAGAACAAATTGATAATTTCCAAAGCTATTATCAACATAAATGGAGGTAAAGAGATAAGATAATTAATTAATAATTAATTGAACCTCTCTCAACTATGAGGGAGGGTCTTTCAAAAGTGTTGTCTCCCAGATTCCCTGAGGAATGTGTGGATAACACTTATTTTGAAACCTATGTTCCCTATGAATTGCACTTCATATAGACTCATTCCATTACTTAACACTAATGCTAAGATCATTGCTAAAGTAATGTCTAGAAGGCACATAATGATTTTTTAACCAATCAACTCGCACATAATAGAGCATACAGGCAACATATTTCAGCTTGCGTTGTTCATTTTGTGATATTCACATCAAAACCTCAAACAGATTGTGTGCATTTGACACACACTAAACAAAAAGAAACTCACAGTTTACTATAAAATAGTTTTGGAAATCAGTGTGAAGTTCAGTAGTTTTTACAATGTGAGTGGTGAAGTTGTAATCATTCTTTATTCTGAAGCTATTATAGTGCATGTGACTTTTAACTTTAACTTTGATACTAGTTTTTTTTCTGGCAGGTAAACAATCAGATATTGCCAGTGTGGACATATTCATACCTGGTCGTGTTGGGGCCAGTGTTCCTGATGACTGACTGGCTGCGTTACAAGCCTGTGGTGGTATTCCAGTGTTCCAGCCTTTTCATTACCACAGCTATGTTGCTCTGGGCTCAAGGTGTGCCAGCTATGCAAGCCATGCAGTTCTTCTACGCGCTGGTGACAGCCAGTGAGGTGGCCTATTTCTCCTACATCTACAGGTCATTAAAAGACGGTGCAAGGCAGCGCCACTGCCAGGCATCAGGGGTAATGTTGCATTGTTAGTTCAAGTCGATCATTTCAAACATGTTATTTGTTACAGTGTCGTTGATGTGAAGCGGTACAGGAGGGCCACATCTTACTGCCGTAGCATCCAACTTTTCGGGTACACAGTGGGCTCTGTGTTGGGCCAGCTTCTGGTCAGTTTTAACCTCATGTCCTACATCAACATCCTGGTATTTACTCTGGTTCTGACTACCATCGCTCTCCTCACATCCTTCTTCCTGCCAATGCCACAGCGGAGCATGTTCTTCCACTACAAAGACATGGGTCATAAAACTGTAGCAGAAGAAACAAAAAATGATGTGGGTTTAACCAGAACAAAGAACTCTGTAGAATTTAATTCTGCAGTGACATTGGAAGAAACAGGCCCCAAGTCTGAGGAAACCAAGGAGTATGAAGGCGCAGCTGGCTGTGGTAACGTCTTCTTTCAAATGTGGAAGGATTTTTACCAGTGTTATTCTTCCAGATATCTGCTCTACTGGTCTGTGTGGTGGGCAATGGCCACTTGTGGCTACAACCAGACGGTCAACTATGTGCAGGTCAGTAAAGGCAGTATAAGTAAAATAAAACTAGAATTACACTGTCAGATGCGATGGCTAAAGATTGCCATTAATCCTTAACGATGTCATGATATGAAGTATCCCCAGGTACTTGATTTGAAGTCAGATAAATACTTCCAGAGATATGAACAAGAGTGCTTAGTGATTTTAAACTTTTGAATCTAGAAATAGTAAATTGTCCAAAATAAAACAAGGCAGTCAGAGACAGCAGACCTCCGCTAAGGCTTTCCTTCACACGTGACGTGATCGAGGTGTTGACCCATCTGATGTCTGAAGGTGAGGCGATGCAAATGCAAAAAAAAAAGTCTCTATCTTGTCTGAATCCTGAGATATTACCACTTTAGAGTGACCTTGACCTTTGACCTTCATTGTTCAAAATCTAATGGGTTCTTCCTTGACCTATTTTCTATCATTCCTGAAAGTTTAATCAAAATCCGTTCAGAACTTTTTGTGTAATCCTGCTGACAGACAGACAAACCGACTCTTAATTTAATACCTCCTTGGTAGACAAGTTATTTGTCTCCGTGATATTTATCGATATAGAAAATGTGGAATTTCTAAACCGAATATTTTTGAAGTAGTACTCACATTCACACAAAGAATATTCAGTAGCAGGGGTCAGACCAAAAACATATCCCTGCAACTGTTTGGGGATACAAACTAAAACCCCAGTCCCTTTCACATATTGTAGCTTATTGGCCTGGGCCCTGCTGATGTTCTCATGTCTATAATGGGTTAACTTATCAATTGCCTTTATAAACTGTATTTGCCAAATTTGAGGTAAATTGAAATAAAATGTATGTTTTTATAGATGTGAAATTACATCGATTATGACTAAATAGAAAAAAAAAAATCCTTATTTTTTTTTTTACTTTAACCTATCTTTCCCAAAATATAATCAGATCTATTCTGGGACACTGGGAATCTATAAACCCAATTTGGTATGGATTGAACCAATAGTTTTGCTGCTAATGTTAAACCAAAAAACCAATAACCTTTTGGGGCCAGGATAAAAACTGACTTAGAAGTAGATACAAATGTGATATCATACAGTATACACCACTATTAAGAGATTTGACCCCTTCAACCCTTGCAACTACAGATTCAAATTATTTCATTACGCAAAATTAAATCAATAATCAGTCCATCAACTCGGATTAAAACTGTTTAACAATCGCACTACTTTGACTGATCCAGATATCACATTTTCACCTGAACATAAAACACTTCATTTGTATAAGTTCAGTATTTCAGTTTGTAGTTTTTGCACATTTTAAATGCTCGTATCCATATACCTTTAGGTGCTATGGGAACATGTGGAGCCTTCTCAGAACTTCACCATCTACAATGGAGGGGTGGAGGCAGCATCCAACCTTTTGAGTAAGCAGCATGAACCAAAACCTAGTGCTGAAACAAATTAAAAAATCAATTAAACAAGTTTTAATGTAGTGTGTTTTTGTAGGTGCAGTGGCAGCATATGGTATAGGCTTCACTGAAGTGAGATGGGAACAGTGGGGAGAGCTGGCCCTGGGTGTTTTTTCTGGACTCGGGGCAGCAGCGCTCTTTCTCATGACCTTCCTAGGAAACATTTGGTTGTGCTACACTTGTTATGTCATCTTTAAGTGTCTGTACATGCTCCTGATTACAATAGCTATGTAAGTCTCTGGTCATATTATTAAAAGAAATGGCCATTTTACTTAATTACACCTTCCACAGGAAAAGAAAAATAACATGTATTGTGTTTTTGTGTTTAAAAAAAAAATCCACACCGTTTCTTAGGTACGAAATTGCAGTTGACCTCTCAATGAAAAGATATGCCCTGGTATTTGGAGTGAACTACTTTGGAGCTTTGATTTTACAGACAGTTATCACATCTGTTGTTGTTGACAGTAGGGGACTGGGTCTATCCATAATTCCTCAGGTGAGTCATCAGACCAGATTGTTATTTTTTTCTTTGGTTTGTGTGTTCTTTGTGTTGTTCTACATGTGGTGATAGATGTAGTAATATTTTTTAAAATGATGTGCTCTGTTGCAGTTCACCATATATGCCAGCTACTTCTCAGTCATCGCCATTATTTTTTCCCTCCGAGGAGTGTTTACAATTTGGAAAATGAAAGGAAACAAAGGGACCCCTCCTGACAAAAGTGAATCTCCAGACTTTGAAGAACACAGATTTTAAATATGAAGAAATAGAACCCACCAGCTGAAGGTGTATTACTTGTACTCTTATCCCTGTTTGGTGTAAATGGGGACATGGCACTTTAAATGCAAATTTTAAAAAAGATCTAAAATACTGAATGCAAAACCATGAATAAATCTTTTTATACAAAACAAATATAAGATTTCAAACAATGTAAATGGACAGTTAAGTCAATTGTTCTTACTTAAAATTCCTTTTAATATATATACTGTATATATTTACACATTAACTTAAAATTCTCTAATACCCAATGTAAGTGGTTTCAGTTTCAGTTCATCAGTCATTCCTAAGTGTGGTTGACCGTAGTTCAAAAGCAGTGTGACCCATGTCCTGTCACCACCAGAAAAAGCTTTCTTTTCTTAAATGAACACAGCGTAACTAAAAATATCCTGCACAAATAAACAGTTTGGTTTTTTACAAATACAGTAAGTGGCAGTACCCATCAGCTTTTCCAAGCAAAAGTTCTGTCTTAACAAATTTCGTGTTTAGATACAAATACTGATATGCACAAAGAGCTAACATCCTCAAAGAAAAATATGTACAGAGTTGCAGCATAATGAATGGTATATACTGTATGCAAATAACTTAGTTTTCAGCCAGTTTGATTATACAGTGTGGCTCAATAGAGGCCAAGTTCACAGGTTAAATAGAGAGGAGGGGATCAACCTCTCCCTCTGCACACACCATCATTTTGTTTTGTAGCCATAGACAATGTCAACATGACTGTCTCTCACATCATTCCATTTGTGACAAATTGCAATAGAAAATACAAATCCTTACAAACATTGTGGTTTTAAAGCTACTTGTGAAACAAAACAGTGCAATAGGTGCAAGCGCGCCAGTTGTTGACCCTGTAGTGAAGCTGATTGGATGGATCGCTATAAGAAGGGGTTTGTTGATGAGCCTCCTGCTGGATACTGTGCAGGTGGACCTGTACCCTGGGAGGGAAACAGATCTAATATCAGTATGACAATCATCAAGCTTCACAAAGATAAAGGCTTAACTACTATTTAAATGGGATGATGTAACTGTCTATCAATAGTTCCTTCCTTTCATTGCCTTAACTAAAACTTCCTATTTCTAGATCCTAATTCTGCAGGAAACTATTTTAATGTATTTTACTTACCAGGAAAGGGTTACTGGAGACCATAGGTCCAGCCATTGTCTGCCCAAAGGGAGTCACAACAGGCTTTGCCTGGCCAAAACCTGAAAATCCTCCACCTGACAACACATGTACATTGTATTTTCATTTAGAGCACTGGAATAGCAACTTTATAGTCTGAAGTGACTTAGATTTTCACATTTTTACAGACAGACACCTACCGTTGGGTTGCTGGGGATACGCTGGAGGCTGAGGAAAAGGAGCCTGGCCAGGAAAGGGTGGCTGGAAGGTTCCACTAAAACTGGTGGGGAGGTTGTAGGCTGCATTATTTCCAAATCCAGCTGGCATACTCATGGAGGCTGTGGCAAATGTGGCTGTACAAAAGCAGAGAAAAGGGTTAATTTTTGTATTATTTAAAAAAATAATAAAAAATCATGACAATGGTCAAACACAGCTGACCATGAATTAGGTGACGCACTATAGCAGCCAATGATGACATACTCCACAGGTCAGGAATTAGAAATTTAGTAACTCAACCAACAGACATTCAAGTGCATATATAACTGGTTAAAAACTGTTCAGCTCCCTTTTCATAGTACTTATTCTTGCCGAGATGTTCAACATCTTAGAGATGTATTTGCACAGTATACTGTACATACATCTACAGTCACAGGAAAAATTATTGAACCATCAAACATCATCAAAAATGATGGTTATGCAATCAACTACTAAGTCCTTTGTGCATCATGAAACAGTAACAACAAGAAAATATGGAACATCTAAAAGCATTGTATTCTCGTCAGCACAATGCCACAGATATTGATGTAAGAGCTTTTAAATGATTTGGTTATTATCAAGAAAGCAATGGAAAATGGTTAAATATCAACACTGAAATTAAATTCTTATGAGCCATGTTTGTTGTTATTATTGTCTTTGTCCAAACAAATGTACCAGGCATTAAAATAAACAAGAAATTTAAGAAAACAAAGCTGGCCTAATAATTTTTTTTTCTGTGCCTGTTTAAAGACTGATCCCATGTCTGAAAAGAAACACACATGAAGACATAAGGGCATCACCAGTGTCTGACCTCTGATAAAACACAGACTATTCAAAAGAGCAACAAAGAACTTAGAGAAAGATGGCAAGATGGACTTAAAGAGTCTTATATCGGAAACAAATCACACAACAAGCAATAATGAAAAATGTCAGAGTCAAATTTAATTTTAATTAAATCCAACTCATGAGTATTACTTGCTTGTTTAGTTTATATTATGGAGTAAACATTGAATCATTTAAATTGATCAAAAGTCACTGAATTAAAACATTTTACAACACTACAAAGTAGACAGGTTTTCAGTACCGTCAAAAGGCCAGGACATCTTATGCTACTTGCTAACAAAGTGGAAAATGTTGAGGAAACCATTACCATTAAATTCATAGCAATCAACAATTTGTGATTAGGGTTTCCTGATTTGGAGAAAACTCATTGTGATTATTATGGACAGATTTGAGTCAAAGTGCTTGGATATCAAAGAAAATGTAGTTTGCTCATTTTGAAATGTCAAATAATATACACAAATTGAAGCTAGTAAAAAGACAAAAACTTAACCAAAACACAAAGACTCGCTTCTAACTTGAAAATATTGGTTGCACCATAAATCCTATCTAAACCTTTGCACTTCAGCCTTTTCAATTACAGGAATTTATAAATGGATAAAATATAATTAATTAATTTTCTAGTTAATTTAGGATACATACAGTATATGATAGAAGGATCACATTACGAGTACCTTTTTCCAATGTTGACAGAAATTATATACATAATGAACATGTCATTTATCAACATCTACTTTAATCTGGCAACCTTTGACAGAATCCACTTACGTCATGGTATAGGTAAGCCTAATTTCTTTAACATTAATTAGCACAATATACAAACTTATACTAAAATCATGGTCAAACGGCCATTGCCAGTTTATTTTAGTAGTATTTTAGTGTAGGTTTTCTTCAACATTTTCCTGATAGAGCTTTACAGAAAAAAGGCAACTGCTAAAGCATGACAAAAGAGCACAAAAAGGAAGCAGAACGCACAAGAGAACCTACCAAAGGGGAGAGGAATACCCTGTCCGTGAAGAACCCTCATCAAGCCTGGCCAGCGTACCAACAGCAATAAGACATATGTCTGAGCCTTTCTGAATCTTACTATTTAAGGCTTATTTCTTATACAAGCAGATAAAAATGTAATACTTCTCATTTACACAGTGTTACCTTTGCTGCTATACCAAGATGTACATTTCTTTAGTATATTCAGTTGCATACCAACTGTAGTGTTTGTAAATTATGTCAATGTGTGTTAATACAAAATACTGTCCTCATAACTAACAAAAGAGCAAACTAAGGTAAATTTTAAGGTTGGTTTGAATAAAATGCATGCTATAATTTAATGGATGCTGCATAAAATGTATTGTGTATTACCACATTTGCAAATGTAGCTCATTTGGCAGTATCCTATGTTGCACATTCATAGGCAAATACACAAAAACCTGTATAAAAACACACCTGCTGTAGCTGGATTTGCAGCTCTGCCATTGCTTTGGAATGGGTTGGTTGGAGGTGCTGCTGGTCCAACTCCAGGAGCTACAAATGGATTAGTTGACTGACCTGTTGAGGAGATGCCGAGTGTAAATATTTAAAAAAAATTCTGGAGCTATGTGCTGACAAACACTGGAGATTCACCCTGATTACCTACACCACAGTGGCTGGTGGTTTTGTTTTTTACGAGCGTTAGCCTGCCTCTTACTACACATGATTACATTTTGGCTGTTGTAGCTCAAAAGGTCAAAGTCAGAAAAATTCCCTTCCAGTTAACATGGGATAAAATTCTATTAAATTGTTATTAGCATGAAAGGTGGAGGTTCAAGGTCATAGCAGGGACCTCTGACCAATGGGCCCATTTTTGATACACTGCTTTCCAGAATACAAAAGAACACTTTGATTGAATGTACAAAAATGCCTAGAATTAGAATCAATAAATGCCAAGTCCCAATATTATAGGCGTCTAATGGGACTGAACTTGTTGCAAATCAAGCTCTTCATGATGATGGCCACGGGATTACTGGGTATGATATTGGTTGTAGGAAATTTAAGTAACACAGTGAAGGTTTGTGCTCCTTGACTACTTTATAGTATACTCATGGAGTCTACATAGAATATCAGAAAACAGCTTTGAGGCTCGCTCACCTCCAAAACATTGTGCTATGCCAGGTAGAGCCTGCTGTGCTTGAACTGTTGACACCCCAGCCTCAGAGCCAAATACTCCCCTGCAATTAAAAACAAAGTTCAAGTTTAAAGAGCCAGGAAAACAACCTTACATTTTGCAGTACACATTTTCCCCATCTGCACCGTATGTATATTAGCTCTGATTAGACTGTAGATAAGTGCTTATATTGTTTGAGAATCAAAAGAAGCTGTCATTTAATTTAACTTTTTCTTCCCTATCTGAGAAGCAAGATGAGTTCCATATCTGAAAAGAACAAAAAGTATAAAGACGTGTACTGCCTCTTGTCTCACCCATGGGAGGTGCTGGTGGTGTTGTAAACACTAGTAGGAGGAGCTGATGAGCTGAAGACAGTATCAAGCTCAGCCAGAGCAGCATAGCGGTCCCCCCCTGCTAGCACTGTTGGCTGGTTCTGTGGCAAACCACCTACTCCTGCCGCTGCTGTGGCTGCACTTACACTGCTAGGAATACCCCCTCCTGGAACAGAACACACAGTACACAAAACTGATCTAGGTTCAGTCCACAAGATCTTGATCAATCCAGGAGGACATTTTCTTCAGTTTCAAATAAAAAGTCCGGAGATAGCTGCCATATTGAACCTATTAAAAATGAAGAATAAATGATTGAGATTAATTTTGAGAGTAGGAAATCTGCATCTTTAGCATAAAAATACATTTTTACAATGAACAGTATTCATTAGTACCAGCCCAGTAACAACTAATATAAATCTGAGTGACACATATCTGACCATGCGACACTAAAGCTCTTCAATGAGATCAAGAGACATGGCGTTCTTTTAAACAGAGAAGTAAAGCCATTCACCCTGTGGACTGACCTGTTAATACACAGGCTGCTTCAGTGGCACTGAAGACAGGGAACAAATTTAAAGAGGAAACAATTAAAGCCATGTGTGCTTAAACTCAGCATGAGGTATTCAAGGTTAAGATGTTTATATTTTCAAGAAAATCTAATCAGCAGTGCTTAGAGAGATGGGATGTTTGTCCCTACTTTGGGGAAGAAGGCCTAGAGGGAGTTAAAATATTTTTTTTGTTTGGAGTTAGTTTGGGTTTTTCTTCAGTTAAGTCTCAATCATTAAAATTGAGATCTTTAAAAACAGGCTAGGCAGGAGAAGTTTACCTTGCTCTGTTTTGGCAGAGCTAAACATGTTATCCAGGTCAGCCAGGGCTGCGTATCTATCGGCATGGACGCTAGTACTCTGTACAGCATCTCTGCCTCCTGTGGAGTTACTCTGGGAGGAGGAATTGAAGGATCCAAAGTCAGCACTACACGATTTGGGGAAGTTGTCAAAATTTGCAAAATTGGCATTTGCTAGTCCCCCTGAGGCGCTACCTGCATAAAAGAGAGAGATTACATAGTCATGAGGGGGGCCTTAATTGTTGGTCCTGAGTAGCATGAACAGGGTGGACAAGGAGAAAAGATGCTGAATGGAAGCACTGGGTTGGGGTGGAGTCAGGCTGGGGCTGACACACCATTATCTACAGGACAGATCGCAACTCTGCTACCTTATGAATAGAGAAGGCACAACATAAGTAATTACTTTTGTAATTGACACAGGATGTACCAGGTTGTCCTTCTCTTGGGTACATGGGCTACATGTGAGCTCAACCACTCATGCATAGGCCCAGATTGAACCAGTGTCAAGGGGTTAGCAGGGAAAAAACAGCCAGTCTATTCACCGTGTCAGAAAACAGTGGGCAGCTTTTGGCTTAGTGTATTAAAAAAAAACAAAAGTCTTCTAGAATCTTGGGATACATTACTGAGGTCTAATGACTAATGAATTTTATTTGTGGAAAAATAGTTATTGTGTAAGTCCAAGTTTTGTTTTGTTTTTTTGCTGCAGGATATGAAGTCCTTTTGAACTAATCCTAATTTTAGACAATACATACCTCCAGGATTTCATCTTTAGAGAGGTCTACAAGTGGAAATTACTGTTTCTCCAGAGCAGGTGACGTTGTAATACATTTTAGGATATGGATTGTTTGTCACAGAAATAATCTTTATGTATCGACTACATTTAAATTACATTTACGACTACACTGCTGAAGAGATGGGAAGATTTAATAGTACCCATGGGAACTGAAAGTGTTCTTTTAAAAAACAAAAAACTTTCAATTAGACTTGGGATTCAGTAGAACAACAAAACTTGCATTTGGTGTTGCATTTCTTATTTGAATCTAAATACACACAACCTTACTTTTTTACATCTGAATATACAATTGCTTATTGAACATAAATTAATTTTAAAGTTAAATATTTTTTTTTATTTTTTTAAGTACTTTATACCTTCTTCAACATTCAGGTAATGTGATCATTTGAAAAATATTTTAAGTACCATTCATCATAGGCACTGTGAATCACATTGCTAGATGTAACATGGCTATGATTGTCTACCATCAGTGACAGACAGTGGCGACAAAAAGTAACCAACCATTTACAGCCAGCAGGATTCTGTGTGATTCAGTTACACAAACACACAAAAGAGCTACATGCTGAGACACACATTACATCGAGAAAGCAGAGGATTAGAGTCACAACACACTAGAGGCAATAGAGAGGGTGAAATCTGTTGAGGGGGCAAGCTCAGAGAGACTTACTGTGTGCACCCTGGAGAGGCAGAGCGGTGGCAAACTCACCCATACTGCGGCTGGATGAGAGCACAGTGAACACTGGCAGCCAAAATCAAAAGAGGAAGGAAAAATGGGGCAATGAACAATGTAAGACAAGGTGGACAAAAAAACTAAAAATCAACTAAAGCAGAAGTGTAGTTCAAAAAATAAAATGAAAAGACGAAGCATGAAATCTATGCAAATCAATGGCTGCTAAGCAAATGGCAGAAAAACACAAGAGTGTTTTGTAGCTGAGGCTGGAACGACAACAGTCTAAGAGAGAGGGATTATTTTACAAAGCCATGAACGAGAGAGAGAGGAGCTTTATTTATCATGCAATAGACATCAAGAGGTCACTGCAGATCCACAGGGAGATGGTTATCAATGCTTAGCTTCCAGCAGAGGGCACTGCTGTATATGACGTTTCCATGTAAGTAGGGAAAGCAGGCCTGTGTGATCGTGTGCTACAGCCAGTTTGTATGAGCGTATTGTGAATGTGCTCAGGTTAGAAGACAAACAGCCTGCTACTGCTGCACAACTTAATGGATGACATGTGCAGTTTTGCTACAGGAAGGCTTTGGTGGGAAATATGGAAAGGTGAGATAAGGACAACAGTTTCCTCCCATAGGAGAAGTAGGACAAATTATTTGAGCTTCGGAAATTTGTATCCTTACACCATGTGTTTGAGATCATCCGCAGTGAACTAACATGCCACTTTAAAGAGTTAAGATTGAATTAACCTGCACATCAATTAATAATGCAATGCCAACATAAGCAACTTCCAAAAGTATTCTATTGGGACATAAACATTATATGTTAAATAAACAGAATAAATGCACACTTTGCATTTGTTTTGAATTAGCATTGATAAAATTGTGGCTTGTTTCCTGTTGTAAACACAATTAAAAGTAGGAAATCTGGTGGTGCAGAGGGATCTTTCAGTTCTTCCAACAGATGGAGGGATTGTGCACATATGGGCATGTGTACACAGATGACGTAGAGGATTTTGTGACAACAGTTAAAAAACATACAGCATAACAACAAAAGGTGATGAGTTGACAACAACATGGATGTCAATGTACAACAGATGTAAAGAATCACTATGCAAGTGTGTTTGCATGGACATGGAAGCTAATGTTTCTCAGAGACTGATGCAGATTGGTTTTATTTATCCAGAGTGAGGGTGTTTGATCTACCTGTATTTGAAGCTTGAAATTGAGATGGGGTAGCAGAGGGGAAACCACCCGTTGGCCCAGTGGTAGCTCCAAATGTATCAAAATTTGCAAAGTCTGCATTTGCACTGGCATTCTGTGGTGCTGGAGGAGATGATCGATTATGTTCAGACAGATGAGCAAAAAAAAGACAAAGGGAATACAATGGATGAGATGTATTCACAGCATGGCAGTACACAGGCAAGAGCATGGATGACTACAAAACAAGTACAATGGAATGATCATGTGGTAGCCATGAGGAGCAAATATGGAGGAATGGGAGTCTGACGTTCACCCTCTTCCATAAGATGCATATGGAACACATTCAAGACCATAGTCCAGCTACACGAAATTAGCCCAGTTCATGCAGACATACATTAGCAGTTTGAGAAAAAGATAAGGTGGCAGACATGCCTACTGTTTTATCATTTGCAGTGTGACAATGCAAAACAATAAATGTCACATCTGAGGCAAGAAAATCACGCATGTTTGAATTTTCCACAACAGGTTCAGACACTGTTATGAAGCCGACCAATGGGAGAACAGAGCACTCTGCAATCACAGCTGTAAACACAGATGAGATCAGTATTTTTTACCTCAGAGTTCTTTGTGAAGGATTAACAACTCATGCTGTTCTCTACATGTGATCCCAGAACAGCTCCATTTTTTGTTCTTTTTTTTAGGCCTTTCCCAACACAGATTCAACAGTATCACAGAATTTAGCAGCGTCAGTTTAAGTTCTTCACCAGTATCACGCATGGTTTCAGAAGCCAGTGTTTATACAGTTCAAGCCAAGAGTTTAAAACTGTATCTACAGTTATCAAAGTGTTATGGTAACAACAGAGACTACTTGAATCAATGCAGCATGTTAAAGTGCATCTCATATGTGCAATGGATCATAAATTCTCTACTGTCATTCTTACCTTTCAGTTTAAAGTTGTAACCTTTTACACTAGCTAACTGGATGTAAATTAGCTTTTAAGTAAATAAAGTTGTGATATACATTTACATATTTTTTCCTCACTATCAGTTGGTAACACCTTCTTAATAATTATCATCATGTGCATCTTAAGTCAGTAACATTCATCAGAGAGTACACAATGTATAGCCTGATACATCATGTGAGATTATGGTTCCACAGATGCCTAATCTGTTCAGACACTGACCCTCTCAATAAGAGAAACACGCCATGTAGTCTGACCACAGTCTCAAATGAAGTTGTACGTGTGGGCTTAGTACTACACAGAAACCACAAATCTTGCATCTCATATTTGCTCTGTAGAGATTCGACGTGTGTCACCCCATTAAGAGTGAGTCTTGATTGCTCTTTGAAGAGGAAATGAGAGGATATTATACTCCATGGGGCAGGAAACACTAATAGCCTGTGTTACAGCCATTAGTAACCATGGAGATGTAGGACTGTCCATTGCACATACTATTCTATAATGTATGGTTGTATTTTACATCCACTGAAGTATGTGGCTGCTCACATGTTCAACTTATTGTCCATAATCCACAAATATTGCCACATTGTATAAGTAGTATTAGATTATATCCATTAACATTATCCATTTCTCACTATGAGCACTGAGCAGAGTGCAACATAAAACCTGAGGTCTAGTATAAAATGGAGCATATCATTATTAAATGCAGAATAGATAAAGATAAAACTGATTAATAAAACCATACATACACTCATCCCTTCATGTAATATCATAAGATACATTCCAGATAATCAAATCCTTGTGATTTACCTGAGACATGATAGGCTCAATTTCTTTCAATTATGTATTTTACTGTTCCTTACTTGTGTGGCTGTTGAAATGTGCAAAGTTAGCAAAACTGGAGTTGGTGCCAGCATTCATGTTGGGCGGGGCAGCAAAGATGTCTCCACCCAAGTCACTGAGGAGGTCAAACTTCTTGTCATGAAACTGCTGTTGATGGGACTGTCCACGGCTAACCACTGGAGACTGTTAGACAAAAAAAAAAAAGACAAATATTTCAGGACACCAATGGTGGACTTCATTTGACCACTAAAGGAAGGAAAGCCATTAGTATGGCAAAATAAAAAAATCCACACATTGCTATACAAAGATATTGGGGAATACTGAAATGTAGTATGTTCTACATTAGATGGTATAATTATATCTTTTTACTAAATTACTAGCACACGCGGCTATAGTGTAGACAACCTGATGATGATACAGACCCTCATTTGGAAAGGGAAATTTAGAAATACAGATTTAGTATGCAAAACAAATATTTACAACATAAAATCACACCTGATTGGGTGGGGTATTCTTGGTAAGGTGTAGTGAGGGCGCCGACTCTCCCAGCAGTGACTTGAGTGGTCTAACCTCCGGGGTGCTGCTGGTGCTGCTGTTTGAGGAACCAGAGATGGATGCGTGGTGTGAAGCAACTACTTTGGCCTGCTCAGGAGGTACGTACCTAGGGACCAACCAAAGAGTTTACACAGTATTCATACAGAACAAAACACCTGCTTCAATTTTACTCCTTAAACTTCAGATTTTTTTTTTCCCCTTTTAATGCTGTCAGAATTAAGAAGACTACCAGATATTTAACACAGCTGTTGCCTACAAATGATAAACTGACACAGGCAGTGCTATTAGTCTTCTAAAAAAAAGCAATAACCATAAAAATGATGTTTCCTTGGTGTAAACTTTATTGCCAACATGATAATTTTAAACAATAACCCCAGCAAACCATCATGCATTGTCTGTGTATTTGTGCTTCAGGAGAACAACTCATGTGACTGAGCATGTCTACAGCATGTTGTAACATGTTGAGATACAAACACATGGCATAGACTCATTTCAGACAGACACTACAAAGATGCAGTCTTTCTACATTCATATTTGGTTATGACAAACCCCTAATTTGCGACTTTGGGTTTGACAGACACTTATACGAAATAGAAACAATATTTTTTTTTTTTACTTACTTTAGGTTATACATATTTACATTACCCCTATAAATTAACAGTATGATGACACATAGAACATTTATGAACTTTACAGTCACAACCTACATTCTTTAAAAAGGGCTATCTGGTGGATTGCTTGGGGGTAGTGCCTATGAGCTGCCTGTGAAACATTCCGAACCAAAGAAAAAAAACAAAGACAGAGGAACATGTACACTGCCAGAGGATCCTTACCATCTCTTTTTCTCATATTTATCTTGAAGGAACTCCTTCACTTTTTGTGGCTCTCTGAAGTCTGGTACTGATGCGGTTCTATCGTCAAAAAGGCCTAGCCACATCTGTTTACACAACTGGAATACAGGATTGAAGAAAAAGTACATTTTGTTGGAACATGTTTTACAGCCACACACCCATGGAAAAATAAAAACCCCATTATCTACTGCAGTGACTATACCCAAGTGTTAAGCATGTTTCCATCCATATCAGAACTTCCGGGACTTTTTTGGGGGACGTACTGTTGATCGGGCCATGAGTTAGCCCATACACTTTTGGCTCTGTCAGAACCTTGTGATGACATCATCATATCGCGTCAGTTGCTATGGTAATGTCACTAACAAAAAGCACCAAAACAACGCAGCTGCAGAGGAGGAAATCACAACAAGACTACACATGGACTAGGACGAAGATGGGGTGTTTGTTACGTTTGTGCCATTGCTTTCCACAGTAATACTATCAGAAAGAAGAAGAGTTGCTCTCGAAGAACAATTCCACAGAGATGAACCAAACGGAGCTGGAAAAGCGAGACATTATTCTGCTTTATCGCATGGTAAACTTCCTCCTGCAACTACTCTTGGGTTGTTTGTCGGAATCTGATGATGTCATGTGCGACAACCAATCTGTGTAACTTCTGCCTAGTGACTCTACCGGTAAAAGTTCTAGAAGGCAGCCTTGTCGGAACGGCCCGGTCAGTGGAAACACACGCATGCCATGAAGTTTCTGTAAAATGGCCTGGAAGTTCTGATAGTGGAAACGCGCCTAATGGCAAAAAGAAGTGAAACGGTAAAGCACAAACAGCATAACAATTCCACAGTGACATACCATAGACCAAAGTCAAAGTCAACATTTTAAATCAAGTAAAAACATCAGTTTGCGTTATTGCACAGTCTAATCGGGGTCCGTTAGTTGTTTGTTCATTACATCCTGCTATTTTACCTGTGTATCTGTGTCAGGTGCACTCTGCCAAAAGACAAATAGCAACCTGAAGGCAGCGGTATTTATATAGCAGCCTTGAAGTGTATTTGCAGTTCTAACCTTGAGCCTCCTGTGCATCTGCCTGCTCGACTACTTTGCTACAGCTTTTATTAAGCTCTGCTTCCCAGGCAACATTGCACCTTTTCATACTACAGAAATAGTTTCTGAATGAAGATCGTCATACAGCAAAAGTATAGAGAAATAATTAAGGGTCTCATAGTATGCACATGTGAGGGAGAAGCTTTAGGTTTGAATATGAATAGCAGTTTCACTTAAAGATTTTCTTATTTAGTACCTATACTTAATGATATTATGTATTTATTTATTTATAGGGACAGTGCATACTAAGAAACATCTACAATAATAGCAGCTGTAAATGTGCCAAATTGTAGCAACAATGTTTATTTCCATCTCTACTATAAGAATAACCCTTAACTAGCCACATCATGGAGAAAATGGGTACACAAAAATGTATGCTTATTTTAAGTAATAATGACCAATATTGAAAGTGAGAGCTTTTAAGTTGAAAATGTACAACAGTTTTTACACTCAACTGCCTAGAGTTTCTTTTTCAAATGTCATGGAACTGTTTATCAAGTTTCCAACTGGCAAATTAAAATTTGCTAAACTGTCATTTGAATTCATTTATGCAACTAAAAATAGTTTGTTTTATGGATTAAATATTTTACATATATGTCAACAAGCAAAATCAACAATCAACAAAATCTTAGATAGCACAATAGTTTCATTTACATGCCCAAAAAGGGGTGGGGAGAAGTAGAACTTTTTTTAATGTATTTTTCTAATGCAGTGACTTGTGTCCATTTCCGTTTCTGACAATGCACTTTGCTTTATTTGTTGCATTCTCGTCTAATTCTTGCTAAAATTACAAAACAGTTATGACTTGAAAGTTCTCCCTAAAAACCTTGTTATGGTCTGTTTCAGCTCTGACATTTTTAGCCCATATATAATCGAGTAAAGAATAGGGGGAATATTAAAACTGACACCGAGGACCCTCCTAATGTAAGGGGGGACACTTCAACTTGTACATATATTAGAAGGTGACTGTGTTGATGCTTTAAGAACATTATTTGACAGTCTCATCAACAGTAAGTGACAGTCTGACATTCCAACAAAGTACATTTAGTTCAACATTGTTTGCCAGAATAATGACATAAACAATAAGGACGTACATCATGTATTTTTGTAGATTTACGTCCTAAAGAGATATGAATATGTCGAGTCTTGAGCTGCAAAAGCTCATGCAGAACAGATCTACAGAGATTATACATTAAAAAATGTACTAGGAAATAAATATGTTCTCATTTTACTGTTAATAGACTATTATGGGATTCAGATAGTGGTAAAGACTGAGGAGTGAAGTCAGTGAAGAGCCAAAGTGGAACATCTGTCCTACAAGAATTAAAAAATAAATAACTGGTGCTGGGTACTGCACAAATGCAAATAAATAAATAAATAAAAATTACAGCAAATGCATTACACATGAAATATGTTGCATTTTATTCTGTGTACAGTTCCCAGGCTAAGTGGAATGGCTGGGGGCCTTATGTTCTTAGTGCTGTGTTGACTTGTGTCCCTGTTTTTTCTTGTTGTTTTTATTATTTGGTGTCTGCTTTGTGTGATTTAAAAAATAAATATATAAAATAAACCTGCTACAACCTAATTTCCCCCTTAGGGACAAATAAACGTGAATTGAGTATGTATTCATTTTTCAGTTTTATTTATGATGGATGGAAAAAAAATAGGAAAAACAGGATACAACACAGATGAAATGTTTAACTGCACCAACCACTTTTACAATTAATCTTAATTAATCGTCAGGGAGCAAATGATAGTAATGCCTACCTCGTTGCCATGTTTCTGTAGGAACTCGATTTCCTGTTGTGTGAAGGTTGTCATAGAGATAGACTTGACTCTATGGGGTGGATTAAGTCCTCGTCTGTAGGTGGGACAAATAGAAACAGGAGTCAATTTAATTTGAAGGCTTTGCATGTGAAAACCACGTCTGGACATGGGCCAGGTCTCACTTCTCGGGATGGGGTAATTTAATAAGCAACAAGCTGACAAGGTGGTTTATAAAACTGGTGTGAGGAAGACAGCAAGAGAGAGGAAAATGACAGCGATCAATAATGATACAGATGAAGTGACAGAAAAAGAATGGGATTAATATAGAACAAAGAACGTGGGTGAAGCTCTCCCCTAACTGCCACTGACTAAACTGAGGTTGTCAGTACATTAAAAGAACAGGCAATCTCCCTTAATATAGAAACTTCCATTATGTAGCAACACCCATTAGCCCACACAAGCCTTGCTCATTTTCCTGAGGAGGTCATGGCTCATGCCACAATGGGCCAAATTAAAAATGCCTGCACTGTTACAGTCAAAAAGAGCCATCAGCAGGCTTTTATATTAAGCTCCCAGCCTGCTTGCCAGAGTATTTTTTTCTTGATCCAACAGTAAGTGAGAACTAATGTAATGCTGGTTACAAGGTCACTGCCTGTTTTGTCTGTGAAGGTGAACAGTCAGCATTTAGCCTGCGAGCACAATGTTGCCACTATCAGAGTGAAAGTGCAGCCAGAAAAAGCACACTTAATGTAACATAATCACATTTGAAATGATTTACTGTATGATTATTATAGTCTAGATGAAGCCTTCTATATTGTATTTTTGTTGTCCAGTAGTTTTTAGGCAAGTTCCAGGAAACGTTATGGCCATTAACCAACTATAGAGCCATATTTAAATTAATTGTAACAGGAACAAACAATGACAGGAACAACAAACCCCACCCCTTGCAAACACTTTAGCTCTTAATGGACGTCGCCTTCTCAACATGTGAGCCTATGGGTTTGACCTTTTAAAGTTGCTCAGGATCAAAGGTTATGATACTATTTTGGAGCCTTCATGTAGTTTTCTATCTCTCAACAATAGTAAATCTATACACACAAGATGCAGAATTGAAAGATGAGCATTTTGGGGCTCATTGGAAGTCTCCAACATAAATAGTGGAAAAGTTATATCCAAAATTTGGTTTTGACCTTTGTGACCTTGACAAAAAAAATACCCTCACCTCCCCTTTGAGAGGCAGGGAAATACATGACTATGAATACATGTGTTATAATATCAAACATGTTCAACTAACTCAATGGGATATTACAGGGAGACAAGGGAGCTGTTTAGTTTCAAATCCAAGCGTCTTGTTTACCTCTCGACGCTTGCATATGCAAAGTCAGTATATGACATTTCACAGCAGATTCATTCACTCATATTTTCTCCAATGCACTCATGCATCTGTTGTCCAAAGTATTTGAGCTGACCTATGAATTGCATCCATCCATCCTCAACATGGATGATAAACACACTGGAAAAGTCTAACTGAAATACATGCAATTTTGTCAGTGTAAGTATGCTTACAATTAATGTATTTTTCTTCAGTGTATGTTTTGAGTACATGGTAAATAACCACTGCCATACTGCACATTACAGAGTTACTTCAGAATTATACTGACCCACTAATCACTACTCTCCATTTTGACAGCACTTGGAAGCCAGTGAAAATGTATGGTACCCATACAAACTAAAAAGCTGTACTCAAAATCTAATTTTCACAAAAACACACACATAGGAAAACAAAAACAATCATACCCTTAAGGTTTGCAAGTTATCTTTATGATGTAGCCTAGACTTAATTATCTTAAAGATGCGCGGTAGAGAAACAGCTGTGAGTAAAATACTTTAAAGTAAGGCACTAAGTACAACTCTTCCATGAGTGTTTTCTTAACTAGTTGACAACTGTCAAGCTTGTTTTAAAGGTCAGCTCTTTGTGTGCACATTTTATACATCCTGCTCATCACAGTCTGTTCTGCCTTACTCTCATTGTCAGCTATTCATGCACATCAGGGGATTTGTGTGTTCAACTTCATTTTATTTATGTAAAGTGATTGCTGGTTGAAATTATTCATGGCTACAGTATCACACAAACAATGGTTTATAACAATGCTACATTACTAAAAAAATGAGCAAATATGTCGTACAATTATCGAACAATGGACACCCCTTGGGTCTATGAAGGATTTTCTTAAAACAGTTCCTGATAACTATATAGGAATTGAGCTCTAGTGTTGCAATTACAAACAATGTTATACACAAAGCAGTCGGAGTCTAAAGGCAGTGAAATACTAGACACAACCACTAAATTATTCACTTCTATTACCCCATGCAAAACTTGTTCTCCTGTCAACTCACTCTTTACAAAACCAGTCCACTGTCTGTTGTGCAAAGTGTTACAGCCAATAGATATATTTATAACAGATAGCTGATCAGGAGGGTGAAGCCATGAATTAGTCAACACAGAAAGTATGTGGCCATCAAAGTAGGTGGGAAAAACTTCCACATGTCCATGTCAAGCAGTGGCAATTTCTTTAAGACTTCTGCTAAAAAAATCACAAATCAAATAGTCAAATATGTATGGTTGTGTTAATATTCACTGAATACAAATATGTTAGAACACATTCATCTCTTAGACTATTTTGTTCAGAATCAGCTCCTTATCACAAATCGGCTAATCTGATGTCGTTCACTAATAAATCTACACATATACATTCCCATAGTGCCGTTTTCTTCAAGGAATTTTCCCATTGAGGCTCAGGGTCCATGGGATTCAATGGAGTTGAATCACAGTTTTGTTTTTTTCATTCTATCGAAACTTGACGGTCATTGGATAAATGCTAGGATTTTATCTTGCTCCCAAACATATCTGGGGGTGAATGAGCTGCGGGCAGGGCCTCAGCCAGCTTTGACACTCAGCTTCTGCATGATGACTGGATCCTGTTTTGACTTGTGATATAAAACTGTCACCGACAGCTCACCAAAGTCTCATCATGGACAAACTGCAACACATTCGTTGGCATTTGCTCAGTGAAATGATTTGCTCATTTCTTATACTCTAAATAAAACACACTCATAGTGTTTCCTTGCTTCAGTTTAACATAATTTTAACATTTCCTTGTTCAAGTTTGTGGAAAATACACCTACTTGTTACAATAGGGTTACAGAGCATTTTATAGAAAAGGAAAGAAGACAGAATTTACGTAGAAATAAATTGACAAATGTTATGATATAAGCCGACAATGAGCTTCTCTTTCAAAGACCAGCCACCGCCACTGACGTCAACTAAACATCTTGCTAGTTTACACGCAACATCATGCACCACACCAGATTCACAATGAGTCAATAAAACAAAACTAAAAAAAATAATAATGGAAAAATAGATTTGTTGAAAAAATTAAAACAGAAGCATGTCTATTTAATTAAAGTAGAATACAGTCCTGAAGACAAGCTGACAGAGGGAGAGTGAATCTGTGTTTTAGAGCATTCATGTGTTTTTCAGCACCCTGAGGCAGGTGGGTGATCACATCCCTGCCTCATGAAGATGAAACTGGGTCAGACACTAAAAGTGTAGCAGCCCTTATGGACTCACTATGAATGACACAATTGTTAAGATACTGAAAATGCTATATTAAATAAACAATGTTTTATTTTGTTCCTATAGTTTAATGTATTATTCATTTGTTAGGCCTAAAATTGTATATGCTGGTATGTTTCACTCTGTAAAACTGTGTTGCAAATGGAGGATTCATCTTAAAATTGGGGTCATCCCATATTAGGCTACACCTATTCCAGATCCCAGTCAGATACAGTGTAGCACCTAATATTACAGTCACAGGAACCTCATAGACTCCCGTAACACACACTTTCACTCCCTTTTACAGAAAAAAAAACCACTACCAGCAGCACAATGAACTGCAGTAACAATATGTAAAATTAATGGTACACTGAAACAGTCGCAGCATAATTTATCAATGAACAGTATCACATATTGTGTAGTAAAATAATTATGAACTACATGCTACTGTGCATGACACCAGTTCAGTCAGGGGAAACTGTTCATTTGCATACTGCAACAGCTCCAGGGCGAGAGGAACTGGCAAGATTTAGTCTCAAAAGAAAAGAAAGGCTGTGCACCATCTTTACTGTTGTCAGTCCATCTAATAATAAAAAGAGGACATCTTGTATACATCAAAAACCTGTGCTGCCGACTAATAATTCACTTTTTTTGTCACTGCAATATGAGCATGTGTAATCAATGTGTTGTACATTGCATGAAAAACAACACAAGAAATACATGGACTTCTAATTTGACCAATCACATTAATTGGATTTGAGCCATACACAGATTGAGTGGCATCATTGTGATATGAACTACCAGGTCAGTTTGGTTATTTTAGGGCTGCATGAGTTTCACCTAAAACAAAATCCAGATTTTTTTCCTCTTAAAAACTATTTTCAAATTTGATATTTGGTTAAAACTACAATGGAAAACAGAAGTCAGTTGTTGTTTTCCTGTGCAGCCCACAATGCACTGCTCCCCATCTCAAATCTTTGATGGTTTCAGAGAATCGTTGATAATTCCGTGATGAGTGCACAGAAGTTATAATGTAAGTCAGTGAGTCATCAGTCGTGTGTGTGTGTGTGTGTGTGTGTGTGTGTGTGGTAAGTGATCACATGCAGTTTTATGTGAATTGTGGAATCTGTGCGTGGAATATGGCTTAAATTGACCTCACTTCTGTGGGGGCTCATCATATAATTGTCAGTTATTCTGTGGTGCCAACACAGCTTTTAATTTGCATAATCATAGTTCTTAGTATTTAGGGATGCACCAATACCACTATCGGGTATCAGTCCGATATTAACCGTGTGTACTTCTACTCGTACTCATAAAAGTGTTCTGAAAGAAACAAACCGATACCACTGTTTGAGTGATTGAGTAATGTTCATTCAAACATATTAAATATCATTAGCAGCACTTTGTTACTGCCCACCCCCCCCAGAAGCCTCCACTGAGCTGACCAATCAGAGAACAGCGAAATTGGCCAGAAGCCAAAACCGAGCATTTCAGGCAGAGGCAAAAATCTGCTTGGATCGGGACTTTTATGAGACGATGAGTTTTTTGGAGCTGAAAATCATGCACACCTACTCTGTAGGTGCTCAAAACTCACATAATGGTAGTTAAAACTGAGTATAATAGGTCTCCTTTAAGCATCAAGTCATACCTGTTAACTTGCAATTTATTAATGTGGTGACAATGATGCACCTCTGCCCCTGGCCATGCTCTGGTCACTGTGGGAGGTTAAGTGGGGCAGCTTCCTGACAGGACCAATTCTCCAGAAAGAGACATTGTAAGTTGCGCTCCTCATGGGAAGGCCTCCACCTTAATAAGGAATGTGTTTACATAGAAAATTCCAGGCCCAGTCATTAAATAACCACAACTATGGGGGGAAAGTTTGTTATGAGGTAGGTACTCATGACCCTGCCATCACCCCTAAACAAGTAAACACGGTTACTTCCCAAACTGACGAGAAGTAGTATAAAGCAAGTAGCTGCTTTTTATGAATGCCTAAATAACGGTTTTACTTTTCAGAGGTATTGTGTAAGACTGATCTGAAGCTGGCACCAGCAACATATTTCACAAGTAACTGCAAATTACAAACATAAATGGGCGTCTGTGTGAGGACATGAATGCTACATTCTCTGTAGGGAGGGAGTAAAGCAAACACTGCTTTAATTTACTGCAGTCGTATGCACTTCAGAAAATTACCAATTCAAAACATCAAGCCTTAATAATAATTTCCAGGTGTCAATGTGTTTGCCACTATAGAATTAAAGAAGGTTAAAGCAGCACACTTTTACCTATCCACCACTTCCTTTTTGCACATGTAAAAATCACATGCTGCTGATGTTGCAGCATGGTGGGGCCATACCACTTCCTGCACTTACAATCCCACCAGGCTTCCGGCATATATCAACCAAAGCTTTCAAAACTCACACTGTTGCAAAGGGTACATTTCTGTCAATCCTCATAGTGTATTTTTTTGTGTTGCATAAATGATGTTGTAGTTACCCAAGTACACAGAATTCCTCAGATGAACCTGGTCAAATGAATAATGAGGTGAGAAAGCACTGTGCAGCAAAACAAATCATGTTTTTAAAAATGTATTTACTAGCAACCATAATACCTCAATCTGTAGGTCTAAACAAGTACTTTAACATGCCATTAATGACCAAATATTAACCAAATATTTAATTAAAACAAATGTATCATTATTGACAAATAGATGAGGAAACAAAGTAATTATTCAAACTTTGGGTAAAAAAAAAAAGCCAAAAAAGTGCAAATATTTAGAATGCACACACTTTTCTTTATATACAAGTACATTGTATCCAAAAATGAGACTGGTGGCATTTTTATTGTACCGTTAAAAAACATTAAATCATGGTAACAGAGTGAGTTTCCAAAAAGGTAATCAGGTGATGTGTTTGGTCAGTGTGATGCACCATAAGAACAATCAAAGTTTTTATTAAGATATTGATGGCATCAGTTTTTGGCAAGATATGTTTCGTTACTATATTTTATACTCATTCATTTTTATGTATTTATTTGTCAGGGACAGAGCTATTAACATAGAAAAGTAATCTAATGTGTTGTTCAGAGTAAATAGCTTTAAGCGAATTCACATCCCCTGTCCCTGGATAGACTTTTCAAGAAGAAACAGAGGAAGAAAGATAAAAGGAACAGTCTTAAAAGCAACATACATATACATTAAAATATAAATTCACAGCATAAAAATACACACACACACACACACACACAGAGCAGATATTAAACTTTCCATTGGTGGGTGCAGTCTTGTTTTGCTTTCAGCCAATTTTTATCATTTGCTATGAATGTTTTAAAATCTGTTATTATTTTCATTTCATTTGGCAGTGAGTTTCAGATGTGACTCCTCTTTACTCAGAAGGCCGTTTGTCCAAATGTGGTTCCTCTGGTAGGACATTTTATAGTTGATGTAGCCAGAACTCCTGCAGCCATCCTGTCTCTGCACAAATTCACAAAGTGGAGTTTCTGCTGTTTTTTATTATAACATTCAAAATCATTACAGTATAATTGATTATTATGAAACATAGGATTAGAGAGACATATATTTTTAACATTTATATATGCATTTCCATTAACAGTGTGTGTGTGTGTGTGTGAATTTATGCTATATACATTACAACCTTTATGGTTCTTGATTTACACTGTGTTCTCATATATTTCCAGTTGTAGATCAGCTTCAAATTTAATAAACATGGATTCAGAAACGAGAGATATACATATTTTATTTTGTAGCATTTTAGAGAAAAAAGAAATTGACCCTGATGTTCATTTTCGCTTAGTCGGGGACAGATAAAGGTTCAGTACACTATTCCTGATTTGATCATGTCATGTTGATCATGTCATTCCTGATTTGATCATCACCCATAAGCACTCTTCTGCTCAAATTCATACATACACATTTCAAAGGGCAAAATACTATAAAAACTAGTTTAGTTGACCAAAAGACAACTGGTGAATTTATGTTCAGTTCATTCAGTACTGCTCTTATCCCTCTTGGGCAGTTTTATAGCCATCTGTGCATCTTAATGTTCAATATGTTAGCATTAATTGCCAAATTTATGGCCCCCTACATCTTCAAATCATGTAATTTCCCTCACACGGCTGCCCCTTACGATCAATTCATTCACACAGTTAGACAGTGACACCATTCACAATGAAATCCTCAAAGATTCACCAGTAAATTAATTCATTCTGCTCATCAGAAACCATGCAGTAATTGTCACATAGTCGCCAAAAATGACTCTACAGCATTGCTCACAACCGAAATGTCCATATAGCACTAAGGAAGAACAAGTGCACGTGCATGGTTACTATGTGAATGAGCAGAACAGGATGTAGAGAGGAACAGCTTATTGGGTTACCTGTTAACAGCCCATTGCCTATTGATACTTCTCAAATGTTTTCATTGACAAAGAACTGAGAGACGTTAAAGTAAAGCATAACTCTAACCAATCTTAGCATTCAGTGACCTGTAATTTAAATTTGGTGGCAAAGACAATTTTTAGTCATGACAGAGAATGTACATCAGTGTGGCACACACAAATATTGCAACCTCCTCTTTTCAGATTGCTGAAAAAGGAAAAGCACCACTCAAAAATTGGTTAATCCTCATTGTGCTTACAACAACAAACGGCATATGCACCTACCAAGCTGAACTTTTTTTAAATAACATTCCACGTTTGACAGCTGTATCGATGTAAAATATCTTTAGCGGAATAAGAAGAAATGGAATGCCTCACTAATCCTAAATCCTGAGCTACAGATGCTTGGTTACACAACTGCACAGCACAGCTTTAAGTCAGCTAAATGCTATCTAAAGTCAAAAAACTGGACTGAATGTCAATGCCTATGTAGCTTTCGAGGCTGCGACAGTCACCTGCAAACGCGCGCGCGCGCGCACACACAATACAGGTTAACTAGTGATGTAATTCTACAAGCTTTGAATGTGATAAGAGATTAATATAGAGTACAGTTAACTGTATTTTACTATAAGTCAGATTTTGCATACTGTGCCTTTTACACAGGCAGATTAGAACTACTTTATTTAACCTTTACGAATAGTGACATTTAATTATTGATATAGTAATGTTAGTTCTCGCATTACACTCTGGTGCATAACAAAAAGTAATACAATACTGAATAGACATGAAATGATGATATCCTACAACATAAAGCAGGAAATTAAGTTTCGTGTGTGGGGGCTTCCCGAGCTTACTGTGAGGTGGTGTTAAAGGCATGTTAACAACAATTGGTAGTAGTTGCTGGCTATTCGCTTATCAGTATACCTAGCTTGCAAGTGTCAGATAAGTTCAGGGTCTAGCACAGAAGGCTAATGTTAGCCGGTATGGTAGCTAACTTACTGTGCAGAATGATGACACCTCTAGCCACCCCGCCCAACTCTACACAGCAAGACAATGTCAAAACAGCTTAACTCACACTGTCACTACCGAATAACTATCTAACGTTAGCTAGCGCCACTATGCTAACCGGCTAAGGTTGTCGTATGTTAGTAGTTGAAGGGTATCAAAATGTTACACTGTGTGCGCCATGTCTAATTTAAGGCCACAGAGGAACTAAATACTTACAGGATGCCGGAGCAGGAGGTACATACGAATGAGCCTACAGTCATGTTGGCATAGGTTGGGCCCCGTTGGTCGCAGTCAAAGCACTTTCTGTTGGGAGGCAAACTCGTCATTTCTCTAAGCATCTTCAGGTGTTTCTCCTCTTGCTTTCGCTTCGCACTCGCCGCCATGGTGAATGGTGTACAGCAGAAATTAATAGACAAGAAGAGACTAAACGGTCAGCTATAACTAAAACAAAGAGCCGTGGCTGTTAAGGGGTGCCGACCGGTATTGAGGACAGAGAAGGAATGGGTAGATGACTCTGTTGTCAGAGCGGCCTCGCGTCTCATCGAACAAGGAGTTTGAGGCGTTGGGTCTGGTCCGCGAACGCAACAAGATGATATTACTCACACACTTCCGGTTTCGCCTAAATCCCGTTATAAGGATTGTCGTGCCTTTTTTGGGTCACGGCCAGTTTGTCTGTCTTCGTTTAGATGTATAAATGTTTTTTTTCTAACTATCTAACCATTTTGTATTTTTGCCATAACTGCAAGTGCTGCTATGTTACATGACCGTTAGGCCTTCACACCATGGAGCCTCCCCGCTAATAATTACTAAACTTGACATGGTAATACATGAATTACTTCTGGGTATATAATTTATTTTTCCGTTATTAAATCAGGTAACCACACGGGGAATATTAGACCCGTACCAGTAAAGTTTAACTGTATGTCACTCGCTCAACACACTCCTCACGTGGAACAGATGACCCGAAGGTTAGACCAAAACAGAAATTATCTTGACACTACACAAACATCTCTTTGGTTGTAGTCATGACACCCCACAGATTGTCGACTGTTACAATGATTTCTGCACACCATCGCCCCCATGTGGATATCTATCATCATTGCAACACGACGTGAAAAATACCATGGAGTAACCCAAGCATGTAAAAAGTATTTTGTCTTTTATTTTATTTTTTATGCTTGAATCGATAACAGAAGTAAAAGTCTACATAGGCAACTTGAAATGAATAATGTCCAAAGTGCAGCAGAAAAACGGCATTCATCCAAATAAGTAAAAACAATTACACATACATATTTTTACATTTTTAATTTTATATATCAACATAATGAAATAAAAATGTAACCACATTATTTACAAAGATGACTGATCTTATTGGTAGGGCTGCTGTGTACCAGTGGCCAAAATAACAACCATAAGTTGCAAGAAAAATATAAATCACTGTCAAATATATTCTCCAATTGGATTTTAAAGCAATTTTGATACATTGCAGCTGATCTGATGACTAGACCAATATGACATGATGCTCTTCACTCTCTACACATCAACATGGGTAAACTTAAATCTTGTGTTAATCAAATTCATGCCAGTTTACAGGTATGCTGAATCCTTGCACATTTTTTATGGCAGGATAATATAGTAATTGTAATTTAATTGCTGCTGGCAGACTGAATTAATGGCTGTTGTTGCTGCTGTTGAGGAGAGAAGTTCAAAGGTCTGCGGTTCTCAGAGAAGCCATAGAGTTTCCGTAAGGCCACACGAGCTGCCTCTTCTTCTGCATTTGCAACCGTCTCTCCTGGACCCTGAGCCAAAAGCTTCTCATCACTGAATCAACACAAAAAAATAAGCAAAACAAAAAATCATTAGTTCAATGTTAATTTATTACTGACTGGTCATTTCCATTTCAATTAAACTTCAAAAGGTATGCCTAATGTAACTTAATCATTAAGAGTTGTACATTGTTCTTATCATTAATTAAACATAATTTGCTGTACATTAACAGTATTGATTAAATTACACTTACCTGTATAACCCAACAAAATATAATGGAAGAACGGTGCTGGCACCAGCAGACCTGATGAGGCGTGGCTCTGGTAGAGAAACATTTCTTTCAGAAAGTTCCTCCACCAGTAGCCCCATGGGGTTAACCACTGTCCATATATCAAATAGATCTTTTCCAATCAACTGAGTAACCAGGAAATCCTAGGAAGAAGTGTAAGGTGTTACTGCATAAGTGACAGAGGAAAATGACAAACGAAATGGCAATGTCATATATCTAAAAGGAATCTTAGTCTGGACTTGATGATTAATATACTGTGCCTCTTACCCTGAGGAAAAAACCTGTTTTCTCTGTGCTGCTGCTTTCCTGTAGTGCTCCAATGACAGCCATAAATGTGGAATAAAGAACATCATCTGGGATGGGGAATTCAGCACTCATGGTAAGATCTTCAATACCAAGATTTCTTGCTACATATGTCACCATTTCCAAACTGGTGAGGTGTCGTACAATACTCTCCACCCCATCATTTGGAAGGCTTGGGAAGGTGACCCTGCACCAGTCAGTGACAAAGCCTTTGGTTACAGTCTCTCCCTTTGCACTCAGTTGACCATTATCTTTCAGAAGGAGAGCGGTGGTCTCAGAGTCCATGCCCAATTCCTGTCTCCTGGCCATCTCCGCCTGGAGGTAACAGGGATTCACAAAAGCTCGTTTTAGTATATCCATGGAAAAGTTCTCGTGTAGACGGACGCCGAAAGCCTCAACCTCAGCATGATAATTCCAGTTGGGCTGCTGTGAGCTGCAGAAAGAAAAACCATAGAATCATACAAGTTCAGTTTAGAATTCCTCCTTTTTCGGACACCATATCACGGAAATATGTCAACTACAGATTCTGAACAAACTTCTCTGACAACATTCCAAAATGCACTAGTCTTATCTGAGGGTGAGAAGGTGCAGATACTTCGAATAATAAAAAATAAGCATCGTAAAAGAACCAAGTGCACTATCGCTACGTGTAACTTTAATACCATAGTTTCTCTAGTAAGTGCTCTTTATGGGCTATGATAAGTAAACACACAATGACTTAAAACATTGAATATGTGTATTTGGCCTTGAGGTGCTCTCTACACATCCTCCATATTAGCTAGCTAGCATTAGCCTTACCGGGGTTTTGGTGGCGGAGGTCCTTCGAGTTTCAACTTCTTTGCCATAAGATAAGTGTACGCTTTCATCCATCTCTTTTTCTCTCTAACCTGCGTCAGTGAGACATTTCTACATATCTTCTGACAATGAATTCCAAATGTCAGCGCACCACGATTTAGCATAAAACCCGTAGCCATGATGGTCACTGACGGGCGGGTGTAGCAGCGAAATATGTCCGATACGGAACAAGAAACAACATCCGGATGGAAACAGTCGTTGAAAAGGTGTTGCCATGGAAACACTCAGTAAACTAACAGACGGCGCAGCTCAGTTTATTTATAGAAGCAGAACCATAAAAACGCGTATAACACCTAAAATACATACTAATTTGGTTATATAATTTTGTTATTTTGCTGTTTTATTTTAACGATGTCTACTGCTGAAGTTCAGACACAATCGGAGCAGGAAATGGTAAAAGAAACTCAAACAGAATACGATGATGTCAAAATGACTGCTTTTCCCTTTAGACATGAAGTGGATTCCATGATAACGGACGGAACTGCAGAAAACGAAAGAAATGAAAAGGAAATCCAAACGCCACAACAAGAAGATAAAGAAAAACAATGGGGTCCAAGGATGACTAAGAAGTTCCTGAGAGATCACTGCAAGCAGCATAAACTTTATGTAACACCTTACCTGAATGACACTTTGTATCTGCATTTCAAAGGTTTTTCCACCATTGAGAACCTAGAGGAGTACACAGGCCTCAAGTGTCTCTGGCTGGAAAGTAATGGGTTGCAACGGATTGAGAACCTAGACGCACAGACTGATCTGCGCTGTTTGTTTCTTCAGCAGAACCTCATCCGCAAGCTGGAAAACCTTGAACCACTGAAAAAACTCTGCACTCTAAATGTTTCCAACAACTACATACACACGATAGAGAACATCTCCTGCCTTTCTGACCTGAGCACTCTTCAGATTGCTCATAACAAATTGGAAACAGTACAGGACATAGAACACCTGAGTCAGTGTCTGTCTCTCAGTGTGTTAGATTTGTCTCACAACCTGTTAAAACACCCTGAGATCCTATCTGTACTTGAGTCCATGCCAAATCTGCGAGTACTCAACCTAATGGGAAATGAAGTGGTGAAAAAAATCCCACACTACAGGAAGACCATGATTGTGCATCTCAAACAACTGAACTTCCTTGATGATCGCCCTGTGTTCCCCAGAGACAGGGCCTGTGCAGAGGCCTGGGCATTTGGTGGGCTGGAAGCAGAACGCCAAGAGAGGGAGGAATGGAAGTCAAAGGAACATAAGAAACTTCAGGACAGCTTGGATGGCATGGCAGCTATTCGAGAGAAAGCCCTGGAGAGACAGCGCCAACGAGAGCTACAGGAAAAAGGTAGGTTTTTCAGCTTTTTTAGTCCTAGAAACTCAGAATAAATCTGAATTTACACAAAAATGTTCTATTATTTTTGTTTTATTTCAGGAGAGGCTGATGATTCAATGCTTCCTTTGGGGGAAAGGAACAATCAAGATTTGAGTTCAGTAAAAAATGAGAAAATCCAAGCCTTTGTGCTGGAAAGCCTTGATGCTCATGAAGAGTTTTTATATAATCGAAACACTAAAGGGCCTGATGAAGAGCCAGATGATGGACAGTCAGCTGGAGAACAGGAAGGTGAGGATTTACAGCTGGGGGAAGAGAACCAGGACTGTTTCCAGGTAAAAACTCCTGTGAGCGAAGACAGAGAGCCACTGAATCCAAATCAGTTGGCACACAAACAAGAATTCACTGCAGGGAGTATGGTACAGGAAGAGAAAGGAGACAGTAAAGAACAAAACCAGGACCACCAGCTTGTGGAAAATGACCTTGTATGTGAAAGGAAACTGCATGCACTGACAAAAGCAGCTCTCCACGAAGCTCATGAAGATGTAAGAACACATGGACCTGGGCCGCTGGTGACAGAACTGAATGATGCAGAGCAGCTGGAAACCATTCACCTCCCATTAAACAGACCTATGTATATTGATGATCTGCCTGATTTGGAAGATGCAGATGCAGAAGACCAGGACCTGGACTCCACTGTGATTTTCACCTCTGAGCGAGCATTCAAACCAAAAATAGAGGTTATATCAGGAGAAGGTGATGAAAAAACTCTAAACCAGAGTGGTCCAGTCCCTAGTTTTGGCCCCAAAAAAGTCTTAAGTGAAGTCTCAGACAATTCTTCACTGGTAGGGGATTCAGGAGATATGCTGCAGCCACTTATGTTTCAAACAGTAAGAACATCCAAAACAAACCATGTGACTTCTCCACCACACCGTCTGATTGAGGAGTTGGATTGACCCCCCCCCAAGAATGTAAATGTTTAAGATTTAATTTACAGCCATATTCAGGAAAAACATGTACATTTTGACTGTCAGTTTGTGAGAAACAGACCAATTTAATTTCAGCAATATTTAGTTGTTAAAAGGTCTGTGCTATTATAGTTGGGTAAGTTTCTTTATATAATCATTGATTGTGAAAATAAAATAATTTTTGAGTTCATCTGTTTTTAAAATACATTTTCCTTACACTAAAATCTTAATGTTGTCAAAAAAGTTTTGACCAGCGCTGTCCCTGATGATGAAACTTGGATCTATCATAATTTTTCCAGAGAAAAATTCAATCAAGTGTCACATCTAAAGAGCAACAGAACATGTGAAATCCCAAGTTTGTTAAATACATTAAAAAAAAAAACAACTTTCTATCATGTCTGAGAATTTTTTAACTCTCGTATTAGAAGACTCAACTGATGACTATGACTGAAAATAAAAACTGATTTTATAAGTGTTGTAGATTGTGAAGCTGAATGATTTGTCATCACTCATGTGTGTAGTTCAAATAAAAATACAAGACACAAGAAAATATTTACGCTTTATTAAAGTCTATTATACTTCCCAGTTCAAATTACATATTACGTCCCTGCAATAAATATTCAACATCTGATACTCCTTCACACCGTGGCTCCATTTTCCACTTTGGCTAGGCTAAGCTAAACTGAATCTTTGGCTGAGTTCTCACCAAAGTTCAGAAACAATATGGACCAATATTTACAAGTCATGCTTAGCACTGAGGAAGAATTGTAAAATAAAAAAAAAGAAAAAAAAGAAAAATCAAACATGAGAAAACATGAAGATACAGGGTGAATAGAAGAATAAAAAAAATAAAACTGTACATGTATTAAATAAACTCATAATAGCCCTGTGTGTAACCACTGTATGCCTGTGACATGCCTTCCTCACACAGAAACTCAGTGCAGCGAGTAGCTAACGTTTGACACATAGTATAATAGATAGTATTATTTTCCATCATAGGGCGCGTCAACGTCGTAACCACACCCAGGTGTTGACAAGCCAGAAAGCTACAGTGACCGAGTACAGGATCATCTCTCGCTTTGCCCGCTCCTTGTTCTCCTCTTCCAGGTGTTGGAGTCGCCGGTTCAACTTGATGAGCTATAAAGAAGTAAGAGTAAAAAAAGCGTTTTTCAGTCAAAGGGGTTTCAAGATCAGCTCTAAAATTATACACAGAGTAAGTGTTAAAGACAAACCTGGCGTCGGAGTGTTGTTATGTCAACCATAGTCATGTCATCATTTCCACTGTCCAGAGTGGCTTCATGTGAGGATAACGCCAGTCTTTGAATGAAAACAAATGTTCTGAAGTCAATTTAATCCCATACTTCCTTTACAGCGTTTAGCTGCACTAATATCATCTTTTATAACAATGTCATTTTTCCAACAAAACTTAATTTTTTCTTGAAATGAGAATGGAATGTTGGAGATGATGAGATATGGGAAAGAAGGTGCAAAATGGAAATAAAGTGCCAGGTGGAGTTACCTGGAGTCATGCAGGGGGTTGGAGCTTGAAGCCGACCCCCCTCGCAAAGATGGTTTGCTAAAGAGATGGGGAAAGACGAGTGGGGAAGAGGGAAGATAAGAGAGATAGAACAACAGGCACCTGATACTGTGCTGCAAATATGTGCAAACAAGTCATAAGTCCCTTGTTTGTGTCAACATTTTTGTTTGTTCATTAAAAACTGCTGATATTTCTTTTTACAGTTGCTAAAGGTGGAAGCAACAACAAGAACTCTGGAATCCATGAACTGTCTATTCCCTGAAACCAGCTAAAATGTGGTGGAAGGTTTAGAGAATCCAACCTCTAAATCGTACGGTGTGTCAATACACATTTGTTTTTGCTTCAACTGTCTAAATGTCTTTCTCAAGAAAGCAAACAGTCAAAAGTTTAAACATTAGCTCAAATAAAAAGGTTTTGTATGCTTTTCTAAGTTGCATCATGCTTTCAAATGACTACTTTGTTACCTACGAGAACTCTGACTCCAAATCAAAAATCTATCCTGATTCAGTAAATCAGACTCAATATTGTGTTACTGTTCTTTAATTCTGTCCAAGTTAGATACATGTTAGAAATGTTTAGTGAATAGCCACGCAACGCTCCCAAACACTCCCAACCTTCCAACATAAGAAAGGGCCAAACAACAGCTCATAAACACCAGCCTTGTTCCTGGAAACATGGATTTGTGAAAGAGTAGACATAAAAGTAAATTCAATTAGACTAAGAAAGAAAAAAAGATTAACAAAAACTGATCAATATTTACAACAAATAAATAAAAAAAAGCCAAACTGCAACTCTAATGGCCCTAGTAACATGGATGACTGGGAGGTCACCTGCGAGGGTTCTCATCCAAGACCTCCAGGACTTGCTGGTAGGCCCGACGTGTGGTGGACTGGATGAAAGATAGAACACCGCTCGCGCTGTACACGTTGTGTTCTTCTTCAGCCATGGTGAGAGAAGGACAAGGGTGGACAGTGGCTGGGGGGGGTGGGGAGGCACTGCTCAGTGCCCACCAATAAGAGCAGCCAATTCAGAGAAACCCGAAAGAAAAAGACAAGAGGAAAAAGAGGGGAAGAAAGGAGCAGAGGGAGAAATAAGGAAAAGAAACTGTCCCCAAGTTTTAAGACTGTATAAAACTGGCTGTTGTGAAAGGCTTAAAAAGTCATGCTGCAATAAACATGAGAAATTTAATTATCCAGCCACAGTTTTCTTTTGTAAAATAAGATAATAGCCAAAGAAATGTAAAGGAGACATTAACTGAAAGCATGCCATTGTGATTACATCGCTTCAATAACTATTAGTGTCTTGAGAACCTTCTTAGATTTTTCAAGACAATGAATGCAATCGCTGGAGGAAAATTAAAGACCATCATATGATCAGAACAGAACCAGTGTTGTTTTTTGTCATGCAAAAATGCACTCATCTTCAAAATTAAAGATACAGTGCTTGAAAAAGGTAAAAAAAAAAAAAAAGACATACTCAGAGTAACTACAATATTTCTGCTCAATATCTCACAGATTTCCTTTAATGAATTGATAATTGTGGTTGTCTTTTAGAGTGCAGTCTCTTAAGTGAAATTACGCACAAAATACTAATTTTCAAACCTTGTCTAATACTCCTACACCTCTGAAATGATTAAAATTCCACAAAAAGCAGTAGTGTCGCATATAAACACCATTGTTAATTGATTAGTGTCACTGACAAAATTATGATTAACATTAATCCTGACAAAAGCCAGAATTCGATCAGAACCATAAACATCCACTTGAAAACAGACTGCGAGCACCACGCCAGTGACAAAGGGGCAGATGAAGGACAGGGATACAAAATACTAATGCATGTGAGAGGTAAGGCTGAAATAGGGCCAAGTTAATGTTGATTTGTCCAGGACCATACTCACATGGAGTCATTCTGCATCAATTGGCTGCTGTGACGAACGGCTGCATTTTCACTTGCTGAGCGTTCCCGTCGCAATCGTCCTTGAGGGCGCATCTAACAAGGAACAATTACAGCAGGGGACATTAGGTTTTACTGCAACAAATCATTCTGAATCAATGAGGGGATTTATATAATTTTTATTAGTACATGATAATTACTTCATTACGTACCGCCTCCACGCTGTTTGGAACTGCCCGCTGCTCTTCTTCCATGAAGTCCAGGGGTCGTTCATTGAGAGTGAGGACTCTGGGTGGAGTTTTCAATGCTAAAGTTTCTAGAGGTGTTGACTGAATTAAGTCCAGGTCCCTAGGTCTGGAGAACTGGGAGTCACTGTCATCGCCTGAAAAATGTTTTCAAGTGGTGTTCAGTTTTTAAGTGTGATGTTATAGTACACTTACACAACCTACTGTGACTTGAATACTATGAACGACGGTCTGTAGCAGCTCTCACATTAAATAATTAAAATAGTGATCATTGCAATGGTACAACAATATAAATATGACTAAACATCTACTATCTGTAGAGGGCTGGGACAATACACATTATATGATAGCTACCATTACTGAACAGGGCTTAATGTGGGAAATGCAAATCAGTTCAGATTGACCTTTAACTTTCCATAATGTTTGAAATTATACCAACCTGCAACCACAATCCTCTCTGGTACTTGCATTATCACATTTTGCCCAATATCCTGAGATAGTGCAGTGCTCTCATGGGCCTGAGGAGCGACTTTGAGCATCTCTGGGATGCGCATCCTCTGACTGATTCCCTCAGTGTACTCCAGCTCATAATGGATACGGTTGATCTCCGCCATCTCCGCCGTGGGGGAAGGGAATGCTGCTCCGTTCATCTGGCTATTGCACATGAAATTTGTGAAATAAGTCATAATCAGTAAAGATAGAAAATGGCACAAAAACAAACAGATCAGATAGTCGTTTCACTTTCGGTCCTGTTCAACAACTGTATTTTGTCAAAACAGAAGAGACAAGGTAAAATAAGATTATCTTGAAATTCCATTAAAATAGCCAGAAAATGCAGTTCCCTACGGGCAGAGTTTAGATTAATTGATCTATTGGAGAAGGAAAATGCTCGTGATGCGGTCATATGATGAAAACGTGAAGTCTTCTGACTTTAGGAAAGGTACAAATACAACTTCACATGACCATTTGGCGGAGTCCCATTGCATGTTAGTGACCCTTGTTTTAAGTAACATTACTATTGTCTAATCTAAATTTAACAATGCTAATCTATGTGTAAAATAGGCAATAAGCTAATTTAAAAGCCAAGCAGTGGTTAAATGATAACATTTAATACACATGAACAGCCATTCTTACAGTTGTTTACAGTCTATTGTGATGTTTTAAGGTTTCTTCTAAAACAACGTCTTTAGTTTGACCCTGAAAATGGATTTGACTTCTATTAATTTGCTTAGAAAAGTAAGAAAACATATTAGCGCCATTTCAAGCTAGTGGGTTAGCTTCACCTTCTTACCCTTTTGTGTGTAGCTCCGATTAACTACCCCTTCTCGGAAGATATTTATGTGGATGTAAAATGTTACGTAAAACTAAATAGACACCGAATGGGACTGTTATTTAGGTATACGTATACAGACGATGAAGCTGAAGAGCATCTCACGGTGTTGAGAGAGGAGTCTCCTCTCTTCTTCTTCTGTTTTCTAAACAGGAAGTATGAGGAGGCGGAAATTATGTCAAACGTACAAAGCGCCAAATTAAAAGTCAAAAAGCAGTTTTTATTTATTTATTTATTTTAATTATATTGCTTTATTTTAGTTTTTATACAAACATTAGATGTAACAAGCAATGCATTTGAATCTATTTCACTTTCCAAAGTATATACTATTTTGAAAATGCATATCATTGATTAATTTTTGAAAACTGTATTTAATTATCTACAATACAATTATCTACAATACAATTATCTAACTTAGACAAATTATCGAAAGTAGAGTTGAAAATTCGATCAATTAAATAAATGTGTAGTACAGGGAAGAATACTATACAGTCACAGCAAGCGATTTATAAAATGGAAAAATGTAAATAAAAGTAAAAAAAAAAAAAGAAGTAATAAATCTCAATCATGTTTAATCCATCACGATTTCACTCATTATTTTAAATGACTGCTCATTATTATGGAGTAAAACAACGGGATAAATGTATTGGGTAATAGTCCATGTTAGTTTAATGGATAAAGGTTTGGCTGTGCTGCGTTCGCCGACAGGTCTGTGTCGCAGGGGGTTTTGGGAGCTGGCCCCTCAGTGACTGTGGGTGGTGCGTTTAGTCAGAGCCATTCAAAGGCTGCGATTGACATGACACAAGTAGAACCTCTGCTAACCGAGTAAACTAAATCCACGTCCACATCACAGGGGATATCACCGAAAGACGAGCGACACCTCTGGAGTCATGTCTTAATGGGGACTTTATTAAATATCAGGATGCTCTTCATTTGATGGACACTGAGGCTGCGCACTTTCACTACTTCTCTCCAGATCCTCAACTGTTTTTAAAATATGTTCTCAGATATTTTAATTTTGTGTGTGATAACATTTAGCACAATGCACATCGTATCATCTTTGGAACTGCGACTTGGCATGTAAGTATCTGTTTATTTTTTTCCTCAATAAAACAATTCTCAGTTAATTTCCACTTGTAGGATTAAAAAAATGCCCATTATTATTACATGTGACAGAAAAGCACATTTGAAGGAAAAGGTGATCAAACATGAGAAATGTATAATTCCCCGCATTTTTATATTAAAAGTCTTGTAAAGTCCAAGTTTATGATTGGAGTTTTTGTTTCACTTCATTTTTGTTGTACTCCATACATGCCCACTACGAGTCGCTTTTGGTCCCGTGTGAGATGATCTATGTTTAGCAGCAAGTCCCGCAACGTGTTTCCGCATAATAAGTTGAATTTGGCTCATGATATTTCACCAGAGGTTTCCAAATGTAAATTAAGTGCTCCAAACTCCACTGAATGAATCGTTTTCATTACCGGAGAAGTAAATACTTCCTGTAATTAACTTCAGGCTGCCCTGTAGGCTATTGAAGCCAGATGGCTGGAGAAGCAGGTTACCTCTGCACTGTCAACAAAACAGGATGCATGACACTGTCATGCTCCTGTAACAACATAATAGACTACATGAACATTCAAACTGTTTTATAGAAAAATCTTTTTTAATTGCATCCGTGGTTTATTGGGTGTTTTAGGCATTATAGATGGAATCTGATATTCTCTCTGCATATTAATCAAAAGTAAAATGTTGTGTGACTGACATAGTGTGTGACAGTCCATATCTATGCCATTAAACTTGTAACACATCAAGAAATTTATGACTTTTTAAACAAAACAGAAGTTTCAGACCACCATATGTTGCCTTCAAACCTTTTAGATCTCTAACTTAAACATTTGAAAGATTGTCATGTTCACTGGACCATTTTGGCAATAATTATTCATTTAATTTTTTATTTGTTAGCAATCCTATGTCTAAATCTTTTTTTTAAAATTGCCTCCCCCATTCCCTTCCATTCCCTGTTTTATATGTTTCCTATACACAGGCCAAATGTTTGTGCTGACCAGGAAATGTCTATGTTGGGGTCCCGCCAGCCTTGTGTTCAGGCTTTTACCCGCATGGTAAAGGTGTGGAAGCAGGGCTGCACAGACCACAGATGGTGTGTGGGTTATGAAAGGAGGTGAGAGTAATTAATAATACATACATAATTAATTACTGATGCATAAAAGGTATCTCACCAGTACATCCTCAATTCTTACAATTCCATTGAATAGCTGGTTATTGTACTCTGAGTTACATACTACTATTTGTTTATATGTCCTCTAATTAATTTATAATCCCATGGTGTAACTATAATAGTGTTGTTCCATTACAGGACGGCATACTACACAGCATACAGACAGGTGTACAGCATGGATTTGCACACAGTCTATAAGTGCTGTCCAGGCTGGACACAAAAGGCTGAAGAAATGGGCTGCCTGCATAGTGAGTAACACATTTAGCTTTAGAATGTTAGCCTTTGTAGCACATATAGATTTATTTATTTGTTTGTTTGTTTGTTTGTTTTACATTTCTGTAGACTGTATATTTGATAGAATATTTTTAGGTATCATTTAAGGGATACAAACTGATATCCATGCATGGTAATCAGTGAACGAAGTGGAGAGAAAAAAGCAAATATATACACAAAACAGCTATATAATGTCCATAAACTTGCAGCATTGTTATATCTAACATGTACTATTTGCAGGGGTGTGTTCTGCTAAAACGTGTTTCAATGGAGGGCGCTGTGCTGAGATTGGAGACCATATATGTGAATGCCCAGCAGGTTTCAAAGGGACAAGATGTCAATACGGTGAGTTTCATTTATGTCCGATAAAGGCTGTAATTTATTTTGTCAAGTTCATTATTATGTGCCTACTACATCATCAGCATCATCAGTCCTTCCACTGACAGAAGAGAACGTTTTTCTCTTTAGTTGGTGAACCCACTGACTTACATCCTGAGAGGAGAAGGGGCCCAGCTCAGACCTAATGCAGTAACTTTTCAAAGAGCAGAGCAGGCCTGTTGTGTAGCTGTAGCTGTAGCTTCACTGGGGGGTATCCTGGTTATTAAAGGTAGAAGAAGTGCTCTCTGCAAGGAACAGTTTCCTTTGAAGGGTAGAGCCTGCAGGGCTGTGGCTAAGCATCCATTCTGTTAATGAGTAAGATCTGCAGTACTGACTTAATATGGTTAAGAACATTAAAGCATCACATTTAAAACACCATGGGCCACATTAATAATTTTTCATGTGTTTTATTTATTGTTGGTACTCCTTTTTTAGTGTTTTCTCTTAACCCATAAAGACCTAAAATGCCCAAACCATCTACTGATCTAAACTGTTTAATACCCTTTGATCCACCCATCCTATTAATATATGTCAATAATTGGTGTAAAATGCAGTTTGTTGATGTTCACAGGCTCCGCAGTAAATGTGGAAACATCATCATTTTCTTCAACATTGATTCACCAATAAAACACATAGAGTTCGATCAATGGCAGTTAGTGATGTGCAGGTCGATGTATAAACCACGCGCAACTGATCTTTTTTTTTTAAGTAACCCGCTCGCAACTTGGACCGCAATAAATATATTTGAAAAGGACAGACCCAACCTAACCTGAGTCACATCATCTGGTTGCGTTTTGCTACGCTCATGCAACCATCTGAGTACCATGAGGTTCAGGTTTTCCTCAAAACGAAGGAGCCAATCAGTGTTGCTGGGTGGGACCACTCCATGACTTTGTGGCGTTGTGGCTGGTGTGACATAAAGCGTCACGGCTTGAGTTCAACGTGAGTGGCTGTAGTGGTGTGTCAGTCAAGATGACGGACAGATTCTCCATCTAATCATATGCAAGTATTTTAGATAAGACCCCTCTTTTGAAAATGGATCGCTTGCGGAAGGATCCCAGATGGTATCGTGAGATAGCATCTGGCGACAGCCAGGTTAGACCCGACCCACTTGTCTTTAAAAAAGTAGTCAATGGTCTTTATGAACATCACATGACCTTATTCCGTACCTGCATTTATTTATGTGTTAAAATTTGATGTCATTGCTTGTAAGCAATGTTCCCTCTAAGCTGCGCGCGTGCGCGGCCCGCGCAGGTCTCTCGGACCTGCCGCGCACATGATTTTTCAGGCCGCGCATTTTTTTTTTTTTTTTTTTTTTTTTTAATACACTGATAAAAATAGTAAATAAGTAGTAATAAATAGTAATATGACACTACAAGACTGGCAATCAGAATGCCCATCTGAATGTAGTGGAGCCGTCTCATACTCAATTTCTATTTGTTGTCAAGGCAGCCAATTACAACTAACCAAAGCATTCGTTTACCTTGCGCTCTGCTAAATATGTGAATACGTGATGACCAGCAACAATGGCTACTAGAAAGAAGGCGTTACAACCTCCAAAGAAAAAGGTTAGCTCTACATTTAAACATGAGTGGCTTAACGAAATTGTGAGAACTGACACTAGTGATGGTCCAGGCAGGGCAGTAAAGCTGTCTGATATATTCATGTATGACCAGGCCAGCGGGGTCCTCTGTAAAATCTGCATGGAAGCTAAAGTGAAAGGAGATTTCGCGACAGGTAAAACATGGACAGAGTGGAAACTCGACTACTTGAAGCGTCATTTGACACAAAAAGTTCACTCTGATGCTGTGTCAATGTTGTATAGTCGGAAGCATGCACCGTCCATCAGTCAGCTGCTTCATGAATCTGACGAAGCGCGAGAGGAGAGACTTAAGAAAACCAGGTCAAATCCTGAACAAATAAAGACGCTGATTGACAATGTGCTTCTTGCCATTAAAATAAATGCATCCATGTTATCAGTTCAAGATATCCACAATCACATGGCAAAATACCTGGACTTACCCGACAGCTGGAGAAGCAAGAATTACGCATTCGAATTTGTTGAATCCATTAATGCCGTTGTTCAGAGTGAAATCATGAACAGTGTACGAGAAGCCCGTTTTCACACACTGATAGCAGATGAAAGCACCGACATAACTGTGCATAAGATGCTTGTGCTGTACATAAAGTTTCGTGAGAAAGATGAGGTTCATCACAAGACTGCCTTTGTTGGAATTATTCAGCTTTCAGGATGCAGCGCTCAGGACATAGTGGATGCTATTGTAAAGTTCTACGCAGACCATGGGCTGGATTTAAATAAAATGGTCATGTTAACCTCAGATGGTGCCTCTGTCATGTTGGGAAAACATAAAGGGGTCACTGCTTTACTGAAACGACAGATACCACACCTCACTGAACAACACTGTGTGGCGCATCGGGAGGATTTGGGAATCGATGACGCAAGTGATGATGTGCCTCTCATGAAGGAGGTTGAAACACTGCTCAGGGCTGTCTACTCAATGTTTAGCAGGTCATCTGTGAAGAAAGCTAAGTTCACTGAGTTGGCAGATGTTTTAGAGGTGGATTCGCTGTCTTTCAGGCCATTAAATGAAGTGCGCTGGCTGTCCCGATATCAAGCTGTCTGTGCTCTTCTGAGAAATTATTCTGTATTGACAGAATACTGCACAAAGCACGCTGTCAATGATCCCATTGCAAAATACTGTCTTCGCAAACTGACCGATTCAAAATACAGAATTGCGCTCACTGTGCTTGGAGATGTGTTGGAAGAGTTAGCTCAGCTGTGCGTGAGTTTGCAGCGAAGCAACCTTACGGTGATGGATGGACATTGTCTGGCAAGAGCAAGAATTCAAAAACTACGTTCTCAATATCTTGGAGAACGCGTGCATTGGAGCAGACAAGTGAGCGAACTGTTGGAAAGTGAGAAAACAGTGAATACAGTGGACATTATTATGTTTGTCCGCAAAGTCTGTGAGCATTTAGATGCTCGTTTCCCCGAAAATGAGCTCAGGGAATGGGCTGCATTTGACCTCGACACACTGGATGCAACGTCTGATTTTGACCATGGAGTGAACGACGTCATTAAATTGACAGAGAAGTTTCAAGCGCTTCTGGGTGAAACGGAGGACGTCACGACACAAATCTGCCAACAGTACAATGACTTCAAGTTCATAATTAAAGAAAAACGAAAAACGGGAGCATTGCAGACGTTTGCTGAAACTGCAGCCTGGTTGATGAAAAGTGATGGGTTCCCAGATCTGACGCACCTCATCGACATATGTGGCACATTCCAAGCATCCAGTGCAGACTGTGAACGCGGTTTCAGTCTCATGAATCGCATTAAGACGAAATCACGGAACCGACTTGAGGTCAACCACTTGGGCCAACTGATGAGAATTAAGTCAAGACAAGCAGAGGGTCCTATAAATCTCAATAAAGTCTACAACCACTGGAAACTGGACAAAGACAGACGAGAGAAGATTTAAGGTAGCCTATAATTAGTATTTATAATTAACCTAAGACAGTAACCAAATATAAGCATCTTGCTTGCCTGACAGCAGTATCTTAATCATAACAATAATTCATCTTAATTATGTAATTCAGTGTATTATGATTTTAAAAAATGTAATTTAGAAAAAGTTTAAAATCTTGATATTTTGTGCAATTGGCTAATTGGATGTTACTCTTTTGGTTTGTTTTCAGGCTTCTTTTCTGACAGAGGTCTTCCTGCAAATGAGTCACATAGGCTCACATCTTGGACTGTATAAAGTTTAACAAAAGTCACTTTAACAAAGTTATATTAATCTACCAAAGTAGAACTGTTCCAAAGTTGTTTAAACCAGCCCATAGGCCTACTGTTAAAATTGTGAACACAATGGCCTACCTATAAATGTTAAAAAAAGTCCTATAGATATACCAAAGTTCACAAATAACTGTTGCAAAGTTGTTTAAACCAGCCCATACTGTTAAAATTTCAACAGTGAACACAATCCCTGTTCTAAACCACATGTCAATAAATATAGCCTAAATTAAGACATGTTGCCGATGTGATTATTAGCATGATGATTAATTAATTAATTGATTGACTATGGTATCCATTATGTTGATCGCATACTGTTGACCCACAGTTCTCGAACCCTGCTCATAGTACTGAAGGATGCCACTCAGACACATTTCATTTTGCTCAGTGCTGAAAAAAATTAGAGGGAACATTGCTTGTAAGTATGTTGAAAAAATATTTTTATCCTGCTTCATCATTCAAAAGTTATCAATAAGCAGCATCCAATCCAGGGGTCGACAACCTGTAACACCCAAAGAGACATTTGAACCCAGTTTCCACGGAAAAGAAAACACTGGGAGCCGATCATCATCTTTAAATATCTCAGCGAATGTGTCCCAAACCTTACTGTTTTTGTATGTTTCCACTCTCCCAACTTGACTTTCTCTCTCGCTCCCTCCATATTGTAAGCCACTTACGACGTTGTTCGCCACCTTCATGGAAATTCACTTAATGAAGTGTTTTTACCAAGTTATTTTAATGTTTATCTCAAACAACTCGACCGACCGCAAACCGAATATCATTAAAATATTTTTCAATGACCCGTAACTGCAGGTAACTGCTGGCCCCCACTCACTTTAGGTCAGCCCGTGTATCACTGATGGCAGTGGATGGAGATAATGGGTTTATGTTCAGTTAATGAGATATTTTTTTGAAGACGTCACTTTCTCTTCAGTTTTCTCTGTTTTGATAGAAACCCTCAAATTTACTCACAGCTTTTATGAACATGTACATGATTATCACAAAAAGCACAAAACACAGAGCAAAATACTATAATAAAAGGTGATAAATAACTTAAGAAAGGTTAAAATAAAGAGAACAATCATTTGGGAAGTGACACAAAAGTAGCACTGTGGCTTCTTTATTGTTTAACTTTTTCAACATCAAAGATAACAGAGTTTTTCCTTTGAGGACGGTAAAAACAGTGAACAGTGCCCCAGTGACTTCAGTTTCACACTTTGACCTGCAGACCTGTGATCTGTCATTATTACATGATAAACTTGCACAATACCTGACTGTTCCACTAGTCTGTGCTTTATCTTGTTACCACAAGTGGTTGTACTTTCTTGATTACTGTCCAAACCCCTATGGTCTTTGTCAACACACAAACAGGCGGATGACTGTTGATGTTTTGGGAGAATCCTGCAGAGTTTGAGTTGTAAATTGCAGATATTTGGGTCCTGTCCCCCACATGCTTGCAAACACACACACACACACACACACACTGTAAAGCTTTTTCAATCTGATTCCTGGGCTTCTTCAGGAGGAAGGGTCTGCCTGCCACAGTTTTTAAACAGCTTTTCACAGGAATGTGTTGTTTGCTCGAGCTAGCTCTCCCATGCTTTTGTTTTGACGTGGCCTATTTGGTTTTCACGCATCTGGGTGGCTAATAGGGAAAACAAGGCAAAGATTTAAGACCCATTCCAATTTAACTCCATCCTTTTCTTTCTTTCTACTCCACTTCCTTGGCCTCAGCCCTCATCGGTGAGAGCTCATGTCTTTCTCTGTCCTTTTTGTGAAATGTTTTTCCGATCTCATCTCTAGAGACAAATTTATCCTCCGTCTTCTGTCCAAATCATTATAAAAGAAGACACTCTGCCAAGCTCCTGTATTGAGCCAGCTTCCTTTTACTCTTCTTGCTACTGAATCAAATACATGTAGTACTGTATTTTGTAGTCGTTTTAAGGCTTTTATTGTGAATTATAAGTAGATGTGTTATACTTGAAATTTTTTGTTGTTCTATGTGGATTTTATGAATTTCAATGTAATCTATTTATAGTAAAATAATGTACGGCAACTATCATTAATATTCAGAATAAGCATTTTGATGGTTTTGGTATAACACTGAGATGTATGATATATTTATCTTTGTTACAGTGTCCTTATGAGTAAAGTTAAATCAGATAGAATTGCAGTCACTCTCTTTCCTTCTGTTGGAAGATTTTTTTTTCCCTTTAACTGCTATAACAATTACAGGAATACACAGGCTGTGCAGAAGTTTGAGAGAGTCATACATTAGTGGTGAGCGCATAGATGTGAAAATCATCCCTGGTAATTTGATTCAGTACTTTTCTGCTAACACACATAGGCTGCTTACATGTTGAGTGATTATACTGTCTGAAAAGTGTGATTGTAGAAGTTGAAACAGTTCATAACTCAGGTGGTAGATCATTTTCTTTCTTTTTTTTTTTTTAAAAGTCTTATAGCTAAATATTGTCACATGTAATGATGTGCTTTTTTCACCTTCAGTGAGCTATAGTAGATCCACATTTCGTATTTCCACCACTTCAAGGTTCATAAATCAGTTAAGTGGTACAATCCATTATTGTCTTATTATTATCCTGAGTAAAATGTTTTGGCAGCGACACATGCTATATCACTTAACACTTAAATTAACCAGGAAGCCAGTCTTTAAAAAAAGTCTTTATTCATAATAAGGGATTCATGTATCTAGAGAAAAAGCAGATCAGGCTAAAAGCATGTACATATACTGACCTCCACAGATGTTTCAGGGGCAATATAAGCACCCACACTCATAGTTTGATCATGAAGACGTTTCAAAAGACTTCCACACATTTCTTTTATTTCCCACATGCTCTGAATATTGCTGCATATAGTGTGTGTGAAGATTCACTTGTCTGTTTCTGAGTGAATATGCGTCTTCCGGTCCGACAGTCAATATGTCTTTCAGTTAGGATGAGAAACAGCATGTTATGAATACGACTGATTTATAATATGGTATAAATTACTTTTGGTATATCTCTCGTCAGTTGATGATGTACACTACTTAGATTTTGCAACTTTAGGGAAAACTGTATGTTTTGATTTGTACAAGAACTGACTAAAATCAACTAAAATTGACTTGTCTCGTCTCGTCATCTGAACCTGCTTTATCCTCACTAGGGTCACAGGGGTCACTGGGAGCCTAATCCAGCTACAATGGGTGAAGGCGGGGTACACCCTATATGAGTCTCCAGTTCATCTCAGGGCTGAACATATATAGACAAACAATCACTCTCACATTCACACTTATGGACAATTTAGATTAACCTATTAACCTATCAGTGCATGTGTTTGGATGGTGGGAGGAAATTGGAGTACCTGGAGAAAACCCACACAGACACAGGGAGAACATGTAAACTCCACACAGAAAGGTCTGGTGTGGGAATTGAACCAGGGTCCTTCTTGCTGTGAGGCACAAGTGTTAACCACACAAAAATGGACTATTTTGTTTATTTTTCTACCTTATAATGTGTGGTGATGCTCGTAAACCTGCTCAGTTTGAATGCTCCCATCATGATACATCTTGTGGATGAAAATGGAGAAGCTGTCCAGAGAACTCTGACATACTTTACCTCATCTTTTCAGCACATTTCAGCCCAGCTCGATCTAAGTGGAGGGGGTATTTACACTGAGAGCACTGTTAAAGAACAGCATGGCTCTGGTAATAGTTCAAACTAGAATCACGGGCTGCGATCCCTTATCCCTTCTTTTCACCACTCATCTTCGATTGTTCTCTTGCACATTTGTGTCTTTGGTATTCTTGCCAAGTTGTTGGTGGAGCCCACTGTGCGCTGTGGGGGCCAACACACCACCTGCTTCCAATCTCTGATATGAGACAGAAGGCATCGTCCATGGAAATGTATGTCAGCCACCAACACCAAGGCAGTGGTGTTGACACTGCAAGGTAATAAACAGCCTGGACACAGCCCAAGCATGTGCTGAGACACTGAAGCCTGCTCTGTAACAGTTGCATTTACCCCTGCTTGTGCATGCCACTCTGTCTCACTCTATTAAGCCTTGGATTAGCCTTCGCTTTGGTTAAATTGGTGCATGGGCCTGCATGAAATTAAGAGTGGAGGCACATAACAGTGTGAGGACACAAACCATCTGGTCTTCACTAAGGACGCCTGGCTGTTTTCAAAGCACTTTATAGAATAGTGATTATGGACAAGGCCTGAGAATGGATGTTGTACAGCAGATTTTAGATATATAACAAGACAGCTAAACACATCAACATATTTCAACACATAAATTTAACAAATTTGCGAAAAATAAAATAAGTTAATTCAGGTTGTGATGACAAACAGTACAATACCCTGAACCACCATTTATTGGGCTTTTTAAACAATGTGTACATAGTTTCTTTGATACATACCACATGTCACAAAAAAAGTAAAACACAAGTGTCCACTCTGTGCAGAAGATTTTATAGTTGTTTCAGTCAGTTACGACGTAAATCTCAGATTTTCACATGGGAATCATCTTTCTTCATATGAGTTTGAGTGTTTAATCCCCAGGACCTTGGGCTGTCCCACAGGTTCAGTTCTCACCTCGATCACTGAGCTCATGTCTGGCCAGGACTGGTTTCCTTCCCTATTAAATGAAACACACCTGTCTGTGTCTGTGTCATGTACTGTATGTAAGCCTGTTTTCATATATTTGTATATGGAACCTTTAATTTTTAGGATAATAAGATACACAGTGCCTAATTTTTTACTGACTTTTTTCTCCATGAAAATTGTGTTCATGTATCTTGCCCAACTCTTAATAATTCTAATGCATCAGCTGCTATTTTTTTTTCCATTTCTAGTCCAAATATCTCATCACACTTAATATAAGAAATAATCACCTAAAGACTAACTTTTCAGTAAGATATAAATAACTTATTTTTAGACAATAAATCTTGAAAATCTTATTTTAAGAAATCTTCTAAGATTATTTCCACTTGTACTGTTGGGGCCTTTTTTTTTCCTTGAATTAAGTGGAAAAAAGACTAGAAATGAGTAAAATACACTTGGCAAAATATAGATTTTTGTATTGTGATGTCTAAAAAAATAAAGAATAGTATGATGATATTGTGGATCTTATTAGTCACTCCAAGTTGGAAGGAGGGCAAGTAAAATAAAAATAAAGGGAAAAGATGCTGACTCAGTGCAATGTTTCAAGTCCTCAGGGCATTTCTCCTCTTGAGACTTATTATTGTTATTTTTGTTCTGTTTTGCATGCATAGGCAATTTAGCACAGAAATGACCAAGTTCCTTGTTAAAATATACACTAGACAGGTGTTGAGTTTGCTTTTTCTCCTCATTATAGGGGCTCCATTTCTGTGTCATATTTGGAGATCTCTGTGGAGGATTAGTTACAGAAATCCTTTTTGCTCAATACACAGTTCTGAACCAGTACAATGTGCTACCAAAATGAAGCTGCAGTGACTTCTTCAGAGTTTTGACAGGTTAGAGGGACACATGGTATATGAATGAGCATCAACTTTACTTCTAAAGAAAAATTACATATTTGGAAAAATATCTGGAAAACTCTCCATCTTGACAGTATATTATACATCCAACATCCTTTATGGATTAGATATTCAGCCAGTGTTTGATCCTGCAGATCTTTGGCAGCAATAGTATACATTTCTTTAATTTCATAGGACAGACGGAAGGATGTGATCTGTGTTTCGTTTAATGGTGTTAATGCTTTTGCAATCCTCTATAACTGCATTGTTCTCCATAAAGTTAGAATACATCATGTTAACTCCTCTCACTTGTGCCAATGAGATTTATTGTTAATAGATAAAGTGTACCTGGAACTCTGTGTGTAATTATTGCACATGGTCAAAGATGATTACTGATGTGTATAAATAGGGATAAAAAGAGGAATGCCTTTGAAAACAAAAATTATTCCGACTTTATGAGACTAATATATAAAACCAGTAAAAGAATATGTGGGACAAAAATGAATTACTTTCTAGGGTATTCTATAGGGTTTTTCTGGAAGTAAATTAAGATGTACTGAAGTCAATAGTTGAAGTACATAAAGTCATGAATGTAGATTGGTGTAAATTTTAAGCTAAAATAAAATTTGGTGGAAATGTGCGACAAGAATTGCTCAGAGACATTGTCCAGGCCAGAGAAAATGCAGGGTGAAAGAAAGTGTACATAGCAGAGAAATTGGAAAAGATAGACCATGGTGGTCCCCAGTTGTATTGGTTTAGACTGTTGGCTCCAACAGCACTAATGCTCTTATAGTGGAAAGTCCAAGAGCCAAGGTAATGGAGGATTCAACTGAGGAAGAACTCCATTTCTGGCTTTAATGCTGGTAGGAAAATTGATGTTAATGGAGGTTAGAATAAATAGAAAAACTGTGAATAATGAGTCTTGATCACATATGTTTCAAAGTGATGTAAACAAGTCCTAAATAACTTCTATCTCTGAAGTTCAAGATAATTTGTTCAGCCATTTTCAACCAATGAAAAGCTTATCTTTACATCTCATGGCATAAGTAACATATGTGTTGTTTTTTTTTTTTGTGTTTCTATAATTCTTTTTGCAGTCACAAGCCATTTTTACACAGATCTCAGAAAAAAAGGTTGTGATCCTATCTTTTTTTTTGCCACCATTGATCAATCTCCACAGCCAAGGCAAAAGAATAACAGAGGTGAGACAGGCTGGACTTTTACATGGTGGACATGGGTTCTGGAATCAAAAGGATGGTGAAACAGTGCAGTGTATAATATAATGTATAACTTACATGTCAAAAATACCTCGAGCATATGGACATAACCTCTACACTCTAAACCTGAACAACTTGAGTTTAGTAGAAAATCTTAAGGAAACCCATTGTCTTATTCACCTTTATCACAGCTCTGTTACTACCTCCAGAGGCATTACAAAGTCACAATAAAGGTGGGGCCTAATGATCCCACCTTTACAGATGTCATACACAGATGTCATTCCAGAATCAAGATGAAATATTCCTGTAACAGAAGTGGTGTGTAAAAGGGACTGTAAGTAAGAGAGGTGACCTACTTCCATTCAAGCATTTTTTTTGTACTTTTGATTGGCACCGATCTATTAAAGACTTATTTTAACATAACTGTAAGACAGCAGTGCCAGCCATAATCACTGTCAGCACACAATATGAGTAGTTGATGACACAAAAACACTATATATCTTAGTCTAACTTCAGTTTAACTCTGGACACTAAACCCAAATCTAAAGGTAGTGTTAACAGATTAAAGAGCTTAGTTTGTCAAAGGTATGTTACAGGCAGTAGTTTGAGTTAACACATAATAAGAACCATATGCATGTAATGACAGCAGTTTATTTTGGTCTTGTAAAAAAGATTTCTTTAACCAAAGCTTAGTGACTAGTCTCTGTGCTGTTGAGGTTTTTGAGGTGCAAATGCCATGATATACTTTGTTTTCTTAAACGACTGTAGTGCAGACTTTACGATTATGTCTGACAGGTTGGTCTTTGCTTTGGCTAGAAGCTCACATTCTTTTAATTAGAGGTTACTGCAGAAAACTAGATCAACTATGTAAGCCTTCAAAGATGGACAGATCCCTTCCATTTGCCCAGTCTGGTGTAATCTATACTTAATTATTGAATCAGCATTTGTGTTTTTCCAGACATAACTGTAGATAAGTCAAACTATTTTGTAGATATTACTCATAATAGTCATTTATTTATGATAATGGTCAGAACATTGAGTTTAAAGGTTTTACAAAATATATCATCATCATCATTTAATGAAGGAAAGACTGTTGTGTTTGGTTGGATTTTTTTTGGATGGGCAACAAGTAAAAGTTAAAACTCAGGTAAAAACTCCTTCAGCAAAATGTAAAAGGCCAGATGGATTATTGCTTTGAACAAGGCTGCAATAAAATGATAATTTATTGCTTTTTCCACAAGCACCGTCAGTCACAGCTGTTGCTTCTGTAGTGATTTTTTTTTAACCCTTTAACCCCTTGATGCGTCAGCGCTGACGCGTTGTGAATGGATGGTTTAGTTTAAACATTCAGAAAAATTCAACATTTTTTAGTGTTGTTTTAGTGATAATTTTGTTCATGGAACTGATGTTCAGTACAGGTGTCAAAAAGCAACTGATTTAGAAAAAGAAAAAGCTCAAACTAAAACTACCGGAACCAAATTATGACACTAGTTATTTATTCCTTTTTTTTTTACTTCCTTTTTTATGGGCATTTTTTCATGTTATTTGTTATTTTGTGAATATTCATTAGTTTCTGTTGATGTTATTGCTTATTTTTGTTTATTTTCTTCTACATTTAGTTTTTTTTTTTTTATTGTGTACTGTTAGTGTCTTACTTTGTTCATGTTACATATTATTTTGTTAGTTTATTATTCATTTTTGTTCATTTTACTGATCGCTTTGGCAGTTTTTGTTTATTTTGTTGCTTATTTTATCTTTTTTTTTTTTTTCTTAAGTCTCAGGACTTAAAGGGTTAACTTCTTAATGAAAGACACAGCAGAATATTTTCTTGAACATAGTCTTGTGACCGTAAAGTCAAAATACAAAGTGGAGAATATCCTTGCTGTATGAAGGGATGTGCTGTCATCATAGAAGATGGAGCAGTTGAACATTGTTTGTGTTTACAGGATTTCCAGGCTTTATGTGAATCTCCCTGTAGAAAAACACAAGTCTGTCTAACAAAACACCACCAATAGTATTGAAGGATTCACTTTTCATTCACTAATATTGCTTTGGTTAAGTGGTGTGTCCCACCCCTTCCTGTTTTCATTCCTCCAGTCTGCCCTGGTGTGTGTGTGTGTGTGTGTGTGTGTGTGTGTGTGTGTGTGTGTGTGTGTGTGTGTGTGTGTGTGTGTGTGGAAGCACGGTTCATACACCAAGACACAGGTCTAAAGGTAGAAGGTTTGACAGGCTAACATGCTGGGAAATGCAAGTGCTACATTGCTATCAGAGGAAGAAGCTCATTAGGGTCCTAATGGCTGCCATATGGTAGTGAAGGTCTCACACACTAAACATACCTTCATCTCTCAAATACATTAAAGCACCATTGTTTACCAGGCTAATGCCGAGCGAGCTGGAGCTAATGGACTGAGTGATTGACCATGTGTTCCCAAGGCTCTCTGTAAGAGTTTTTACAGTAGCGATGTCAGTTGAAAGTAGTTCATCCTCAGTGAACTCTAATTAGTTACACACAAGGTTGAGGAAAAGAGGTCACTGGTAAGGGTCCTTCAACTGATCTATAATTGACAAGTGCAACTGCTCGCTTGTTTTAAAAGCTGCTGAGAACAAGCAAGTTTAATGAAACACTGAAATCTTTCAATCCTACTGCATAGTAAAGTCTTGTGGTTATGAAATAATGGAATTGGAGATGATGGTTGTATTATATTTGTTTCAAAATTAGATTAATGGAGATAAATTGTGTCCATAAACAGTTTTATTCATAATTTCTACTCATCAGTCCTTTATAAGCATGAATCATACAGTGCAGCCTGAGAATCTTTCTTTTCTTTAAGATGCCAAGTAGTCACATACTTGCAAAGCATAAGGCAAATAATTCTACACTGACATTTCATCCTTTCTGTGGAAGACATTTTCTGTCCCATCTATCGGTGAACTTAGTAGATATGGGTTTTCCAGATGCGTGAGGATCAAATAAAATTTAAAGCAAAACAGTTAAGGCAAGAGTGTCAGGGTAGGTTTGCACTTTAATTTAAAGACTTTCAATCACAACTGAGAACTTATAGAATGTATTTTTGGTTAAGTTGAGTGTTTGTTTATAAATGGAAGAAACTCACTAGATAAAAATACAACTTGTTTAATGAATTAGATGTGCAGGTAAATAATACAGTAAATCTCACAAATGCTATTTAATTTTAGATTTTCTACCATAATTGAATGAAATAATCTGTTTAAAGGAATGTATACTTGAAGATTTATTATGTTATCGGTTCATTATACTTGTTAGTGTGCAAACATTTTCTTTCCTTTTTAGATGTCTAAAGCCTCAGTTCAGATGAGAAATGGTCAACTTGTTCTCTGTACCAACTTATAGTAAAAATGTAGAACCAGCTGTGTGTTCAGAAAAAAAAACAAAAAAAAAAAACAGCAGACCATTTTCACCACTCAAGTGATTTGTCCTGTACTATGAAGAAACAACTGAAGTTTTATGAAAGCTATAAAATAGAGGGATAGTGGGAAAGTATGTGCATGGCAAGTGAAGAAAATGTGTCTCATTAAAACTGTCCCATCTGATTCAAACATAAGGAACTGCGTTGTCTGAAAATCCTTATTATATTAGAGCATAAATTCTGTGTTGAGAAGACAAATGGGAACCATGTGAGCTGCTGGTTTGAGATGGTAAACACACAACCATGTGGTCCAAAATGTGAGGGGTTTCTTGTTCTTAAGCACTGAGTAAAAAAACAACATACAGTTGAAATCCAGAAACTATATCTACTTCCCACCCTGATTAGTTAATAAAACATGAAATACATAAATGTACATACTCTGTATTACCAGACACTGCATAGTTTAGTGTCTGTTCACAGGGTCTTGTATTTTTGTCATCAGCCATTGGCAGACCCTTTTATTCTTTCAGTCTCAGTTTAGTTTAAAGCTGCAGTAGTTGATTATTTTTTTGGTGGTGTTGCACAAAAAACAAAAAAAATCTGTAATTAACCTTTAGGAATGCGTTATTATAATAGTCTGAGTGTATAATACACCACTTTTATTACTACTGACGACTGTTAAAAGGGAAACTTAGCTTTGGGGGGTAGATACATAATTGACATTTATTAATAGTCACTGATAGACTGTCTATTCCATGGGTTCCTACAAAGGCTTAGAAATGTAGATTTTTTTTCCCATAAGGGATTCATATTACCTATAATTATATTTACACTGAATTACACAAGCAGCGTGTGCATTTTTTTAATCTTGGTTTCAGATCCTGTCATTTTAACACAGAAAATAGTTGTTCGTCTTGCCTGAGGAGGGATAAATCTTGTGAAATTTGTTTTTGTTGCAAAGGTAACTAGATCACTCCGAGAGCGCAGACCTCTGTGAAGCAGCGCAAGTCCAAAAAAAATAAAAAATAAATAAAAAAATTACATGGGTATATACTGTACATACATAGCTATAGCGCACATATAGCATGTGCATCAGATGCAATGATCCATTTGAGAAAAGATCAAAGGTCAAGGTCACAATGAACTAAATTGTCAAAATCACAGTATTGGTGATAACTCAAAAACGGAGGGACACAACTTTCAGGTTGGTACCAAACGATGCAGAATGACTATTTCTACAATTGTCATAATTAGTGTTATCACCTACAACCAATAATTTTTGAGATCTCTGGAGGTCAAAGGCGACATGTCGCAAAATTAACTTGGGTAACACTGTTTGTGTGTGTCAAGCATAGATATATCACGCTATAACTTAATCAATACTGGATATATTATCATAATATTACATGCACTGAGGCATATATACATATAACGAAATTATCAATATATTATCAATATTGCAAAAGGTCAAAGGTCAAGGTTGCATTTAGCAGAAAGGTCAAAATCACATTATTGGCTGTAATTTAACAACGTGTTGTCATAGAAACTTGATATTAGCACAAAATAGGGGCGAGATTAGGCATTCTCTGAATACTTGTTTATGCAACGTTGCAGTTTTTGTGCTGCAGTGTACACAGTGTTCAGGACTGAGGCTCCAAATAACAACGGATACTAAAGGCCAAACAGTAAAAATTGTGTATGTATATATAAAACTGATTTCCCATATTACCTTGAGAACCACTATTAATGGACATCATTGGACAATTGGATGAATTGCAATCATTTGATTACACATGACATCAACTCACCAGAGCCAGAGCAGTGAAAGCACATGTAGAATTGTGTTTACATACCCAGAATTAACCTGTCATTGGCTACAACAGAAGGTGAAGACGTGTCCACCTCAGTCTCCTGACCTCAGTATCATTGATCCACTTTGTGAAGTTGTCAAACATGCAGTTCATACAAGAAAACCCAAAATCTGAAAGGAACTGAAGGTGTTTTACCAAGAACAATGGTCAGCTTTACCATTTGAGAAAATAAAGTGTTTCATCTACAACTATCACAAATGTAATGTAATGTATGTAATGATCAAGCTCATTTGGATAGTTTCTGTTGTCACTATAATTTAAAATGAGAAAACACATTGGTTTGATTAGAAATGGCTTCATCAAACCACTAGCCATGAGTGAAAGAAACGTTTTTATATTGTCATTCATGTTCTCTGAAAAATGGCCAAAACACACAAATTCTGATAGGTTATATAAACGTATGAGCCCCACTGTAACAACAGAACTGTAAAGAAAGGTGCAGTTCCGCAGAATTTAAAATGACCATTTGTTTTGCATTTTCTGCCTGCAGTGGATACTAGTGAATAGGTTGCTAAGGCCCAAAAAGGAAATGCCAGAAACTGTTGAAGTGTAGAAAATGTTCGATGAGAGCCAATTTTACAAATCATCAGCTGGATCTTCTCCACAGTAAATTATTACAGCTCATTTCCAAGTAGCAGTGATTTTACAGCCTCAATAGTTAGAACTGTTCTTATTCATGCTTATAACACCAAACAGAATATATCCTCTTATGGAAGTTTTAATTTCTCTGCTTTTGGTTTTACATTTATATTATTAGTTCCATAAGTGCCATTCATTTTCCCATTGTTTTAGCAGAAATGTGGGAACAAAAAGTCATAGAATGGAGGAAATACAAATCATTCCTGGCTGAGAATCATGTTGCATTTCACAAGGAACAAAAAAGTAAATCACCTCATGTCTGAGTATCACTTCCAACTCCTGAAGTCTGACATTTAGATATAATATGTGAACAAATTTGAGACGGACATCTAATTCAGTTATTGATCTGGACTTTTTAATACTTTTAACATGACAGGAACGAACACACATTTGAGGCTTTGTTGATTTATTTAATGTCTGTGTACTTCAAGTAGTCTTTTAGGGACAGGAAGAATGTTAGTCCTTGGAGAAATTGGAAAAGTGGAGGTACTGTACTGTCCTAATGTCAATAACACCTAATGAGATAAGCAGAAATCAGCCTTCTGGAGCCCATGTTTGTCTGCAGAGAACACAAGAGCATTCAAGCAGCTGTTTGTGTTCGCCGTTACCTGATGGGAAACTATAAACACCCCTATTCATAAACCAACAGGAAACTAACACTTTCCATTTGATTTTGACCTATGTGTTATAGTTTTTTTATTGTCACAGGATGAATATGAATGGATACAAAACTTTTTTTTTTTTGGCATTTTTTGAAATTTTTGTTTTTATTGAATTATTTTTTTTATATCACAGACTATCATTCCTTAATGTAAATGCTGTATGTAATTTGTCCTGTCAGTCCATCAGTGAAATGAAGATTGATAATACATATTTGCAGGTATGAGGCTCACAGGCCACATGAGGGAGTAAGTGCTGGAGAATATCTAGGAAGAGCTGACAGGTAGAGCATCTGGGGATGTGGAGGGAGGGCTGTGGTTTAGTTTAAGGTCAAAGAGCTTCACAGTATTTTTAATAAACGGTGTTGCTTTTACACCTCAGCAGTCAAGAATGACAAATGTAGTGTGGATGACAAACATGTCACAAAACACCACAGAAAAAAGCTTCCTGAAGAAGATGATTATTACATACAGTTGTATATATATATATATATATATATATATATATATATATATATATATATATATATATATATATATATATATATATATATATATATATACACACAAGTATGTTAGGCCATCCCTGTTTGGTACATTTATTTCGACAGATATAATGATAACAAAAATAGCTCTTAAGAGTTTAATTTCAGAGCTGATATTTAGCCATTTTACATATTTTCTTGACAATAACCAAAATTACTTTGCATCTTACATCAATAGCTATGGCACTGAAATGACAAAAACAATGCTTTTAGGCATTCCATGTTTTCTTTTGTGTCGGGTTTAGTTGTGCACTAGACACAGGAGTTACTGTAGTACTGGATTGCATACCCATTGTTTTTTATGATTGTTAATAGTCTAATAACTTTTTCTGTAACTATATGTTCACATATATTATCCCATATCAATTTTTTTGTCTTTTAGCCCTTTACCTGCCAAATACAAGCAACATAGCTAAATGAAATCTGATATCAAAATTAAATATTTTGGAAAAAAAGAACACTGGTCAGTATGTTTAAAAGCATTTCCTGGTTATAGTAGGCACACACACACACATCTAGAGTTATGCACAATAGCTGAACCAGAAGAAGTGAGGAAATACTAATCTAATGAAGGTCTGTGAATAATGTCCTTCAACTTTATGTGGACTTCAGCCAAATGTGATTGTTTCAGGAGTCAGAGAGACAATATGGGAGTGTTTACAGGTTACATGTGTAATGAGATCCTCATTTAATAGAGCAATGAACCATTCAAGGCCACGGTTACAGTCGGCATCTGAGAACTGTTGTTGAGCATGAGGTAGAACTCAACAGCATTATGTCTGGAAGTAATTATGATTTGTTTTATTCTTCAGTCTTCTGACAACAATGATTGGAGATCAAGTGATTTAAAGGCCTTTATGTTAAAATATGTTCCTGAAAAGAGGAACACATTGGTTAGAAATTCAGGCTTGTATAATTAAATTGTACTAGTTTATCTTGTAAACAAATCTATTTAGTGCTTGCTGGTGTCAGGCACTGTAACATGTGCATTTTTAGTATCATTTTGACAAATTATTATTGTCTGGTAAATTATAGACCCAAAAAAACATGATAATTACCTTGTTGTAGATCTTTTATATGAGGTCTATTCATCACCTCCTTCACACTGGTTATTGTACAAATCACTTGGGTATAGTTTGGTTGAGTCTATGTCGGTCCCTTAAATCTTCTAAATAATATTTTATGTTAAAGTTGTATTTGTCATAAGCCACTCTACAACTATGCTGACTATTCTCACTCTTATGGTTAACCACTTTTTGAATGATTTTGCTGCGTAGATACAAGATTATGAAAAAGTATGCTGCAATGTCAGAAATTAACTCAAACATGGGTAATAATGTGTGAATTTCCATCTCTGAGGTTTCAGCTTGGTAAAGTTTTCTTATAGGTTTCAATATTTATCATTCCAAAGTATAATGTGTTGTAGCAGTAGAATTGTACAGGAAATAGTTATCACTAACACGTCATTAGTAACATGTGTCTTGTCTTGGTTTTCCTTCCAAACTTCCAAACTTGATTCCTCTCTCTGCTTGGCATCCTGATGGTGATGGTAAATGACCTTAAGCTGATATGGAGAGCTCATTTTGGCTGTTAAGAACTGCTGGATCAGAGCTGGGATATGTAGGGGCCAGAGCCCAAAGGTTAAGAGCCCATGTTACCTCCCTATGAGCTCATGAAAACTACATACCAGGGTTGTGTCTCTGTGTGCATTTTGTTCATGGTTGGACAGACCTTTTTATAGTGTAGGGAAATGTATGGAGGGCTGACTGAAGGACAATGTGGTCAAAGAGGCCAACAAAAAAACACTATGAGAAGCTGAAATACTGCAGAGGGTGGTGTCAGGCGCCATAGCTCTACTAACTACCGTTTAGAATAATCTTTACAGTTCTAATAAACCAAATGTAACCTTGAAGGTCCAGTGTATAAGACAGGGTTCTTATACACAGTCTTAAAAAGCATTGAATTCATTGTTCTAAAAAATAAGGTCTTAATTGGCATTAAAAATCGAATTTTCAAAAGTCTTAAAAATATGGACACATTAGTAAGATTTATGTTAGCTTGAAATAAAAAAAGTATTTGGTAACATTTAGGCTGTCTATATTACAAAAATGATTTAGGGTGAGTAGAAAATGGGTGTAGTATTCCTTTAGCTATACTTGTGTGTTTATATGGTGTGTGTGTTATTTATTCCAAATTTCAAACTTATGCTTCTTGATGCAAATGGTTCATGAATGTAGCAGCAACTGGACCAAAAATTCTATTTAAAATAAACATTTGGGTAAAACTGCCCCCAGGTAATTCATGTGGTGTTTTTAGCTCATCCAGACAAAGTTGCGATGAGCTATTGCCATCGCACTTACTCTGTTGGTGTCCACGATTCACTAAAATTGCTTCTCCTCCCTCAATTCTCAACGGATTTCAATTCTGATTGATTCATTAGATATATCTAAGCATTAGGAACAAAACTTAGCAATTTGTTTGTCGAAATTTAAAATTGTAAACAATTTGTTTGCAAGTTTGTATATTTTTCCAGTCTGGCACTAAAATCACTTCTCCTACCTCAATTCTGAACGGATTTCAATTCTGATTTTATGATATATTGAATACCTCCCTTTTATTGATAGCAAGACAACACAGCTCTGAGGGACACACAACACAGGGACATTGGAACTATCTTTTTCCCTTTTCAATTTTGGTTCGTTGTCGCTTGGTCTTAAATTTAATTTCAAACAGCATGAAAAAAAGTCTTAAAAAGTGTTGAATTTAACTTGTCTTGAGCTGTAGGAACCCTGTAAGATTTAGAAGAATTTACTGAAATGTAATATAACATTCAGAATTATATTTTTAATACTGTATGAACATAAAAAATGTGTTCTCATTACTGTAGAATGAACTGTTTCCAAAGAGAGATGGAGCTCCTATCCCACTATAGAAGAGAGTTTTATAATGTTAAGGTGCAGTTCTGTGTTTAAAGGAAAAATGCAGAAAATTGAGATGAAATAAATAGTGTCTTTTTTGCATTTTGTGTTTAAATGTAAGAGAAGGTGAATGAATACTCAGCTGTTGCAATGAAATGTTGAACCATCTGTATGATACTGGAAGGTCTGAGCATCTGTGTGTGTGTATCTGCACAGTTCTAAGAATTTGAACATTTTTAACTGGTCAAGACTTTTGCCTGTTTTGTGGAATTTTGATGCTGTCACTTTATCACTTCACATGACGTGGTAAATACCTGCATGCCCTTAGAAACCAAGTGTGGGTGTGGCCTGAATATTATATGTGGCGACCCATCCTTAGTTTCTGAGGTCCTGTTGAATTACATCACATCAAATTACCAACATTTTTGACAGAAATATTTTATAATGACGGTCCTTGGCGCAGGTTTGTATCACAGCCCCCTCACCTGCAGAGTCAAACTTTCAGAGTTTCTGTTTATTTGATACAATATCATTTTAACTGACAGACATTTGAATTATGGCTGTGTTAACATATTCCACAAACAAGACTGTGAAATGGCTTTGGAACATGGAGTTGTTTTAAGTCAATTAGCACGAGCTAATGCTAATGCTAATGCTCTAACCCTCAGGCTCTTTCCACCAATTTTGTTCAAATATAGTCACTTGTGGTTCCAAAATGTTAACAACCAAATCACAAACTTCAAAATGTCAGTCTAGAAAGTAATGAGTGACATCCTTGGTCCTCCGTTTTTTAACCTCTTACAAAAAGAAAAACAAAAAGAAATAAGAAATACTCTACCGTACTACCCACTGTGTTTATATAGCTAATACTATAGATGACACTGAAATGTGAGAATCCAAAAATAACCCATTATTATCTCTTAAGCTTATTTATTTACTTTTCCTGCTGCTCTTTAGTCACAGAATAAAAACACATGTGGTTATAATAAGATGTTAGCCCAGACTCCTACTGCAGTCTTTCATTTATAGTTATCTGACCTCTGATCTCACATACTGAGCTGGAGAAAATCCTGTTGGAATAGACTACAGAGCTTTTATATCATTATATCAGCTTTTTAAAACAGTTTTTTTATGCACACATTGTGTGATCTGCGATACAGGAGGAATGTTTCATCCCCTGCTGTCTGTTTATAGTACTGGCTGAGTTCACTGATGTCCTTTCCTGACTTCACTAGAAAAGAAGATAATAGTCAGTGCATAAAGTTGTAGTCAATGGCAGCACGGTGGTGCAGTGGTTAGCACTCGTGCCTCACAGCAAGAAGGACCGTGGTTTGATTCCCACACCAGACCTTTCTGTGTGGAGTTTGCATGTTCTCCTCGTGTCTATGTGGGTTTTCTCCAGTTTCCTCCCACCATCCAAACACATGCACTGATAGGTTAATTGGTTAATCTAAATCACCCATAGGTGTGAATGTGAGAGTGATTGTTTGTCTATATATGTTCAGCCCTGAGATGAACTGGAGACTCATACAGGGTGTACCCCACCTTCACCCATTGTAGCTGGATTAGGCCCCCAGTGACCCCCGCGACCCTAGTGAGGATAAAGCGGGTTCAGATGAAGAGATGAGACGATAAAGTTGTAGTCACTGAAGGGACCAGTACTATGAGAACTGGCAATGTCATGTGGCTACTTAGCATGCAATACAAGAATTGTTTTCAGATCTTATTTCACCAGAGGGGTCTTGGAACACAATCTTGTTTTCTGTGCTTTTACTCTTTGGCAACATGTTTAATAGTATGTACTGTAGATTAACCTATGCATAAATACCTAAACCCCAGGGAATTTCAGGAGTAGGATGATAAAATACTATACAGGTGTGACCACAAAACATAAACAAATGTTGACTTAATTACAAGCTCAGTAATGATTACAAGCACTTCCTTTTTTTAACAAGAGAATGACTGAAATGGAGAAGCTTTACAGAATAATAGTATAATATGCTTCATTATATAGACAGGCATCAATCTGTCCTGTTCACTGAAGCTGCCAAACACTGACTGTAAAACAAATTTCTTCTCTCTGTCTCCTCTTGCTGTCTTTCCACATACTTCCTGCAACTTATGCTTCTTAAATTTCCTGTTGTTTAAAGATAAACCCAGCTGAGTCGTCCTATTAAATCTTTTTTACAGATGGAAACAAGGCACTAAATAACTTTTCTTTTCCCTCTATTATGTTCCACTTTGACAGGAAGTGTGCACACAAGTACACATTCACTGTCACCGTCTACTATGTGATTTGTGAAAGTTTGGCTCTGTCATTACTATGTGGAAAACAATAGAAGAAGTATTCAGAGAATGCCTCATGTTGCCACTATGTTATGCAAATCTCAAGTTTCTGTGACAACCTGTTCTTGAATTAGAGCCAATAATGTGATTTTGACCTTTCTGCTGAATACGACCTTGAACTTTGACCTTTACTCAAATGGATCATTGCATCTGATGTGCGTTAGCTATATGTATATGCCCATGAAATTTCATGGTGATATCTCAAGTATTCATTGAGTTATAGCATGATATGTCTCTGCGGACACACGCACACACACACACACACACACACACACACACACACACACAAACACACGCACACACACACACGCACACACACACACACACACACACGCACACACACTGAGTACAACAAGAGATTAATTATAGCATTTTAGTCAGGTGTGAGGAAAATAATACAATTAATGGAGTAATTTTTGTTTTTATTATTTTTGATATTGGTTTTGGTTCATTTTGTGTGCATTTTGTCATTTAAGGAAGTTTTGTTTCCCCTATAATAAGCCTTACTTGAAGATTAATCTAGGTAAAGTCTTACCCAGAGATAAGTCTAAGGTTCACATACAACTTCAAGTCTCGTGATTATACAACACCATTACTGCTGCTCCATGTATAAGAAGCTATACATTGTTTTTAAAGGTATTCTTCAGTTCTCACACTGATAGGAATCATGAAAAAGAATTATCAAAGCAAAACAAACTCAGAAACCATTCAAAGAAAAGACTGAGCATGAAAAAAAAAACAGTTCTTATGCTGTAGAGAAAGCATGGTTCATCTTAAGGATCAGTTGGAGTGAGCAGATGAAGATATACAATGATTAGTGTTTGAGTCGTTACATGTGTTTGATCAAATAATGACCTAAAGACTTTGTTTTCTGTCTAAATACACTGAATGCAATTTTTTATTATCAACCTCTGCATCATGTGGGAAGATTCAAGTTAGAGTTTAAAACTTTCCTTTTATTTTCTCTGGATTACATTGGCCTTTAAAGATTGGCTACGGACTCACTAGAAACACTGAGAGTTCACCAACATCAAAGCTGTTGCAGAGGTTGCTTTGTAAGACTGGAGGGTGGTGATGTAAAAAGTGATGACGGAAAATATACGTCCAAGCAAACCAAAAAAAAAACAAACAAAAAAACAAAAGAAAACTGGAAGGAAGCTTGCAAAGAGTGAGGAAGGTTTGAAAGGGACTAAAAACTATTCTGTTTTCACAATTGACAGAGCTGCAGTGTTTAGTGCACTGTGCATTATGTTAGTAAAACTAGCCTTTTAATCCTTTTCTTTCAGATGTTAACGAATGTGAAGTGGATGAAGGCGGCTGCAAGGGCTACTGCTGCAACGTCATTGGCAGTTACTATTGCAAGTGTCCCGAGGGCAGTAGACTGGAGCCAGATGGCAAAACATGTCGTGGTAAGATGGACACTGGATCTACACACCTATTGAATTAATTTACAATGTGTATTTTTATTAGCACTGATAAAACATAATGCATACTACTTCAAAACTAGCATGTTTTAATTGTACAATTGTACAAAGTATGAAGCAAAAGAGGCAAGTCATCACATAGTCTGTAAAGTAGAAGTGTGTGTGTGTGTGTGTGTGTGTGTGTGTGTGTGTGTGTGTGTGTGTGTGTGTGTGGCCAATTTGGTGCCTACAGTTGAGGACTAGTTCAGTTTCCACTAGTGATCGACCAATATGGATTTTTTTTAGGCGGATAGGATCTTTTTTTTTTTTTTTTTTTTTACTTCAGTGACTGATACAGGCCACCGATATTTCTAAACTGATATTTGGAACCAATACTGTATGTAAAAAATTTTTTCACTTTGTCAAATGATATCAAATGTTAGAAGATGTGTCAGTTAAGCTAATTATTACTATTAGGTTTGTTTTCAGTGTGGCAGGAAAAAAAAGAGCATATCATCCAAAGTAACAGACCGATACCAATACAAGAAAAAAAAACTTAAACATTGCCCCCATATATCTGTCTATCATTAGTCTCCACATTAAATATCTCGGCAAGTTGATAGGACCAATATTTTCAAAGATATTAGTCGTTTTGTAATAGTATCACCTTACAATCACAGAAACACAATGCTGCATGATGGGAAATTAAGTGATAAGAGCTACATTTATGAGCTACAGTTCCAAAATATCAATATCAGAACCAATTCTGAAGAAGACAAGAGGGTTCAATGGCCCCTTAAACAAATGTCCTGCCCTGTCAAAAGAAAATTTGCAAAGTTTCAGGAGGTAGTGAAAAGGTAAATGAGCTTCACAACACTGGGAGACAAAGAGGAATTTGAAACAGCTGTTTCATTTTCATGTTCGCACTTATTTACTGTACGGTAGGTGTGGTAGTTCTTATACACTATTCACTCCCCTGTTCATGTACTCTACAGCTCAGTATTTCACTCTGTATTAATATATGAATTGTCATTGCCATTTTAAAGAATTACTTACCAAACTATTATTATGTCAAAACTTACATCATATGATTCACATCTTTTCCCAAGAGTCTCCTCTATCCAACATCAAAACTCCCACATCTGCAGCCTGTGGTTTACATACTAGTATAATAATATTGTTCATACAGTTAGAGTGAAATATGTTCACTTCTCACGAAATTATTTTTAGCAATATGAGTTATTCTTGATAGATAAAGTGTGACTTGCATTGTTACATTGCTATAATCATCACTATTGAAGTTTTCTATGAATGTAATTAAAGTGATTTTATAAATAGATAGATAAATACGTTTCCTTTTAGTCTTCTTACACTACTTCTTCCCTTTGTCATAAATCATTCATCTGTTTAGTGCTTTTAGAAGAGCTTTGTGCGCTCACACGATAATGAGCTAAATTATAAGCTTAAAGATATACTGTGGAGTTTTCATCATAAAGAAGCATGGTTCTGTTTATGTTTCATGTCCTTAAGGTCTAACAAACATACTGAAAGTATTTGCTACAACATAAAACTTTTTTTTTTCTCTATATTTTTTCCTGCTCATCAAAGTACTGTTCTGCTGAACCAGCACCAATTTCATCATTTTCAGTCTATTAACTGATGTGCTGAATATTTTTGTGACTAAAACATGTCCATTTTGGTTCAACTTAGTGATCCTTTTTGCACAAATATTTGGAGTCATTAGAAATACCAGACTAGCCTATTAAGGGGTCAAGTGTCTAGACTCCAGGCTTTAAAAAGAATAGTGCCATGTAGAAAGTCTAATAACCTTTTGCACCATGCGTTTTGAGCTGCCATGTACAGAGTTGGTAGTAGATGGTGACATCCATTTGTTGTTCAGACCTACAGGTGTGAACAACTAGCCCTGACCTTTAACCTTTAAGACAGGATATTGTCACTCAGTAATAATTCAGCGTCTCTGAGTTTTTACCACAGGAGAAGACGTAACGGAAACAGCTTCAACAGCTGTGAAGTTCTTCTAAAATGTTTTATTGTGTGAATTGTATGTGTGGTTATATTTATGGGGAAAGACACTGAGTTTGGCTTTGAACTGTCTGAAAATGTGGCTTTCTTGGTTTAGGACGTTCAATATGACTATCCCATTGTAATACCTCAGAGCTAATTTAAAGTCAGTGTCTTTTATCTCTGTGTTTCTGTTGTTAAATTACTGTCTAACTATTGTTATCCCAATTGCTAAAAGTATCCATTAGATGAAATCCTATGAGACATGGTACTACATCTACATTTTTGCAATCATAGAAAGTGTCTTATATTGTCTTTTGTCCTCTCTCTTTCTCTCTCTCTGCTTATTCATTGATGTTTCAGTCCTGCTGAAGACCACCTGTTGATTTCTTTTTGCTGTTCGTAACTACTTTGTCCACATGCAGATGCTTGGTCAGCAGCAGCTTAGTGCCAGACGGTGTCACACAATACCACTGAGACCTCATGTTCTTTGACCTCTGACACCAGCTTTAACACTAGTACCCTTACTTGCACACACCCATCACCTCAGCCATTGTATGCTTCATTGAAATCCTTTCACACGCGGAGACCAATAAGTATATTAACCTTGACAAATCCTCTAGAATCGCTGCCTGTGTGTTTAAACACAAAAGGACCCAGAATGGCAGGAGGCTTCATGAATATGTAATATATTCGTAATAATAACTTGTTTTAGTAATGTCAAAACATAAATTCTTTTATTTAATAGTTGGCTTATATCATAATCAAGAAAAGCCACTTTTAAAACCCTCTTCCTTTTGGTTCTCATTATTGTGAATATGCTAATTAAAATATTCTTGAGGTCACTCTGGAGAGGGTTATTCCCACAGCTCTGCCAGAGACCGCTTTTTAGAGGTGACATACACATCCCTGTTTCCACCACTTGTGGAGACTTTATCGACTTAATTTCCTGGAGGCTTACCCTAACCCTAACCATGACCATTACTTACCTAACCTTAACCCAAATCTTCATCCTTAAAAGTTAATGATTTGCATTATTGGTTCCAGCAGCTCATTTCAGAACCCTCATGAAGTAATTTATTAAAGCTACATGAAGTATTTGGAAATTATTTCAAATTTTTTGCACCATTCTCAAAGTACTTTGACCTCCGAGTGATGGTAGCATTGCATGCTGGAATAAACTGAACCACATGTTCTCTGTGTTTAACTCACAGAAGCAGTACCATGTTGCCCTTCCTGCACACATCTACTCTGTCATCACTAGTTCAGGTCGAAAAAGCCCATGTGAGTTAGAGATGACAACCGGGAGGAGGTTAGGAGTATGTATGATGTGTTGTCCAGATGTGTAGTAAAGCCAGATTGTCCTTGAATGGAGTGTTCAGGTGTGTTGTGTTCTTGTCTGGAGAACATGCAGCCACATTGAGACTCTGTTCAGTAATTCTCTGCTGTGCATGAAACAAATTGATTACATGCATATTACTGCACGTACAGGATGATCAGCCATTCATCATTCAGTCCAGATACATTATACACATGTGTTTGTTCCCATGGGTGTCTTAAGTACAAGGTCATTCTAGTGTTATGTAGCTATTGATGAGCGGATGTAAGAACATGTGTGATGAAGTTAATGTTTTTGACTCTTTAAATCAGTGGTTTCCAGCTTTTTTGGCTTTTGACAAATTTCTGGCAACCTCAGACATTCAAAACAGCCTTTTTTTTTTTTTTTTTTTGCTAAAATTAATTAGTTTTTAATTATATGATAGTTTGCTCTACTATGTTGTAATAAAAATGAATTTTATGTTGTAATAAAAATGAATTCTAGATGATGTTTAGTCTCTATAATGTATATTATTATGGATAGAGGCAGAAGAGTTAGTTTGAGATTACTGCACAAAGTGAGAATTTTATTCAGTCGAGCTTGTATTTACGAGGCTGCAAATTAATACTGAACAAACAATAACTCCAACTATGAAAGAGCTGCAGTATCTTTAACTGACCATAATGAACATTTGACAGATAAACAGTACCATGGTACTTAAGTTTTCAGTTTCACAGTTTGCCATGTCTTTTATTTTTATGGTCTCTCTTAACTCACCATGTATGTTTTTATTAGTCCTTTTTTTTTTAATCAATGACTAGAAATTTCAGATGACCCCATTTGAATTCCAGTGAAACCCCACATGGGAGTTTCCTGGCAAGGTTGAAAAACACGGCTTTAAATGGCTGCTGGTAAATAACAGAGTGTACACAACACACAAGACAAATTATGAGTCAACAAAGAAATTTATGATCAAAATTACACAATTATAACTCTTTAAATCTTCAATGCAAAAACATGTTTTTCACTTCCTTTTTTTTTTTGTCTCACTACAGACAAAATACTTCAACTGCTTTGAAGCCAAATGTGAAACACTGTACAAGATGTAATGAATGTCATGTTTCTGAATTTCATTAAGAAAGTATAAATATTATTTTCCCACCCAGAATGAAGTTCTGAATCTGTCATAGTTAAGCAGAGCTCCAGAGATGTTGTTAAAACAATGTGACTAAAGCAGACAGACGTTTATTGAGCCTTTCAACTCTGCTTGTAAATGACCTCTGTGACAGTCAGAACCACACAAACATTCCTACATGTTTCATATTATGGCGTTTACTGAAGTGATTCTTGTGTCTAGTGTGAATGACTGCTTTAATGAGGATTCATTGTACATGACTATATGTATATGTATGTATTTTTGTGTTTAGATGTAGATGAATGCGAAGAGCTGAATGGAGGATGCCAGCAAACATGTGTCAACACTCCAGGCTCGTACCACTGTGAGTGCAGTGAAGGCTTTCGTATGCACACTGATGGTCGGACCTGCATTGGTAAGCCCTAAAAAGAAAAATTTATGACACTTGTGGTAACCATTTACAACTCCCCACACACCAAGTTTTCCCACATTAGTACTGCAATGCAACACCATGTAAAAATACAGTCTGTATTTAACACCAGTGCTCCAAATATAGAACTAGGGTTGTAATGAAACATGAATAAATACTGAAGATACAGTTTAACTTTCTATACATACAGTTGACATACAAACATTATTAAACCATCAAAGGTAAAAAAAATTTTTTTTAAATGGTTATGCAATCAAGTACAAGTCTACTGATGTAAGAACAGAAGTGATTTTAGTTATTATCAAGGAGACATGAAAAGTGGATAGATATAAATTCTGAAACTAGACTCTTATGAGCTATTTTTGTTGTTATTATATTTGTCCAAACAAATGTATTTTTAAAAAACGTTTGCTTAAGGAGCGCTACCTGCTCTATTGGATGGGAAAATAGCAAGACAAAAAAGAAAAAATTCCAAGGCACTTTCTTATAAGTGAAAATTAAAAAGCCTTTATTAAATTGACTTAATTACAAAAACCTATAAATTCATATAAAAAAATCATATGAAAACCCCAACGCGTTTCGGCATCATAGCCTTCATCAGGGAGTCAGAAACAAAACAATTTTTTAGTTTTGTCAGGCATTAAACTGAACAAGAAATTCATGAAAACGAGGGATGGTCTAATAATTTTGTATTTTTATTCATACTGCAACATACTGTACATTCCCTACATTGTACATTATTAAAAAAATAAAACGCTCTTAATGAACTCACCTATGTAACCTTTTTCTAAACTATCATTAAGATGTGGCTGATAAAATGTGCAATTTAGTTGTCTTCTCATCCAAACATTGCCGGCACATGTGACCTTAGTGGTTACTCTGGAAAATCAATGTGAAATAATTTAAAGTGATAACAGTGTTTTTGCAACAAGACATATCACACCTACATTGTGTAATACTTGATACTTGATACTTGATGTTCCTCTAGAGTTTAAATATTATAAACATAAAAATGTTAATTTCAGTCAATCTCAATAAATTTTACAAAAGATGCAAAATCAATATTTCTTTTAACAGTTGACCAGATCACATGGTTATTTGTGGTTATAAATTATTAACTTCAGTTAATTTTAAAACTGATATAAAAAATATTAATTGTACTGATATTGTCAAAATGTACAATTGTATTATGACATTTTTCATAATTGTTTTGTGGCCTATTCCTTTGTTAGCAACAAAACCCCAGAATTCAATGCACCCTAATACTTATGTCCATCTCTTAGAAAAGCAGTAACACTCCAAATATCATGCTTATTCTCTGTGATTAATCTGTGTCCAGAGGAAAATTCTGTCATGGTTTAAAAAGGGGAATAAAGGCCCTTTTTTTTTCTCCTTTTTTTTTTTTGCTCCATAAAACCTGAGCGTAATGGGATATTTGCTACTTGTTGAAAATCAGTACTCGCCTGTTTCTTTTGGTCTTATTTCTCTCTTTCATTGCCCTAGCCATAGTTATATGGTAGAGAATAAGACAGAGTCCGGTGGATATCTAATTGTGTCTGTTGAAGTCATCAGTGTTAGAAACCAGCCGTGCTGTGGGTTTTACAGCCCGTCTGTGTCATCATGTCTGTGTTTAGAGCACCCAGAAGGCACAAGGCTGATATTCATATTTGGCACATCATTAAATCACAGGAGTAATGGGATGGAAAGATCATTAGAAAGGTACCAGGGGTACCCACTGGACATGGTTTGAATATCATTTTCCAGTTTCCAACCTTTACCCAAGTGTTTTCCATAATTGCACAGCTGCAGTACAGCTTTTTAAAGTGTGAAAGCCATTTTCAATTGCCAACAAATTCAATTGTATATGTTCTCTGCTTTGACTTTGTAAATGATTCAACTTTACAGCTATTAATTCTGTATTGATGTATGTTTGCATGTCATTTTTGCCACAGCGGTAAACTCCTGTGCTGTGTTGAATGGAGGTTGTGAACATAAGTGTGTGGACATGGGGAACAATCACTACAAATGTGAGTGTCGAAAGAACTACCAGCTGAAGAGAGATGGACGACACTGTGAATGTAAGTCATTACGCCAACAGAGGTTTTCAGCATCCATGAATATGTCATATGTCAAAGCGAAACATAAGGTTGGCTTTTCTCTGAGTTTGCTTCTAATCCAGCACTTCAGGATCAAATTACAATACTTAACATAATCTAATTGGAATCAGAAGTAAAGTCAGTTAGCTATATGTAAGGTAGAAAGATTTCAGGAGGATAGAAATCTGGCTTTCTACTCAGAACATGAAATGTAATTCCTCCTTCTGGATTTGAAAGAACATTGGCATGTTTTACAAGAAATTGTTCAGATATCATATTCAGACTCATGGGTTTATGAATATAGATATTATTCTGAAGGTAACCAACCTTTATGAACTAACCAGAAAGGTCCCACAATCACCTGCTGGGCTGACCTTTTGTGTTTGTGTGTGTCAGTGAGGAACCCCTGTGAGGAGAAGAATGGAGGCTGTACCCAGCTGTGTCTTTCAGAAGAAGGCCGTGTTCAGTGCAGCTGCAGAACTGGTTTTACCCTGGCTAGAGATGGCAAGAACTGTGAGGGTGAGAACTCCTGAGTACAGACACAAACATTTAACCCATGAAGACCATTAACTGATCTAATATGATTAACTGAACTGCTAATTACATCAATACATGTAAATAATTTGTCATATTTTCATGGTCATCAGATATGACCCATTTGAATGTTCAGAGGCTTTGTAGTTACCATGGAAACGCCATCATCTCCTACAACAAAACTCATCCAGTTTGATCAATGACAGTGGATGGAGACACTTTATGTTCAATGAATGACATATTTGACTTTTTCTTCAGTTTTCTCTGTTTTTAATATAATAACCATAAACTTTAATCTTATCTTTTGTGAACGTTTACAAATTAAATTAAATATAGGAAAATACCTGATATACTCATACAGGGTGTACCCCGCCTTTGCCCATTGTAGCTGTATTAGGCCCCTACAGACCCCCATGAGCCCAGTGAGGATAAAGCGGGTTCAGATGACGAAACACGAAAATACCTGATACCCTCCAAAAAACAAAGGAATTTGTCATAATTACTTGTGACTTAGGGAAAGTTAAACAGAGAAATGGATCTACCATGTGAATATGAGGTTAATGCAAAGTGTTTTGAGCACCATGAAGGTGGAAAAGTGTGATCTATATGAGTGCAGTCAATTTACGATTTACCACAAAAGTAACACTGGGTCTTTATGGGTTAAAGCTTTATTTGACCACACATGTCCACACCTCTTCCCAAGGAATTCCATGGAGATTTTGAGAATGCATTTTTTATTTATTTACAGCCACAGTGATCTGCTTTAAAGTATTTCCACCCTCCTACAGATATCTGTCCATTTGAAAGGCTGATGTTGGAAGCTATTCTCACTATTCATCTCACTAACATTTCTCTTTCTTAAAGGCAGTGAAATCTGAGCCCTGATAAAGTATTTACTGCATCAACCTGGAATTATTTACACACATTTATTACATATTATACAATCACAGTAACAACGAGCTTAACAGAAGAAATGGTAATAAGTTTGAATGTTTGACCTTCAGAGTCAGAGGCACAGCTCTATATAAAGACATCATTTATCACAGGACAGTCTTTTTCATTGTCCCTTAGAGTAAAGACTCCCAAGTTGACATTGAAACTCTTAGCATTTACAGCTAAGAATGTGTGTAAAAAAAGAGTGGATCAAGTCTGCACAGCCGTGAGCTCCCAAAAAATATTATTTTTTCACCACAAGTAAAGAATTTATGGTGACACACACACACACATATACATATATATATATATATATATATATATATATATATATATATATATATATATATATATATATATATATATATATATATATATATATATATATATATATATATATATATATATATATATATAGTATGTATGTATATAGTGACTGGATGTGCTTTTTATTATTACCTATTTTGATGGTACAAAGAGAACATTCTAAAATAGTTGTGTTCATAAGACAAAAAAGCAAAACCTCTTATCTGTAAAGTTTTAGAAAATTTTGAAAGGACAAAAAAAATAAATCATGCTTTCCTGCACAATGTTATTTATTAATAATAGTTTACTCTAACAATACATTATTTATTAGTTTTTTTACTAGGTTGAATAACATTTTGCTAGAAAGCACGTTTTCTCAAAAAAGTGAATTTTTCATAGAGGAGGTTTTGATCTTTGGCCTTTGATATATGATTGTTTGTTTGTTTGTTTGTTTGTTTGTTTGTTTTCCATCTCCATTACATGTAAATTGGCCAAAATGAATCCTAGTTAAAGACAAAAATGTGAAATCATGCAAATTCTTGAACTCACACTGTGGGTTTTGGTTCCAAACAAAACAGACATACTGATATATTCATATAATCTTCAGAATCATTAAGTAGAAATATATGATCTGTAGTAATGACATAAGTAAGTCTACATTTACATATGTTTTGTTCTCAGCTACAGAAGCTTCTATTAATTATGTTGTATGTCTAAAACCATCCTCACCTCTATGTATTGTTGTGTTTTCTCTACAGATGTTGATGAGTGTCACTCAGGCTTTGCTAAATGTGCCCACGGTTGTGTCAACATGTTGGGTTCTTTCAGCTGTGTGTGTCACCCAGGATTTGAACTCGGCGCTGATGGGAAACAGTGCTATCGTAAGTAAGATTTAGGATGCGTTAAATGTCACTCAAAATAATTTCATTTATATGACTGCAAAAAAAAATATATCTGAGTGTTTCAATTATATCTTATTGTAAATGTGCTTTAAAAATAAAAAGTCAGCCATTGACTGATCTTTTTTTTTTTAATGGCATCAGCCTTAGAAAGACCAACCTCTTATTATGAGTGCAACATAATATAAACAAGTGGCACAATGCACAAAAAAACACCCTCTGTGCATAGTGTGTGGCTTATTTTGCCATCAATCTAGCTGATGTCAACATAGACATCGACAGCATAGACACATTTCAGCCATTTTAAGTAAATGGGGGGGGGGGTTTAAAATCCATAAAAAAAATAAATAAATGTGACCTATTTTTCCCAAAATATAATCACATCTCTTCTGGGTAACTGGCAATTTCTAAACTGAATTTGGAATACATTTAATCACTAGTTTTACTGCTAAAGTGGTAATAAACAAACAAATCAAAACCAAATCACAAACAATACCACTTGCCTCCCCTTTGGGGGTTGCACAGATTATTTGACACTGATGATGTTACAGACCAATAACAATTTCAGCACCTACAATTATAATTATTCTTCCTTCAAAATGTTCATTTAAGGAGAGAAAATGCTGCACACATGAAAAAACTATTAACATCCACTAAATCCAAAATAAATGTACTTTATTCTCAGATATTAATATACATTCTGGTGGATGTCTTCTCATCATCTAGGCATTGAGATGGAGATTGTCAACAGTTGTGAGAAAAACAATGGAGGATGCTCTCATCACTGTGAACACACCACCAATGGACCCCTCTGTTCCTGTAACCAAGGTTACCAACTAGACCAGGACAGGAAGACCTGTACAGGTAAGAACTTCTCTCAATGTCTGTGACCATTTGTATTTCTTTGTTTCTGTTCCATTCTAATGTCATTGTTTGTAATTCATTGCATCTTGCTTCCCATCGTTTGAAACTAACTCCACACTACTCCGTGCCTTCCTCAGATAGTGATGAGTGCACCAGTGGACAGTCTTGCTGCAGTCATTTCTGTAGAAACTACCCCGGCGGTTATGAGTGCAGCTGCAGAGCTGGCCACAGACTCAACCCAGATGGCTGTGGCTGTGATGGTAAGAGTGTTGGATTGTTACCAGATTACCTAGTCTGGTGCTTTTTAGTATTTTCTGTGTTGTGGCACAATTGTTCAGAACACAAATTCCCCTAACACTAATTCCTCTGGTATTAAAGTCTTTAGGCTTTTTTGGAATACATAACAAAAAGCAGACCATTTTGTACATTTTGCACCACCAGCAAAGATCTAGCAAAAATCCAGATGTGCAACAAAATACAGACAGAAGCTAATTAACCATGTCCACTGGAAAAAAAAAAAAAAAAAGGTTTTGTTTTATCTTTTTGGAGCAAAAAAAAATCAGTATAGCACATGTAAAATTGTCCATGTCTGATATGTCTTTTACTGAACTTGTTCCAGTTGCACCCAGTGGTCACATCAACATGACTGTCATTCTCTCTGTGGTGTGTGTATGAATTTTCCTGATAGACATTGACGAGTGCTTGCTGGAGACTTCGGGCTGTGAACATTACTGTGTCAACACTCTGGGCACTTACGAGTGTTTCTGTCGACTGGGCTTCCGCTTGGATCAGGACCAGCACTCCTGCATCTGTGAGCATTTGTTTTATTTTAGTAATTCTTGCCATCATAATTTGTTATCCTTACTGCAGAGTGATACATTCAAAGGGGAACAGTGTGTAGTTTTCGCTCTAACATTGTGCTGTATGTGTCAGCTCTCTATGGCAGAGAACTAGAAGAAGAAGAAGAGGATGAGGAAGAGGATGAAGAGCAACTGGAGGTCCATAGACTACCAGACTTATTGTTCCGCAGTGAACCTCAGCTCCTTCGGTACACAGCAGCACTGCACACCCGTTACAACAATGATGAGGATGAGGATGGCGACAGTGATAAAGAGTTAGAGTTCCAAAGGGGACGTCGAGGAGAACTAAGATTCAACAGTCAAATAGGTACAGTCACAAATAAAAAGAAGTAAAAGGACAGAGAAAGAAAGAAAAAAAAATAACTGTGTATGTGGAAAAATCATATTATTAAAGTTAGAAAATATGTTTTCAGTCAACCAGGTAAATGTCTTTTTCATTCTCCAGTGTGTCTGGATGGCTCATTTGGGGAGGACTGCACTGTGAGCTGTGAAGACTGTCTGAATGGAGTGTGTGGTGAAAATAAAGATGGCTGTGAATGTTCCCCTGGGTGGACAGGGATCATCTGCAATGAGTGTAAGTGCCGTTAATCATTCATTCTTACATTATTTCCTTGTGTGTTTACTTTCTTTGCCACATAAATGTGCTGTAAGCTAAACCTCGTCTTGCCATACAATCCTTAAACCTATGTTTTTGACGATTTTTTTTTTTTTTTTTTTTATCAAATCAACCATGAATCTGTTAGTGTTTCAGTGATTATGCATCTGAATAGGACTAGAGCTAGCTTAACTAACCTGTTGCCCCCAAGGCTTAGAACCAACATGGGGCAATGCTCATTTGTTTATACAGGAGCCCTGGAGTTGAACAATCTGCCCCTTATATTAGAAACCCATACAGTTTTAAAATGAAAGTCAGAAAATAGTTTTTAGATCAAATTTTACAATAAGTGGGGGGATGAGGGTGGGGACAGGTGGGGCTAGGGGTATATGGGTATGTGTTATATGTTTGTAAGTGTTGCGGATGTGTTTGGTACTGTATGTTAAGAGCAAGGACCACAATGGAAATAAATCTGTGACTTTTTTGTGCTATCCTTGACACTGTTGTTTTAATGCATGATGTGCACAGGCATGTATTTTAACAGATTGTCAAATAAAATAAAATAAAAAAAAAATCAATCACTTCTCTCACTGTGAAAAACTTTGAAGTGTCCATTTGTTGACATACCAAGCTGATATATTAATCTGGCCTTTTTGGAAATTTTGTTGAATTGTGAAAATGGGGATTTCACGCTGTAGCAGCAACAAAAACAGAAATAGCTCCATTGCTTCTTGCTGCTGCGGCTGCATGGAATTACTAAAAGGTCTGACTAACGGTTTGGTTTCTGTGTCAGTTCACCATGTAAATAAATGCTTGTGATGGAGTACACTTCAGACATGTTCATTGTGAGGGAAGTGATTCAGGTGTGTAATCCTGGAAAGACTAAGAGATTTGTGTTACTCAGACTCTTACTCTGCTTTTACAGATATTATGATTTGGTTGGTGAATGTTTATGTTTAAAACTAAATATTTCAGTTTTGCTTTTTGCGTCTTAATGTGTATAAGTGGTCAAATCCAATCTTAATCACCAGAATGAATGTTTCTGTGAGCCAGAGATAGTATACAAAGCTGTGTCAATTTTTTTCCCAAATTATATTATTAAATGAAATTTTCTTTGTTACTCAGTTTTAAATAAAAATGACTCCACATATTTATTTATATATTTATATTATTATGTTTTTGGTCTGACTGTTGCTGCCAGATATCCTCCATGTTAACATGATAACTTGAAACATTTGGGGTTTAGATCAATGAATATCATGGAGAGAAAGAACTGATTCAATTGTGGATGATTTACCATTTCTAGATTGCCCCCAAAGGAGTGATCAAAAGTTTAAAATCACTAAACACTCTTTTGTTCATATCTCTATTTGTCTGATTGACTTCAAATCAAGTGCAAATGAAAAGTCATAACCTTGGGATGCTTTAAGGATGGGGGGCATTCAGAGATATACCCCTAGATGGCATACACCTAGTTTATTATGGACCATAATCTTATTTAATACCAGAGTGTGACAATAATCAAACTATGGTCTTTTGCTAACATGAGCAAAGATGTTTTGTTTTTAAACAAAAACATGCCACCCTCTGATCTTGTACTTTATGTACCCACCATCCAGCTCATGTCTACAGTATGTCTTGTTCAGTTTAGTTTCAATTTTATTTTGAGCATGCAACATCATCAAAATATCAAGGCAGGAACCAACATGGTCAACACAATTTTTTGCACTGGAAAAGAAGTGGGATGAATAAAAAAATGATAAACTCCCACTCCCCCTTTTTTTTTTTTTTTTTTTTTTTTTTTTTACAAATCTTGTCTGTTGAGGAAAATTAAAGCACAACCATTTATTGGACTTATTCAAATACTAGAGTAACAGTTTGACTCCCTGATGAAGGCTATGATGCCAAAACGTGTTGGGGGTTTTTATATGATTTTTTTAACCAAGCCAATTTAATAAAGGCTTTTTAATTTTCACTTAGAAGAGAGTGCCTTGGAATTTTTTTCTTTTTTGTCTTGCTATTTTCCCATCCATTAGAGCACCTCTAATTATTATTGTTTATTTTGAGTCCAGGTAGTGCTCCTTAAGCAAACTTTTTTAGATTTACTACAGTAACACTGATGTAAAATTGGTTGAATAGATTGGACAAAGAGCTTCCATGGGCTTTTCCCACAGGATGCATCTTTTCCTATGTCTATTTGAGCTACCTATGTTAATGTAGTCCAGTTTTAGACAGAGTTGAGATAGCTCCCTGCATGCATTGATCCAGGGCCATGTATCAAAACCTGTCGGCTGCTCTGTGTGGGAGGTTGGGTTGTTTATGGGCTTCAGAACACAAGAGCACTGGGGGAATCAATCTGTCTGCTACTGGAGCGAGGCCAGGGCCCACAGCAAGAGCATAGCCCAAGGCCAAGGATGTCCACTGCTGGGTTAGAAAGCAAGGCTCCATTGTTCCCATCCAGCTACATGATTAATGGGTGTCTTTAGTCTGAACCCAAGTCAGACTGGTAATCATGAGAGGAGAGCCACACCAGTCTGTTGGAAGTAATCTGTCATACGAACAGTTGTTAGGTGGCGCTATTCAGATTCATACCCTTAAGGTGGTGGTTCTGGACATGGGAAACATTTTTAGATGAAGTCGATGAGCAATGTTACTGCCTGAAGCACAGATATAGTAACTTTTACAGCAGATAATAACACAGTAGTATATAAGAAACAAGGCTGTACCAGGTTTAAGGTAAGTCATAATGTAAAGCCGGAAAGTTTTTCCACAACAGACAGGTTAGTATTGTGTTTTGACTGATTTAGCATTACTCTATATTACCCACATGGTACATCACCCAGTCTAAAATGTTACTAGTTTCTCAGTTTAGGTGTCATATATTTAACATTAGAAGTCAATATAACTCAGATGGTTTATCTTCCCATGGAGTGACATAAAACTGCGTGACATGGAATTTGAGCAGACGTTCATTTGATGAATTGTAACACTTTAGCACATCTTAAGCAGCCAGCTGGATCCGGTCATAGTCGCTAACAAGGCCAGAGAGGTTCAAAATGTCAGCAGGGCACACACAACGGGGAAGGTGAAAGTCATTTTTAACTCCAGTGAATAACCCCATTTAATATCTCATTTTTCATTCGTAGGTCTGTGTGAAATTAAGCAATCTACAATAATGCAAATGATTATTTGATCTCTAATGTCAGTAACAGCTATTAAAGCGTCAGTGCTGCTTTGTCATTGTACTCCCTTTTCTTCCCAGCTTGTCCACAGGGGACTTATGGACAGGCCTGTAACAGTCTGTGCCGGTGTCACAATGGAGGCTCATGTGATCCTGTGACCGGGAAGTGTTTGTGCCCTCCTGGGGTCCAGGGCTTATTCTGCGAGGATGGTTTGTATACATTTCTTTAACACATACTGACAGATCAACCAGATTCTAAATTATTATAGGTGTGCCAAACAATGCCTGCCAGAAGTTATCTTCCACTTTTGGGATGATTGTACTCTTAATTTATTCAATTGTTTTATTCTCAGCTTTTATATAAATTAATACCCTTTCCTAACATTTACCTATTATACAGTCAAGGGAAAAAAATCATTAGACCACCCTTGTTTTCGTCAATTTCTGGTTCTTTTCAAGACCTGGTACAACTAAAAGTACATTTGTTTGGACAAATATAATGATAACAATGAAAAATAGCTCATGATAGTTTAATTTAAGAGCAGTGAATGTTCAATAATGTACAAGGTATACATGCAGTCCTATCCCCTCAATGATAAAAGCATTAAATAACACATAAGCTCGTCTTCAGGGGCAGCGCTATATATTAATTTATTATTTTTTATATCCTGTCTGGATCACATATCTGTCTACATGTCAGTTGTTTTTACTGTCGTGTCACTGTTAAGTATTTTGTTGTTTTGTGTATTCTTTTATGTCACTTTACCTACAACCAAATCTACCTTCGGGTACAAATAAAGTTACCTTACCCTACCTTACCTTATTTAATTTAATGTAGGTGTACCAGTAAGTGTGTCAGTGTACCAGGTGAAAAGGATGAGCAAAAAAATAAGGTTCTCTTTCTGGCCTATTCATTTTTTTGTTTTTTGTGCTTATTGGGATTGTTATTTTTTTCCCACGACTATATATTATGAATCATATTTACAGGTTGTCCAAGGGGATATTTTGGGAAATTCTGTCGAAGAAAATGCAACTGTCCCAACAATGGACACTGCCATCGCTTGTTTGGAGCATGCTTGTGCTCTCCAGGATTATATGGACGCTTCTGCCACCTACGTGAGTACAGTGTTTTAATATGAGAACACACAGCACATCAGGCAAGTGTTATGAGGATGATGCTTTTGTTAATAAACTCATAATTAGGAAAAACTTTTTAAAAAACATTTTAAAAAAATACTCAGACGTAGTAATTACTTTTGATGTGTTTATTATTTACTTTCTGCTGAATAACTGATCAATACTATGACATTAAAAAAAGAAGCAGCAATAAAAAAAACATCCACGATAAATGTCCAGATTTCAAATATCTTAATCTCCTAATGTGTATAATATGCCTTTACATTTATAACTGAGATCTCTTAAGGCAGAACTGACCCAAATGATAATTATACACATATTTTAGGCGCCAGAAATTATAGGAATGTTATGTTTAAATTGTTATTGTTTAGTGAAATACACAGAGTGGCATAAAATAAGTCCCCACCTGTATTTAAGTAAACAAATAGACAAAAGCTCTCCATTGAATAGTGAATGCACTAATGACTACATTTCAGCTGGAAGCTAATTTTTAAAACTAATGCAGGGAGTTGGTTACTCTTGAACTAACAACCATCAGATTATTAGAGGGTATAAAGATTGGACTGTGTTTCAATGGACAGAGATCATGTGGTCACGCGAGTCTAGACTGATGCTGTTTGCGAGAGATATGGTTACCCATCATGCTCGTGCCTACAGTACAAGCCTTTGGTGGTAGTGTTATAATGTGGAGGTGCTTTAGTTGGTCAGGCCTAAATTCAATAATGTTATGTGTCCAAAACTTGGTACAATAAACATGATGAGTTTACATAGACTTATAATAATGATAAATATTATTATATATTCCAGAACAGAGTTCCTAGGATGTTTTTTTTTTTTCCATTATGTTTTACCAGATATTCTTCATGTGAATGCAATAACATTCAGTTTAGATATTCCATGTTTTCCATTTCAATAAATATCATGAAGAGGAACAACTGATTGGAATTTATATGATTTACCATTTCTAATTTGCCCACATAGGGGTGCTCAAAAATTAACGTTACTAAATAGTTTTGTTCATATTTGGAACCGTTTGTCCGACATTAAATCAAGTATAAATGAAAGGTCATGACCTGGAGATGCTTCACGTCATGAAATTATTATGGATTTGAGCTTTTGGGGGTATATCCTCAGACAGTACAAACAGTTAAATATCAGTGTGTGGGACTTTTTTGGACAGAATATGTATAATTCAGTAGTCATAAAAATGCAGTATTATGTTTGTATATGACTGGTTGCATACATCCCTACATCCTCTGTCAGAGCTGTTGCAATTGTCATGAATCTGTATTTTAATCAAAGCACATTAGTCAGAATAAAGTCAAGTTTTATCTCTCTCCTTAGTTACTAGTAACTGTGGGACTGAGGAAGTGGGGGCTCCCTATTTATGGTTCTGCTTAGTGGTCTATTAAAGTTAGGATCAGTTCTGCTTTAAGGTAATGTTTACTAGTTGTTACACTGAGAGTTAGTTAATACATCAGAAATAATATTATGTACAATTTTTACAAGTAATGTTAATATTGGTCTGTTTGTCATGGTGTTTTGATCTTTTTTACTCTTCCGTGCTGGCTGTACTAAGCCGTTTTGATGGAGGAATTAGGTGTGAGGGCAGTTCTCGAGGGAGCCAGTAGCCGTCCAGTTTTCCCTCAATAAGGTGCACAGCTAAAGCAAACTCCTCATTGTCCAACATACCATCCCCATCGACATCAGACAGCCTCCAGATGTGAGCCAACACAGAGTTGGGCAGAAGAGTGCTCATCATCCACTCTCTGACTTTGGTGCCGCTCAATTTGCCTTCATTTGGACTGAGGTTGAAGAAGATCTCATCATATTTTGGCTTGTATTTCTCTACTGACCATTCATCAAAATCTGTTTCACTGCTTTCTTCTTCTTTAGTGAGTTCTTTAAAAGGATCTCTCTTGTAATACTCTCGCCTGAAGGTTCCCAAGAATTCACCGTCTAACACCCCGGGGAGGGATTTCTTCTCCATTTCTTGGAGTTGAAGTAATGGCACCAGGTTTGCAATGTCGGTCGACAGCAGTTTGTCCAAAGAAGCCATCAAACTTGGTTTCAGTGTCTTGAACTTTGAGAAGTCTTGACCCAAAAGTCGCTCCTGAAAATAAAGAGTAAAGGAAAATAAATGATCATTGATTAAGAATAGCTGAATGCAATGACATGTACAGTAAAGTTTAGCGCAATTAAAATTATTTTAACCTGCATTTTGGTGCAGTCAGGAAAGTCACCAGCTGGGACTTGGCGTTGTTGCTGAATCTTAGTGAAAATCACAGGAAGTTGGTAGATCAGATTGTGTTTCTTGCTTTCTTTGCAAAAAATGGTTGGCATCTCCTGCTTCAGGTAGCTGATAATATGAGCATGAGCCTATTAAAGAAGCAAAGAGCCAATTAGACACCAAAAAATTACAACTAAATATTTACCCAATATATGTGTGAGACATCATAGATAATCTTTGAAGTCAGTGTACCCTCACTAAACGTGCTCTTTTCACCAGATCGTTCAGTTTTCGGATTGCGGCGTTACGCGGCAGGTTCCTGATGTCAGTCAAAAGATCCTCCTCCTCTAGTTCTATCAGCTGGTAGTGGTCACACATCTGCCTCGGCTCTGACCAGAAAGACCCGATGTAAACCCGCAAGATCTCGGGTGTTTTAAACACTTTCCCCAGCGACCACATGAGGGCACCGTACACTCTCATAAGTTGTTGGGAGTCCACCCTGTCTGCCTTGTTGAGAACCACACGTAACTTATCTTCGTAGCCACATAGAGCCCCAAAAGCCCGAGTGAGCTCATCAGAGAACTCCAGTTTATGTGCGTCAAATAGTAGGATGATTCGATCCACACGCTCTGCAAACCAGCGCAGCACTGCTGGGAAGTCATAGCCTGGGGATCAGGAACGATAACATAGGGTTTTCATTAACAGTGTATGTAATGTGGCAGGCTCCACTGCTCAAGACATAGAGGAATGTGTAAGATATCCCTTTGGCTCTCAGTGATTTTGAGCCATTTCAGTTACACCCATAGATTAATGAGTCTATAAAACAAAGCAAAGACTCCTCAACATACTGCTCATCTCCTCCCAACTTTACTTTCATCTGTCATGCTTCTGAAGTTATCATTTTAAATCTATATTGTACTGAAATGTTCTGTTTTTTTTTTTTCATTGTATCTCGCCTTAATATTGCAGCAAAGAATCTAAACCTTATTGGCAACAACATTACAGAGCAGTTTTAAATGCTTTAAACTGGACTTAAGAATAAGATCAGGTTTTTACACTCACCTCGACTCAGTTTTTTTTTTGCAGCGGTTAAGATGCCCGGTGTATCTATAATGCTAATACTCTCAAGCACCTGATTTGGCACCTGAACACACTGAAACCTGCAAAGTAAAAAAAAATAGCAGAAAGCTTTCAATGGGATGTATTTTGTATATCATTTATCTCCTTCACCAAATATTGGCAACTCATGCTTTAAATGAGTTTCAGCACTTATAATAATGAAGGAAAAAGATAAATATATTTAACATGTAAATGACACTAGAGGAAAAGAGGTACAAAACAAAAGGAGGAGAAAGACTTCTTTTCATTGACTCTCATTACCTGTTCAAAAAAGCATTCCCAAAAGGGTCAAGGTTGCGGAAGGGCTTTTTAGGATCCACTGTTAGAGCATTACCGGGAATGATTCCTTCCACAGGTCCATACATGAGGGCAGTGAAACAGTCTGTGGTTGGCTCTGGTCCAACTCTGCTACCGAGAAAATCCTGTTCTATAAGATACCTTAAAACAACAAATACACACATCAACAAAGTGCTGGAGGTGTGCACAAATCTGCTTTATTTTCTGCTTAAAAGCAAGTACAGAAGTTCTGAGTCATACCTGATGAAAGTTGTCTTTCCTGTGGAGTACTGACCCATCACCAGGACCATGGGCTTGTTGTCAAAATCTGCATCCTCATAACTAGGAGAGTGAAACTGATGGAAAGAATAGTACTTCTCAATGGGAAGTAGCCTCTTGTAATAAAGATTCTTCAGCTCCTCTGTCACAATATTGACATCCCCTAATGTTTTCGGGTTGTTCCTGAACCGTCGGATAGACATGGTGACAAACGTTGGAGATGGATGCACGGCGTGGATGCTGCTCACTCTTCTCTGACCAAAACTAAATGATGGAGGAATGTGCACAAGGAATATTATCAGTTTCTCACAGCTGTCTGCTTCATCCTGCAGAGGGACATTTAGAGGGTGGAGAGGGTGTAACCAGAGCCTGCAGCTGCACCTAACATAAAGCCAATATCAAGTGAGACAGGGTGGAGTGAAGTTTAGTTTTGTTACTGAATAGGGACAATATTGGCAAAAATCTTGCAGACTGATTATCCTACAGGATAAGAGAGGGTATGGCTGTGCTTTAAGTTTTAAAGGCCTTACACAATATTATCTGTTTTTCTGTGTTGAAGGTTGCAGAAAAATCCCCAAAATGGCAGTAAAAATGTCTTGTCTACAATTATATTTGTAATTATACCATAGTGAAATGAATGATGTACTCTAACTTCTGTAATTAAAGTTCAATTGGAAACAATGATTGCATGACTTACAAAAAAGCAGAGTTTTGGATGCACTAGTTGGGTGTATGTTGCATACCGGATTGATCCGTAGTTCTCTTTCAAATATGCTGTAATGTTGGAAATACTCCATGGTGTAAGCTGACGTATTTGAATTCATAGTCTGCTTTCCATAGATACCAGTGTAATTCATATCTGTATGTTACTGATGACATATTATCCAAACATGAGAACATGTTGAAAACATACAACAGTGAACATCCACCCTAATGTCAGCTCTTTGCCTGTTTTCATCCGGTCCTCAGCATGTCCCAGGTGGACACACGGTGCGGGCTGTTCCAAGGAATGCGACTGTGTTCAAGAACATTCCACTGGCTGTGACCCCAAAACAGGGAGCTGTTTCTGTAAGCCTGCATACCACGGCCCACAGTGTGAGAAAGGTATAAGCAGAACAGCTACGTTAAATGTTCAATCACATTTGAAGTATTTAAGAACCTGGGCTGTTGACGTTTATGTTGAGTTAGACTGTGACCATGCAATAAACATAGGTTGATTTAGTGGATATTTTACTGTATTGACTATTTGACAGTTTCAAACCGTTGATTCGTGTTTATTTCCTTTTGCAGTAATACTGCTACAGCACTAGTCATTTCTGGAGCCGAGAGGAAATAAACTTGGAATCACGCTGTTTTCTTGAAATGTGGTTTTGATGTAATGTGTCACAAGGGGAAAGCTGTTTAAGAAGTTGCTGTGCTTGCTCTGACACAGGGAAAAAAAAAAGTCAATGACCAGAAAAAAACTGCCCTTTCCACGTCCATGGTTATACTGACATGTGTTTTAGGATTGAGATAAGTTTGAACCTCACATCCTCTGTTTATGTTATTGTGTGTTTGTTTGTGTGTGTAGAGTGTGAGTTTGGTTTCTTTAGTGCAGGCTGTGAAAAGCCATGTGACTGTCCAGGTGGAGGGTCATGTGACCCCAGAACTGGAGAGTGCCGACAACAATGTCCTGCAGGCCTTTACGGAGATCAGTGTCAGCTGGGTGAGGGGAACAAACACAGATTTAAGACAGTTTATATGATGAGAATATGCCAGGAGTTGCTTTCCAAACAGTTCATTTTTAACAGCCTCAACATATTCATTACTTTTCATGTTTTCAAAAACAAAATTGCTGACGTATGAGATCTTCCATGAAGTTTGACTCATTAGCACTCTCATGTGGCCATTGATGATATCTGTCCGTATATGTGGTATGAATAAGTCAAATCAATGGGTATGCAGACTTAACATGCTTCCACTTGTATGGTTATTGTTTGCATATTTTATATTTGTATGAATGTTTGCATTAGCTAATATCTCATAGTTATGAATAGCTTTCTGAAATTCTCCACTTTGGGTGCCCTCTTTTACATATCATATCACCATATAAATCTCCCTTTAATCCGTCGTGTTCTATTCATTCTTTCACAGTTTTGATGGATTAAGTGGATTTAGTGAGTCACAGAGTTATTTTTTTTCACCTGGTCAATGCAGGTGTTCCCTCTTTTATAAATGGTAAAATCAAAAGTGCATGTGTTCCTCCACATTGCAATGTCCTTTGGGTGTTTACTTTCCTGGTTGATGAAAAGTTCACCCTTCTGAGTTGTGATCTTGAGTATAAGTCAGGAGAGTCTGGTAAAAACAGGACTCAGTGTCTCTGTGGAGTAGCCTAAGACAACAGAGCAGAGTTACAGTATGTCAGCACTAATTCTCCATCCAGGTCTAGGCTTGCTGGATTTGTTGAAGCCAAAATAAAAAAAAATGTAAAAAAAAATCTGGATTGTACTTAGCTTGAGTTACAGGCCAGGTCATGACAGGGGCGATTTACCTCAGTTAGTCCTACAGAGGCTACTGGCAGACATTAAATAAATAAACAGAAAATGATTGAGTACTTCTAAAATGCCCAGTTTTGCAGTGTTGTGTAATCCTGTCTTGAGTTTTTAAGTCATGTTTTTTTTTTTTGTTTTTTTTATATATATCTGGCTCTGATTTTGCATATTTGGATGTGTTGTGTTGATAGCTTGTCGAGCAGGGAGCTATGGAGAGAACTGCCATCTGACCTGTAACTGTGATGGAGCTCCTTGTGACCCCATAACCGGACAATGCATCTGTCCAGCTGGAAAGACAGGAAACCACTGTCAAGAAGGTACCTTTTTAAAAAAAATTCTAAATTTTAGCACCTTTCAGGATTAGTCTTAAGTCATGATAGAATGATCTTATAGCTGCTGGTGTAAAAAAGGATCTACTGATCTAAAATGATTATTATCTGTTGATCCACTAATACTATCACTGAATGTAAATAACTGTTGTAAAATGCAGTTTATTATTTCATAGTTATTTCACTGCAAAAATCAAAATTATACCAATTAATATAAAACCTAACATCTTATTTCAAGAAAGATAATTTCATTTATTCAATTTTTTTGCTTAGTTGAAGCAAAAATATTATTTTTTTTTTTTTACTTGTTTTTAGAAGGGCATTTTATCCCAGTGTAGTTATGACCCATTTGGACATTCATACACTTAATAGTGAACATGCACTGCAAAAATCAAACTCTTATGAAGTGTATCTCACAATTAAATAAGACAAAATCACTTAAAGAGTAGCTTTTCAGTGAGATCTTCTTTTGCTTGAATTAAGAAAACCAATGGAACAAGTGAAAATGATCTTGGAAAATAGGATTTTCAAGATCTATTCTCTAAAAGTAAGTTCTTTATATCTCACTGAAAAGTTACTCTTTAGGTGATTATGTCTTAATTTAAGTGTGATTAAATATTTTGACAAGAAATGAGGAAAAATGCACTTGGTAAGATTTATATTTTTTCAAGTGTAGAAACATCATTATTTTATACAACAGTGATTCACAAGTAAAACACATAGAGTTGGATTAATGACATTTTTGCGGAAAGAAAAAACATTTTTCTTCAGTTTTCTCTGTTTCTAATATAAGAACCCTCAACTCTAACCTGAGTTTTCATAAACATCTACATGATCAGTAAATTAAATATAGTACAATGTATTATTTACACTGAAAAAAGGCAAAATACAGAGTATAATATTAATAAATGGGGATAAATAAATGGTGATGAATCGCTTAAGATTAAATAGAAAGAAAAAACTATTTGGGAACTTCCACAAAAGTAACACTGGGTCTTTATGGGTTAAGAACATGTTTGAACTTATTGACCTGCTTTGGTATTTACTAAGATGTTTATTATGTTTAACTTCCAACTAATCCAAATCAATCACAAATATGCCTTAGAACATGGGTGTCAAGTTCATTTTAGTTCAAGGGTCACATTGTTTTCATGGAGAAAGTTGTCTTTCGCATAAAAACTGAATAATCTGAACAACTGGGAATGACCTGAAATTTATTAAGAAAAATTAATGTAATTTTAATAATACAATACTTCAGCAATACACTTATATATGTACATTACTATTTACATTGCACAGTAGATCTACAAAGGTACAAGGCATTTAATAACAGGCATCTGGAACTGTAAAATATTATACTTAGCTCGTCACGACACAATGACCCTCATGACTGTCTGGGCCAGATTGGACCATTTGTTGGTCCAGTTTTGGCTCCTGGGTCATATATTTGACACCCCCGCCTTAGAATATAGGTGACGCACCCATGTGAGAAACCTCTTCAAGACTTGTTAATTAATACATTTCTTCCCCTTCTAACTCAAGGACAAATGGATTTAAAGCTTTACGGGAAAGAATTCACATAAGTGGATTTTTGCCAACTTAATCTGAAAAATACTCCATGCTTCTCAGACTGCCCTGTTGGATTGTGGGGGTTGAAGTGCCACTCGTTTTGTCCTGCCTGTGAGAATGGAGGGTCCTGCAACAAAGAGACCGGTGTCTGTGACTGCAGACCTGGGTTTACTGGGGTCCTGTGCCAAAATAGTGAGTGTAACCACATTTACTATTAATTTACTTTTACAGCTGAAATCATGGTGGGAAAATCCCATCATTTTAATAATGGATTGGATTTATATAGCGCTTTTTTGGCCACTCAAAGCGCTTCACATTAGTGACCTATTATTCATTCGCTCTCACGTACTCCCTCTGTTGGTGGTAAACTACATTCATAGCCACAGTTGCACCTACGTCCCCTCGGACCACCACCAAACATTCATACACCAGTGTGAGTGGCACTGGAGGTGAAGTCTCTTGCCCAATGACACAATGGAGTGACTAGGACAGAGCGGAGATTCGAACCACCAACCCTTCGGTTACTGGACAACCCACTCTACCAACGTTAGCCATGGCCATCCACTTAAACTTTAAACTATACACCTTCTAACCGACATTCTGCAGCCGTCTCCTCTCTGAACCCATGTCATCTGATCAGCCATTGGTAGTTACAGCTGTCACTTATGTATTTAACCCCCCCCACTACCCCCCCCCCCCCACAACCTGTCTGAAAACATGAGTCTTTAGCTGACCATAGGTAGATTTCCTACAACCTGAATACACAAATAAGGAGTAGATGCAGTCATCTCATGTTCCAGTCAAACCACTTTTTACTTACAAGAACAAGTGCGATACGTCTAATATCTCTACATCACAACCTATTTCTAGCATTTATTCCTGAAAGATGTTTTGTTGGATCACAATGGCTTTTTACCTTGGATTTTCCACCAAAGTGTTACCAGTTCATCCGAGTGTCCAACTAGAAAGGTTTCAGCCAAATGTGATAAAAAACTATATTTCAAATTTCCCTAAAGCTATCTCTGAGACATCACAATAAAGACAATTAACCAACATTAGACCAGCCACAACCTACTTGTAAAAATAATGTAAATAATAAACATTTCCTGTTCATTTTGCTGCTGTGTACAGAGTGTCCTCCAGGATACCATGGACCCGGCTGTTCAACTCACTGTTCGTGCCACTCAGATGCCACTTGTGACCCACAGACTGGACACTGTATTTGCCCTCCTGGAAAAAAAGGCCATGATTGTGCCACAGGTAACATCATTCTAATCTGTTGAAATAATTCTGAAATAACATGAATAAACTACAAAAGGAATATATTGAATCTAATTATATAAATATAATAATAATGATTAAAGTAATGATAAAGAATCCATAAAAAAAAAAAAAAATCCTCGATCCAAACACTGATCTAGATCAACACCAACATGTAATCAGCTGTTCCTTGTGCCAGGATCAACATTTGCTCAAAATTACATCAAAATCCTTCCACAACTTTTTGAGTTATTTTGCTAACAGACAAACAGACAAAGTGACAAGCCTTGGTGAAACTTCCTTGGCAGAGGTAATAAAAAAAAAAAAAAGTCAAATAAAATCAAGGTAACAGAAGTAGTTGAGATTATACATTGGTTATAATTTGCATTGTGCTATTTGTTATTTTTCATAGTGTGTGAATCAGGTTACTGGGGTGAAGGCTGCCTCAGTAAATGCCAGTGCAAAGAAACATCTGTGGGTTGTGACACCATCAGTGGTCAGTGTGTGTGTGAGGCCGGCTTCTTTGGAGACCACTGTGAAAACAGTGAGTGTAAACCTTCTGTACTTTTGAGGAGCAGATCTATGTTTTAGTGAATGCTGCCCTCATGGGGTGACACTGAGTTAAACCATCTTATAAGTTCATCTGAAATCAAATTTCTCAGGCCTTTCATTTGATTATATATATATATATATATATATATATATATATATATATATATATATATATATATATATATATATATATATATATATATATATATATATAACTTAAGCAGTGTAATTTCTACATTTACTTTATTTCTCACTGTCCTCAGAGTGTGTGAATGGCAGCTATGGACAGGGCTGTGCTCAGCAGTGTCAGTGTCAGAACGGAGCATCATGTGACCATGTGAGCGGAGCCTGCACGTGTTCTCCTGGATATGCTGGAACCTTCTGTGAAAAAAGTAAGACTTATTTTATATCTAATTAGTGTATGTTACTCTTTTGTGTGAGAATGCAAAGTGCTCTAAGCTGTCTAGTATGCTTGCATTCAGAAACAACTACACTTAAGTCCAATTGGTGGACAAGTCAAGTCAAGAAAAACCTTATAGTCATTGCTAAAAAGAAAAAAAAACAATTTAGCAGCTCAGCAGTGACACCACAATTCATTCCTTCATTCATTTATTCATTCAAATAAATAAGATTATCAATAAAAAGTCTAATACATCATAATAAATAAATACATTTAAAAAATGTTTTCAAAAATTCAAAGGATTTAAAAAAAAAAAAATACAACAGTGTTTCATCTTACAGAGTGTGTAATTTTTTTTTTTTTATGTCTATCTCCAAATTTGGACCCTCCTGCACTGGCCACATTCATTTAGAATAAAGAAATCATTACTATGGGGATAATTGATAGATTAAAACACCCAAATCATTGAAATGTCAAGTCAGTGTTTACTAGCACAAAATGTAATGTATTAAATGACAAAGCTGTGGTACTGTCCATTCAATTTTCTTACTCCAAAAATATGACATTGCTCCTGTGCGTCAAGTGATGTTAACAATATTTGCCACTAGAGGGCAGTGCAGGACATTTTTCTGGCTTTGTTCATCTCAATAGCTTCAGTGAATCATATTCAGTGAATCATCGGACTGTCCGTGTAATGTCAAAAGCAAAATGATTTTAAAACCACACAAATCTAAAGATGTAATTTGTATTAGTCATTCTGGAATAGATGGACTGTATGTCATAAACCCTTTTCCAGCATCCTGCCATGGCAAAATCCATGTAACTAATGCTCTTCTCATGATCGTAATATTTTTCCTGAACTGTGAAGCATACCATCAGTCCAACTGTCTTAACAATGTAATAGATTTGTTCTTGATTATAGTCTTTTGACTTGAAGTGATCCCGTGTTATTACAAAGTGTAAGATTTACTGTAAGTGTACAACCAAGTCCAGAAATTCATACCACCTCCATAGTACATGGGCCATCGTAAATCATTGCCATGTCACACTAGAACAGAGCTTCACATCCCTAGTCATAACAGTCTAATGGCCTCAGACGTACACGTCATTCTGATTGGATGTTACTGTGGAAATAGAGCTATCGGTCTGACCAGATTCTGTTTTCTGAAGGCCTTTTCCCCTTAAACAGAGGTGTCCAGTTTCTCAGTCTTCTGCTGGGCCTCTTCCTTGAGGAAAAGTCAGGAAGAGGCCTGGACTGTGAGAAGGACCAGATCTCCAGTTCATCACAAGTCTTCTGTTTCACACAATTAAAATGGAATGAGATTTTTTATTTATTTTTTTTTTTGTATCCACACACTGCCTTTGATAATGCTATCCAACTGGTCCTGAAAGACTGAGTGTTTGTTACTATGGCACTGTCATTGTTTCATTGGGCATTCTTGTGGCGCTGGGCTTAAACGTTAAACATTTCAGTCAAGTTTTGTCACAGGAAACGAGCCATTGTGCTGACACTGGTCCTTCACACTAAACCACTTCTTCAATTAATGTGGATCATGTTTTGTTTTCGGAGCTGCAGCTTTGATGTTCACATCAAAATAGTTTGTTTGGTCAGAGTAAAAAGAACTCTGCTCTGATTGGCATTGAACATCCGCATTATTGTTCAAGAAACTGGGTTGTTTTGTTGTTATTGTCTTGACCTCCATCACTGTATAAACCTTGAATGGCACCAGGAAGTTTTATTCTATTCTGCGTTCTCTCTATCCGCTCTGTTTCTGTGGTTGGCTCTCCCTGGCTGTGTGGTCCCTGGACCTTCTTTATGGGCTGACAGCAGTGGCTCTTACACAACCAGGGATCTGGAAATAATCCTCCTGTCTTAAAGAGCTCATTTAGTCAAGAGATGGAGTCTTTCAGCGATGGCACAGTGTGCGTGTGGTGGTGGACTGAGTTCTCTGTACCTACCTATAAACAAAGGCTCAGAGAGAAGAGTCTGCACTTACAAACACTCGCAGACACAGGCCTAATATCAGATGACAGATTACTGCTCTGCGGTTAATATGGAAAGCAGTCGCCCCCTGCTGGTATAAACAAATAATAAACTTGACATTCATTCATAAGTGTCAGCGTAGACTCTGTAGACTGAAAAAAAAAATGTCTATAAACTGCAACATCCTGCTTGACTGACTGTGTATTTGAAAGGAAGGAAGGAAAGTTTTAACATGTTGGGGTGATTACTGTTGTTGGCATAAATACCTCATTAAAACCATTCAAATGAGATGTTTTTATGTTGATGTGTAAATATCTGATATGCATTGTGTCTCATTTTATACTGCTGGCCTTTGGTAAATACATTACATATCACAATCATTCATAACACATTATCCCACAGCAGCCAAATAGACAAACCAGTTTGTTGCCATGGTGTCAGCAACTGCTATGATAATAATAAACAAAAGATAATAAAGCAGGGCTTTTGCTGAATACTACCACAAACCTAATGTACAGCTGGGTTAAAATGACAGCATCGTCAGCGGGCCAGCTTTAATAACATCGCAGTTTAACCACTACAGAGGCAAGCGAAGACGTCATGCTGTCAGCGTGGGAACACAGAAATGACCACGCTAGAAAGTGCTGAACAGGAGGGATACTTTTTCCCAGATTGAACCTTTGAGTCAGAGAAAAGTCAGAATGGACAGCATCATCAGCTGGAGCAGGAGAAGGAGGGTATGATGCATAAACTGCAAGCGAACACCCTCAGTTCTGTGACATTTCAAAAGCATCTAACCACCAAGTTACACATTACTTTTACACTCCAATTTGTGGCTTCCTTTCATAACAAGGCCCACTGCTTTCTGTATAGATAGAAGAAGTAGTATATAGATGAAATGAAAAAGTCCTGGCAGCTGAGATAATTAGGCCAGAGGCTAGAGTGTGTAGAAACAACTGGAACAAACCCAAAACCTTCAGTGAGCTCAGATTTTCTCACATACTATTGCAGCAGGAAACAGAAGAAGTTAGTTGAAGAGGGAACTGTCAGCAACATTTGTCAATCAGTCAAAAGATTTGGCGCCGAGAACAGCAGCATTTTTGTAAATCAACACCGGAGTGGAAGAAACATTTGATTTGAAAAATACAACTAAAACACTTGTGTTAGGATGAGATCTCGTCAACTGTTCAGTGACAAATTGAGCGATCAAAAATAGGCATTGAATAAACAGAGTCATTCTTTCCTGGCTTGGTGAAGTCATGCGTACAGACAATATTTACATCCCACTAGTGGAAAGGCTCATTCATCCCGCAGCCTCTGGCTAGGTTCATGTGGATGGGAGGCACTATGTTTACCAAACTCTGAGTGTCAATTGACTCTGCACACACTTAAACAATCTCTCCGGCTCTCCTTGCGAATGGGAAACAGACTCTAACACTGGCATCTCCTCACATCAGATACTGTAGGTGCATGTGTGTGTGTGTGTGTGTGCGCGTCTTTGCAGGGTGCACTAACCTGGCTTTGTTTCACCGTGTGTAATAGTGAGGCCTGTGGACTCAGCAGGTGCTCTAATTACCAGTTCTTTGTGCCCCCTCTACCCTGAAAAATGAACGGCCTCCGAGCCTCCATGAGCTTTGATGTGGCCTAGATCCACCACACATGTGGGACATGAGCTCACTTAACGAACGCAGACGCTCTGCAAATGAACAGCCGCAGCGTGGTACTGCAATTTGATATTGGTATTTTCAGTAGGTGGTAAAACAGATAGGGAAAGTAGGAGGAGATGGAGAAGAGAGTGAGAGATGGGGAAGGAACTACAAGGAACACAAGTTTTTTTCTTAAAAAAAAGTCAGCATTTAAAGCCTTTCCTCTCCTCTTTTGTGAAGCTGCCAGTTCTAACCAGTGGGATGTTTTATCTTGGCCCACAGTGTGCCCGGACGGCTTTTACGGTCTTGACTGTGGCCAGATGTGCGAGTGCAGGAACGGTGCCCGCTGCCACCACATCACAGGAGCCTGCCTATGCACCGCCGGCTGGGCAGGACCACACTGCATTCTGGGTAATGGAAGCCACATCATTAAAAAGGGGTGTGAGGGAGGTCCTCACTGCAGCCCATCACGACATCCTCTCCTTAAACACAACTATGATGTGTTTGCGAACAATTATCTCTATAATGAGACATTGCCAGTGACTTTTTAGGGATGCGTAAGGGTGGAGAAATGAGGGAGGACAAAAGTGCCCTCTAGCATACATGCTTTAATTGAGGTCTATTCTGGATAAATGCACCCACGTGTTTATAGCAATCAACATTAGGAAAGGGAGAGCATAACTTGGAAGAGGCTTTTAGTAGCAAACCAATCAGTGTTCTCATGCTAAAGTTTCTTGAGGATTTCATGCCGTTGTTTTAATGAATCCAATGAAATGCCCACTAAACTTCTTACTCTGTCATTCTGCAGTGTTATTCAGGGCTCTCCTCTCACCACAGCCATTTTGTGGTCCTAACTTCCAGAACCAGAGTCAGCAAAAAGCCACTAGCATGACTTAATGATGCATCTCTGTCATTAGAGTACTTTCCTCTTTCTTAGACTACAAATGTCATGTGGGATCATTAGGAAGAACTTTACAGAATGAGTGCTGAGAGCTATGCCCCCAGATGCCCCAGAATAATGCTTCTGACTGTAGTGCATATCATGGTAATGCTGAAAGTGTTGTACGTGTGTGTGGTTTGTGTGGGCAGCATGCCCAGAGGGTCGTTTTGGGGAGCATTGCAGTCAGACCTGTGAGTGTCAGAATGGAGCCAGGTGTGACCACGTCACCGGCCACTGCAGCTGCACAGCTGGATGGTCTGGAGTCAGCTGCCAAATACGTGAGTAACTTATCAGACCAACAAACTAAGAAACTGAAAAATGATACTCCTAAAAAGATATTTACACTTGTACTGATTTATATGTTTACATGTTTCTGCAAAAAACAAAATGTATCTCATTAGAAATCTCAAATTTTCTTCCAAATTTCTTTGGAATTCATTCAAACTTGGTTGATTTATAACAGAAAAGAATTCAATTCTATTTCAAGATTTTAGGAACACCAGTTTTATGATGCTTCCTGCTGTCAGCATGATTTATTCTGTACAGAAATCAAAAGGTGTATATCATATTCAACATTTTAATAATTGAATCAACATGCTGCACACGTAAAACCTACAGATTTTCTTAAGTATATAAATGCATCTGCCATGGATGGATTGTTATTTACATATCTACCCTCAGTCAAGCTTTGTTTGTGTAGCGGCTTGAAAGTGTAAAATAAAATATATCTAAAAAAAAAAAAAAAAAAAAGACAAGATGAGGCAAATTAAGTCTAACATGAATATATGAATATCCACTGCTCAAATTGCATAAAATGTTTGATATAAAGAAGATATGAGATGGATAATGTTTTATTTTCATAATAAATGAGAAGCCATGTCACTCACTAATAAAGATGTTGATGGATGAAGTTGCCCTACAGTTATATGTGCACTGACTGTGTGTGTGTTCAGGTTGCCCTCCAGGACAATATGGGGAACATTGTTCTGGCCAGTGTCTGTGTCAGAACGGAGGCTCCTGTGACAGTGTGAGTGGACAGTGCTCCTGTCCATCCGGCTGGTCTGGAGCCGCCTGTGAATTAGGTGAGAACGAACACGGTCAGGAATCTGAGTGAACTGTACCATCCTTCATCCTTCTTTTTTAACTCACTGGTCAATATGTAATGAGTACACAGTAAATTTTGCAGTGTTAAATCAACACTTAGAGAGTTTATTTAACTTCTTCTAGAGTGTATTTGGTCCCATTGTCTCCAAATTAGCACTGCAAAATCTACAGTGTAGGTGCTCTGTCCACCACCATCATCATCATCATCTTCGTCATTGTCTTTAGCATCAGCAATTTCATTAAACATCTTCGCTAACAAAACTACATATTTGTATTTAGCTTTCCTGGGACAATGTGCCATATTTTGATGGCTTATAACATGTAAATTGATACAGATTTCAACATAGAAAGTCATATATAGTTCCATTTAATTTGTTGAGTTCTCTTCTAGTGAAAGTAGCACTCACTCCTACTGGGAGATGTATCTATATCACAACCACAGGATTATAACTTGGCGACAAAACCTTACAACTTATCAAATTCAACTTGTTGATAAAACACACAGAGTCAAACAGTTGGATACAGGATGAGTGTCTTATGTTAATCTTTTGTGTTTAAGTATCTCTTTGATGCAGCGTCATCTCATGCTTCCTTTCATCCTTCCTAGAGTGTGAGGAGGGACATTATGGACAGAACTGTACCAACATCTGCAGCTGTATGAACAGAGGCAGATGTGATAGAATGACAGGCAGATGTTTGTGTCTGCCTGGCTGGACAGGAGAACTCTGTCACTCAGGTGAATCTGCCACTGTCGATATAATGCCTTTGACTTAGTACCTGTTCAACTGGAAGATGGTGGACATTTAAAATTCACTTTCTGCATTTGAAAATACAGACTGATTTACTTTTGATTGAAACTTGCAGAAAATAAAGGATTTTAATCATGCTGCACCGTGTTACTCAAAGTTGTAATCAAATATTTTTTTTACGTCTTTACATGACTTGATTTTGACTATGAGCTTGATGGAGTGTAACTGGGGCTCTGTAGGGAATCATTGCACTGGGTCAAAGGTTATTATTTATGTGTATAGATAGAAATAAAAAGAGGAATGTGTATGAAAACAAAAGGATTCCAACTTTATGGGCAACAGTGTATAAGAAAACATTGGTTATAAAGGCGTTTCTTTAGTAACACAAGAGGCCATCGATCACTGTTGTTCTATAATCACATTTGGATCATATCAAAATCCAATTGCATTTATAGTTGTCCTGAAATTGTATTCAATTTTACCCACTGAAATCTGCAGAACCTCTGTGAATGATCTTAACAATCTGAGTAGAAATGGTAGTTTGCCAGCATTTTACCAGGGCACAGAATGGGTGCAGAAAACTCACCATATTAGAACAATTTGTACAATTACCCTGGAGTAAATATGCATAAAAAATGTGAACATTTAAACATTACATTATCATTTTGATGCTTTCCTCTCAGACGTTAATGTTGCATGCTGACCACAAATGCTGTGTGTTCTGTTTGAAGTATGTTCTAAGGGATTCTTTGGAGGGGGCTGTGAGCAGAAGTGTGACTGCGTCCATAGTTTGCGTTGCCACTCTGTGACAGGCCACTGTGAGTGTGAGCCAGGCTGGAGAGGAGCCAGGTGTGACAAACGTAAGTGTGTACACAACACCGGTGGAAATTGGTGCTGAATGAAACCGGTAACAGGGAATCTTTGAATGTCTGAGTGAACCAACATTGTGTGTGTGTGTGTGTGTGTGTGTCTAGCCTGCCTTCCAGGGTCCTATGGTGTTTCCTGTGCCCAGCAGTGCCAGTGCCAGGCTGGGGTGTCCTGTCATCATGAGACAGGGGTTTGTGGCTGCCCAGCTGGACTCACAGGACCTGGCTGTGAGAAAAGTAAGGAGTAAGAAAAAAAAAGGCTAAAATGAGCCTTTATTTCACCAATATAAAGATTTTCCCACTGAGGTCAGGTGGGTGCTTTAAGTGGAAGTATCTCATGAGAAAACATGGCTAATATCACTGTCATGCATTTAAGGCCATTTGGCAGACACATGTTGTTGATAAAAACATTGTCACCCTGAAATACACCACCCCCATCACGAATGAAAAGGCATCACGGGATTAAAGTGATCGCCCAGAGAACCATTCTGTTAATACTAATTAAAACTTCTAATTTTTCCACATCCTCCTGGGAGAGATTACCATTTTTCCATTCCAGGAAATGGACACTACAACAACACAAAGCTTTCACTGTCACAGGACTTTATGCTAATGCATCATTATTTAGCCCGTACCTTTTAGGAGTGTGTGTATGAGCAACTTCACGACTTGGTCCTTCAGCACTCCTTCAACCACCTCCCCCCCACTTCATCGCCTCAACTCCCTTCCTCTCCTCACACACTCCCCAGACATCTGATAAATGTTACACACCGGCTGCCAAGTAAAACAGAAGGCATTGTTTTTGTCTCCTCGGCGGCGGATAAGGGCTTTTGGAAGGCAGACATGCATAATGACAGCGCCGTAATTGCCTCTTTAGTCTGGAGTCTTTTCTTATCTGTCCCCCACGCTGCCTGCTGCTGCCTGAGTGAGTAGCCCAGTGCTGCAGTCATAGCAGAAAACATGCTCGGTTCACAGATTCATCTTTTACACTGTGACTGAATGTCTGTGGGCTCCATTCATTATTGCGATGAGCATGCAAGTATGTATACAGAAAGTGTGTGTGAAAGAATGTGCGTATGTGTCCATCTGGGTTTGGGCACTGGGGAAGGTTTGGTTGTGTTACCAGTCATTAGTGAAAGTCTCACAGTGAGTGTGTGTGTGTGTTCACAAAGCAGTCTTGGGAAGCATGGGGAAATGGTATTTGTCTGTGTTCCCACATACAGCAGACTGTGTGCATGTTTATGGCCTCTCAGAACAAACACGCAACGCACTGGTGCAATATATACACTGTTTTTACAGAAGTAGAACTACTGTATGGGCTCAACTTAGTGTAATGACGACCCAAGTGCAGCACAGAGTCAGCTGAAGACTGTGTTTATTGGTGTAAGGGAAAGAGAAGCAAAGAAGCTAACAGAGTTCAGACCCAATTCTAGTGAGGTTTAGAGGTCCAACCAGGAGTGGCTGAAGCACCAAGACAACAGGCAATGTTCGTACTGTAGTTAAAACACACAACAGTAGGCCCATTTCCTAGGGCAGGACAACAGGGATAACCAGGTAGGTCCAGTTCTATACAGGAGTCAGAAGGACTGAACCAAAGTATTGATAAACCAAGCAGTTACGACATTCTTCTGACCTGGGGTTTAAATACAGCACACTGAGTAGCAGAGACAGGTGAGGCAGATAACTAAGTGATTGCAAGCAGGTGTTCTGATTGATTGATCGCATGGCAGGTGAATGATTGAAGGTGAAAGGTTAGCAGGTAGGAGGTCACAGAACTGGCCCATGACACGAAGTTCATCTTTGTTGGAAAGAGCAAAACAAAACGTTTTCTTCATAAGGATTCTGTTAGTGTAAATCATCTTAAGCCTGGTTTCTACCAGCTGTATATGAAGTGACATAAGATGTTTGTTATGATATTTATACATAAATACAATTTCATTCATTGATTCATTCACTGATTGTTTAAACATATTCATGAACTTCATTGTCTGCACACATGTATATTATCACTCTAAAAACTAGGCCTATGCAGTTGTCTCCAAAATGATAGATCTCCAAAATGCGATGCTTCCAGTCACCCATCATTTCCACCCCTCCTGTCCACCCATACATAAACATATATATTAAATACAAAATATAAAAGAACAAGTTCATGTGCCTGATCTACAGCATGAGCACACCAAATTTGGTGGCAATCCATCCACCAGTTCAAAAAATTATGGGCCAGAAAAAAATTCATTCTCCTTGAAAGTTTTGACCTCTAAAATCTAATCAGTTCATGTACCTATCCTAGAGCATTAGCACACTGAAATTGGGACAGATTCCCATTCAAAAGTTATCACATTAACACAAAAGACCTTATGCGGCGGTGGAGGTGACACACGCAAAACCATTACATCCTGACACTCTGCGTTTCAGGGACATAACTTTTCTGTCATTAGCCAGTGTTATTGAATTAATATAGCCACAATTAATGAAGAGTTGGATATTTAAGATTGATGGTTATACACATGTATGCCTTTAATGGCTGAATGTAGACAAGCAGAGAAAATATTAAGAAAATGTGAGGAAAACAGTGTATTAAAATATATACTATATCACTGTTTAATGCATTTGTTGAAAGGCACTGTTGTTGTTTCTTTACATATAATATCTGTATAGATGTTGTGAGTTATGGACGTCACTGGTATATTTTCTTCCTCTTGTTGTCTTCTTCACCACTGTGCTAAATGTTCTTTGTCTACTCTAAATGTGAAACAGTTTTCTACAGTATGTGACACTGCTATCTGCTGTCATTTCATCCCTGGAAAAAAAATATCTTCAATGTCAATAGGATCTTCCAGGATAAACAAAATAAAAATCAATCAAGAAAATATTTATAATCACATCATAATCTTCCTCATGAACATTTCTATGTATTTTTGCTTTTAGCCTGTTCTGCTGGTATGTATGGGCAGAACTGCAGTCAGCTGTGCCAGTGTTCAGGTGATCAGGAGCAGTGTCATCCTGTGACTGGACAGTGCACTTGTCTACCTGGTTACTATGGAGCGCGCTGTGAGACACGTAAGCATGATGTTTCTACATGGGTGTATATGCAAACAATGGGAACAGTTCTGCATCATTCTTATTTTTACCATTTTCAGGATGTCGAGCAGGGACATTTGGCCCCAACTGTAAGTCCAGGTGCAGCTGTATGAATGGAGGTCGATGTGACTTCAGGACCGGTGTTTGTCATTGTCCTCCTGGTTTCATAGGTGCTAACTGCAGCTCACGTGAGTCAAAAAATCTCACACTCCCCAAATTCTAACTCCTTATACTACCTTGCTAAAAAAGTCATTAACTTGTGTTGGATAGGATGTCCGAATGGGTACCATGGGAAGGATTGTATGAAGCAATGTTCCTGTGGTGAAGGAGGGCAGTGTCACCCAACAACTGGAAGGTGCATCTGTGCCCCTGGTAGGATGGGTCAGTCCTGCCAACAAGGTGAGAACAAACAAAAGGAATAAAGCACTCAAAAAGATGCATTCATTATTTGTGGCATGATATTTTGGACATGCACAGATTTGTTAAGCTTTTACTCACTCTTCTAGTATAGAACCATCAGTGGGAACTATTGCTCCTCAGTTAGAACTAAGGGAACTTGGGAATTTGGGAGTCATCCAGTAAAATAAGGGTGTATTTTCCCCATTTTACTGTGTATATTTAAGTTACTAATTCTCCATTTCCTCCGTTTGAGGCCTCTGATGATCACAGGCCTGGTTTTTTTTTGGAAACATAAGCAGAGAAGGGTTGTCTTAATCTCTTCCTTTATCAGTTATTCAGCTGAATTGCAAGCGGGGGTTTCCAACATTGCTTCTGTTAAATGTTCTCCTCTTTAGCCTCCTGCATGTATTTGGACATACCACTTTTTAAGTTTGCTGTTGTTGAATGTTTACAGAATACTATAAGTAGCTCGCTCTCCATGTTCCGTGTCGCTGAATTTGGCAAGGAAGCAAATAAATAAACAGGCAAATCAAAGACAAGTTGCTTATTGTTTTCCCAATCTAAATTACCCAAAGAAACATGATTATTCTTTTATATCAGCGCCAAATTAGACTACTTTGCCATCTCTTTAATGAACTGTTGCTTAAATAAACATGAATGTGGTTAGTGGAGTCTCATGTGTGTACTGATGTGAGGGAGACGCTGTGCAGTGTCTTTGCGATTGGGTGTGATTGCTTTATAATTAGTCTTGTTCTGATGCTCTCTGAATGTTTCTCCAGCATGTCCAAGGGGACGCTATGGTCCACAGTGTAGAAATACATGCAGCTGCCAGAACGAGGGTCTGTGCAATCCTGTTGACGGATCCTGCAAGTGTAGACTGGGCTGGACCGGACCTCGCTGTAACACAGGTAAAAGCAAAAAAATCTAAACACACAGGAAAAAATGCACAATGAAATACTCAGAACAGAACAAATGTCTGCAAACTGGTGATAAACAGATACAGTACTGTGCAGAAGTTGAAAACAATAAGTATAATAATAATAATAATAATAATAATAATAATAATAATAATAATAATAATTAATATTAAAAAGGGAAACTTTCAGGAAAAAATCAACTTCCACAAAAATTTAAAGTATTTACTGTGACCTCCCTTTAACTATTGTGTTCAGACAATATGACATTTACTGCATTAATCTTCTGCTGTTTTACCCTGGGTTTCATTCATCACACATCAGACATTTCTTACAGTTTCAGCTCCTGTTTTTTTTTTTATATATAAGAATGAAGGTCACACTAAATGGTAACTTTTGTTTGCAGGAACAATTTATTTCTGAGTTTGTGTTTATAATATTGTGCACACATTTCCTGTATGTTCTTGTAATATTTGAGGGAAAGAGGCAGAGAAATAAATATGTATATTCATTTCAACTCTGCAAGAACAACAAACCTGAAGACTTTTGCACCATACTTTGGGCTGAGCATTGGTTCAATCAGCTTTGACTGACTTGAATGATATTTGAAAGCTAAAGGAGGCCTATATTTTTTTTTATTATTCCTTTGTTTCCTTGCAAAAAAGAGGGGAATAAATAACAGCAAGCACTAAGTAAACATACATAATATAACATCTGTACTGACATCAGCACTCACATTTTTAAAGCACATAACAAGGCCATTCTTATTATGATTTTCTTCTAGCACATGAACACATGTTGTCCCCACAGCTTAACCATTTTGGTCCTTAAAAAGTCTCATTTCATATTTGACAGATGTCTTTTATAGCTGACAGATGCAAATAACTTTCAGCGTCCTGCCTTTGTAGCAGTATATCAGTTGTATGTGAACCATATGGTCAAGACATATTAAAGATCGCAACTTAAACCGTGTTGTAACCACTACTAATTCTTTTTTTTTTTTTAACACATATTCTCTGTGCATGCTCTGCTGTGTGTGCTTGTAGCCTGTTTACAGGGAAAATATGGATTTGATTGCACTCATGAGTGTCAGTGCCTCCACAACGCGACCTGCGACCGTTTTACAGGCGCCTGCAGCTGTACTGGTGGATACTATGGCCACTCCTGTCAACACAGTACGTGAACAGTTAAAATATTTAAAAAAAACACTGCTGGTAGCCTCACTGACATTCATGTAAAAGCTATTTTAGGGATGGACACTGTTCCTTTTCTTTATGTGATTACTAGTCACACACTGATATTGAATTGCACTATATGAGCTTTCCACATAAAAAACTAACATACATTTTCCTCCCTCATGTGCCTCCCAGAATGCCCATCTGGGTTTTTTGGAGTCAACTGTGCCCAAATGTGTGACTGTAAAGTGGGACAGACGTGTGACCATGAGACTGGTCAATGTATTTGTCCACCAGGGTACTATGGGTCACAATGCCAAAGACGTGAGTATCTATCAGTGCAATTTTCCTACAGTGATCAACAGGGTGTTTGAACAGGTTTTAAAGGTCTTAAAAATTATGGTATTTGGAAACACTTTTTCCAGACTATGAAAAGTCTGGATTCCGGTGTGGAAGTCTTAAAGGAGTGATATTAAGCTTTTTAACATGGAATTATGCATTTTAAAACATTTTCCTGTGGTGTATATAAACTGTAAATGATATACTTAGATTTGAAATCTTCATTAATTCAACTCCACAGTTCCATCTTCTATCATATTTATGACTAATGACACAAGACAGGTTATTTTGTGCACTGGCCCTTTAAATACAAATTATCCTCTTCATGCTCCCACCCCCTTCAGTTTGTTGACATGGAGGGGGTGGAAGACAACCAACCAACTACTGAACATTTTAGGTAATCGACTCAAAGTTTGGACATATTTTCTGTATGGACTACAACTGCTGCTGCTGATAATGTCACATGTAACGTTCATCCTTATATGTGCAAACTACAGTAGTTATAAAATGTAACAAATTAAGCAGGAGTTAAAAACCGGTTGTAGAAATCCACTTGATTTTTGCCAGAATGGAACTAAAGATAGCCTTGCAGCTCCTGAAGGGTTCAAATTCAAACTTTTTGAGGTATTAGGGTCCAAATACACAAATAAATTAACTAGACTAATAAAAGTGGGTTTAATGGAATATGACCCATTTTAATATGAAAAAAAGGTTCTCTCATAGTCAAATTTTAGAGTGTGCTCAAAGGCACAGTCTTCTGTGTCTGTGGTTTGTTCTGTTTTTATTGTTATTGTCTTTTATTGTCTGGAAACTAATGTAATTCTGTTGCTGCAAGAAATTTTACCCCAGCGTATAAATGAAGTTATTTTGAATTTGAAAGGAAATAGACATGAGAAAAGCATACAAAAATGATTTTTCTAACTACTACTAGTGCTAGAATGATTCTAGTGAAACTTGTTTGTGTGATATCCATACACTTTTGTGATTTTCACCTTTTGAAAAAAATTCTGTCAGAAAAACGTAATTTACCACAAATTATGCGTTCATTCGTTCATTTTTTTAAAATGTACTTTTCTACTGTACCACACACAACAGGTACAATCTCAACCAAAAAAAGGAGGTATTAAAGTTTATAAAATTAAGGACTTTGGGGAAAAACGGCAAACACTCTGACCACCTATGTAAGAACGACCTGTTAATATATGATATGATGCTTCCAATGTTTAAACACTCAAACTAACATGATCGCTCAGCACATGTGTAGAGAAATAGGTGTTTTTTAACAGAATGGGTAGCTCGTAATGTAAAAAAAAAAGTTAAGTAAAATAATATATATCCTTTCGTAAAACTATTTTAAAGAGATAAAAATATGTGTGATGAAATCAGTATATTATTAAGAAACCATTTAGATTCCCTGCTCTAACGCTCTATAAGCACATATAAATAACAGATTATACAGTGTATATAAATTGAGCTGGTGTGTTCTGGCAGACAGACAGACAGACAGACTAGTATGTACAGTAGGTGGGCAGGCAGGCAGCCTGGTTATTTGATGAGAGACAGGTGTTTCCCGACTGTTAAATTCATTCCTGTTCTATCCTCGTGCCCTCCTTCCTGCTCGCGGGGCTCTCAGCCACAGTGTGAGCGCCTAAATGGCCACTTCAGTCCCAGCAGGAGACACTGTATGACTGAGCCGTTCACAGCAGCTGTAAGACAGGCTCAGACTACAGAGACAGACCTGGTTTCATCTGAGGTTGCTGGTGTGTGTCCACGAGAAAATGTGCACGGCCGCTTTCTTATTTCCATATCCACAACTGAGAGTCAGTGAAGCTACTTTTTCATACGACAGCAGTGGGAGAGGTATGCAGTATTAATACCACAGTGTGAGCACTATTTACTTAAGCAGAAAGGTGTTATCATACAAATGTGATAATAATTATGTAGTGAAATAGCACATGGCACACTCCACTTCACATACGTCTGGGTACAATAGTTTAATTTACATCAGTGCGTTAAAATACTACAGCATCATCATATGTTTGTCACCCTGCTGTTTTAATATCTCAATATATTGTTGAAATAATACTAATTTAACAAAAAAAAATCATTCTTTTATCATTGCAATTTTTTCCAGAGGTTTGCAGAAGAGTTTATTCAGCTGCTAATGTCACACACTTAAAGGTTTTTTTTTGTTTTTTTACAACCCAAGAAAAAAAAATGTAACCCTTCAGTTTTCACTAACATTTAAGAGATACATGGTGTTTAGTGGACAGGAAGGATATGGAAATTGTAAAGCTGAAAATTAAACAGTTTGAAAAGTGGAGTGGAATAAAAAAAATACTACATCTGGAGCAAAATTGTGTAAAGAGTGCACAAGTGTAAAGTGTTATAAAATGAAAAATAGGAACCTAAAATGTATATATAGTTATATTCTAACACTTATATTCTGTGTGTGACATTTAAGTGTGTAATGGCACATGGTCATCACAGGATGTGTGACAGTATAAACTTCAGTTTTTAGGACATGGTTGGTCGACCACCAATGTCAGCTGTTCCGAAACGTGTGTGTGTGTGTGTGTGTGTGTGTGTGTCCTCAGGATGTGATGCAGGCGGGTTTGGACTGAGCTGTGCTAAGTCATGTGACTGTGCTGGTGAGGCTCCATGTGACCCCCTGACAGGACGCTGCCTCTGCCCCCCAGGATGGACTGGACAGAAATGTGAAAAAAGTAAAAGAAACACTTTTCTATTCAGCTGTTTTACTGCTGATGAATGAGAACGGCCTCCTCTGTGTACCTGCTGTGCACAAACTCTTCTTCCAGTAAAAGCTCTCCTTCTCTTTCTGTCTGTCGTTTCCTTCTCAGCCTGTGGTGGAGACCGTTTCGGCCCCGGCTGCTCCCTGCTGTGTCAGTGTTCCCACGGGGCCCACTGTGACAGGCTGAATGGGCGATGTCTGTGCCCACTCACCTGGCTGGGCCCCACCTGTAGTGAAGGTAACTCTAAACTTTCACTGACACACTCTTGTGCTGGACCAGGGTTGTCAAGTAAAAGCAAAATGAACACACACACACACACACACACACACACTCGTTTCCATGTCTCATGGGGACCAAGTTTGTGATCAAGTAGCCATTGGGTAGTGAGTGTAAACATATCTTTTTTTATATATCAAATAAAATAATAATAATAATAATAATAATAATAATAATAATAATAAGTTAAAAATATAATTTAAAAAAATAAACAAAACTAATAAATAAAAAATAATAATTAAAAAAAGAAAATAAATATTGAAAAAAAGAAATACATAAAATAAATAAATAAAATACATAAACCCTAACATTTTTAAGCAAACACATTGCACCTGTTTCCTCCATGTTTTATGAGGACCTCCTGAAAAAAAAAAAATTTCTAGGGCCACATCATTTCTATTTTACTAGTGGGGACCTACATTTATATTTAACCCTCGTGGGGACCTGAATCTTGATCCCCATAGTGTCCGAGGTCCTCATGGTGTGACTGTGTAAACATATCAATGTCCCCATAAACATAGGAATACACACACTCACTCACTCACACACACACACACACACACACACACACTCACACACACACACAGAGGTCATAGGATGTAAAGCTGAACCAGCTTTAGTGAAATACTGTGTCATGAAGTGTGAGAGGCTGAGCCCCATCACTCCGTGTGTCACCCTGTCTCCCTCAATAGCTGCTCCTGTCTCCTGACAGTTATTTTAATCTGCACCCAGCATGGAGCCGGGCTTGAGGCTGTCTTCGTTTTACCTCCTCAAAGCCAAGCACACGGGAGACTACATACAGTTACTTCTCCTCCAAAAACCCCAGAACATTTGCTTTTCATTTTCAAATAGTGCTGATGTCTTCTTGCCTTTTTTTTTTTTTTTTCTCCTTTTCTTTTCAGCACTGCTACACCCAATCCGAGGGCCGCTGAACTTTTCTGTGTCCCAGAGAAAGAGAAGAACAGGGAGCAAAACCACATAATCCAAGCAGAGGTGCAAACTCCTGAGTGGACGTTCAGACAAAAGGCTCAGCTCTGTTACTCAGAGCGTCTTAGTAAAGGTGACGTTGTTAATACTGTGTCTTTACTTACTGTGTCTCTACTGTGCCTCGGCTGTCAGAAACTGGCCCTGAGCCTGGAGCCTCACACAGTGATTCATTGGAGCTGGCATGTGAGCGCTTCTCAAAGGATGAACTGAAGCAGACCCATCTGTCTGGGACACACAGATGTCATAGGTGTAAATACCAAAAGTACTGGCATCCTTTTTGTTGTTACAGCTTAAACATTCACGTTCTGTGTCTTTTTTTTTTTTTCACTAGGTTTTATGTGGACGTTTGAAAACGTGACAGTTTCTTGTCACCGGAGAAGCTGTACAACCACTAGCACATTTTTTATTTTTTTTTAATCCATCACTGTACATGAGTTCAGAGTTTTTAACAGTAAGTGAAAGTTACTTGGTGATTAGATTTATCCAACATAAATATATTCATAAACATCCACTGTTGCCCATGAAGTTAGAATAAATGTATTTTGTTAGACATATTCCCCTTTCATTCCTATTTATACACATCAATAATCACCTTTGACCTTGTGGAACAATTACAAACAGAATCTAAATTACATTTTATCTATCTTGAATAAATCACATTGTCACAGTTATTTCATGAGAAGAGATAAAAAAAACTATTTTATTTCAACTTCATGGGCAACACTGTATTTACTACGTCTGATAACATCGGCATATACAGGGCTGCAGACAAGTTACAAGAAGATCCAATAGGAAACCCATAAACCTCACCATACAGGACATTTTATTAAATTAATGTAAGCCATTCTTATGAAATATTGTAATAAAAGCATGCAATGCATTTCACATATCATTGGATTAAATGTAAATTCATGTTTATAGCCCATACACTATTAATGTGTTTAATGCAAAACCCCTTTATCCTAATGATCTACGCTCACTGAAGTGAATCTGTTGTACAAACCTTATCACTTGAATATTTCTCATGTGTGTTGCTTAATATTTGCTGTTCCAAATGTTTCACTTTTCACTCACTTATTGGCTAATGTTTAAAACCAATTAGCCACTTTTCACAAATCCCCCTGAAGTCTATTTCTGACCATTAATTATTGCAGTTTATAAAATATGAGTGAATATGAAAAACCTTTGTTTGGCAGCATTTTGCACACTCCCCCATTATTGGCATTGATCAGTTGCTTTCTTTTTGCAGTGCAGTGTGCTGGTCGCAAAATACTGCAGGCAAAACTTGCATGCGTTGCACTTCTTTCAGGTCTGTGTTTATAGCATGAGCCAATGGTTTAGAGAGTTGGAGCCTTATAGAAAATAAGGCTGATAAGTGATGTTAACATTTTTCAGCAGCACATGCACCTATTTTTATGGTCTTACAGTATTTGAGCAATATTTTTTACTACATGTCGATATTTGTGTTTAGCCCATAACACTACTGCCAGGTACATTTGTACATTTGTAACTGTATTTATATTGTATCTCAGGTCTTTACCAGCCTAAACATACTGTGCTCATTTTCTGTTGGTGCTACATTACATTTTAATTGTACAGAAATGACATTTTTACTGCATCTTCTCGGTTTTTGTCTCTGTATCATATGTCAGTGTGCGGTTTATGATTTAAATGTATTGCCATCCATTTTTCCTTTTACACAAACAGAACCCATAAACACAAAGAACACTCCTCATTGTACAGGTCTGAAAATAATAATTAAAAAATAAAGAAAGAAAATATATATAAAAAGAAAATAAAAAATGTTATCTTTTCTGTATTCTCTCAGTGAGGCTGATCAGTAAAATATAGTTCCATTGTGCCATTGATTTCTGTGATCCATGAGTGGGGTGTTACAGGTACGGATGATGGGGAGGGAAAAAAAAGAGGGGAGAGAGGATCCAGCTGTCATAGAGACTTATAGGTGTGTGTGTGCGTGTGTGTGTTAGTGTGTGTTCTGTGCGAGGCCGCTGCCAGGGAATGCAGGCCCTACTCATCAGCCAGCGGAGGGTCAAGCATTAAGGCCAATCCTGCTTGCTGACAGTAGGGTGGGGGTGTAGGAGGCACCTGAGCAGGGTGCACTGTTGTTGTAAAGTGTGTGTGTGTGTGTATGTGTATGTGTGTGTGTGTGTGTGTCTACTTGTGTGTTAGAGCCTTATCCCTGAGGCATTTTTCAAGCGCATTGGAGCATTTTGTCCTCTATCGGTTAAAGGCGCTTGTGGTCTGGCAGAGGCAGGCAGGTGCTTGGACCAAACATGCCCCCCGTATCCAGCATCCCAAGAGGGGGAGGGGGGTGAGTGATGGGTGAACGGACCCGTCGGTGCAGGATAGAGTCCCCCCACACCCACCCTCCGGTGTGGCTGATGGATGGGGGGCCGCTGCAGCTCACCCTGTGTTGTGACAAGCAGCAGATGTTCTCCAATAATGTTTATCGGCCAGGCCTTCATCTTCAGATGACACACACCTGTTTCCAGTCAAACAGGCACAGAGAGGCTATCCATCCAGTAACATCTGGGTGGCCACTGCACCACTGTATCTGCACTCTACACAGGATGCTGCAACAGAGCAGCCCCAACTGAAGAGGTGGTACAACAAAGATGTGTAGACAGTAATGCACTGCAAAAATTCAAAACTGACCAAATTGTATTTTGTCATTTCTAGTTAAAACGTCTTATCACACTTAAAATAAAATCACCTAAAGAGTAACTTGTAAGTCAGATGTAAGAACTTATTTCTTGACAGTAGTTCGTATTTGAAGAAACCTTACCAAGATAATGTTCGCTGGTTTCATTGGAAGATTTTTTATTTAAATTATTTTTAATTTATTTATTGTTTGAATTAAGTAAAGATAAACAAAGAGACAAAAAAACATTTGCCAATGGACCAAGTGAAAATTATCTTGGTAAGAAGAATTCTTCAAATAAGATTTTTTTGTCCAAAATTGTCATAAGTTCTTTATATCTCACTGAAAAGTTAGTCTTTAGGTCTAATTTTAAGTATGATGAGATTTTTTGACTGAAATGACAAAATTACACTTGGTAAGATTTAGATGTTTGCAGTATATGGTTCCTGATAAGATAATAAAAGAGTATTGTATTAATATATGAACTCAAACTGTAAGAAAACTCCAAGACATTCCTCTAAAATGTAAGACTTGTCATGTTATGGACATATTTAACATTATCGAAAATTTGAAAAGTTACTGAGAGAATACAATAGATTTTTGTCACTGTCACAGCAACAATAGAAATCAGTTCAGCACTTCTATTGACTTCTATTTAGCAGTAAAAGCCTCAGACTGTATAAAAATATTACACAAAACACACAAAAAAAACCTAGGCATGTCTAATATCTCCAGAATAAAATACAAAATGCACAAATGCAGTACTTCTAGAACTACTTAAATATACACCACTAATGATAATTAGAGATGTGTACAACAAATACAGGTGTATGCAGGATCTATATTACAGCGATCTATCTTATATTCTTTATAGACAAATAAACATGTTTTTCTATTGTTGGATAGAGTTAGGATGTCTGATGTGTTAAATGAACATGGTTTTAGATTCCACCAGGACATAAGTGAGATGAGCCTTGAGCCTGATTGACAGATTTCCACCTGTAGAAGATACAGTAAAATTAAATATTTCTAAAGTCATTTAGGATTCTGTTCTGTTTGTTTCCACTTACTACTTGCTATTGTATGCTAGACTGTATTATAGTAGATAGACAGTTAAATCACCAGGGTTATTATCATACTTAAAGAGTTCATTTTAACACTCAGTGAACATATGGTGTAAAATTTACACTGAACCTAGAATTACATTTCTAGAGTCAACTTTACACTAATAAGAGTTCATATTTTACATTACACCAATTAGTGTCAACCAAAGTTTACACTATATGAGAAGTAACACTCATAGGGTTATTCAATTCAACAACACTTAAGTGTTAAGAAATAACTATTCCAGTGTTAAACCTACTTGACAATATATGTTCAGAAATATATTATTCCAAAGAGTGCTGATTTTTAACTACTGCATTTTAAAACACATTTCCACTTGAATTAAAAAAAAACAAAAGCACGAGTTTATTTTTAGAAAAACGGTTTTTCAATGTCCAACTTCTCACTGTTTGAGCAGCAGACGCTGGCGGGTAGTCATTATCTTTTATCACTGAGGGGCCGTTCACACAAAGATAATTGTGGCTAAAAATGACCAAATATTTCATCGGAAGTGCCTTTCAGTTACACGGCAAACGCGAGGTCGGGGTCTGAAAATGCCTAAATATGAAATCCCCTTCCAGAGTGGGGAGTTTTGAAGATGAGTCGCGTCTCCAAAGCAAGGGATAATAATAGTAACGAGTCGGCAAAACATTATCCCGCTTATTCTACAGGTTATTACTGCTTCTACTCTGACAGATTGGATAAATTAGCCGTCACAACGTAGCGAGTATTTACTTTCAAAGTGGCCGAACTACCTGCGGAGTGATACGGCACCGTGAATCTGAAGTGACAAACCCCGTTGCCATTGGCAACGGCCATTAATGGCACAGCGGGTGGTTATCGGAAAAAAAATCCGCCCGCTGAAGGCTGAGAACGTCAATTCAAAGTGAACGGGAGAATCTAGAGGGTCGTAGAATAAACGGCATAAAACACATAACATGTTCATGTGGCATCCAATTTTACGTTACACGCACTGGACTGAGCTGCTAAAACTACATGTCAGACTACCTGGACCCCATGGATCTTCAACGGTAGATGCTAGATGGACAGGCTAAGTCACGTCCTTCTACTCTCGGTCCATAGATGCTTCTCTCGCAAAAAAATTGAATGAGAGTGAATGGTGCGAGTCAAACTAAATTTGGAAGCTATGTCAAGTTAGGTTTAGTCATAAGGGAGTGTTGACACCGGACGTCCAAAAACAGGGACGATCACATGGTCCATGTAGGCTCAGAAAGTCTAAGTGACGCGATTCTATTTCCGGTCGATTTCCGGGCAATGGGACCTAAGTGCCATAAAACATGAACGCGAGTCAATGGAGGGATAAAAGTAATTTTCTGGTCCCGTTTGAAATGTACTACGGTTTTCACATATGATGTCTGTGAATTTTAAAGATACATTTTCACATTGAGAAAGCACTCGCTTTGGACAGGCATCAAAAGTTACGTTAGGTTTTATGTGAGAGTAAGTAATGGACTACAACATTCGTCTCACAAATATTACGTCACCAACAAGCTTCACCATCAAACTCTTTGAAAATGGCTGTGACTTTGGAGAGCTTCACCTCCTTCTTTCAGGACGAAGGCAAGAGCATCAGACGTGGAGAAAACCACTTTAAATCGGGGCATGTGGAAAGTGGCAGCTACTCCGGGGGAGAGATAGTTGGTCGAGTGAGAGCCAGCATGTGGGACAAGCTCTCGTCAGCCGGGAAGCGGTAGAGGGAACGTGTGGAAATGGTGTTGTGATTACACCGGGGCACAAAGCACACAGGCATTTTCAAATGAAAAATAGAAAAGGCGGTATACGGTTGTTGAAAAGTTTGTAGGGAAAGATTCTGCTGTGACGTCAGCTATGCGACGTCTGATATGTAGTCCAAACAGAGTCCAAATAATTCCATATTTTTACACGCTAATAAATCATAATGCACATATCAAAGAAACTCCAAACGCACATCATTGGTTATGATTTTAATTGAAGTACAGCAAATGTGTGATTCAGGGCAAAAAGTAAAGTGGACCAGAAAATAATTATTTTCTCCTCATCCACTCTCATGTTAAATTTTTCCGAATTTAGGCCCAGTGGACCAACCGGAAAGGGCGGAGACTTAGGCTCCCTATGATGGTTATTTGACAGAATTAGATTAACGTTAAATGGTTATATAACCAGCTAGCTGTAGCTAATACATCCATGGTACATGCTCTCCATTGAAATACATTGAGCAGAAGTTAGCTACAGCTAGCTGGTTATATAACCAGCTACAGCTAGCTGGTTATAGTTGACACTTTGAAATTGTGATGGCTTGAACATTTTGTTGTTCAGTACCTTTGACTGCCACTCTGTGTTTTTATGTAAGCTATGTTGTTGTGTAGTTTACTCTTTCTATTGTAAAGCGCTCTACAGCTGCTGCCTGACATGGACGCTATGTTAATAAAGTTTGCTTTAAACTTCATTCTGACTGACTTCCAAAAGTGAACATTCCACAACATAACTCCACACTTAAGAAAAGGTGGTGTTTGAGGGCGTCACCCGGGTACTTGGAGTACACTCAACTTCCCTGCGATTAGAAATGGACACCCTCCGTACACAAAGACAGTGAGGAAAGGGCGGTAAGTATGGATATTGGAACACAACACAGTTCTATTAATACATCCATGGTACATGCTCTCCATTGAAATACATTGAGCAGAAGTTAGCTTTTGCTCACTTCCGGGAACGTTTGAGGGTTCCATGTTCCGCCATTGCTGTGAAAAACCTGAACCATTGCAGTAAGCAATACTTTTGTGAGATCACATAATGCTTTTGCAAATAGGTCTTGGGATAGTTACGTCATGACTGCATAGCCTCCCCTTTCCCTTCTGTTGTTGTTTGCAAACATACTCTACTCCCTCTGGGTTGTGCAGCTTACCATTTACTTATTTACCATTACCATGGCAATCATTACTATATCACCATGGTAACCCGTTGAGTGTTAAGTGGTTTCTATTTTTAACAACAGTGTTAAACCAACAAAAACTTTTTTTTTTTTTTAACATTTTCAAAAGGGTTAATTTTGCATTGCTGAGTGTTGACACATAGACCCTTTATGGGTGTTAAATTAATAAAGGCATATTTGCTGTGTAAACGTTGATGTAATAGTTTTAACAGTCTTCTGTTCAACTTCTGTTCTGTCATGCTGTTTTTTGGTTTCTTTTCAGATTTGCACTAACAGGCTATTATTTTATGATATTAAAAGTCCATGAACTGATGTGTTCTTAAAGCTTAAAGACAAAGCTGAGCTCTGTGGTCCAGGTCTACTTATCAAGGAAGGCTGAGAAGGAGCGCAGGAAACGATGAAATGGCGATGAAATAGCCCGTAAAAGGTTAGATTACATCATGGGTACTTTTTTGCTGTAATTAAGCATACGCCACTTTCTGTAAAGAGATTCTATCACATCGCTGCCACAGCTCCACGTACCCAGAGATAATTTTGGCCCCTCTGCGTTGAACCAGATCTCCCAGAAGGCCACATTGTTTTGAACTGTTGCTGACAAAGCTGTGTGCTCAGATAAAAGAATGAGGGGGAAATCATTGCAACACGTCCTGCCCCATTTGTTTGGCTGTTGAAAAAATAAATGTTAAATGTCAAAGCTGCAAAAAGATACATATCAAGGAACTCTCCCACACTCTGGAGGCACCGTGGTGGAATGACCATCCTCAGTTTGGACATGTCAGCATGTTTTCATGTCTCTACTGCCAAGTGTGTACAGTGTTTCATTACTTCAAACTAGAAATATTCATGATTACATTGTTCAGATCAAGATTTAATAATATTGTGTAAAAACTGAACTTATGCATAGGTGTAGGTATACAGTCATGAAAAACATATTAGACTACCCTTGTTTTCTTACATAGGCCTATTTGTTTATTGAAATCCCTGGTAAATCTTAATGCACATTTATTTGGACACAGTCATTTCAAAGCTGATATTTATATATTTCCATTGTTTTCTTGATAATAAGCAAAATCATTTCAGTTCTTTTATCAATATATATGTCATTGTACTGATAAAAAACAGTGCTATTGGGGATCCCATGTAGTCACATGACACACACAGGAGTTGATTGCATAACCATTGTGTTTGATGACTTTTGATAGTTTAGTAATTTTTTTCTGCAAATAGAGTTTTGCAGTGTAAGCAGTAACTGTTATAAATCTTCTTTCTTTATATATGCAGAGATGCAAATGAAGTCTTACCATATTTTCACCACTGGATGGCGCTTAATATGGAAAAGTACATTCATGTTGTGACTGAAGTTTCTTCAGTTTGTTTATATCAGGGGACGGTTGATGTGATGATAAAGTTAAGATGATGATACAGTTTTATGTTGATGTGTATAAAATATATGTCAGATACAAATGTTTATTTTCTGATTTGGAACAGGACCCTCTGCTTTAGCCATTGAGGGGAACATGGAGCTGATGCCTGATGAGTTAGTTTTTAATCTTCTGCAAACCAAAGACTATGATGATTTGAGCAGCAGTCTGCATGTGGTTCAGCTGCCACGCCTGTCCTGATTAGACTCTTCATATTAAAACCATGTGCACGCCTGCTCTGTCGTGTCCTGCTCTGTTCTCTGTGACTGTGCTGAGTGTCCATCAATAACACTAATGACCCGTAGCCTCCAGGGAGAAAAACAAACAGTGTAATGAAACCACAAGCCTTAAGCTCTGCTGTTCTCCAAGAGGGAGAGGGGAAGAGTGGGGATAGGACAGGAAGATAAGAAGAAGATGAAGAAGGAGGAAGAGGAGGAGGAGAAGACCTTAAACACACTATCATCACCCACATGACAGTAAATGTGATGATGTGATGACTTGAATAAATAAATAATAATGATAATTTAAAAAATAAATAAATAAAATGATAATAATACTTTTAAAAAAGTAATAAATAAATGAAAATTTAATAAATAAATAAAAAAATACATACAAATAAATCATTTTTAAAACACAATAAATACATATTCAAAACTTTGAAAAATACATGTTTTTACTTTGCACCTGTTTCCCTCATGATTTATGAGGACTTCCAGAAAAAAAACTAATTGATGTATTCATAGGGCCACATTTTTTAAATTTTACTAATGGGGAATTTTATTTATATTTAACTCTTGTGGGGACCTGAATTTTAGTCCCCATAGTGTCAGAGGTCCCTATGGTGTAAGTCTGTCAACAGATCACAGTCCCCAGAAAAATATGAATACAAGGACAGACACATGCACACACACACACTCATGCCAACTGTACCCTTCATACCACCCTCCTCCTCCCACTCCCACTCCCACTCCCACCCATGCCTCCCTCTCCCAAAATGTTTCCCCTGGCGTCTGAGTCAGCACGGGTGCCAAGTCAATCAGTGTGAGAGCTGCCAGCTGTGATGCTCTCTCTGCCTCACTCTCTCTCTTTCTGGGAGTGTGATGTATGTTCCAGTGGGGGGGTGGGGGCAGTTACATGCCACACAGGGTTGGCTGGGTGGACGGGTGGCAGAGGTAAGAGGAAAGGAGGAGAGGAAAGAAAAGAGGACGGTGGCTGAACAGGAGCTGTAATGAGGCCTGATGGATTCTGAGGCTGTGCCAGCTTCACCATTAGCTGAGTGGATGTGGGCCCTGAGACACGCTGCCCACACTGTGCCCACCCGTCAGAAACACACTGTAGGGACACAGCAGCTTGGTGATCCAACACCTTTGACACATACTGACTAAATTGAACTAAAACAGATTGCACTGACTAATACACACTCTTGTGACTTTGTTGGCTCTTGTAACACAGTTTCTCACACACTTTAACATACACAGGCCTTTATGAGAAACTGTGGCTAAATGATGGCAATAAGTCGTCCCACTGTGTTGATTAAGTGTGAGTGGATACATGGCTAACATTGGCATGTGCTAATCAACGCTGATCAAACCAACACACGCACAACAGTTATACATTAAACTGCCAATCTCGCCCTCGACACACTCCAGTGCCCACACACAATGGCCGTACACACACTGCTGTCTGCTCATAATATTTAGGTGGTTTTTTTTCAGGAGGCGGAGCTTGAGCACTTTTGTCTGGAGGAAGTTCTTTATGTTGGTGATGTAATTACATGGGTAGTTTGAATGGCAGTGGGGGCGTCATCCACTGCCAAGTCTATAGTATAGTTCTAGTTTTTATTTTCATTTCTTTAAAATTAAACAACCAAATTACATGTAGACCAGTTAATATGTCTTCAGTATTTATCTGATAAAATGAATAAACAATAAAAGACCCAGAACTCATCAGTCTTTAACTTATTTTTATCATTATTATTTACACCAAGTTAATATTTTACTGTATTTAATAGCTGCAAAGGTATTGCAGTTGTTCAGTGTTTGGAATAGTTAGCACGGCCACAGCCTTTAAGTCTGTCTTCTTTTCCTGGTCCAGTTCATGACCTACAGAACAATGGAGTGAAGTATGAGGAAAATAAATGTATTTTTGCTTTAGTTCACATCCAACATCAACTACTTATGCCACAACTACAGTATAATCAGGTCCTGATCATACAAAGAACTGAAGTGGTGTAAGTTCACCCACTCCCACTGTATAGGCTTAAATTAGTGTACAATAAAACAGGTGGCCAAACTCATACTCAGGACCATTATCGGTGCCACTCTATTATGGTTCTGGCCTACGCCATCACTACCATCAGTGCAGCTGACCTCATCAAAGCTGGACGACCCATGCTGACCTCATCAACACTGCCTGACCCCCCCTGACCTCATCAAAGCTGGACGCCCAATGGAGCCCCGAGGGCTGACGACAGGCCCTAAGAAAACACCCCATCCATTAGGGTGCCAAGAGCACTGTAAATGTGGAGTGTCAGCGCCAGCCATCTTTACTGTCATGCCCAATTCTCCAACCCCCCACCGGAGCTAGTTGCCGGACAATGGAGCTGTTGAACCTCCAACCCTCCCAGCCACAATGTCCGCCCACGTCGGCTGGCAGCAGTGACAGAGGGGGGTGCCGGATGAGGAGGCCTGCTGCAGGATGGGACTCTTATTGAGCGTTTGAGCGATGAGCCAGGTCATCACATCTACCCACCTCATCCATCATGCCCCACAAACGGACACAAATAAAGAGGACACATTCCTGCCTCGGCTCCCACTACCACATTCAAGCCCTCTCCAGCCTTTTCTCTCCTTCCCTCTCTCTATGCGAGCCAAGGCCTGGAGAGAAAAGAGGACCAGAGTTCAGACTCTCCCTCGCTCTTGGAGGCCATGGGAGCGCCAGAAAAAAGCGCCAGGTGGTTTTCTGACTCATGTCTCTTGGTAGAAATCTCTGTTTAGGCCAAAATGATGGGCAGCCAGAAGGACTATATGAACTAGAGGATGTGAAAGAGACAGGAAACAAAGAATGAATATGTTTAAGAAAAAAAAAAGAGAGAACGACAGACATGTCAATCCACATTGTAGTCTTTTATTTCTTAGTTGTTCCTCCCACAGTACTGAATTGAAATGCATAACAGTTACATTGTAGAAAGCATTAAAACAAAGTACCTCAACTTGCTGATTACTTTTTAAAATCGATTATAAACAAAATGACAAAAAAAAAATCTGATCCCTCAAAACGGGAGAATAAATGAAAGTAATCTGTTATTTATCATAAGTTTGGCACAAGGGATTAACATGAACCGAACGTCACACAAGCTTGCAGACAACCGTAGAAAATGTCAGATACAGATCTTATCAGACCAATCATGCGCTTATGAAGAAATTATACCTGGCTTTTTTTTTTTTTTCTCATTGTTTCATTCTTTATAATGTTTTTCATTTTTTACAATTGAATCATTAAATTGTCATAGAAAACAAAACCTAAGTAATATCTATTCATCAACCAGTTTCATTAGAAGAATAAGGAGTGAATTGTATGTTTAATACTATCCGGCACTCAAATGTAATCTACAAACCCCATTGAACTCTGGGATAGGCCGGGTGAGGAATCTCCCCTTCACCCGGGCTAAGAGCAGTGCTATTCAGTAAACAAACTACAGTTTGCCAAGAAATAAATACAATTCTCAACATACAACAGCAAATAACAACAACAACAACAACAAAAAATGGAAACAAAATCATGATTGTCTAAAAATGAAAGACACACAAGCATGGAGTAGCTAACGACTAGCATTCAGGCTATTTAGTGGTATTGTTGGCTGACTAGGATGGATTCAAGGTTTTGAAAAGACATATGCCCTTTACAACGACAATTAACTTCAGCACTGGCTACGTATCTCAGTAAAAAAAATGAACCAAAGAACCAAAAACAAATAAAAACATTGTGTTTTCTTCTCTTCCACTAAAAAGACAATCTATTTATATCCTTTCACAGATAGCGCAGGCGGGCAGGATGGAGTGCAGTGGAGAACAGTTGGTAGACACTTGTGTACAGTGCTATGATTGTGCAGACACACGCAGCCATGGAAATGCAGGAGGGGAAACTGGCCTAATTTCATTTAACAATTGCTTTTTAATTTGTTCTGCTTGTGTTTCCCTACATGGAGCCGTTTTCATTTATTCTGAGGTCAATGAACCCCAAACTTCATTTTTATCAATAAGTACATGTATTCACAAGAAGCACCTGTGAATGTCAGGGGTTAAAAGGAAATCGTTTTGTCAGATGAGACAGGGTTCTTATGCTTTATGCACATCCTAGACTCACACTGGCTGTCTTAAAGACACAACCAAACTCATCCTGTTAGCATTAAATGTTCCCATATGTGCTGGGCAATAAATGCAGTCTAGTAATAAACATCAGCACATCCATCTTCAATGCCCACCAGCTGCCCTTGCTGTGCAAAACATAGAAATTCAGCAGAATAAATACAGCTATTATTACTTTAGCTTCATTATTTTCACAAAAATTGCTGTCAGTTTGATCAACCTGGTTGGAGTTACTGTAAGAAATCAAATTTAAGGTTTCAAAAGACATTTTTCTCTGAATTTGTTGAAGGTTTTTCGGGCTGGGCTGTGTTCTGCAAGGACAGAGACCCTGCTTTGTGTGTAAGGCGCTCCGCTCAGCAGTCAGATGGGCCGTGGTTCTGCTCAGCAGTCACTCTGCAGACAATCAAAGGGCCCTGTAGATTGGCCCTGTAACAGGATCCCAGTGCCATAGGTCAGGGTTGGGGTTTGAGAGGTAAAGGGAAAAGCGCAGAGGGGTGTCATCATACATGGCTGAGGGACTGGATGGCACTGGATTCAGCAGCGGCCCGTGCCAGACTGTGCCACATGGTGGCAGGGGTGTGTGAGGCTGGGTGGAGAGAGTCCTTTTCAGCCAGAGACAGCATCATGGCATAGGCCTGAGGAAGAGCCACACAAGTAGGAATTAACCAGCATACCTGAACATACACATCTGAATATCCTACAAAGTCACATACACATATGAGACATTAGGTTTTTTTTTCTCACCTGAGACTTGGATTTCCTAAACAGTGGCTGTTTTACCGCCTCAGCCAGGGAGGGGGAACCAAAAGACCCATCATCTTCATCTGCATCTCCATCACTCAGCTCACTCTCCTCCAGTTTACGCATGTCTGAAAAATGACGAATGTGGTCCAAGGCTGAGTAGCCACTCTGCTCCTCCTCATCATACCTGAAGAACAAAATGATTGAATGAAAATCCATTTCAATTAAAACTAAATACTACTTCCATCTACGAATTGCATTTAAATCTTTGACTTCACTGCAAATTAACACAAAATTTGATGGAAACAGATGCTCCTTTCACTTAAAAGCATTTTAAGGTGCATAATAAAATACTTGTGACCTGTTGTGTGAACATTTACTAGTACTTTGTCGAAATTTTAATCAACTACATGTAGTGCTCATACACAGAAATTCACATATAGATGAATATGAAGTACATTTTGTTTAGTTAACTTTAAAATGATCAAATATTCAGACATACAAACATTTAGAATAGAACAGAACTGAACAGAATAGAATTTTATTGTCGAAGGAACAATAAAAAAAAATCATTTAGCAGCTCTGTTCTGTTTAACAGCCATAACAATCAGTGCAAAAATGGACTGCATACAATATCACACAAAATAATGAAAAATATAAGCAATATACGAAAGCTACAAGACAAAATAGGAAATATACAAACACACATTTATTGCATTTTAAAACTTTTATTCAAATTTTCTTTAAAAATATAGTTGATTTCAGGATGTTATTATAACACAGATGGAGAGTTCAGTCGTTGTGAGTCCATTAAACATACCTGGTAGGGGAGCTCTTGCAGTTGAGGTTCAAGTCATTTGACTCACTGAAGTCCATTTCGTCTTGTATGACGTCATCACTGAGGTTACCAGGAAGCACTTCGCTGTCAGGCTTGCCAGGGGTGTTGCTGGGCTCTTCACCCTCTTCTTCATCAGCACCTAGGTCCTCTGCTTCCTCATCTTCTAGGTCACGTGACCCCCGGCTAGCCATTAAAGATTTCTCTTCCTCAAACGGACCACCATTTAAGCTGTAGAATTCAGACACATTTAGATCAGTATACATGTGAGTGACATCCAACAGAATTGTAATTTTCAAGAAAAAAAAAAGAATGATTTAGTTGCTGTAAATTAAGAAACTGGCTCCTCCTGAAAAAACTATTTAGTAATATGTAGATACTTGTAAAATATGAAGCTTCCAGACTAAATGCTGGAATAAAAAACATTCATGCATTCAGTTCAAATATTGGAAGCTCTTATTCAAACTGCGAAAACATTTCCAGCCTTTTGTCTTTTGTTTGCTTTTTTTGTTTCCTGTATGTTCTTGTGAGAATCACTTTCCTGTAAATACAAAAACAATGGGCCGTATGGACTTAAGAGTTGGAGAAAGGTGGATCTGAGGCTGGACCCGGCAGCTGGGATAGAGCAGAGCTGGAATCCCGTTTGTCATCGAGGCGCCGGGGCCCCTTTGGGCACAGCAGCACTGGGCTGATCGTTGCAGCACTTAAATGGAGTGCTCTGTCTTTCTCCTTGTTTATTTTCCCTACTATCTAGTATTCATCTAATAGGCAAAATATTTAGCTGACAGCCCCATTTGGTGGGAGAGTTATGAGAGCGTTGCCAACCGGCCCATTCCTCTATCCCTGTGGAGGGAGACGGGGCCAGCTATCCAAACTGCCTGAGTCTTAATCTGTCCCTCTGTCTCAGAGCCACAGGAAACCACCATTTGGTAAATCATCTGGAACCACATTAAGACTGATTCACTAATTACACTTTGGGACGTCTTTCGTCAGCTCCTAAAAATGCCATTTTTCGCACAAAGGACTTAGAATTAGATGGAGAGAAGTGAATAGATAGGAAACAAAACACATGAAGCCCATCATCACATAATTATAAGATGCTTATAAACAGGATACCTGCACTGTATTTGGACAGGCTGCATCTGAGCGTGCAGTAACTCCACGAGAAAGGCCAAGAGGGAATTCATGTGATTCTATTTCAATGCATGTGGGAACTGCGGCATGCTTCATTTTTTGTCAGCAGCTGATAATATTCTGCTTTTGACAGATCTCCCGCTGGGATGGAGAGTTTGAGGTTGACAAGGTGGTATTCGTGCCGTGCTGAGCTCGCAAGGCTGAGGAGAAGGTCTAGCTCCGAAAGAGAGCGCGAGAGCCCAGTGATTAAGAAAACAGATTCGCTAATTATGCTTTCAAACGTGGTAATTTGCTGAGGATAAAGTATCTATCAGAAGTAGTCAGGAGCGAAGCACTTTGAAAGGAAACACGGACCGACCCTTTGACCCCACCCCCTCTACTCTCTTCCTGTAGGCAGACATGTTGTTTCCAGATGTGGTAAGCTAACTGCTGCACCCCCCCCACTCCCCCCTACTCCCCGACGGTCCACCGTCTGGTCCTGCTCTCACAGGCCTTCTCCACAATCATACACCAGTCTGAGAGATCTTTATCTGGCCTTACAATCTGCTCTGTGATCACACCAACATGAGCCACGTGAAAACAAACTCGGAGACTTGAGCAGACCTCGCAACCACTATCTGACCCGATCGCAGCTCTGAGGATTTATTTGCATAATACTCAGATGAAGCTGCATGCATCCAGATATCTGTTTGTGCAACTGATATAAAGAGCTCCTGCACGTTTCAGTAATCGGGAATGTCATCACAGATAATTACTCCCCGCTCCAAACCTGTGTGATGTGAGAATTAATGAAAACGACCTGGGTGGTGTGAAAAGTGAAGTCGAAATGGGCCTCAAACAACTGACCCATGATTCATGTGTCAACAGTTGAAATCACAGTGATACTGGTTAGAGAAATGGTTATACTTCAATAATAATTTAAACTATATTTATTCTGTACTTTAATCTATATTTAGCCCCAATTTTCCCCACAAACCAAACTAAAGCTCTCTTTGTGCTCACCCTTCCTCAGAGGGATCTGGAGATGTCTGGTTCTGTCCTGTGTTGCCAATGAAATTTCGTATTTCATTGAAATAAGAGTCTTCCTTGTCATCCAGGATGGCGCTGCTGCTGTCCAGTTCAGACTGTGGGGATGACATTGCAGTGCCTGCGAAAAAAACATGGTATTTTATTATATTTGAATGTGATTGTGGCTGTATTCAGAGCTTCAGTGAGTTTTCAGTGAGTGAACCTTTTTAAATAGCATTTTTTCCTCAATGACATTAAGGGAAACATTTAATACACATAAGAAATAAACTGGACTGTGTGGAAGTGTTATACCATTTCTGTAATTTTTTGTATGAAATAATTAGATAAAATGCCATTATATAATTATTATTATACTAAGAGAAACCCTTACAACAACGATTTTAATATATTTACAAAACACAAACAAAGTACTATATGTATTTTTTGAGCTCATGTAAATATTCTTGGAGAAACAGCATATGGAGCTCCAAGTTTATAAATTGTCAGTAGATAAACTGTATTTTGTCAAATATTTCATTTCATGAACACCTCCTGACTGCCAGGTATTACTGTTGATTTAGACTCAGAATGATATGACCTATACACACACACACACACACACACACACACACATATATATATATATATATATATATATATATATATATATATATATATATATATATATATATATATATATATATATGTATATATATAGACACTGATGTTTGCACAGTTAAAATGATTGCAAAGGTAGACAACAGGTTCATATAAGGCATTTGATTAGTTTCATGACTAAATTATACTACATATTTTTTAGCATTGGGGTTTATAACAATTATGCAATACATTGAATGTAAAAAAAAAAAAATCTGTGAAAAAAGTCCAGTGTTTTAAAATACTAAACTTTTTTTTTCTTAATTCAAGTCTAATTCTACCTTTGCTGCCTCTCACCTGACAGGTTTCCGTTCTCGTGTTTCTTGAGGTGACGGTCCAGGTTGGTCTGCTGCCCAAAACAACGGTCACACAAGTGGCACTTAAAAGGCTTCTCCTTGTTATGAATGTTACGAATGTGACGTTGCAGGTTGGAGGAGATACTGAAGGAGCGGTCGCAGTATTTACACCTGCAGGAAGAGCGGAAGTCTTTTATTTAGCAATTATGAAATAACAAAAACAACCAAATGCAGCTGCTCCTCAGTACAAATGTAATGAATAGAGAACTGAGACCTGTTTGGTCTGTGGGAATACATAATGGGATACATAATCTAGGATCCACACACACACGCATACACACATGCATGTACACAAACACACACACACACACGCACACACATATATATATATATAGACAGTCCCAGCAGTCCCACAGTCCCAGACATGATGGAGGAGCTTGTTTAAGGTGAAACAGCTCTGCCTCTTATCTCAAGCCAGCGCAATAAAATTGCATTCTTCTCTCACAAAATAAGCACGCAACAGATTTGGTTCTAGCTCTGCAAAATTAGAGGCTGTTGCCAAGTTTCTTCATGCAAAATTATACGAGAAGATTACATCTTTTCTTCTGGTGGAATTAGCTCGCTCGATTGGCTGTCCCTCAGGAACCCCCCCGGTTATCTCCACAAAAAAATTACAATAAACAGCGCTGATCTTTAATGGCATGCCAGCGTGTGGAGTGCAGGCTATCAGGCTGGGGCAGTAGAGGCCTGCGTCTGTCTTGCTCTCTCCCCTGTGGTCAACAGGCCTCCTCCAAGGTTTGGGCCAACATTCCACTACCTTAGTTACTACAAAGCAGAGCGGTCCTGGCTAGAATTTTCTTATAATCCAAATGTAGTAAATATTCAACATTAAGCTTTACATGTGCATTGAGGTGCTGCTGTAATGCACCTGGAAAGTTTTGCATTATTGATGTGGAATGGCAGACTGACTAAAACAATGGTTTTCTTACGAATAGAAAATACTCCTGCTAAAAAACTGTGTGCATGTTTGCTGATAGGTTCCAATTCATGAAACTAAATCAGCTTGAGAAAACTTTTTTTAGTCACACAAATAACCTAATTTGCAAGTAGCCAGTGGAACTGCGGAGCACTTTGAGTCTGGCCTCTTACAGAAAAGAGAAATGACCACAGCTGCTGGGCCTGGACATCTGCCCATGTTCCTCATCACCCCAATTTTTCACCGAACTTCCTCCCTTCCTCTCGGCTCCACTCTTATACCAGCTCAACTTCAAAACCCCTTGCTGTCACCCTGGCAACGGACACCATTTTTCACCAGGCAAATTATTTAGCTGTAGGATAATTATTCCAGGCTTTTACGCCATGAGAAAACATACATAAACTCTGTTGTAACTGTGGTCAAGAATTCCTTGGGAAAACATCATCATTGCTTATAAATGATCTGCATCTCTGTCTGATGGAGAATGTGCAATGTGAAAGAGGACTTGCTGCTTAAGTAATGATTCTAAATAGAGATGCAGGCAGAGGCAGAGCTTCAACTTTCATCTTTCAAGATAGAGCTGAACTTCTTAGTGGTGGACTTACCTGTATGGTTGCTCTCCTGTGTGAGTCCTGAGGTGGCGGGTCAGGTTGGCAGAACGTGGGAAAATTTTCCCACAATATCTTTAAAAAAAGGAGTATAAAAAAAAAAAAAATCAATAACACTTTAATAGTTGAGAAAAACGTGTTTTTGTCCATAAATTTAAGTTAAAAACTTAGTTAAAAAGTTAAAAACCTATGAAATTGAGTGAAAATGATGCAAATCCAGTTGCCATGGTTACCTGCAGGTGTAACGTTCCTTGCCCTTGCGCAGCAGCGTCTCTGGAAGTGCAGAGGGTGGGGCTCTGAAGTCAAACATGGAGGGGACGGAACGCAGCAGGTCACCAGTCTCTGGCTTTAAGGAGCCAAATGTTTCCAGTTTCTCTGCCATGTTTTCAATCGCTGACATCTGAGGAGACAAAAGAAAAAGTGAGAGGTTATCATACTGCTCCAAAACCTGCTTTATACTCATTCTACTCATATACTTTATATACATCATGCTTTGCCATTCCTATGTTTCTCTGACAATGATTTCAAAACTGTATAGAATACCAAGCAGAACATTTAATAGCCTGGATATTGAGGAGAGTGAGTCAGATAGAATGAAATGCAAAAATATGGTAAAATTGAAAACACAGGCTACTATAATGCCATAAATATTTAAAAATAAAGCAATAATGTAGACATGTAAGGATTTTCAATTAAATTAGCTAAAAATATATCTGTGTGTTTGGATCCTGTTTGTTTCAGCGTCCTTGTTTACAGTCATCGCAATCTGCCAAGTGAAATAATGCAAAACACATACTGAGTGAGTTTTATACTATTATGTTCATCAATGATTCATGAACCACAAGGTCAAAACCATGAAACATGTACATGACAAGTATATTTGATGTTGATTCATAACTTTGTTAGAAAACCCAAAAAACAAAAATAGGTGATTCCATTCATGGTAGAGAGCAAGTATGATACTTTCATGTTAAATTCACTCTGTTACCAACACACATACTGTACATGTACAGTAGGCACATATACACACGTACAAATGGGATAAAAGACTGAAGCCAATCTACTAATGAAGCTGAGCATTTACTTCATCAGATACCCTCGGAGGAGATATGCCTACTTGTCAGTTGGTCTGTGTGTGTATATGAACGAGAAACTACTTTCTGCATGGTGGTCGTGGTTGATTAATTGCCATCAATGTGTGTGAACGAGAAAATATATGTATGTGTGTGAGCGAGAGGAATGTATTTGTAATGCATGTGCATGTGTGAGAGCAGGAAAGGTGTGTGTTGAGAATGTGCCCACTTACAGGCATGTGCGTCGTATGTGTACGTGCTTAGTGTGTCTCTGTGCGCCGTCAGATACATGGCTGTGTGTAGCTGTGTCTCAATGTGTGTGTGTGTGTGTGGCAGAGGAGTGATTCATGTCCACTGCTGGGCTGTAAACCATTCTGTGCACAATGCGGGCAGACAGCACATTCGTCAATATGAAAGATGTTGACATTACTGATCAAGGGCCAGACACGGGTAATAATGATATCGCTGTGCTGAGAGGGGTGGGATGGGGGAGGAACGGGGGCTGGAAGGGGAGTGAAGGGAGGACTAGAGGGAGGAGGAGGAGGGCTGGGAAGGAGCAGGTCCCAGTAGGGCCTGTCAGCCCGTCTCACACACACAGGGTTTTTTTAAGGGGCCACACAAATTTGCATTATTTTGCGTGTATTGAATTTTCAGCCTGTTTCTTATTCTTATTTCAATAAGGCAACAAATCAATGGTGATTCGGGTCCTCCACCAGAACCCTGCTCCGGCTCTGACATTCCATCTCCTACTTTCACCCCCTGTCACTCTCAGGCTTCACGCCAAGAAGGAGGAGAGCGAGGGGAGAGGAGAAAAAAAAGAGCAGGCAAGAGAATCAGAGAAGTGAAGAAGAGTGGAAGGAGATGACAGGAGAGGAGAGGAGAAAAGAAAGAGAGAAAGAAAGGGGGAAAACAAGAAAGAAATGAACAGAGGGAGAAGAGAGAGGGGCTGATGGATGGCGGTGGTGCCTGGTGTTAGGAGCGGCTGATTAGGAGTGACGGCCGAGTGTAAAGTTCCTGCCGCAGCCATTGACGTTCCCACTGAGGGAGGATGTGGAGTGTCAGGTCCGTTTGATTATGAATATGCCAATGCTGCATGCCATGAATCAAAGGCAAGGGAGAGACAGCGAGGGAGGGAAGGAGGGAGGGAGGGGGCACTAAAAGATAGGCAAGGCGTTGCTGGGAAGAGGGAGGTAAAACACTTTCATATTTATTTCGAATGTGCGCCATGTATTTCACTGGGCTCTTTTAAGGCAGTGGAGTGGATGCACAGTTTGTCTCCCTTGCACAATGAGAAGCCATAACTCTCAGGAACATTAGGGCCCCTAAAGCTGTCTGCAGTATCGAGCCTGTCTGATAAGACACTTTTTCCAGCTGAAACTACACCATGTGAGCACCATCTACTGGGGGATTCAGCTTCTACCTCACTTCGGTGACTGCTGCTGCACTCGATTTACAAGTTTGGTCTTACACCTTCAGTCAGTGTCTCAAAGTCCTTTTAATGAGAAGTGGAACAGAGAAGATGAAGCAAATGGAAGCTAAGTACAATCAAATAAGTCTTATAGAATTTATTGTAATAAACACATAAACAAAAAATAAATACATCTGAAGCCCTTAATATTAAAACTCAAGTAACTAATTCAACTAAATGAGACAAATCCAAGTGAGACTAATGAGGCAAAAATAGTGTTTAAAAGCAATGGCAGGTGAAATGTTCCAGAAAGTGCCAAACAAATAGCACAGTTACACTTGTGTCATTTGTTGGGATATAAATGAGGGAATATGAGCCCTTTTCTTTACAATCGTGTTGCAAAAACAGTGTAAGTTGCAAAAGCCAGAAATGATAGTCGGTAAAAAAGTGGTGTAAACTGCACGTAAACTCACTCCTCAGTCTCTGTTTGCTGCCGCTGTCTGTTTTGTGAGGCCGGAACGATACTGTATTTATGTTTAATGACATCAATGGCAAAATCTATGGTGTGGTGCTTAGGTGGGACTTCAACTTCTGTCTGACCTGGAGCTAGAACCAGAAGGCTTGTGCTCTCTGTAATTTTCATTATCTGTCAATACATGTGCTGAAATGTGGGGAAAAACCTGAAACACTTGAAACAGCTCCACTTATCAGATGCAAAACAACGGGAAATTGCACTCAGGTGCAAAACTTTATGGGGTTTTTTGTGCCGGCATATCATTATCAAACTCTTTTGTGGATAGGATTTAAAACCAAACGGACTACAATTTACAGGACAATTAGCTGGTGCATTAAATTTTGAAGGCTTTATCCTAAACTGTACAGATTTAGCTGAGAGTGATTTTTGGATTTTCAACAAATTATTTTGACCATGGGCCACATTGGCAAGAATTTATAAAACTGTCTTTCTACATCTGTAATACACATATGATTTTTATAATGCACTGCAACTGAAATATATATTATTTTAAATAGGAAGCAATTACCATAAATAAGAACCATAAGTGTGATGAGACAAAATTACATTCGGTCACATCACATTTTGCTGCTGTAAAAGTAAAAGTAAAAAAGGTGTTGCTGCTTCTGTTTCACCTTCTTCTTTAAACAGGTAGCAAATAGCTTTCACATCTAGTCCAATGGATTAGATATATAAATGTAGTTATCAGTCTGCCACACATTACACTTCAAAAACCTTCAGCCACTGAGCTGTTTTTATGGATGGTGAGTCAGGTTCATTAGACCATTTGACAAAGCTGTGTGTGTGTGCAACGTTCAAGTTAAAGGACAAGAGGATAAACAGCTCCACATTTTACTCTAAAGTGATTTTTCAAAGGTTTTATAACCCTCTTACTCCTTTGTATGTGAGAACCCCCCCACCCACACATGCACATGCACACTATCTGCACCCCCTTGTCCTTTCCTCCAGGGCAGTGTGTATGCGTCTGTGAACTTGCTTGTTGCTGTAGCGTCGCTGTGGGACCAGCAGTTGATTGGCTATCTTCAGATGTCAGTGATGCTGTGAGGGCCTTAATTAGCGAGATGCATTCTCAATTGTTGATCTTTATCGTGAACCAGATGTTTGGAGGGAGAAACTACCCCCCCCACACTTCACCAGTGTCCCTAAGAGACTGTTACCCTCGTGCTGATGTAAAGCAGTCCCCCTAAACACCACCCAGCACCCCACCACTCCACTCCCCACTCATGCCCATTTGAGAGACCTCTGCTTCATTTTACAAACAGGAAAACATACATGGTTGGAGCTGTTGGGTAGACAAGATGAAGCGTTGCTTGAAATCCCCAGCAAGACATTTATGTAAATGGGGCAGCAGATACGTGTAAAGAAATAAGCCACTACTTATGATGAATGAATAAAATATCAAACAATATCATGTGCTCTAGCCAATTAAATGGAATCCCTTAAACAACACATACAAACGGTTCAGTGGTGAGAAACTGACAATTGTCGAGCCAGTGCATGATGGGCTCAAGCCATGCGGATGCAGGGTGATGTCAGTTTATACTGTTACACAGCCCATGCATAAAAGTGGGTATGGGGTCTGCTTGGTAGAGGGATAGACACGTGGCATAAAGAGGAACTTACCCAAGTTCTCTGATCTGGCAAACGAAACTGAGGGGCGGAACAGAAGGAAAAGAGAAAGCAGTCAGAACCTGGAAGTGGCGCATGAATCAACAGCTTTTGATTGGACACATATGGGTACATAGAGATGATAGGGCTCAGTGTTACTAACTGAATGAGCAACGAGCTGCCTATCTGCAGAGTTATGGTGTTGGAGTTATAGGAGGCTCTAATAGTTCCCAACACTTCCTGGTGTTCAATAAGCTCATTATAACAGGCTACAAATAGTATTCCTGTATGTAATCTAAGCCAGTATTGCTTCGCAGTAAAATTTACTTGCCAGGAAATAAAAAGCTGAATCACTAAAGGTTGAGAAAAGTTCCATTCCTCTCCACTTTGTAAGCTAGTTTTTGATACATGGCTCCAAAGTGAGTCAGGTAACTGAAAACAAACCCCCTCAAAAGTATACAGAAGGGCCCCTTGCCTGGTCTGGCTCTACTGGCCTGGTGTTTCTGGGAATGATTTGTGTGTCCAGACATCATAAAGTCATAAAGATGGCCTAAGCACTCTGTTAGTGTTTCTACTGATAGGACACCTCATTAAGGCATGTGGGACGGCCATGTGGCTGCTGCAGGCTGGGCCTATGCAGCAGTCTGGACAGGGGACATAAATCAGACAAATGAAACAGCCTGTAAAAACCAGACCTGAAACGGCCAGAAAAGAGACGAAAAAAAAAAAAAAATCATATGCCTGAGAAAGTGGTGTTTTCACTTTCCGATAGACCATTCTCACCCGCGGGGGAAGATTGAACAAATGAACGTCAATGCAACACGTCATAGGCACATGTACACCCGCATGCACACACGTTCACACACAAAGTATACAGACTCTCACTGAAAATACTGGTAAACCCAGGGGCAGATATGAATGCTTTAAGAGCATATCGTTTTTTATATTGTAATCATAGACACATTATGTGAAGACATGCCACAGTGTGCCCTTTCTTGCTGCCACATCTGTTTCAGATAGCCAACGACAGTCTTAACAGGCAGTGGCTTGGATAAGACTGGAGCCACATATGAATCCATATTAATCCTGGCCGGTCAGCCTGTAAAAGCCATGCTGAATTACAGCTCCTTATACAGAGAATCATGTTATATCTTGACTGGTTTTATGCTACACGGCTGTCACCTATGTAAATTTATGGACCTATCAGTGAACCATGAGGTTGCCAAGGTGTGATGAAAAGCAAATGGTGAATCATCAAATTACACCCATCCCATAGTCAAACAACTGAGGAACATGCTGTATATTTATTACATTTCAGCTTTTAAATACCAGTTAAAAATATTGAGGGTAACTGTGTAGTTGAAAATTATCATTCTTGATAAGTGCAAAGTCTGAACCTACCTGTGGATGGAAGAGGAAGCCTGGAGCTGGTCGCATGTATTTGTCCTTGAGAGTCTCAAACGGATCGCTCATTCTCCTCTTCTCAACCCTGCTAATAGTAGATTTCTATCAGCTCTTAACACAGGGCAACAGCACATTTGAGTATATAATCTACTTTTAATTAGAGTTCTGAAAATTACAACAATTTCATCTCTGCTCAATTGTGATGCATGCCAATTTGACAATTAATAGGAAATAATTTATATAATATAGAAAATTGTAGTTTCTACGATATAAAGCTTTGTGACATTGAAAATAAGTGATTGAAAGTGTGTGAAAGACATCAATTCATCAAATCTCATTAGAAGAGTTCTTCATAAATTTCTGAGAACTTTAAAAATGATTGTACTGTGTAATAGAAAATGAAGATTTGGTGATTTTAGACTTAATGCTCACAACGCTACTGGGAATAACAATACCTGTAGATAGGGTCCATGAAGAATGGAGTGGGCCGGGCATGCTGAAGAGACGTGTCTGCTTTTGGGATTTCCATCATTGCCTTGTCCTCTTCATACCCTAAATTCTTCTTTGTGTCCTCCTCTCTGGCATTCCGTCCACGGCCCCTGGTCCCCAGACTCAGATCTAGCGGCTGATCCTGACTGATAGACTGGGAGGCCTCTGGTTTGGAAGGGACAAATGGAGCAGACTTTTCCTCCTTCCGCTTGGTTGTGAGGTCAAAGGGCGATTCAGATGAGGATTTGCCCTGAGCCTTCTTACAGTCATCTACTGGAGACTGTGGCTCACCCTTCAGGGCTGGAGGTTTGAGGTCTCTGTCTTGGAATGGGTAAACTGGAGGAGAGAAAGCTGGGAAGAAAGGCAGTGGGAACATGGAGGGGTAGGGTAGAGACCCAACCTTCTTGTCCTGCAAGCCAGCTAGCCCTGTGGAGCCAAAGTACTTTTCTGCAATGGAGGCAATGGCCTTAATAGAGTCATTCACAGCCCCTGTAACGGCGGTGTGCTCGTCCAGCGAGGAAGGGATAAGAGAAGGGCCTGGAAAGTCTTTAGCAGCACTGCTGCCCACCAGGTTGGGACTCTGGGTTCCTCCCTCACTGATCTTTCGCTTCGAGACTTTTCCATTTTCCCGAGCAGTCCCCCTCTCACTCTCCATGTCACTCTCCATCTCAGAGCCTGATGTGCTCTCTAGATCACTTCCACTAGGTGTGCTCACATCATCCAGATCACTGCTCTCTGATTGGTCACTCTGCTTGTTCCGCTGTTTTGTAGAAGATGAAGAGCTCTGGGTGTGTGGTTCAGCGCCTGGCATCTGGTTGCCAGGTGAACCACCATCTTTACGAAGAGCCTTAAGAAGTTCTCGGGACTCCTGAGCCCCAGGGCTTGGAGGAAGCAGCTCAGCCCCAGGGCCAGCAACAGGTGTATGGGCCGGTTGTCTGACAGGAGAGGTGGTGGCAGGAATGAGCGGTGGCCGGTGATAGAGTCCAGAGGGGAACAGGCCGGGAAAACTGAAGGGAAATGCCGGAGCAGCAGGGAAGGTGAGCCCGCCATGGTGTCGGCTGGCACCAAAGTAATCAGCAAGTCCAGCACTGCTGTGGCCCATCGCTAAGGCTGATTTGTCCAAGCCAGGAGCACCAGGAAGGGGCATACCCTGGGCAAACAATCCCCCTGCTGTGAAATGATTCTTCCCTTCACAGAAGCGCCGGTGCTTGTTGAGAGACGATGTGGTGCTGAACATCTGCCCACAGTCCTTGCACTTGATCTGTGTGCGACAGTCAGCATGCATGCGTTTGTGACGACACAAATTAGAGAACTGGGTGTAGGACTTGTGGCACACCTCACCTGCAGAAACATGGAGACAGATGTCGAACATATCAGTACGCACTACATACCCACGCACGTACACACAGAAATAAAACTTACATCACAATGCATGACATATCTACTTAGCAAGTTTCAGGCTGGCTGAAGGTAAGGCAGAGGAAATACAGAATGAATGATATGCTTGTGCTCCCATTAATACTGGGAAAAAAGGGGGTGAGGCGTGTTCAGATCCTGGCATTGTAAATGGAACTGTTTAGTTGATGGTGTGAGTCAGTTGTTGCCACTCATCACCTGCACATCAAACCAAATTCCCATGCATCTCCAGCCCCATTGTCCTCCCAGGGACGCTCCCAGGGAGTCCATAAACAATCACACACAGACACAGAAAATTCACATAACACAGAGAAACTGATGCACACTCTGAGACACACACAATTATGCAGACATACAGATAAACACACACACATTCTCAGCCACATGAAGCACAATGGCTCTATTTTAAGTTTGTGAAGGAAGCGGAGTTGAATGAATCCTATCCTGCAGTCCGGTTCCCAGGGACAGGTCTCACGTCCTCTGCTGCCTCTCTTCCCTTCCCGGGCCTCTCTTGTCACCCCCTCAGCCCCTCACCTTCTACCGATAACTGGGTCTCTGTCGTTTTGCGCTAAGTGACCTTCCCACACTCAGCCCCTGTAAGTCTGTGTCATTTTGTCTGACCATCTGAGACATAGCAGGGCAACACCCGGCCCCAGGACAAAAGTATCTATGGCCATTATTAGTCTGTCAACATTATCTACTACGAGTAGATGATTTGTTCGAAATCACAAAGAGGGCTAAGGGCCAAGTACATATTTTTTTCCCATGCTCTTTTTATTTTCTATTCTAATAAAAGGTAAGAATGTAGTTTATGAAACGGGAAGATGTCCCTCCTTGTTATTAGTATCCTGTTCTATAGGACATTTTGCAGAACAGCTACAATGCAGCTGACATTTCAATAAGACTTTGATCATTTGATAATATCAGAACACAGTGAGAACCAGACCTCGATGATTGATTTTGCTCACATTGTTATTAGATCATCAAAATGAGGATAAGGAAGTGGTTAGGCTCACAGTGTGATTACACTTCTGCATACTTTGGATGCCTTCCAGCCACAAGGTGCACAAAAAGCAATTTAAAGTGATGGGAGAGGAAGAGCGGGAAAAAGTATTGTGGAAAGAGATTTAAACAAAGCCTTGAAAAAATCCAAATGGTAATCCTTGAGCCAAAAGTGAATTTGCTCTTATATAAAAAGTTCATTTTAATGAATAGACCCGGTAAAGTTAATTGAAATGAAGCGTATTTGTGGCTTGGCTTTGGTGGACATAATCAAGGCAGAACGGTAGTTGAAAACATTTTGAAAACATCTGGGAAAAAATAAGGAATGCTTGTTCCTTTGATTTTGCATGTGATGTTTCCTCCCTGGATGCTGTGTGTGTGCTTTGGAGCATAGATGATAAAAAGTAGATAATGTTTCTAAATTATCTTTCTAATGATGAAAATGGATCTATGATGTAGCTGAATATCAACTGGAAAGATCAAGTCATAAATTTTATGAGTATAAACACAGGGAATAAAGAATTACTAATAGTATATAATTAGTTATTAAATCTCACTATTCATTGTGTGTGTGTGTGTGTGTGTGTGTGTGTGTGGGGGGGGGGGGGCTGCATTTATTACCCTCTCCTTTTGTGTGTGTGTGTGTGTGTGTGTGTATTTTTACAAGTATAGCCACATGGCCCGGGCAAACTACATGAAAAAGCCTGTACCATAAATCATGTAGTTGTGACATTTACAGACTAACAACACACATGTATGACACAAAGAGTGTGAGATCTTATTCAGTACATGAGTATTTTCATCAGCTCGTAATAAACTGAAATGAAATATTATAAACACATTTCTGAGAGAAAAGCGGTGGCTAAATGGTGTCTAACTGAGTGTCTGAATTAACGACCAGGCCTGCGGTGCTGCATTTTATTGAGAAACATCCTTGACGCACAGACACATTGCGTGCGTTAACATTCAGTCGGAATCACATGTGCATACAGTAAAATGCTGTCCAAAACACGTACATGCCCTTCAAGAGCACTCGCACAAACAAACACTTTGGACACACACACGGTCTCTCTCAGGCAGCTGTCATGTTTGAGGCTGCTCTGTCTTTTTTACACAGCCATTAGTTGTTTTTAAACCTGCATAGTTTCTGCTGATTACAGCAAATGGATTCTTATTCTGAGGGAGCAGAGGGAAGAGGGCTGTACATGTGGTTGCTATTTGTGAGGAATGGTGCATGTGGCGTAGGGAGAGCGGAGAGAGAGGGGAGTCAGAGGTCTGCAGTGGGGATGCAGTCACTCTGGCCTATATATAAATGCATGCGGGTTTGAGAAGAGTGAGAGTGTGCATGCAGTGTGTGTTTATGTCGAAGGAGACGGACTGTTTTTCAGTGTGTGTTGGGTCGAGGAAACAGAGAGGGGCGAAGGGTGAAAGGTGAAGGTCATAACGCTTCAGGGGGAGGAGATGAGATCTGTGGTGTGAGGTGGTGAAAGTGTCAAAGATCAAAATGTGTTTAGGTCCTGCAGGAGTTAACATTTACTGAGGAGCACAGACAATAGATTGTGTGTAATAGAGAATAACTGAACGGGAAAAAAAGATTATTAGCTGTAGCATTAACTGTAGCTGAATAAAGGTCAGGCTGGGTCACGGAGAGGCAACAGAATGGTCGAGCATGTTTAACCAAGTGGGAATGAATCAAATTACATGCTGTTTTCACCATATCAGCATTGTACAAGAGCGCTGACGCAGATGTGACGCCATGATTCTTGTCTTAAAAGAAATGGTACTGCCACTCTAAATGCAGCTACAGTAATCCCAGGTGTAATTTCTGTAGAACAACATATATGACTGACTCTTACAAAGAAGCTGAGGAAGGATAAAAATGTGTGTTTGCAAAAGAGAAATACAGTTTTTCTATTAAAGACATGTCACAAGTATATTATTATTGTTATAACGTACTGAGGAGACTTACATAGGTAGGGTCTTAGTGACTTACACATGAAGGGCTTGACACTGCTGTGGATGTGCTTATGCTGCTTGAGGCCTGAAGACGTTGCAAACGTCTTGCCACAGTCGGAGCAGGCGTGGGCCCGAGCCCCGACGTGCTGGGAGCGAATGTGCCTCTGCAGGTTACTGGGGTCTGTGAACACCTGCTGGGGGAAGGAACCACACAGACACACGCGGAAGTTACTATCTGCTTCTACCTGCAGTAAGAAACGCAGAAGATGGACAAAAAAAGGGTATAACACATATATTAAGATTCTCAAATACAATGTTTGTTCATGAAATTTCTCATCCAAATGTCATCACTGTACCTTTGAGCAGTTTTCACATTCGTAGTGCTTGCCGCTGTCATGTGACATCTGATGTCGTATCAGGTTTGATTTCCAGTTGAAGGCCTTGGGACACTGATCACACTTATATTCCCTTTCCTCAGAGTGGGACAGAGTATGGGCTTCCAGACTACAGGAAACACAGAAAATAAAACAACAATGAGATTTATCAGCATCCGGAGGAATCCGCTCCCCGCATTAGATACGAAGCTTAATGTATCAACTATTCATTTACCTCTGGATGTCTGGGAAGACCTGGTCACACTCCTTACACTCATGAAGACCATGGGACATGTTCAGTGGTCTCAGGTCTTGAGGTTCCTGGGCTTTCAGGTCACTGTCTCCTCCTAGACAGACAATAAACAATCCTGTGAACTACAAAACCTTTACAGAGAAAGAACAGGGTCTGGTCTTTGTACATGTCATACAGTAACTGGTAACCTAAAAATAATATAATTCTGTTTGAGTGTGACAGAAAATTGGAAAGTTTCACATATTTTCTGAGCAACCGTTACATAAATAGGTCATAAAGTGAAAATGTAATTGGAATTTGTGGCCAGTTGTGGTTAAGCCTTAGAGAAGTTACACAAAATCTGTTGTTTTGACAAATATTAACTTCAATACACGTCCTGACACGCGGCCTGAAAAACCTTTAAAACCATAAACTATTGTATTGCATATAGTTTGGTATTTATGGACTTATTCTTTTCACAGTGGATTATACTGTGATTTAATTTGGCTTCAGTCACAAACATAAACCTTACATCATTAGTGTCACGTTACACAGCCTTCTTGTCTCCCTTCCCTTCCCACTGTTTACAAAGCCATAAAAATAGCACACCTATTTAAAAATAAATGTCAAACCTGGGTTAAGGAAAGAGGAAGGGGGCATCCCACATGGCTGCTTCTGGTGGTCCAGCAGCTGGTTGCGGGATTCAAAGTGCTGGTCACAGTCCTCACAGCGGTACTGCCTCTCCTCTGCACGGTGAGAGTGGGAACCATTAGCATAATATGGAATGAAACAAAGTGTGAGTCATTCGCAGAGATGTGTGTTTGTGTGTGCCACTGACCGTGAATATCAGGAGCCATGGTGTCACATGAATACTCCTCAGCCTTCATGAAAAGTAGCAGCTCCTCACCCGGGAAAATCTCTCTGGTGACTTTGTAGAAGATCTGCAACATAGAGAGGTGGAGTATGACTTAAAACATAAAAATGAAAAAAAAAAAAAATTAAAGATTAAAACAAAACAAAACAAAACAACACACACACACACATACCAATGAGTGCCAGGCAAGTCAATGTTTAAACCAGCAGAGGTCACTTGTGGTAGCATTTAGTACAAGCACACACACACACACACATATTTTAAATAGCCTGTGCAATTGTGTTCATGTTTCCCACAACCCCTTGCTATAGCACTTGCACAGGAAAAGCATAACTGAAAATACACACACTCATTACCTTGTAAATGATTATTATGGAATCTTCACAAAAACTAAATAAATAACATATGATTTACTGAAATACACAATCTGGTAACAATCTTGCAAATGCTATATGTATAACCCAAATAGTTAACAAGTAAGTTAAAGTAAATAAAATCTACAAATTAAATAAAGAAAACATTACTCTGCTAATTGAGTACATGTAAGGGATGAATTAAATTCTCAACGTAACTTTGGTGCGCTAATTTGTACATAATTGTTGCTTATGTTTTCCATACATAGTGGCTATTAAAATGTGTTTAATGTGTGTATTCCGAGGCGCAGCAGCAGTCATTTTAAAGCATCAGCTGAGAGACCCTGGCATTGTGGTGCTTCCCATGGACACACAATAGCCTTTCTCTGCTAAACAATCAGATGTGACGTTATTTTTGGAATGCTTTGGAGGTTTAGGATATTACCTTCCTCTGCAGCGCTGATGTGACAGCGATTATACATGAATTTATTAGAAATGTAAAAAAGGAGCGAGGAAGTCTTCTGGGAAGGCGCTGGTCACAGGTATGATCCACATTGAGGGAATTCCTGGTAAGCGCCTGAGACTCTGAGACCACAGTGGCCCAGGAGGATTACAATAAACTTCTGGGGGTTGTTCTATTATTTGTTCATACATATCATTGTTCTAAGCCCTGACAAATGATCAGAGGCTAAATATGACACCACTTGGGGAGGGAGGGTCTATTATCAATCACTGGAGAACAGGAAGGTCCTAGACTGTTGCAGAGGGAGCACGTTGCATGTCAATAACCCAAGAAATGATACCACAACTGATGTAGACTTGTGGTAAAATAAAAGCATGATTTAAATTAGAGCATAAAAAAAGTCTAAGCAGCCAAGAAAGTCAATAGGAGGGTGAAAGGAACTATAAGTCTGACTCCCATTATATGGCTCAACCAGATTCATTACAGTTATCCAAACCAGCAGAGACATATTACATGTTAACCACCAAATTTAATACAAAGAAATATTCCTGTTTTCATTTTTTGAGGATTATAGTATTAACTCATGTCATTTGCATTCGGTCAAGCAATATACTAAGGTGGCTTTTTTCTCATGTTGTTTGCTATGCTGATGGAACACAGGCCGAAGTGAAAAACAGTTGTGGGTCATAAACAGCGCTTCTGTACTTTCACAATTGTCAATAAAAGGATATTTAGAACTGATCTGTGACTGTCCTGACAGGACCTGAAGTGGACTTACAGTATGTCTGTCTACACACACATACACACACACACACACACGTATGTGAGCTGGACCATCAGTTCACATGTGCTTTTCCTGTAGCCGTCACCCCTGTAAGGCCACAAAAATATTGTGATTTAGAGACAATCCAGCAGCAGCTCAAACCTGACATGTGAGTCTGCAGGGATTCCGCTTGGAGAGACTGATACTGGCTGAGGAGGGAGGTTCTTTGGACAGCTACCAGGGTGCGGACAGAGGCCTCGGAACATAAAAATGAATGGACACTGTCAAAACCACTTACTTTATAAATTCTTAAGTACTGGATAGTGTTAAAGTGCAACAATAGATCTTAATAATTTCAGTATCGTGTTCGCATAATGCGACATAATTAAGAAATATCAATAACATGGTGACATGCGAGTACAATAAGACCCAATTTCCAGCTGACGCATCATTTTCTGGGCTTGTTGCTCTGACCGTAACCTTTGACTTCCTCTTTTAAGGATCGATAACAACAATTGTTACCCTATTGTGCTGCACAAGACATTGGTTTTGGGGTGATGCACCAACACCCGAGCAGATGAAGGAGAATGATTGAGAATAGGAGGGGAATTCCACCCTAAAGTTCCACCCCTTCCCCTGAGGGCCACTGCAGATAAACACTAGAAACATACAAATAAACAGCCAGCACTCTCCCTGGGGCAGAGGACATGCTGTATGATCACCAGGGTCATCCTTAGCATGTCATGGACACACTCTCAGATTACTAGGGGAGTAACAGAGGCTTAAAACAACTGGCAACTAAGGTTCAGTAACAAGGACACCTTCACCTTTCACTGCAAACACAAACGACAAAGACAAACATCAATGAAAAGCTATTATTACATATATACTAAGAGTTTTCAGCGAAACATTGCTTAAGTGACTCAAACCACTTCTCTTTCTGCTCACTTGCTATCTTTCACCACTTATAACCCGAAGAATATCAGAGAATATAATCAGACCTACTGTGTTACCTTGACACCATTAGTCATTAGCAGAGTAAACAGAGTCACATTTTCCTTAGTCACACCCTGTTGGCCAACTCCTCATTCACACACAGCTCACTCTACAGGTATGTTATTGACTGTCCTGCTGTGGTGAACGGCAATGGCTGAAAATATGAATCCACTTTAATGTAGGAAAACTAAAAACAGGTGTTACTTCAGAAGCACAGCAATCAAGCTTTGGATGAGGATTATATTATTAACATATTCTAATAACACACAAACAATTCGGTATATATATATATAGACTGTCAATTGACTTCAACACACAACCTTTTCATGACTTTATAGGTAGCAATGAACAGCATGAGCACATAGTGTATGAACAGGCAAGTCAGTAGTTTGCCTAATATTGAATTGCATACACAACATAATGAATATTAGAGCAAATTCACAGCCCTATAAGGAGTTTAGCAGGAGAGGAGAGCATTAAAATACAATAAACCTGTGAAAACATGTTAAATTATTTCTGGAGTTGAACAGTTTCTACAGAGCAGGATAAACAAGTTCAGTCACTGAGTGTTTTTAATAAATCCTCATGTATATAAATGCAAATTAAGCTAATCTGGTATTTGAGTGGGTCAGACTCACGTCATAATGTTGCTTCCAGTACCAGTTTATTTACTCTGTAAATGGGTATTGGTGTGATACTAATATTCCTCTCAGCCACTTCATCCCACTTAATACTGAGGGAGAATCAATAGAGCGAATGAGATTAGCATTCATGTCCCTCTGCACTGTCTTATGAAAGGCTCTTCAGGGCCTCTCTGGATGATGTTAATTACACTTTTAATCCATTTTCCTTTCAATTGAATCAGCAGAGTAAAGGACACAGTGGAGGGTTTTTAAACACTAATTGCCCTAATTATCTTAACGACAAAACATGATGATTATGGGAGGATCAATCCGAGCAGTGCTTAGACTATGTTGCATAAGCAAATAAATGAGGACATTTGGAGAGCTTTACTAGTGTTATGACATGAGCAGTCAAAGGCTGAAGTTTGAGACAAACAGCGGGTTACGGTCAAATAAAGAGACACAGCAATTAATATCATTATGTCAGTGATTATGACTTGAATAGTAACAATTCTGCTGATTATAATGGGATAGATGTTCACACTGTTAATTAAAACAGATGTTTACAACACTTATTTGATGACAGAAAACATATACTTTTTGTGCTGAATCAAACTTCAATTACAGAGCATGAAATTCATTGCAGATATCAGCGAGCCCACAAGCAACACCTGTCATCTGTTTCTTCTCTCTTCCTGTTACTTTCTAATTTAAGCGTCAAATACATAAAGTGATTGCAACAAAACTCACCATAAGAATTGAATAATGAATACTAATATATTATATCAAACAAATAAAATCTGGAAACTGATCATTACAAAAACAAACAAAGTGAAAAATCATGTTTTTAAATTGTCTTTCTTGTATTGAAGACACTAATACAAATAGAGCTGGTCTTTAATCAGGAAAAAATACTCCCTACTGTATGTATCCTTTAAAATGAATGTAGTCTATTAAATATGCTGAAACTGGGTGACACGGTGTGGCTATTTTGTTAAAATATGCAGATTAATTTTAATTTTATTCAGTCTTATTTCAAAAATGTTTCCCAAAGTGGGTTCTTAATACCAGTAAAGCAGTAAACTAAGTGGAAAAAAAAGGAGAGAATATAAGAGGAAAAGGAGAAGTGACAGGGAATTTTCTCTCTCTGGTAACTTATTCATTCTTTTCTCACTCCCTCACTCTCTTGCTATTGGTCATAAAATTTTATGATAAAGAGAACTGGGTCAGAAATAAGAGGTTATTCTCTCAGTCTGGCAGAGCTGAAGTGATGCTTGGAAAAAAAATAGAACTAAACAATGACCATTACACCTGGAAACTGCAGCCGCTGTGTACAACGTCATCTTAAAGTAAATCATATAACACAGCAGCCGATGGCAAAGAAATGAAGACGTTCATTTTCATTTTCTCCTGAGTGAAAAAAAAAACAAAAAAAAAACAAAAATCAAGTAATATGCAAAGCCTGGTTAGGCTGGTGAGGCCTTTCTGTGGGAATCTGGTAATAGTTCTCATTGTGTGGTGAGTGTGTAACATGTGGTTTTAGGCCGGGTTTAGACTCAGCACTTCTCTGTGGTAGTAAAAACCTGTTGGAACCAGGTACTGTATATTTTAGCATTTCCAGCTTTGAATGAGGAGCATGGGGAGTCATCTGAACCGCAACGAACAATTCACAGTCCTACAGAGTGCAGTCAAACACACACACGCACACTCACATACACGCATGAATTTCACACATGCATGCGTATAGAAATACAGTTACAGGTGTGCATGCACACTCCAGAGACACAATGAACCACTTCAGGTACTCATATTAACATAAAACAGCCCATTGGTCCTCCGAGAGGCGGGATGGAAGATGGACCAGCAAGGACAGATAACACGGTAACGAACCACATGGAAAGGACAAAGGACCAAAGGATGCAAAGATACTGCTGCTGTGGCTGGAGTAAAGTTACAACTTACCGTGGACTGCGCATCCATCAAGGGAAGGCAAAGTGTTCTGGCATCAGCCAGCCGCAAGCTTGCACTGCGTCAGCAGGTCAGACAAGGAGGCATCACAGCCAGGTTGAGCACCACAGAGCTAGTGAACCCAACATTGCGGCTGGAATGGGAGATGATCACCAGTCTTCCGAGCAGACCCCACAGCAGCAGAACTCCCCACAGCAGGAGAACAAGGCAGCAGGTTTTGACCAACAGAGCCCCCCACAGCAGGAGAGTAAAATAGCATGCACAGACCCCCCAAGAGCACCACAGGAGAAGCTTACACCGAAACCTCATGTCAAGTGGCCAACATCCAGCAGTAGGGAAGCATGGAGAAATTTTGATGAGAACACATGCTCCACCCTCCAGAACTCCCTAAAGGGCAATGCGACCTCCAAATTAAACATCCTTGGCCACCTCATCCATGAGGAAGGGAGGAACCGATTTGGAGACAAGCCTGTGAAGAGGCCCATTCCCAAACAAAGCGGAAGGCGGGAAAGGGAAATCTTCCAGCTCGTAAAGGACCGTCGCCTCTTGCGGAAGTCATGGAGGAAGGCTGAGGCAGAGGAAAAAGAAGGCTTGAAGGACCTATGGAATAAGATCAAGGAAAGGCTTTCACACCTCAGGAGAGCAGAAAGGTTAAAGAAGCGACAAAGCCACAGGGAGAAGGCTAGGGTACGCTTCTTCCAGGACCCATTCAAATTTGCCCGCAGCCTCCTAGAGGAGAACAAGTCCGGAACGCTTCAGGTCACAAAGCAGGAACTGGATCAACACATCACAGATCAGCTGAGCGACAACCTGAGGACAAAGCCCCTGGGATCACCAGGCCATGTACCTCGTCCACCTGAGCCCTCCACAGAGTTTGACACATCCCCACCCAGGTGGTCAGAAGTCAAGCAAATAGTGGAACGCGCAAGATCAGCATCAGCTCCAGGGCCAAATGGTGTGCCATACAAGGTTTATAAGAACTGCCCGGGGCTCCTGAAGGTGCTATGGAGGCTCATGGTTGTGGCTTGGAAAACGGAGTCCATCCCTCGGTCATGGAGTCAAGCAGTTACCACCTTCATCCCAAAGGAGAAAGACTCCCGAAACCTTAGTCAGTTCAGAGGGATCGCTCTGCTGAATGTGGAGGGAAAAATCTTTTTCTCCGTCTTGGCCAGACGCATGACGAGCTACTTGTTGGCAAACAAGTACATTGACACCAGCTGCCAAAAAGCCGGAGTTCCAGGATTCCCTGGCTGTGTAGAACATTCGTCGGTGATCTGGGACCAAATCCAGACAGCCAAACGAAACAAAGAAGACCTGCACGTAGTTTGGCTGGACCTGGCAAATGCCTTCGGATCAGTGCCCCATCAACTCATCATGTATGCCCTCAGTTTCTTCCACGTACCATCACACGCCCAAAACCTAGTAGCCAACTATTTCAACAACCTGTACGTTTGCTACACAACCCGGGATTTCTCCACCGACTGGCACCGGCTTGAGAAGGGGATAGCTATGGGATGTGCCATATCTCCCATACTTTTCACCATGGCTTTTGAGGTCCTCCTGATAGGTGGAAGACAGATGGTCCGAGGGATCAGAACGCAGACAGGTCAAAGACTACCAGCCATGAGGTGCTATATGGATGATGTAACCACCCTCCTCCAAACAGCAGCCTGTACAGCCAGACTCCTCAAACGGCTGGAAGAGCTGCTAGCCTGGGCTCGCATGAAGATCAAGCCATCAAAGTCCCGTAGCCTGTCGATACGGAAGGGGGCCCGTAACGATAACATCATCTTCACTGTGGCCAATGAAAGAATCCCCCTTCTGTCAGAAGCACCTGTGAGAAGCCTCGGCAGGATGTACACAGCTGACCTCTCCGACAAGAACATGGCTTCAGTTATCACAACTCAGCTTCAAGAGGGCCTGCACAAGATAGACCAGTGCTCCTTATCAGGAAAATTCAAGGTGTGGTGCTACCAGTTTACCCTGTACCACCGCCTGATGTGGCCCCTGAAACTGAGCGATATCACCATGACCACGGTCCTGAAGTTGGAGGCTAAGGCTAACAACTTCATCCGGAAGTGGCTCGGCCTTCCTCGATCCCTCTCCACCACGGCACTGTTTGGGAGGAACACCCTGCAGCTTCCACTTCAGTCCATCAGCCTGGGGTACAAAAAGGAGAAGGTGCGGCTTCACTTTGAGCTGAGGGAGTCCACGGACCCAGCAATTCAAGCTGCCAACCCCCAGATTAGAACTGGACGGAAGTGGAATGCATCCCTAGCAGTTGACCAGGCAGTCGAGCGGCTGAAGCACCAGGAGATCATCGGCTTCACACAGGCAGGCAGATGTGGCCTAGGATGGGCAGCAGCACCAAAGAGATGGTCCAAAGCGACCAAGAAAGAGAAGAAGGATCTGGTGATATCCGAAGTTGCCAAGATGGAGGACGAAACCTATAAAGTCACAGCAGTGAGCCAGCAACAACAAGGCAAATGGACCACTTGGGAGGCGGTAGTCAACAGAGCCATCACTTGGGCTGACTTATGGAAGACTCCCCAGGCAAGATTGAGTTTCCGAATCAGGGCCACATATGACACCTTACCAAGCCCCCGGAACCTTCTCACCTGGTTTGGCAAAGAAGAACCCTGCCATCTCTGTAGCTCCCCAAACCCTAACTTGAGGCACATCCTCTCTGGATGCAAGACAGCGCTGTCTCAGGGGAGGTACAGATGGCGGCATGACAAGGTCCTGCGCAAGCTTGCAGAGATCCTGGAGGGCCGCAGGCAGCAAGTCAACCAGGAGAACCCGCCAACATCCCCGAAGTGGATCCAGTTTACCAGACCAGGCACGGCAGCACGGCGCCGCACAGGATCAGAGCGATCGCTCCTGTCACTAGGAGACAAGTGGCAGTTGGCAGTCGACCTCAACCAACAGCTGAAATTCCCTGCAGAGATCACCATGACATCACTACGCCCAGACATCGTGCTCTGGTCGGCACCTGCCAAAGTTGTCATCATGATAGAGCTGACGGTCCCATGGGAGGAGCACATGGAGACCGCGTACGAGCACAAGAAGGGAAAGTATGCAGAGCTGGCAGCAACATGCTCACAATCTGGGTGGAGACCGTTCACCTTCCCAGTGGAGGTCGGATGTAGAGGCTTCACCGGGACATCCACACTGCGGCTGCTGAAAACCCTCGGAGTAACAGGATCTAGCAGGAAGCGAGGTCTTCAGGATCTTGCGGAGGAGGCAGAGGAAGGAAGCTTCTGGCTATGGCTCAGAAGGAAAGACAGGGCATGGGGAAAAGAAGGCTCCTAAGATAGGCATTATGGTCCCACAGTCCCCTGGGACCCATCCAACATAGCATCAACTGTAGGGTCAGAAAGGGGGAGAATAAAGATCCTTTAACAGGCTGCAGGGGGCGGCAGGGAGACGTCCCTGTCGCTGCTCCACCACCCAGAGATGTTCCGGGAGATAAAGGAGCGAAACATCAGTGAAGGGTGGCCTCCCGGCTGATGACCCTGCAGTCTGTATAATGGCACCGTCGGAGGTGCGTCAGGCAGTAATGCCAAGCAGGTACACCTACCTGTGCTTACATCAAGACCATGCACATAAATGTCTGCAAGCAGATGCAGACAAAAAAAAGCCCTCATATGCACACAGACGACCAGAAACTGACAGGGGCTTTACAAGACCACCCCATTTAGTCTATTCATTTTAAACATACAGACAGGCATTGTGAGAGGCTACAGTGCGTTTTCAAAAACACTAATGTTGGCCCGGAAGGCTTAAAGACGCCACATTGTGCTATGTTGTGACAGTGTGTAATACTTAACAATCACCTCATCATAGCCATGTCCGTGACCTGCCGGAGCCTTACACAGCCACCCGAGCAGAACCACAGTGTTGACAGCAAGTCACAGCTCACGGAGAGAACCGCTCAGGAAAACTCTCTCTGCTTGTTTGTGTCTGTGTTGCTTTTAAAAGAAAGTGGGTAAGTACTTTTGGAAAGCGTCGCTTCTTCTTCTTTCCACTGCTGTTTATGAAAAGAACACAGGCTATCAACTCTCTCAGCTTCTTCCTTTTTTTTTTTTTTTTTTTTTTTTACTGAAGATGCAGGAAGGAGGAGGGACACAGACAGTTTTTATTAGCCTGAGAACATTTTAGGTGTGTACTTTTCTGAGCCATGCCAGGTCACACCTGGCGTGGTTCACTGAGTATTGCGGCGCTTTTATGAGCCTTTATCTATCTTGTAACTACTGTATTTTGGCTTGAATTATTATTAGACACTTCTTTCTGATGACAATAATCTGTCTGCAGCCTTTTTAAAAATTTCACTCAACAAGTAATCTAGATGGACCACCAGTGAGAGGCGATGACAACCATGCAAGCAAGATTACGTTTTCTACTCGGCTCAAGCCATGGTATGTTTCACGCACGTGTCAAATAAAGTTTAACCTCTTGTCTTCCTGTCCCACTAGTGTCTCTGTGCAGGAGCGCCTGACTGTGGCATTACTGAGGTGAACATGCCCCCATGTGTATGGCACGAATCCCCCTGTACAGCCAGGTGAGGAGCAAAGGACTGTGACATTCCTGGCATATCTAAGAGTTTATATCGCAAGCGTGACTAGGAAGTGTGTGGAACTATCATCTTGGCAGGTTTCCTCTGATCCTGCCCTGTGGTCTTTGCACGGCAGAAGCCAGCGCACAATTACAAAAAGAAAACACACAGAGATAGTGTGGAGGCAGCATGAGGGAGAGCTGTGTGTGTGTGTGTGTGTGTATGAAGTGAAGGGTGGGCCTGCCGCTCATGGGAGGACTATCTGACTTAGATCACAATAACACCTCTTAACACAACGGCATGCAGACAGGACAGCCATAGGAAAATACAGGGAAGCCTTCTGGCAAGTCCCTCTTTCTAAGATCTGAATTATTTTCAGTTGATTTTTTTCCTGCCAGACAGCAAGATTCAGCAAACGACACATCACCATTTGGGAGTTCAAACTCAAGTCATCCACTTTTTTTTTTTTTTTTTTCCAAGTGTGTCTTAGATCAGACTTGGGTTGCTGTTATCCCCTGGGGTTGCTCTGCCAGGCAGGCTGTTAGTGTCTCCACGTACCTGATCATCTATCTGGCACGCTGTCAGGTTATGCTGCTTGGCCGCAGGGGCAAACTGGATGTGCTTCAGCCAGCTCCCGATATCTGGCTTGCTGGCATCCACGCAAAATTTTACATGGCCTGACCCATCCAAGATCTAGAGAGAAAGAGAGAGAGGGGGGGGGGGGAGAGAGAGAGAGAGAGAGAGAGAGAGAGAGAGAGAGAGAGAGAGAGAGAGAGCAAGGGGGAGAGACACAGAGAGAGAGATCAGACTTTGATCAGTATCAGTCCAGGTTACTGTGTCCAAACACTGACTAACCACATACCTCCCACTGTGAAATAAGACTGAAATAGTAGGAGTTAGTGTGTGGTGCAACACACACACACACACACACACACACACAGTATGTATCTGCAATTACCATAATAAGTGGAATGCATTTGTGCAGGAAAACACAGAACTCAAAGCCAATTATTAAGATAATTTTCACACAAATAATATATTAAATATACATAGAATTTTTATTACCACAATAAAATAAAATAAAATAAAACAACTGAATAAAAAATATAATGTGGCCATTTTTATCCTTGAATGAGCTCTGGCTGACTGTTTTACTGTTCTACTATTAAAATTCGTAATATATGCACAAATATAAATAGATCTCCAATGTTGAGTGCTGCCAACATTAATTAATTTATAAAACAAGAATGAAAAAACTGCATTTAAAAAAAAATGTCACATGAAAATATAAACTGCTTCTATTTGATGTTAAATTCTAAATTAACTATATATTTTTTTAGTCTATGAAAAAGAAACGAATTTTAACATGGTGTTAAATAATTTGAGATTTAGCTTGATATAAAGTATCAATTTAATTCGTTTGTATTAATCTGTTTGAGTCGAAAAAAAAACCAAGAACATATTTAAAAAACATTTAATGTATATTTCTGCTTTGCAATAAAATAAATGCATATCCATTGCTAATAATAATAACAACAATAATTATTATAATAATAACAATAACAATAATAATAATAATAATTGTTATCATAAATGGTAGAAACTCCTAAACACCAACGCACTTGCATCTAAATAGCAAAAATAAAACAAAACAATGAACACAATAAACTGAATTATTATGCAAATTATGCGATCCATTGCTTTTTGATTTAGTAAACAATTGTATCGCATTTGTCTCAACCGATTGCAAACAGTATTAAATGTATAAAATGTTCATATTTATTACACACCAGCTGTAAACTACTGAGAAAAAAAATCAGCTGCAGGAAACCGCAATTGATAAGAATTATGAAGACGTAGCCGATTGTTGGGATGCAAAACGAAATGACTCCCAGTGTCACAAATCTGTCGTTGTCCCTTTGTACAACTTGGCCCTGAATAAATATTTAGCTTGCATAAAGCCCTTTGTCTGGGCTGGCACAGTTTCTACCCATTTATACAAATGTAGTCTACTTCTTAATCCTTTACGAATATCACTGTCAAACTCTTTTTTTTTTTTTTTTTTTTTTTTTACAACAAAACGAACAAACATTACAGTGAACTTTTTGTCTTCTAGAAAAAAAAACAACACCCGTTTTACTCTTACCGTTTTAATTCTTTTACATCGATGTGCGACTGTTAAAACCTCTGGGGATAATAACAGTGTTTTTAACCGAGATTTAAAAAAAAAAGGATGAAAACTCCGGTAAAAAAAAAAAAAAAAGTGAACGGTCACTGCTGGAGTTTAGAACGAACGATTAAAAAAAAAAGACTAATTTAACTCAGCTAATACGACTTCTCCGTATTTCTTCGGTTTGGATAATAATAATTAAAAAAAAATAACAACAATGTGCCGTAGTTTGCTGCTTTTCGGTGTGTGTGTCCAAGTCTTCACGAGCCACGGGACTAGTCGATCCCTCCGCCGGTGCGCACAGGCTTGGCTTGTCCCGGAGACACCGTGCGGTCGGTCCGTACAGATAAATCCCCTTCTTACTATTTTTGTCGACTCCTCACTGTCCTATAGACATTGCACTATAGTAAATCCCCCTCCGGTGCATCAACTTCTTGCTCCCAACTTTTTTTTTTTTTCCTTCTCTGTGCGCGCTTCGCTTGGCTCGTCCGCTCCTCTCTTGTCACCCCTCCTGTCCTGACGCACCCAGGTGTCCTCTAGTAGCCATTCAACTTTTCATTTTTCTCTTCCTCTCCCTCCTCCTCAGCCAGTCGGGATGTGTCGTCTAAATGATAGCGGAGAGATTCGGGAGGAGGTGGAGGAGGAGGAGGGGGGGGGTTGTTTTCAAGCATCGCCACCCCCTACGCTCCACATCGCGTCCCGGACAGTTTGTGGTGTTTGGTTTTTATGCATTGTCTCCTACACACACGGATCCTGTGCGTTCATCCCTGAAAGCTCATACAGAACACGGGACTGTCTTTACCCCCTGTCCCCCGGTTGGAAGCGACTCCTCTCCGTAGTAAATTTTAAAGTGACAGGGGCCCAAGGGTTGGAGAGGGTGAACGGGGTCAGGGAGAGGTCGGGATGGGGCTTCTAAAGGGATGAAATACACACACGCGCGCACGCGCGCACGCGCACGCAGCACACTTTAATGAACCAACACAATCATCAAAGCGGCACACACTATTATCCACGTGTTTCCAAACTTTTTCACAACATGCCGCGCTGGTTCATGGAGCATTTTATAGCATTATTAAACCTGACAGTGCTTTCTAAACAAAATACTTTACTCCATTGATATTACAATGATGTTTTGCGTGATGAAAATTGTAAAAAAACAAAAAAAAAAGTGGCAGATTTTGTTTTCTAATTGCACTTGTACCAATTAGGGAGTAATCTACCAACTACACATAAGTGTTCCTCCTGGAGACCTTTAAGAGAATTTTAAGAGGCCCGGGGACCACACTTTGAGAACCACTGACCTAATCACCTGTTTTTGTCTAGGAAAAAATAAATATATGAGTGAACGTGCATGCTCGCCCACTAAACTAAACCCCCTCCTTTACACGCAATCCTGCCCCACAAAAGGTGAAATATCTGTGACATTGAAAAGTGTCTGATAAAAACGACAGAAAAGGGTCTCAAGTTGTTGGTGTATGACTCAGTGTGGAATTGAAGAGCAAATGCTTTTATTCTGGAGTGTTTGCTTTTCCTCCATGGCCCGTGCGCACCTACTTTAGTACACCCCCCCCCCCCCCCCCCCAAAAAAAAAGGAGGCAGAAAATGTTACTTTCTTTTATTCCGTGCGTGTGTCGCTTCAATTTAAAGCTGGCTCTAATACTGTGAATAAACGGACAAGGGTATAGGATAAAGAAACGTCCCCTCTGTCAGTGAGCGGAGTTTATTAGGCAGCTCATAAAGCCGGAGAGGACAGGGCTTTGGCTGATGAGAGCAGATGATGATGGATAACACCTCGCACTGTGACATTGACCTTCCATCCCAGATAACGCCCATTGTTTAACAAAATCGCAGAGCAAATGTGCAGGAAGGACAGGAAAAATCATGTGTAAATAAGGCAGGACCCCGCCACCGATTCCCATCGTCTCTCGCTCCTTGAGAACCGAGGAGAGACCCCGGTCCGCCCGGTCATTGATTTCCTGCCTCTCCTCGACTTGTCCATTGTTGGAACCCTTTTTAATTTAGCCATAAATTGGGAAAGCTCAAGTCGAATGAGCTGTTCTATTTTCTTCCTGTCAGGATGAGGGATTTGTTTTATGATGCATTGTGTATTAAATACAAGTAATCTGGGAAAGTGATTGCTTCACGGCCTCTCCGAGTCTGATCGAGGATCCTGATAGAGAGAAGGGTCTGGGTACTTCTGTGAAAAGGAGGAAATGTCTGGGAAAAAAAAGAAGAAGGATAAACACGCGGGGTTTATAGTATCACCGGGGGTAAAGTGGGGTAACAGTGGCAGGACCCTTCAGCTTGTGTCCACGCGTGGACATCTTGCATTTCTTTCCCCCGTCAGGAGATGGCGTTGTCACTGAATTCAACTTTTATTTACATTTCTGAACGGATTTGTGCACTTGAACGCCTCACACCATCATTTAATAGTCCAGGGATTTTTTTTTTATTTTATTTTAAAACACCTGTAAACATGGTCATAAAGTCAGACATCACACATTCCACCTGGATGGAACAATAATATATATGAAGCATCATTTATGAAACATCATCTGCATGTTTAAATGTAAATGAGCAGACACCAGCAGCTGCACTATTGAATCTGTAGACCTGTAATGTAACTTTTACAGTTACACTTTTGGCATATAGTTAAGTAAATTGATCTCCAAAGCCCCCCCCCCCCAAAAAAAGAAAAAAAAAATCAATTCAACTTTCTTGCGGATCACACGCTGGTCTTGTACGTGTGAGGCGTGAATTATTTCACTTCATACTGAAAGCACTACAGCCCATATCTCAGTTTGTAACAATCTGCTCCATCAGTCAGATTTCTGAGTTATTATAAGATGGGGGTCATTTCGTTCTCGTCCGTGTGAATTGCAGCACAAAACATCTACATTAAGGCGTCAAATTGCTAGATGGGACATGAAAGATTCAGTTGTATGGGCTTGAATGTATAATCACCTGAAGGAGAGCCCATAAAGCTCCTGAATGTGCCCAGAAAAGACCGATGGGGGAGATTTTAAAACACTTGTTCATTTGTTAATAAACCACGTGAATGATTTGCAAGGCCTTGGTTCTAATTTATATTTATTTGAGCAAACACCATAAACACTAGTCTGATGTGCTGAGATTAAATAGATGTGTTTTATCTGAATTATTCCATGTCTTTGTCATAATGATTCCGACATACTAAACAGCGGCGTGGAAAAGCTGTTTATCAACAAATTACAAACCAACACATGCTGCAGGCTTCAGGGTATGTTGGTTCCGACCAGCTATATCATACCACACAGCATTTCATACTTATTTAAGAGAGTCTTAAAACATACAGCATCCGGATAATGTTGAGCACTGATGCTTTAAAGTGCTGTGAAATTCTCGAAAGGAGGTTCAATTGCTTAAATGGGCCCGTGCTTATTTTGCTTGCGGCTTTCTTGTTTGTTTAAGGAGTTCAGTCACGCAAAAACCAATTCATACATGAATGTAGAGAATTTTAATGATCAAATAACTTCATATTTTTTCTTGATCTGAGGTTCGCTTTAATGGGTAAAGATTGGCCTGTTGTTTTTCCCCCCTTTAAATAAATCTGAAGCTATATTTTCTGCTATTCAAAAAAAAAAAAAAAAAAAAAAAAAAGATTTGGATTTTGCAGCTCAATCTCCAGCCATGTGTAGTCAGATGGGACCGGGCTGGGGGAAGAGGGGGATTCCCGTGTGGGTTGCAAACTGACTCCAACCAGCAAGCAGCGGAGCCTACCGCTGCAGCCGAGGGGCCACATGGAAACACTGTGTAGGCCTGTGTGGTGCATTCCAGCACATCCTCCAGGAGAGCTCAGAGGAAAAAAAAAAAGAGAGGAGAGAAAGAAAATATTGCAGCCAAATCCACATGAAATAGTTCCACCATTCACGGCAAGACCTCCCATTGACACCGACGTAAAGCTGCATTAAGTCTCCATCATGGCTCTGGATACACACACACCCCCTTCTCCCTTAGCATTTTATTTTGGTTTTAGGTGGGCTGACTCAATCAAGTAGTAAAGACTCATTTATGACTTAAACGAATGGTTAACTCAGCCTTTACGCAACACAGTGCAGCTTCTTCCTTTAATTAATGCATCCATCACATGGTGCGTAAAGCTGTAAGAATAGAGATGGTGTCCATACAGACCAATTACCATTAATACACAGCAGAGGAAATGAAAGGGGAACATGTAAATAAAAAATTTCCTTGAGCCTGGAAGTAGGCCCGTTGTGAGCGGCGTGTTAATCTCCACCTCAGTAATTTGGTTCTGCGGGAGAAGACAGAAGCCCTGCTGCTGTGCCCTGCACTTCATAAATCACTGCTTTATGTGGACAAGGTCAGCGCCCCCTCCTCCCGCACCCTCTCCCCTTCCACTGGCCCCTCCGCCATGTTTACCCGGCCGCCCGGGGGCTCTCAGGACCAGACCAGCTCACTTCTAATTACTTTGGATTATTTTCATTTGCCGGGGGTCAGCCAGGCATTCCAACAGAGAGAGAATCAGAGAGGGATGATTTCTTGACAAATTCTGTGGCCTGTGAGAAACAAGGCCCGGCGTGTTTGCTGAAGTAGCACCCTGTCATTTTCTTTTGGCACTGTCTGTTTGACAGCTGGCTGCAGTGACAAGTCCATTTGAGCACTTCATACATGTCTGTAGGAATACCAACTGTCATTCATTTGAGTCCATTTTCTGTCCTGGAATATTAGTTCCCATTCATAACTGGGTGATTCTGACAGTGGGATGAATAATTCCACTTAGATCAATAAGAGCAGACATATTTGTTCAATCAGTTTTAAATAAGACAGTGTCAATATTCAAATAATGCAGAGAAATACAAGGAAGATGGCTGGATGAGAAACTGTGCTAAACTGAGCTATAGGCCAATATAGAGAAAGAAAGGTCTAAACATCCTAAAAAAAAAAAAGCACTGAAGTCATTAATCTGTGTTACGGATGCAAAATATAATGCAAATGACAGGTGAATCACATAGTGAATAGAAGGGCCATTAAATGAATGAATGCATTTTCCTATGAAAAGAGTAAAAATATATAGATTTTTTCTATAGACAGAGTGTCATGTATTATCTCCTTTCATTAACCTCATATCATAAAATCATATTTTATTAATATATCATAATTTGGCCAAAAATCTGACTTAAACAATTACGCTATGAGGCTAACACCATAGTAAAATGGACAGTGACAATGGGTATAGACTGGCAGGACATGATGAGTCACTTCATTAACAGACATACACCAGGATAGAGGAGGATAAAAATGGAAATGAAAATATTGTAGAATACGTCTAGAGTTAATTTGATGATGACTAGAGTTTGGCTGATGTTGAGTACTGCAGTTCCTGGTATGAGGCTGTAGTTAGTTTGAGGGTCTTTTGAGAAGAAATGGGAGAGAGGTGAGACTAGGGAATTGATGTACAGAAAATAGTTCAGGCTGTGGTAATCACAGACACTTCTTCCGCTGAGCCTCAGCATATAGGGACACACTGTATGTGGGCTACGGGGTGCGATAAAGCCTCACAAGAGCCAAAGGTCACATTTTTCAAGCATAAATTCAGCGGGCACACAGCTCCTATACGCATGGGACAGACTGGAAACTTAAACAACCCACTCCACCCCACTCCAACCTCGCAGAGAAAAAGGGGGGAGGTAATTAGAGCATGTTGCCGGCTGCCGCAGGGTGAACAAATTGGCTCTAAAACGCTCATAGATATCATCTTTAAAAGAGCTTTTTATGTACAAGAGGTAAAGCAGTATGGAACTGAACACGGCACTTCAGATCTCACAGGAGCAAGTGTCACACATTCATTACATTTACTGAGCTCTCTTCTCACGTTTAAAGTCTGGATACTGCTGTAATACGGTGACAATCTGCTTTTCATGTACCGTGTCCAATTGCAAGGCTAATATTTTAATGTTGGTGGATATCAGACAGAAATGTCATACTTGTTCTGTTATCGGAGCACATTCTGTCATGTTAGACAAGCTTGTGTCTACTCAAGAAAAATAAATAAAATCTCAAAGTAGTATAAATGATAATTAGAAAAACAAATGGTGAAAAGGAATATTTAATTGTCATTTTCTCCAATACTGTAAAAGGTGGAGAAAGAGCCACTAGAGGGCTGATTGGTCAGTTTTATTTTTATTGGGTACCTTTTTTCCAAGCTAAAGACAGACTTTTTACTGTTTTACAGAGTAGAGAAACATGAAGAAACAAGACAAGTGAGAGTAATGTATTATTGAAAATTTACAAGTGGTCAAAACTGCAATGTGAGAAAGTGAGAAAATGTATTTAAGTAAGTGTAAATGCAAGCAGATTGTGCAAGTGTTTCCAGTGTGTACATCATACACACACACAGACACACAGTAGATTTGGTACTCTGCACAGGTTAGTTCAGTGTCTGGGCCATGATTAAAGTCAGAATTAACTCGGCAAACAACAAATCAGTTGCAACAACCTTAAAATGAAGGGAAGCTGAGCAGCTCACACATAACACAGGGATACTGAGTGGCTGCCATTAAAGGCTTCACTGGCTTTCAGTAGCATCAAAGAGGCCCCTGAGTTAGGCTGGGATTATATTTAACCCGGGTGCTTGTTGCACTGCTGAGTACAGGGCACATGCTGATGCTGTTGCCAGTACACCATGCTTCTGGCATGCAGAACGCTCTCATTAAAATGTGGCTAGAGCACTATTTCCTACAAGAAAACACATATGGAGTAACATAGACACACAAAAACACATAAACACTCTAACAACAAAATAAGAAAAACAGGGACTCTGATTAATTGATGTTCATATTATACCATAAAGTCTTTTTTACTACAGCTATGCCACCTTGTCTGTACTATTAAAGGGATAGTTCACTATTTTTCACATTAATGTGTATGGGATCAGCGTCTTTACTCTGGTGCATCCACAGTGACTTACCCCCGACAGTGTCCTGTTTCAAGTTCTGGTTCGGTTTTGGTCTAAGCGAAAGTAGTCCCAACAGGTTTCCTGGGGTCAACAAAATGCAACGTGTTTCTTCAAAAAAAATATATGTGTTTGAATGTGTGATTTATTTGCATAAAACTATCACAGAACAAAAATTCACACCTCATTAGTGCTTGGAGCTACTTTCTCTCAATAGTGATCAATGCACATTGTCACTGCTAACACCTGTGTGCCTTAGCAAACTGCTTTAATCAGTTGTTCAGCAGTGTTTGTGGCTGCTACGTGCAGGAGCACAGCTGTTAGCAGTGACAATGTGCATTGATCGCTATTGAGAGAAAGTAGCTCCAAGCAATTACGAGGTGAGTTTTTGTTCCGTGACAGTTTTGCTATGCAAATAAATCAGTAATTCGAACACATATTGTTTTGAGAAAAAAAAAGTATTTTGTTGACCCCAGGAAACCTGCTGGGACTACTTTCACTTTGACCAAAACCGGACCAGAACTTGACTCACAGGACACTGTGGGTGCACCAGAGTAAAGATGCTGATCCCATACAAATTCATGCGAAAAATAGTGAACTACTCCTTTAACAATATTGGTGTTAAGGATATTGTATCATGTCTGAAATGAATCTAAAGTTTAATGTTATAAATGTTGCAGGTGAATCCATATTGACTAACTAAGAGATAGATCACTTAGAGACTTAACTTGGACTCAAGAAGCTTATGCTCATTGAAGTAAATGACAATTGTGAATAGTGTACTTATCCCTACTGGCTTAGATGCAAACACTTGAGCAAAAGTTTAGCCTGTATGTGTTCGTGCACATGACTGTGCAAGGCTCCATCCTCAGACAATGTAATCTCACTTGGCACATTTCAGTAGTCAGACTTGATATGAGCCATCAGACATGAGCGTCAATACTCCCTAGGTTTATTCAATTCCAAACCAATCATTCTGGTGTCATACACTTTTGGGTTAATATTCTAACCGTGAGGCACAGGGCTAGGTGAAGATAAATCAGCTTTTATGATGAGTTGTTATGGTTTTTACGGCACTGGGGTTGTGAGGGAGTGATTTGGGGATCAATCACCTGCAGGTGTCTGCTTGGGGCTGGGGTGCTGTGAGGATCGATTGAGGATCTAGAGCTGCAGTGATGAAATAGAGGTGTGTGTGTGTGTGAGTGTGCATGCTGAGATTGGGTGCAGTTGCAGATGCACGTGTGGTTTGTTGGGTGTGTGTTTGAGTTTGTGAGGGTGAGACAAAGTGATGAAGGTGTGTATGTGAGTGCTTCAGAGACAGAGAGGAGATATATCTGGGGCTGCAGCAGTGATGAAGGGCTGCTGGACTATGACCAGACCATCTCAGCTCTTATCAGAGTTCCCCCCCCCACCCCTCACCGCCCTACTTCTCCCTCTCTCTCAATCCACTTCTTTATCTAGATGGCACTTTGGAAAATCTCATTGTCACACAACATTTAACAAAGACAAAAGTCTCAGGCGGGCAGCTGGAGATGACTGGCCTGACAGAGCCTGGGCTAGTGTGCAGAGTATCCCTCATACAACCTCTTTCACTTATGCCTTGCATGTTTTCCACTGGGAGAGGCCAGCAAAGAGGGTGCGAAATGCCGCCAAGACACACAAACAAGTGTGTGCATCTATGTGCACAGATGGCATTGGGTGCACATTAACACACACACACACATTAGCTACGCTGAAGTCTGTCACTTTCTTTCTCTTTTCTCTTGCTCCCTGGATATGGTGTTTGTACACTTTCAACATCTCCCCTTCACCATCAGACGGCTGCTTCCTTCGTGCTGTCAGCGAAGTCCCTCTGAAACAAAGGAGGCGGAGAGCGAGGCCTACGGTTTCTGAATCAGAGGAAGTTGGTGCTGATTACGCTGCCCCTGAAGAAGCATTCCGATCCTGTTAACCCACTTGCTGGCTGCCAACTCCAAAACCATGTAGAAAATGCTGAGAGTAAACCTCATACAGCCCCACCCTATAAATACCTCTGCTCCTGCCCTCTTCCTGCCCAGAAGAAGCTACTGCCCTCTCCTCTTTTCCTCTATTTTCTTTTTACATTGTGTATTTTCTGTTATTTAACTTCCTCTTTCCAATCACCCCCCAAAAAACCATCGAGATTTGAATTAAAAATAAAATATAAAAATAAGTGTAATAATTACATGTTGTTAATGTCGCCCAACATTGGTTGGGAGAGATTATTGTAATCGCCTTGTGTGTGTGTGTGTGTCCGCAGAAACATGCCATGCTATAACTCAATGAATACTTGAGATGTCACCATGAAATTACATGGGCGCAATGTTCCATTTGAGTAAAGGTCAAAGTTCAAGGTCACAATTAACTAAAAGGTAAAAATCACATTATCGGTTATAACTCAAGAACAGAGGGTCACAGAACTTTCAGATTGGTACGAAACGACGCAGAATGAAGATTTCTACAATTCTCATAAGTGGTGTTATCACCTACGATCAATAGTTTTCGAGATCTCTGGAGGTCAAAGGTGACATGTGGCATAATTAACTTCTGTAACACTGTTTGTGTGTGTCAAGCCTAGACATATCACGCTATAACTTAATCAATACTGGATATATTAATATAATATTACACACACTGATACATATATACATATAACAAAATTAGCAATATTGCAAAAGGTCAAATGTCAAGGTCGCTTTTAGCAGAAAGGTCAAAATCACATTATTGTCTCTAATTCAAGAATGGGTTGTCATAGAAAGAGATTAGGCATTCTCTGAATACTTGTTAATCATTGTAATCACAAACAGAATTTCAATCTACTAAAAGATCCACCAAAGCAAATTATTGACAAATCAAGCTTGGTATATTACATGAAAGTTTTTTTTAAATTTGCTAAATGTATGTCCACTAATCTTTGTACATGTTACATGTTATGTGTTGTCCGCGACTGTTGTGTGAAATGTGGACAGTGTGAATATGTGTGTGTTACTCTGCAAATACTACATAAAAGGTCAGCAATGATGCAATCTATTTGTCAATAGTTAAATCAAAGAGAATGACTTTCATGGCTTATATATGAACATTTACAGTCAGGAGAAGTGACCACCATATCTATAGATTTTCTATGGAGGAAAAATAGGTTGCAGATTCCTTAATGAGAAATATGACTCCTTTGTATTAAAATCAAGGGAAAACATAGGGTGGCATTATCTTTACTAAGAAAAGGTAATTGGATTTGCAATTTAGTTACCCATGAATGTATTTCTGTGAGACAGGGCTGCCTTTCCTCTCCCTCATCACCCCCTTCACACAGACACAGACACAACAGCAGGCTCATGTGGGGGAGAGAACATTCCACCTTCTTCACACCCTTACCTCTCTATCCCTGATAAATGCCTTTACTCCACTTGTTTATAAGATAGAGGGGGATATTCATAATCAAGTCGAAGAGAGTATGTACACACTGCGGACATCCTGATAGAAGGCAACGTATTAAATTTCTGTTTGTTTGACAGTAATGCTGTCTCTCTCCTTCTCCTTGACAGGAAGACCCCTATCCATCCAAGCAGGGGCACGACCTCAGCAGCACTCCCCTCTCTTTCTCTCTCTCAAGTGCTAACACATATTAAGTAAATGAAGAGTCTCTTCAGCCGGCAGGAGACAAACGAGCTTCTTAAACATCGGAGGAGTGGCGGTTTGATCTGGTGTCGGTGGGTGTTTATGGCGTAACTGCGGCAGAGTCGTGGTCGTGATATTACCCATCTAAGTGTGTTTATACTGTGGTGGAGATGGCCCCGGCCTCTTCGCCAGGTGCTCAAGCTGTATTTCTTCTGTTTTTAGAGTGGTTATAGCTTTGTGGTATGTGTTTGTGCTCAAATCTCTGTGTGAGTGTGGTTGTTTCTCTTCTTTACCTTTAAAGCAGTGTGTATTTGGCAGCGCTTCAGGCTAAGTGTTGTCCAAGCAGCCAGACAGAATACATGTCTGCACCTCCACCAAAACAGGTTCAGGTTGTGTCAGGAGTGTCTGCTCTCATTCTCACCTAAGCTTTTTGTTCTGTCTTTCTGTCTGTTCCTCTTTTTTGTCCTCATCTCTTTCTGTCTTTTAGTGATTATTGTCACTTTAGTTGTTGTGAAAAAAACACTGCAGCTGAGAAGTGTAAAAAAGGAGGGGGCTGGACTGTGCGGAGCTGGCGGCATAAGCAGTGGGGGCCTGCAAGGCCCTCAGGGTGGGTATAGGGTTTTGGTGAGGGCTCGGGGGTTGGTGGTGAGGTGTACTCGGAGAGAGGGCCCTGGTGTAATCTCAGTGCTGAATAGACGGAGCTCTTAATAGAATCCCGTCGTCCGGCTGCCACCGAGAGAAACAAGAGCTGTAATGGATGGGCTCAGCTCTGGCTCCCACTTTCCCCCCCATGACCCCTGCGTTGGTCAGAAGTAAGAGCTAAAGAAGCATTGTAGCCCCAGGCCTGATTGAATGGGGAGGGAGGGAGGTGGCGGTGGCAGTGGGGGGGAAGGCAGCCGCGCTGATAGACCAATTTCCCACTACTGCGAGCAGCAGGGCTTGATTGATGAGGGCTGGTGCTGGTGAGAGGAGGCCCATCACATGCGATCACATAAATACTTATTCAGCTCGAATTGGGCCTGACAAGCCTTACGACAGCTTTGTGCTGTCACAGATATCATTGGAAGGAAAACGCTCCATTAATCATGCGTAATTAACTTTTCCAAAGGGAGGTTCGGCTTGGAACCAGTAGTATCCCACTCAGTACCCAGATAAAAAATTCCAGCATCTTAACTGGGATTGGAGAGGGCCTTATTAAAAGCTTGAGCCAGTTTCCCCTGAGCCGCTCCGTTTGTACAGGAAACGGCTTCATTAGTATTGGTTTAGGGCTCTAATGGGCTCGATACAAAGCCTCCACTCTCTCTAACCCAGCCGTGTTCAGTGGCCTTACAGTGCAATATCCTGTGAGCGCGCGCGGCCATAATGTTCCCTGTTTGAAGTCTGAGCAGGACCCATCTGAACGCCTGCCACTAGTTAACTATTTTGACCTTCCCATAAAGTAGTGTGGAGGAGTGAGTGTTGGAGAGCCCAACAAGCTGCGTGGTTTCATTCTTTCTCTCTCTCCTGGCCAAAGGTACCCTCCCTGTGGGAGTAAACTGGACCAGAGCCCTTTTGTTTTAAAGCAGCAGACCAAATGATCTGCCTCACATTAAGTATAACACACACATGCTCCCATAAACTCACACATACAAGCACAGGTCTACCTTCTCTTCTGATCAGCATTCCTTCCTCAGATTTCTACAACTGCCCACAAGCAGCTATGGACAAAGAAGACAAAATAAAAAGACACAAAACAATAGAAAGGAGCAGAAGGCAGCTATTTAAAATATAATGAAAATACATACTTACATTATTATTTTGGGCATCACATATTTTCCTGACAAATCACACTTGTTCTGATATGTTCCGACTCCACAAAAATGTATATTGTTACATGAAATACTGTTGCATTTGTTAAAGTAAATAGCTTTACACAGTGTGTTCCAACCATTTGCATCCAGCCAAACATATTTGGCAATAGGCAAACACTCGTACACTCCCTGATTCAGTCATCACTCTTCTTCAGTTGGTCATCTGTAGTCATTTCCTCTGCAAACATCATCCTCACTGTAACCCGGCTTTGACTCATTTCCTGCCAGCTAATTATCTCTGTCTGGCATTTAGGAAGACACTAAAACATAAACCACTAATAGTCATACCGACATTTTTCTGAAGAATACATATAAATTACTACTTTTGAATGAGCTAAAGTGGCCAACATATACATATTGTACTTACTTCACAGCATCTTGGCAACATATTGTTGGGAAAAATAGCAAGAAAAACAAATTTATGATTTTTATGAAACCTGCGTGGAATGAGCAGGACAGAGCTGATTGAAATCTCTGTCAGGAAAATGTTGAGGAAAGCGGCTAAAATGACTGTCTGTCCTAGTCACCTCTCAGGAGGGCAATTAAAGCAAATATCCTTACCCTGAAGAGTAAAAGAACCAGACACTGATTAATTTAATATGATGTACTTTACACCGATGAGTGACTTGTTTGTTCGGTTGCCTCCCTCTTCAGGCTTATCAAATGCTATTTTCTCTATGCCTGACTGCAGAGTAATTTTAAAACCTGCTGGCAGAACAATTTTTCACTTCATAGTGACAAAAATATACACCAGGCTCAGTTCATTTGAAGTTGGTGAGGGAACACAGAGAAGTGGGTGATCAATCTGAATTAATTAAACAGTCTTAAATAAAGGGAATTAAATAAACTCAAGTGAAACAGAGGCAAATATGGAACAAAAATAAAACAAAAATCAAAAAACCGTTGTGTTGTTGACAAGATCCAAGTTGCATCAGCAGTTAATGGGAGCGAAGTGCAAATCCATCTAGAATATTTCCTTTCTCTTTAGAGTGTTAGCGATGAGCAGCATCTTAGTCTTTACACAGAATGGCAGGTGGGGAGGGGTTGCATTCATGATTAGAAGAGGCTCAAAGAAGGCTTGGGTAACCACATATCTCCCAGGCCTAAACAATAGCCAAATTAATTCTGGCCTCCTGGAGAGGAACACACTTCAACTGGTTCAAGTAGGTGAAAGCAAATTCAATTATATGTTACTTTAGATATGGAACTACCCCACAGTGGTGAAGACAGGTGGGAAGATCAAGACCACACGCAGAGGAGAGAAGTGGAAAAGAGGACGAGTGGAGGAGTATGAGAGAAAAGAGGGAGCGGGTGAAGGGTCAAGTACATTCAGTCAGCTTAGTTTGACTTATATGGAGAGAGAGACAACAATAAGTGGTTGTGTGTCAGGGCCTTGAAGGCAGCACAGCTCTTTTGCTCTTACAATGGCCTATTTTACATTCGAGAGCCTAACACCACCCGAACTGAACTCGCTTATTAACATTTCACCAAAAACACATTTCCCTGATGGTGCACATGATTTGTTTACTCCAGAAAATATCTATCATTCAGTCAAATGACTAATAATATTGTATTTCACATCACAAACATTTGAGGTTGGCCTTAACTCTTCTAAATCTTATTTGGCATAGTCTTAAGAAAGTGGCTGTTATGAAAGCCCTAAAAAATAAGCTGTCTCCTTTGGCTTAACTCAGTTCTCAGAATGGATGACTGGCTGACAGTCAAAAAGCTCTTTTTGTCACTCAGGGGGAGAAGACTGTAAAATGGGGATAGAATACTTGGAATACTCAGCACAAAACAAAACAGTGATGAAGCTGAGGTGGAAACCTTTCCCGTGATGATATAAAACCATATATATATATGTGTGTGTGTGTGTGTGTTCTTTCAAAAGTACTCTGGAAAAATGTATCAATAGAGACTCAAATTATGGCATTGTGGTTATATGCCTCTGCCAACCAGTCGAATTGCCATTTACCTCTGTGTCTGTCCAGACTCATACATGTAGTGACAACTTTGGAACAATTTACTGTACCAAGAGATAAAGTACTTTTTGCAAAATGTAAGTTATTCCTACACTGACATGTATGACTCTAGTGAAAAATTCCAGGTTGAAACATATTGTCTTTACTTATAGATTGTTTAAACAGGGGACTGACATGAACATTTGTCACTTGGTGCAACAATATCAGCAAAACAAATGAGTTTGTGGTTGACTACCAGAGAAACATTAGGCAGCCTGTTCTGGTTTTTATCCAGAGAGAAGTGATGGGGGTGAACTCCCACAAGTTACATCAACAATTACCCAAAAAGAGTTTGTGCAGAATATCATGGTCACAGTTACGTTCCCCTTTGACCTTCTGGCCCAGTGTTATCACTTCACCATTTTAGGTTACTCCACCATTTTGTGAAATTAGTCCAATTTTTCCACATTATTGAAATTATGGTCAAAAATGTTGTTAAAATGCCTCAATGATGTTGACCACAAAAATCAGTGCATCCTTGACTCTAATGTTTGCGGCAAATTTGAAGAAAGTTCCTCAAAACATTCCTTAGATATCACATTGAAGAGAACAGTACGGGTAGACGGGCATGTGCCATGACAGTTGCCAGATCACAGGAATAACAACACTTCCCTGTAAGCAGGTTTGCTTAAAATATGTGCTCTGGATATTGGGTTATTTTTTCCTTCCTCAGATTTGGTTTAAAGCTGTCTTCATGGACAGACGACTAGATACAATATACAGTGTAATGCATGAGCATGGATCATGTGTGTCATCACTACCCTTTTTGGTACAACACAGGGTTTGTCTTGGGTCTTAACCCTGAGCCAAATCCAGCACCCTCCAAAGGTCTGACTGATGCTTGCTAAACCTCAGAAGCACATTGAATGCTGTAAAAGAGGAGGAAGAGGAAAGGGAGGGAAAGGAGAGGGCCGTCTCTGTAAAAAAAGGCCTCAGTGTTAATCAGAGATTTCCCAGAAGAGCCAGAGTCATCGCCTTCGGGCAGAGACAGAGAGCGAAGGGTAGGCACAGAGGTGAGGAAACGAGAGAAGACTTGAGTGAGAGATAGACGGGGAGGCAAAGAGGAGTGGAAGGAGGCGAGCAAGGCAGGCTACATTCCTGTGGCCACAGCTGCGGGAGCTGCAATCACTGAAATGTAGCGCTGTCTCAGTGCTGGCGATTTCTGGACAAGTTACAAACGAAATAAAACAGCACGACATGTCTGTTTTTTGAATCAAAGAAGAGACTAGCAATCAACATGCTGGGGTTTACACTACCTCTCCTTCTCCTTTACCCTCTTCTGTCTCCATGCTTTTCCCTGGCTGACTGTCATTCCCACCATGGCAGGGATGACCCCTTCTCTGTCTCTATATTTGCCCCTCTTTGTTCACCACTGGCCAGTTGGGGCAGGCATCTGAGACTCGGACCATCGATCATTGGCCTGACAGCAGGCCCCAGGCGGGGACGGCCCTGTTATTTGGACTCTGTGATGACTTCCTCAAAAAGGGGCCCCTCCTTCCCTCATAGGCCTGGCATTGCTGAGGTTTGGTTTGGAGCCTCCATACCTTCTCTGTATGTCCATAGAAAACACATTGGATTCACTGGCCGCATGTTTGGGTCACGCTAGGGTGAGCAAGACAGATAGAGTGTGGAGTGGGAGTAAAATAGGTTGATGGAGCAAAAGCTGTGGTCCTGGAAGTTTCTCAGTAGCTTCTCCAGTCCTGGGGAGCTCCGCGAGGAAGACTTTGGCAGTGATAATGATACAAGTAGAGGTTAAGAGAGTACATTTGAAATGAGAAAACAAAGAAGCAACAGCTGAAGCAAATGATTTATCGACGTGATATGTCCAAGTTCTGTCTAGTCACAACAGTACATTATAAATACTTTAAACTATCATTTGGACGTCTAGTGTTTATTTTATCTTGGTTTTCTCCCCTACATCTTCTTGCAGGACAGTGTGTGAACATCCCCAAAAAAGAAGAGCTTAAAAATACCCACAAATTACATTGACTCCTGTTCACTGTTATTGTTTCCTGGTTTACTCCCCCAGTTGTGCTCTAAAAGCCTCCAACCTGCTCTCAGTGACTGAGGGGTCTAAGATATGCAGTTGTACCACTGTCTTGCTTCTCACATCACATTATCATTACCGCAGGCTATAATTGGAAGCAGACGTCTTTCTATTAGGATGCATGGTGACACGGGTATCTGTCTCTTCTGATATTCCCACATTGGTTAATACCCCTCATCTACATTCAACAGAGCAGAGACAAGAGAGCGTGACAGCAGATACTGACTCTGATTGCTTTATACAGACAAAATCCTGAGATGTACACACACATACGTGTACATCCTGTATATGTAATCCAAATTCAGAACTGACGTGTAACGGAGGCATGTGTGGTTAAACTTTCTTTGAAAAGATGTTGTAGGCTGAAGAAACTGCTAATTTAGCTCTAAACATCTGTCAAGATGAATGGGAATTCCTGGTCATGTTTCATCACCTAACACTTTATTAGTCAGATGACATGATTAGTATTTGATAATTCTTTATTCTATGTTTTTTTTTTTTAGCACTGGTAGATGAGAAAATCTGTTTTAGAGAGCTCTCAAACATGAAGTAAGGCTGACTGGGAGAATACAGTCATGTCTGGAGTGTCTGTCTGTGCAGCGCTTGGCCCTGCGTGAGGAGCCGGTCTAACAAAGGGTGCACACACTTCATTAGCACTGTCCGTGAGAAGGAAGGAATCTTACACATGGAATCACTCCTGATCTGCCGTCTCAGGCTACTGCTGTGCAGAGCCTGGACTTGCTGGCTTCCTTCCTTCAAAATCCTCCTGGCCTCTGTCTACACACAATTCTCAATTTGTTCATATGCAGCGCCAAAGAAAAGGGAGACACAAAGCGTAGGAGATAAGGTTACAAACTGTCTGTACACTCACAGGTGTGGAACTCTTAAAGCCTTCAAAACATCATCCAGAGTCCTCCGCCCCATCCAACCACCTCTGCCCACTTTTCAGGTAAAAAATAAAGAATGGGTGCAGAGGATGGATGGGATGATTAGGGGAAGGAGGGTGAGGGATGAGTGAGAGCTAATAATGAGGGGAGAGTTATAATAGACCGGCTGGTGCGATTAGACGGAATTTAGTCATTTCTCCACACATGCATGCTCAAGTACACACACACACACAGGGTGCTCACTCAGCTGCTATCTCACATTGCATCACGCTGCTCTGCACCTTCATACTAGCACTCGCCTTTGCTCTTTCTGCCTTGCTCTGTTTCAATGGCATCAAATGGTTCGAGCTGACAAAAGAGGAGAGGGTGTGCTGCCAGCTGCCCCACTGAGGTCATTCCCACACAGGCTCTTGCTTTCACCCACTACTATGAACATGGCCTTGACCGTACTGGATTTAAAACAATCACTGTATTCTATTAGAATATACATAGTAACTCTAGTTGTCATTAAAGCATTCATGAAAAGGCATGTATTTCATAAGTCTCCATAATGTGAAGTATTTCATTGGCATCTGGAATAGAAGATGACAAGTATCTTATGTTCTAACTGAAACAACATAACTTGTAATATAATACACTATATATCACACAGTATATAATCTATAAACACAGAGTATCTCTTTAAGGTTTATTTGATATTGTAATCTTAAGGTTCCAAATGTATTTGCAATTGAGGTATTCACAGATGACAGAATAATTTACAGTAGGGCTATGGGATCAACACATCTACATTTACTTTTTTCATTTGTCTGAAATTGATCTGGACATTCAAAAAAAAAAAAAAAAGAGGTGGTGCAGTAGTGTACTGGTAAGCACTTCCACTTCACAACTTGAAAGCTTTGGGCTCAATTTGGTCCTTCTTTGTTGGGTTTACCTGTTCTAATACTAATATGTGCTAATACTAGGTAATGTGTGTGTGGGATGACTAAAATGCAGAAAGTACATTTCCCTAGAGGATAGTAAAATTAAAAGTTAAATGTTTTTAATCTTTTATTAACCTTCAAAGCTACCTTATTTCAGAATGCCTTAAACATGCTACTTAATTCTGTCTTCAATCTTTTTCTGTGTTTTATGAACTGTTAAAATGAACAAAATATGTTTAAGACAAGATAAAACATGTTTTATTTCTTTTGTCAACCACTGCATTTGAAGCCTTTCTTATATCTGTCCATCCATCCATCCATCCGTCCATCCATCCATCCATCCGTCCATCCATCCATCCATCCGTCCATCCATCCATCCATCCGTCCATCCATCCATCCATCCGTCCGTCCATCCATCCATCCATCCATCCATCCATCCATCCATCCATCCATCCATCCATCCATCCATCCATCCATCCATCCATCCATCCATCCATCCATCCATCCATCCATCCATCCATCCATCCATCCATCCATCCATCCATCCATTTGTTCATCTACTTGTTCATCTGTTCATTTATCTTCAACAGTGTGAAGAAAAATGTTTAGAATGATGAGTCCTTAGAGTCCCAGCAGGACTCTGTCCTTTGCTCTATCTTTCACCATCACTCTTGGCTATTGGTCCCCAGGGCTATCACAGTGGCTGCAGAAAGATGCTAATTGCCAAAATGGGGACAATTTTTCCTCCCTGCGAATAACTTGCTGTCAGTGGCATGTGGAAATTGCAGTGATGTTTTTTTTTTCTCTGCTTTCGTCATGTAGTGGTTTCACATTTGTGCTCAAATTTCAGACAAGTGAGGTAAGTGTGTTGGAATTATCACTAACCAACTAAATAAATAAAACACAACCTGTCTCTCTGTCACTCTTGCCCTCTCACAGGAACACACATAAATGCATAATTTTGACAAACACTCACACCTGCTTTCCCCTTGACTAGGCCACTAAGTCCATATCTTTCCGTAGTGGTGTGAACTGTAGGTGAATCACTGTTAAATATTGTCTCAGGATTTTCTCCCTTTCTTTCCTCATCTTTTTGTGTCTCTTTAACTGAAAGACTCTTTATCACTCTGCCATGAAGGCCTTTTCTTTCCTGGCTCACATCCGAAGGAGAAGAAGAAAGAGAGTGGAGTGCCTTTCAACAGACAGAACAATGACACTTCATCAAGATCCTTGGCCTGTGTACATTCCACAAACTTGCACAATAACTTATCAGAGGTGAAAGGAGGAAGGGCATAGAAAAGATAGCTCATATGAAAGAAGGGATAAAAGCCATAAATGTGGGGAGATAGGGGCAAGGAGGTGAGGAGGTATTCTGTGTGTATACGAGATCTCCTGGGTGTGCTTCCTCAAACCTTTCGAGTCTCTGAGGTCATGGTGAGGTTGTTTGAAAGGTGGGTGGGATGCAGATGTCAAGAACTAGATATGTGCATCAGTGTCCATTCAACATGACATACTTTTACATCTATACATGCAGGTGCTCATTTCGAGGAAATGACAATCCTTTGTGAGTCTCAGTGAGCCACCTTAAGTTTATTTCCTGCCATCCTGTTCAACTCACAGATGCTCTCTAAAGCAATGGGCTATAAATTTACAAAAGCTACACGCAACTTAATCTGAAAGTAGAGCTTGTCAGCAAACTTGATATTACAATTTAAGGCTGCTTCTATTGGGTTGCAGTTCAAAAGAGATTAGGTATGCACCATTTAGTCATGCAGCTTTTGAGCCGGAATCAGCGGTGAGGGAGATCAGTCCAAAGGAAACAGGATCTCAACTGAGTTGATCCAGATCTGAGACCAGCTCGTAAAACTGTCCCTCCTAATGGATCACCTCATTGGAACATATAGACTTGCACAGCACGTACATGCATGCAACCATGTCAACTCACACTCACACAAATGTGAATATATACAAACTTGGATGCGCTCGCAGGCACATAACCAAAGAAACCCCCTTTCACCTTAACCCATAAACATACTTTAACACTCTTTCATCGACACAGCTGTCCTTCTCAGAAGACAAGTTGAGATTTAAGTTCATGAATCCATAATACACAAATTCATGTAAATTGTTTGCTGAACCGTGTCATATTTGCATGTGTGTTGCATGGCAAACAGAGCAGCGAGCAGTGTGCCTATGATGTGGACAGGCTCTCTCAGGAGAGCACACACACACATTCACACCCACACACACACACCAATAACATTCCCTCTTGCCCCCTCTGGCCAAGCCCAGAGCTTGACCTCTCTGTGTCACTCAATCCACCAGGCAATATTTGCTTTCGTCATCATAAATATTAAATATGTGCAGAGGCAAATATTTGGGTTTGGCGACCTCGAAGTGGTAAATGAATTAATGTATTCACATGAGGAGAGCCGGGGAGTCAGGGTGTTCTTGCACACACACGTCCTTTCAGCTTCTCCAGCTCTTTACCGTAAAGGCCTGTCAGTGGTCACGCAGGGGAAGACCCACAACTCTAGAGGAATGGCATGAAAAAAGAACATGACTGAGGCTTAGGGGTGGTTAAAGTTTAAAATTGTTGTGATGATAACTTACACTGTGTGGAAAACTATATTACAAAGACTATATTGGCAGATAACACTTATTACAGAGGGTGGGCTTTTATAGTGCATGAAGCACAAGATGTTATCAGTACAGAACAAAGAACTACCTATTAGTGGGTCAAATTACTAAAAATGACCAGTCCCCTCAACCTTCTTTTGTAATTTTATGTTCTGATAGGCTTATCTAAGTGATCACCGGTAGTCTAGGGATCTGATGTTGCTGGTGTGATTGTGAAGTAGGGTGGGGGTCTGGCGTCGTGAGTAAACTGAGAAGAGCTGGCAGAAAGGCAATCCATAGCTGACCCCGGCCTCTGTGTATAATTGTGCCCTCTGACCTGGTGAACATCCTAAATCACAAATCCAAACACTCAGATCCCCCAGTAAATACCTAGGGAGAGGGTCTGCACAGCACAGTCCCCCCAGTGCTGTTCTGGTTCTCAGGCTGGCTCGGTCCCTCTGAAACCTTCACAAACACAGCTTCAGGCATAAAAGCTGCCCTTACTACTAGCTGCCCTTTCAGAATGAATGTGGAATCCATTCACATTCTATGTTAAGTGAAAGTCTGCTAAATTACACTTAAATCAAGTCTGTTTATTTGTCATTTCTGTCCAGGATGTCTGATGATTTCAGTATTTTTGGTTTATGTCTCATTCCTAAGAATGAACAAGACAGACTTTGCATATTTCAACTGTATTCAAACAGGATAACCCAACTTGTTGAAAATGAATGACCTGTCTACAAATTTCCTCTTGAAAATAAGGATAGGTGCCAACTGTTGAAGTACAGACATAACTTGAGGACAATATGTGGCCTAGTTGTGGTACACAGAAACAGGAGAGGATCACATCACTTGCAGGATGAGGACAATTTCTTAAGCAGGGTGGAAGGCTCAACGATTGTCATTGAAGGGGTTTGAAGTAATAGACCTCCTGGAGTGCCTGACAAAGACACCCAACAACAGAGAGATGCACTGCATCAAACCAGGAGGACAAGTGGGGTTCAAAAAGCGCTGTCCCCTGGGGCTTTTCAGCCTGGCATCCCTGCACCCTGGCCCAGCGGGGGGACAAGCTTCTTCACACAAACACAGTGGGAGGATGAGAGGATGGGATGGGAAGCGCTACAATAGAAGGAAGCTTTGGAAGACAGTGTGAAAAAGAGAAAACATGCAACACTGAAAAATTCAGTCATTGTACTGAGACAGCGTCCATTGTCACTAACTGATAATGGTCATGGCAGCTGCCATATTTGAGGTCACTGGGTTTGAGTGGTGCATTCACGTTTACAGCAATCAAAAATCAATTTGTATATTATATTATATTTCACATAAATATATATATTTTATATGTATTACATTTTTGTGGACGTTTTTGTCTGCTGAATGGTCATCATCACTACAGCCACTGATGAGGGTGCCCATGCAGCTGCCATTCATTTAAATTCAGTATTGATGGAAATGCCAATCTGAACAGCGCCAAGCCAAGCTGTGCTCTGCCAAGCCAAAAACTGCCCGCGTTGTAACCCTTCCTGGCACACCAGAGGAGAGTATAATGTGAGTCAGGTCCAACTTCTCTTTTGGGTGCCAAGAAGAACTCTATGTAACCCAAAACACTGACAGGGAGCCAGTCCGAATGTGAATGTCCTCAAAGAAAACCAATAAAACAAGACTGTCATTGTGGCATCCCAAAGACCAGACAGTTCAGGAAAGACTTTTAAAATCCACTTTGTAGTGTATACATCTATCCTTGTCTGAATTAGATGGTTTACAGTACATGCAAAGATATCCAAAAATATACTTGACAAGCAACTGTTTTGAAACCCCAACAAATTTGGACTGTCTATATATTTATCTTGTTTATCTGTACCATAAATGTGGTTGCTGTCATTCTATTTATGTAACTGGCTGTCAGTAAAGTTAAGCGACTGTCGGCCTGTCCACCTACCTGTCTGTCAGTGCCACCAAACAACAAAAAACTGCAGGATAATGTAATCAAAAGCTAAATTCAGTTCCTTCAGTGTTCCTCCAATAAATCAGAGATTAACTCTGTTTGTGTCAAGCAGTGGTCATGCTGTCATTGCATTTATTCCAAATGAGAAAAGTCTCCATATAAAACCAAGCACACACATTTCAGTCCCATTTGGGCAATGAGCCTCATCTGGATCAGTTAGTTTTATAACATTTACTCATCAGCAAGAAAGGGTAGGCAGGAAAAGGAAAGAGTGGACTGAGATTGAGATTCTGAGAGAAATGAGTGGTTGAGTATGACTGTTTCTGCGTTTGCTTTTTAAAATGACAGCCTTCTGAAGAAACATAATCTGCTTTTTGTTTTAATAGAAACATTTAATTAAGCAAAATGATCCTAACAGGTTACAGCTGTGTTTCCTCCTCTTGCATTTGCCTTTATTGCGTGTGGGAAATCCATTTCCACTTTATTCAGGCTGCCTCAGATTTATAGATTTTACAATTGTCTCCTCATACACTCAGCACTTCTTATGTTTTCTGTCTCCTGGCAGTAGCATGGTTGACAGTTGTAGACCTCAACAGCAATGTAAAAACTGCAAATTGTAACTCGCAATTAACTGGTTACTGGAAATAAATTCAGCTAAATCTGATTGGATTATAAAGTGTGCTGCTGGAGGTATTAAATCAAATAGAAAGTTGGGTAGAAGGCTTCATAAAGACCTCATCTCTCCAGCTTCATCATTTATATACATATTACATCAGGGGGATTTTACAGATAGAGGCAAGTATCATTAGATTGTATGTGCAACAGCACACTGATCCACAGCCACACACAAAAATGGCACTTATTTATTGTGCACAGTTACCGTAAAGCTAAATTTCATATGCTGCGTGTGGATCCAGCCTTGATTTAACACCAAACTAAGCAGCATGTTCCCCATCAAAATGCACTTGGGTGCTTTTAGCTGCTTCTAACCACACACACACACACACACACACACACACACACACACACAAACAGAGATTACCCAGTGCCCAGCTCAGCTCAGCCTGCTAGCCTCATGGCTGTAATTGAGAGTTAATGACGCAGTTGGATCTGTTCTTTACTTCATATTAAACAGAGCCTGCTGCTGCTGCCCGGCTGTAAAAGCAGCCCACCTCCCCTCCACTCCTTGTCTTTTTACTCCTCTCAGCCCTTCTATAATCTGACCCACAGCCTCTAACACTCCTCCTGATTCTCCAGTGGATGCAGTTAAGTGTCTGATTTAACAAGCATCAAGATCATTACAATTCTCTAAATTCACAACTATAACGCTGGTATTATGCATGGACTCTACTGTCCCTTGTTCTACTCAGCTTTAAACCCCCCCCTTCAAAAAAAACCCCACCCATCTACTGTAATCATACACACCCAAATGGGACATATCTGAACAAAGACTCCAATGTACCACGGGACGACAGGAGCTCTGGCCCGACCCACACCACGGCTACTTGATAACAGATCAACCACTCTTTTAAAGTTTTTCCTCTCCCCTCTGTACAAGACACTGGCAAAAGAGAGGCAGCAGAATCACACCCTCCCAAATCTCTAGTGAGGGGGGCTCCTGCGACTGGCTGGCGCCAAGAACGGTGTGCTGCCCACAGTGAGCAGGTCGCTCTGGGCCCTTCCTCTATCACTGACCAGAGCGGAGAGAGGAAAGGAGAGAGCAATTTCGGAGATGTTAGAAAGAGAGGAGGAGAGGGAGCCAGGCAGAGAAAACAAACAGGACAGAGGCTGCAGTGTGTGTCAGGTCAGCAGGGAGTTTCAGAATGTTCTCCACCGCTGTTCTCCAGAGCGAAAACTCCTGGAGGGTTATCTGCTCCTGGCGCTGTCATTTATCATCAGTCAGGAGAAGCATGGCCACCTCTTCAGCAGCGCTGTCGACGCATAAAGACTAACACACACACACACACACAGATGTGCACAGAAGACACACATACAGATGTGGAGGGACAATGAAAACACAACCCTTCACCACTTATATCTATTATATACTCATGGGCTTTTAAAAACGGGCTTAGATGGATTCATGTGACTGTGTCCATGGGCAACAGAGACAATAAACAGAAAAGACGCACAAATAAGTCATAAAACCTATGTGGAATGAAATATAGGCTCTTGAGCACATGCAAACATAGTATGATCGTCAGGACCTCCCTGTTCTGGCCCAACAGCCCAGCAGTGTCTTAACGGGTTCTCTTGTTCCCCAAAGTATGCTGTAACCATAAAACTATAGGATGCTTTTTTGGATGTGTGTTCATGTGTGTGTAACCCTAAACCAGTCCATGCACCCCACTGCCTATGTAGTGCACACCGTTTCAACCAATTAACCTTGGACAACCAGAAACGTGCGCTTTCAATAAGAGCTTGGATACACTTGGTAACAGCATAGTGGCGTGCATTCTTTTGTCCTTACAAGAGCCTTGAAATCTTACAGTATATATATTTTTTGTAAAAATGTGACCTATCTGTAAAAGCAACAATTTCAACTTAATTTTAGAAAGAGCCACTCAAGAAAACAGCGTACTTTGCCTTCATCTCACCCTCTTTTCTACCCTTTGCACGAAAAAATGTGAATGGGTGCTTTCTTCTACCTCCCTTGTTGTTTTTTCGGGGAGGCAGAGCGCTGTGGAGTATTGCTCTTGTCAGCTACCGTGAAGGCATCCCAGAGGTGTCGGTAGGACTGCTGATTTGTGTGCTCCACTGTCCTAATAGCTTCTGTTTCTCGTTCTCTCTTTATCTGTCTCTCTCTGTCTCTCTCCATCCTCTCTCGCAGCAGGCTGATCTTGCATAACCATTTATTTTACAGATTTTTTTTAAGTGCCTGAAGGGTTTAATTATGTACATAGACAACCCCTATAAACTTCTATTTTGAGGACTTTTTATTGACTTTCAAGCCAGGCTACCCTCCGGCATTTCAATTAACAATTTATAAGAGAAAAACTACAATTAAATTAAAAGTTTCTATAAAGAGGCTGTCACATCATTTCCATTCTTTTTTGGAAGATGGAAGGCTTTATCTAAATGAGATGGTGTGGATATGTGAACCAGCTGGAGTGGGGTGCCTCATTTGGGGAGAGGAAGACGGGAGGGTAAAACATAAAAAAAAAAAAAAAAAGATGACAGAAAGAGGCAGGCAAAGAAAGGAAGAGGGAACCGAAAAAGAAAAATGAGATGTAATTAAAAAGTGAATGAAAAGGAAAGGAAAGATTGAGAGAGAGATATGCACAACAGGACGGGGCAGGAGGGCTGGCCGCAGGGCCACGCAGCACTGACCTCGCTACTTAGGTCCTAATTACATGTTGTGAAACTTTAGTCGGCTCACAGTCATCTGGCTGCACTGGGCCTCCCGGAGCACAGACAGACAGAGAAATTACAACACCATTACATACACTTTAAAGGAGACAGAGAGAGTGAAGGCGAGCTATGAGGAGGGGGAGTCAATGGAGGAAACTGAAGAGGGGTTTCGGGAGAGAGAAGGAAGGCAGGCTGATGTCACTTGGCATTTTTGAGAGAGAGTAACAAAGCACGAGGGTTCTCCTTTGTACGCTGCTGCTGAGTGGAGCGATGGTATTTTTACAGGCCTAAAGATCTGTGCACTCATAACAATGTGGGTACACAGCACTCAGCAGGGGTGCCTCTGTGAAATATGCCCCCCTGCACCCTCCCCTCTTTTTCTTAATATCCTCCATACACACTAAACTCCCTCCCCAACACACATTCGACAGTGCAGTCATGAAGCTGTGTTAAACGAGGCAACTACCCGTAGCCCTTGGGCATTTCTAACACACACTCGGCATATATACGGTACACATGCACACACTGCTTTTACCCACAGACACTTCATAGTTCTGTTCACAAACTTACTTTAAGGCCATTGCGGGTTTGAGTATTGTATCTGACTGTGTGTGATACTTGGTTTGGTGGTTGGAAAGGTGACATCTGGAGGTCACATTTAGCCAAACTTTCATCGACCTTCAACATCTCCCTCCTCCCTCGTCATCACCCACATGCGTACCCAGCTCAGTGTCCCTGACCTGCGGCTTTCGGGTCCCGTTTTGTGAGAACCTGAGCTGCCTCTCTCACCTCCATCTCATCTTTTTCCCTCCTGCCCTTCCCTATTAGCTCCTTATAGTTTTGTCTCTCCTCTCCTCTTTTTCTTTCCTTCTTTTCAAATCTGATGGAGTGTCGGGGGATTTAGGAAATCTAGGTGGACCCTAGGGTGCAGAGGTGGGAATTCCAGCATGCAGCAGAAAACTGTGGGGGGTGAAACTAGAGAAGAAAAGTGTTTTACTCCACAGATTTTCAGTTTTATTGGTTCAGCGTGCAGTCAGCTAGTCACTCACATACCCGACCCTGAGGCATACATGCCCACAAACACACACTTAAACACACACAGAACTTTAGATGTGTTGGCATTTCTTTTCACATTTGTTTTCATATATGTATTTATAATATTGTTTTTTGGTTTTACGGTGCTTTGTAGACTGCGACATGTGGTTTGCAGGTAGTGCTGCTGTGGTGTGAGACTTATAATCTTGGCCTGATCTCCTTGAACCAAGGCCAAATCAAACAAGATCAAATTAAATTAGAGGTGCATTCTATATATTAAAGGTGCCCTATTATCCTGTTTCTCAAGTTTTTTGTATTCTCTATCCTTACATTGGTTTTTATTGATAGTTTTTTAAAAAAGGAATTGAACAGCACAACATTAAATATGTATTATCTACCTTTTACACCCTGCCAAGTCACGAAGAAAATGTTTGATATTAATGATTTGACTGTTTTTTTCCTGTGGAATATGAATGTCAACCACTCAAAGTTGTTCATATTTTATATAGACAAACTTCCTTAATTCATTTAAACATTATAAAACATAATGGAGTTTTTTCTAAATGCTAGTAAACATTTTGGAAATGAAGACTTGAGCGCTAAAAAGAACATAAAGCACTTTGCTGGGAAAAAAAACAAGTGTTAGTCCGTGTTCATGAGTGTGCATTGATTACTGTTTTACAGCTTGGACTCATTTCCTGATATTAATTGGCAGGGAAAGGTCTTATCTCTAGCCGAACGCCTGTCTGAAGGCAAAGTAAAGCAGAGACATGAATGAAACACTAAGGCAATGAGGAGTCACTGGAGTGGGCAGGATTGCTATCTGTAATCTGTGATCAATCTTGTCCGAAGTGGCTTCTATGAGAGGGAAGTGGGGTCGACCCCTGTGCCCCCATCCACCTCGCCTCTCTCCACCTCCTTCCTTGTCTCAGCACCCCCCTCATCCCATGGGTGGCTTGGTCAACCCTGAGGGGAGAACATGCTGCAGAGCAGGCAGACAATTTTCAGGCTGACTGCTTTTACTTTCGGCCCTACTAGGGCCTCATGAAAACAAACTGACAAAACAAAGGACAGCAAATTAATGACCCGTGTGCCCCCCCCCCCCCCCCCCCCCCACACACACACACACACCACCACCAACACCACCAGCCTTCCAACCTCCACCCCGACAACTGACTCCTGGTTTGGCACGTCCCTCACCTCCTTTCCCCCTCTGTCCTGACTTTTGATCCCCACCAAATCACACATGCACAGGCACACATATCAGGACACTGATACACACACACACACACACACATCACTACCACCATCACCTTCTTCCTTAACTCCGTGACCCGTGGCATCTGGTTTCAATTGTCACAGGAAGAGAGAGACAGAGACATACAGAGGGAAAAGAGTGAGTGTGAGTGAGAAAAAGAGAAAAGGCCTCTCTGTTTGCCTATAGACCTTCATTATCATGTGTTAATATTAATGCAATTTGAAAAAGAAACAGACATGGAGACACGCTGAGTGAAGAGGGGCTTGTCTGTGTTGAATGGAACAGCATGGTCTCACAATCGAGACATGCGTCCGACCCACAAGTCTCGTGCGAGACAGCATTCCCAGAGACAGCCGCTCTTCATCTACTGTCATTTTAACACAAGCTCTCAATCTATTATGAATACATAGAGACAGGTCTGGCAATGCTCTTGCATTTGCTTTACAATATCATAGTGTCTACAATGATTTCAATACATTTCTTGCTGTGGTTATGATGGTGCGCTCCAAAACATGCTAAATAACACACAAAAAATAATTTCGTTTTGATTCTCTCCATATGTTGATTTAAAGTGAATTGGTTCATGTGTTGTCTAATGTGCTCTACCAAGACTTATATGGTATGCTGGAAGGTGAGGCAAAAGCATTTTTTGAAAGTTTTAAATTTTGGGGTTCACCATGAAATGTCATCTAACTTAGAAGAGGATCGACAGATAAAAAAGATGAAGCAACATGAGGAACTTGTGATCACTCAGTGGTTCACCTGCTGATCCTAGAACAGAAATTCTGACTTCAGGCTTATAAGTATTTGTTCATGCGTTAAGGAATTTGAGGAAATATAAGATAGACACACGAAGAGCAACCCCACAATTATAAGAAGAATAATCTTCAGTGCAATAAAAAATACTGAGATTTGATTAAAGCACAGATTCCTGAGTTTTCTGAATGACATGTGGTGAACACTTTGTGGGAGCAGCTTCAGGGCATTCTCTGGGCTCACTAGAGCAAAACCAGAGTCAGCGTGCCAAGGTCAGACTGTCTGTTCAGAGTTCTCAACCCCAACTCCCTTCTGTCAACAGAAAATGACCCTGAAATGAAGAACCGGATATAATGAGCTCCACTGTCTACAAGCTGGAACCATACAGTTTTGTTTAGCATGTACCTGCTCCTTCCTGTGAATTTACAGAGCTATTTAGGAACTCTTCCATATGGGTCAATCCACAATTGCACATAATTTGAATGTTGGCCCTTTCTGTGTGGAGTTTGGACGCTGTGCTCGTTTTCACAGGGGTTTTCCTCTGGGGGCTCTGCTTTCCTCCCACAGTCCAAATATGTGTCAATCACTTAATAGTTGAAATTGCACAGTGTAATAAATGCAAGTATGGATCACAGAGCATGATTATTGATTAACCTGTCTACTATTATTTGAGTTATTGTTTAATCATTTAACCTATCATACATAATAATGAAAAAGGTAGCAAGACAGAACAGTGCATCAAAAAATATCAGAATATACAAAAAATATGAATAAACAAACAAAAAAATCACATCATATATATATATATATATATATATATATATATATATATATATGTATATATGGCTCATTAGTCTGTGTTCACCAAATAGTTGCAAAGCAAAGTCATAAGTAAAATACATTAAATTCAACTTTATTGTCATTGCCCATGTACAAATACAGAGCAATAAATTTGCAGTTCGCAATGTTCACCATAATCTCAGTTATAAGAATTAGTGTTTTTTTTTTTTTGAGGAATAATAATTAGTTAGAATTGTTATTAGTCACTGGACTTAAATTATAATTTCAGTCCCTTAACTAATAAAGTCTAATAAGTGCATAAATCAAACACTTCATCACAATATTTAGTTTTGTCTTGTTAACTTTGGTATGAACTAAAAGACAACGTGCCAGAATTGTTGACAAATTTGAGTCTGTGAAAGCAGGTGACAAAGGAGGAAAGAGAGCACACACACACATGCTCACACACATTCCTGTGGGATTAGTCAAAAGACTATGAGCATTTCATCAAGTGTTTCCCATTCAAACAGGCTTGAGAGCAGATCCTTGGAAAAGCTCGGGTCACCGCCCTGGCTTTTGGTTATGGCTTAATATTTAAACTGGAAGCTAGATGGATTGAAAGTGAGTGTTATCAGTCATCGTTGTGTTAATAAGGCCTGGTAAGTTAGACAGCTCTACCTCTGTGGTATCTGAGCACAGGCTAACACAAGTGCACTCGCTCACTCAACCCCCTCACTTTCTGTCTGTCTGTCTGTCTGTCTGTCTGACCACTATGAGGTAACTGGCCACTGTAGCCAGATTTATAGCTAATCAGTCTGTATCGGCAGCAGTCTGCCATGGACTGGGCCAACTTTAGTACATTACACATTACCACACAAGGAGGGGAGTGATGTCAGTATGGAGTGAGGGACCGAAGGAAGGGAGGGAGGGGTCCAAGACTTCATGGGGGGAGGCAACAAGGGCAGCACAGAAGGAAGGAACAGAGAGATTAAAGGAAGAAATAAGGGAGGTAGGGGCTGAGTATTGGTGATAAGGAGGGAAATAGACTCTGCCCCCCCTCTTTCTTTGCCATTAGACCCCATGCTCATTACTCAGTCCTTGTTGCTAAGGCATTGACATCTCCCGCCATCTCATATGAAGCTATTGATCTCTCACAGTACTCACATACGCAATGCAAATGACAACAAATATATTCCTTAGGCACTAGACACCTTACTCTGTGTGTATTTAAGTGTGAACAAAAGTGAACATGTTCAGCCACATTTGTGACATGCCTGTTCACATGTATGTACTTGCATTTGAATGTGGACTATGACTAGACCCTACTCTGGGGCTCGGTGTATATCTTCATGTCCAAACTGTAATGTTTTTGTTGAACGTATTGACACACGCTGATATATCTGTCAATACTATTGGCCATTAGTTGGAGAATGAGGTCAAAGCTTTTGTCAAGGCGAGTTCACTGACCTCACTGCTCATTTAATGAAAACATGACCACAAGGGGACAACAACAAACCATAAGCCAATATATTGATGCAAGATCGGGACTGAAAAATTATGATAGATAATGCAAAAGTTTGACTGAGGCAGGTTAATATGTATTATTTCTATTTATAAATTCATATTAACTGTACTGACATCCAGTGGTAAAAGTGTTAATCGAATACCAATTATTATACTCCTTCCATCAAGATGTAGAATGAGGCAGTAAAAATAATGAAAACTGACTGATGAGAGCAAAACTGTCACAAAAACTGTTATTGTGAAAGATGAAAAAAAATGCACTACTTTTAAACAGCCAAGCTCCAATACTCTAATTCATTTAACTTATACTTAACACACTTTTTCATTCGTTATGTCATAATTGAGATTACATGGACACCAGAAAAGCCATGGCTTGGGCTGTTGTTGAAGACAACATTGTGACAGTTTCATGTACGGTTGCTATGGCAGCCATATTGAGGTGACACTATATCTGCAGCAGGAAACAAATTAATAAAGTACCAGATACAGTTGAAAAAGTACAGAAAATAAAGTTGAATTAAGCCAGTGTTATGAAATGGAAGGTTGTAATGTTGAAGAAACAAAAGCCGATTCTTAAATAGCTTTCTTAGTACTATAGAAATTAAATATATGATTTTTTTTCTGGCTATTTTAATGCAAAACAATTAATTGTAAGATTATTAATTCATGTTTTCATCACTGAGGACACTTAATGTACCTCATGTTTTGTTTTATTCATAAAATTGTAACTGCTGTGTCTAAACTTGAAAGCACTGACTGAATTAGGTTTAAAAAATCCTGGAATAGCAGATCCATCCAAGCAGTCTTTGCAGATGCTCTGATACAGGATCTGGTTTGCTGTCTTGCAGTGACCCTATCCTTTCACTGTGTGTTTTTTTTTTATTTTTTTATTTGAGGTACTACTCTGTACAACCACTGCAACACTCTCCACTGTCTGACCAGACCGCGACCACACAGTCACAGATGGATTCCTCCAAAGCCCCTACAGAACAGCTACCACCAGCCATCAGCTTCCATCACCACAAAACCACAAACTAACCACTGAAAGAAAGGGAAAGTGAGGAGAGAGGGATGAGAGAGATAGAACAAAGAGCACAGAAGCCTGGATGGTAGTATAAAAAAAACACAAGGGACAGTTACATAGCATGAAGAGGAAAAAAAAAAAACATGAGATACTCTTTTCTTCCAAGTTCTCTTTACATTTAACTTTCTTTCAGCTTCTTTTTCTTTTTGACTCAGTAAAAACTCACCCCGCCAAGACAGAGAACCATCCTCATCATTCAAACTGCTAAACACACAAACTATATGCAAATGAACTAACTAATGACTGGCACCACTTAAGAGCTGCTAATTAAAACCCAGTTGATTCAAAGACACTTATCACACTCCAAGAAAAAAAAAAAAAAAAGCTAAAATCTTCCCATGAAGACAAGCAGAGTTATGGCCACCTTTGGTATTTGTCAAAGACCTGCCACTCCTCCCCCCTTTTTCTGTCCCCCTGTCTGTGTTTGTCTCTCTGTCCCCCCCAGCTCGATTGCCTCTAATGGACATGCTTTATCTAGGCTGACCTAACCATTGTCACAGGGAGCAGAATTTGTGAGCTTTTAGAGTGGGTACACTCATCGATGTGCTGAGGGTGGGGGGCAATGGAGTAAAGCGGTGGGCGTAAAAGAGGGGGGAGACTGCTTGGCAAGTGTCCATCCATGCACTCTCTGGGCCACTTCGTTAGCCACCACATACAGTACACATCCCCCTTGTCCCCCTCCCTGTTATTGTTTATGCAAATAAGATGGCAGTTAAATGCTGAATGAGGAGTGAGATATGAGCTTCATACTCATCTGTGGAATGGACAGGACAGATGACAAAGCAGCAAATGTACAGCATTAAAGACTTTGACTGAGATTCATTAATGGGTCAGAAACTTTGCAATTCTTGTCATTCTTTAAAAATCCCCTTCGAATTAACATGAATGTAGATTGAATGAAATAAAAGCAGAGTCTTGGGAGATGTTAGAGATAGAGAGGCAGTGAGAGTTTGCCCCCTCGGCCCGGAGAAGAAACCGGATAGGGCCACTTTAAAAATCGCTTAACACGCTCGACACAAAAGACAGCTGAGAAACTTGAGCCGTGTTTGATTTGAGTGTCAGGGTGGGAGGCACTAATCTGTGGACATGGCGGGCACAGGTGGTGAAACAATCAAACAGCTTCACACTTATATCACACACGCACACGCACAATATATATTCATGCAAAATGAAATAGCAACAAGCAGAACTATTTACCTATCTATCATTTCATATTCATAAATGCACACGGGCATGTATGGAAACATTCATATGTGGAAACACACACACACACACACACACATACACACACATATATACACACACGTATGCACGCATGCATGCATACACGCACGCACACACACATGCACACATGCATATGTCTGTAGCAGGCTGAATTGCTATGGAGCGTGGTGTTGTTTTACTGGGCCAGATAAAGACAAGGTGGATCAGATTCCCAGCTCCTCTTTCTCGCTCCTGCCTTTCACCTTTCTTTTTATGTGTCAGTGGCACACGCCCTGCCTCAGTGATGGAACACTGATTGAAAAAAGTGCAAAGTCATATATCTGAAGGAAAAAAAGAACATCTTCGTAACGTATCCTTGTAGCTTATACAGTCGTGTTCCACATATATACATATTTAACATTATTAGTCTCTGTTTTACCTTCTTAATTAGATTTGTTTCATCAGCTATGACTGTTCTAAAAAGTAAAAGACATATGGTTTAGATACTTTTATGGTCTTCATAGTAATACAGTTATTTAGACTTCATTGTAACTTATCCCGAGACAAGAACAACATTGCATTCTCTGACAGTACTTGTAACCACCTTCACTTGTCACATGTCAAATCTTACAACGCACATACAGTGTGTGAATTTCTCACAGTTCCTAGTGAACTCATTGAGCACTATATACGACAGTCACTTATTCTTCATGATCGTTTGTGCATTTATAGAGAAGAAATTTGCAGCATGTAGGTAAAATCTGCAGCATGAAGGTGATAAAAGATGAGGTGATGAGCTCTCACACAACTATAACTCACACTGCAGGCCTTTATCTGCAGGTGCTTATCCTTATATCAACATAATATGACATTTATTGGCATCACCCTCACCTCTGAACAGTGGAATAGCACAAGCACATGCGCAGCCATTTTATGCGTCCTATCCAGCTTGTCATAAAGCCCATACCCGTGGTTTTCACGCAACACGAAACCTATCATAGTCTGTCAGGTGGAGTAACTTGAACGCTAGGTATTATTTGCTAATCTTATTTACACTGTGAAAGTGAGCAGTGGAGTGTAAATCTTTAGTTGTATTTGGGCAGGCCTCCACTTCATGCACAAGCATGCCCGCGCACACACACACACACACACGCACGCACACACACACACACACACGCATGCACACATGCGCACACACATGCACACACACACACTTCACAAACACTTTACACACACTAACTTTGCTCAATAAATTGAAGCCAGGGATTTGCATTTTCATTTGCTTTGTAAGTGGATTGATCTTGACGCATTAAAAATGTGTTGTAGTATGTTGTCTAATGACCACACAAATCACAATATATAATGTTTGATTTTCTTAAAAAAAAAATGTTTTGATTTACTTTAAAAAAAATGTTTTTGATTGATTACAGCCTTATCGTTATTTCTCACTGTGTGCCATTGAGAGAGATTGTTTGTTACACAAGAAGAAAAGGGGGTCTTCCCCAGAGGACCTCCCCTCAACCTTTACATGTACACACAGAATACACACATATACACATGTGTACGTTCACACACTCACACACACACATTTTGCCCCGAGGCCAGTCTCTGTAATGGGATCCTCACTGTTATTTCTGCTGAATAAAATAAATCCCACTAATTAACATGTTAACATGATTGATGGGCCTTGATTCTGCAGGGAGCAGGGAACGTCTGTCTGCACTCAAGTTGCCCGGCTGCTGCCTGCACACAGACTAACACACAAAGAAAGATTCAGGGACTGAGGAATATACAATATAGTACACTATATATGTGTACTTAAGGACTCAGATATACATTAAATAAGAAAGGTAGACTTGGAGATTTATGGGTTAGTTTATGACTGGATACTTACAGATCTGTTGGTATTGGTATATCATTATTATGTAAATGCACACAGTGTCACTAATTAAATATCCTGTGGTTAACTTATATTTCTGTTTGTCCACTGAAACAATGTGCAACACGTGTACAAACTTGTAGAAAAACTGTTATCGGAGAAGCATGAGAAACAGTTCCTGGGAGAACCAAACAAGGAAGTTAGATACAACTTTGTTCAGGGGAGGTACCTACATGATGTAGAAAGCATAACCCTGTGACAGCAATCAGAATCTAATCTGTAAGAGAACTCAGAGACTGAGGATACATACAAATGACCTGATAAAAACACTCTAACAGATGTCTGTTTGTGTGTTTCAAAGTCACGTAAAGAGGAAAGCAGGAATAGTTATGTGATTGTTAAAGAAATCTATGAAACAATGAACAAACAATGAACACTACTTCGTGTGGGGTTTTTTCTAAATAATTTTAAATGTTGTTAAAGAACAGTGATGGAATATTTATATTTATAGAAACAAAAAAAAGAAACAAAAAAAAAATAACTGTGTCCTTGAGGATTGTGTGATGAACCCATAAAAGAATTTGAAATAATTACACACAACTGCATCATATTATACTACACTTCATTTTCACTTTAATTTGACTTCAGATTTTGAGGCTCCTTGCCTGCTCCGTCTTTGACCTATTAGGGTCCCCAGTCCTTTGTTGGTGTCTTGGCCTCACTAGGTAGGTGAATAGAGTGCTTATTGACAGCTGAGTACTGTACAATGTACCTGTCTGTCTGCCTCTGTTTCCCGCCAGCCTCCTTTTCTTTGAGGAGTTCTGGGAACATTGCAAAGTAGGGGGGGCTGTCAGGGGTCTGCACCCGCTGTGCCTGCCCGTTCTTTATGAATGAATTAATCAATAGTGACACTGCACTACATGCTTTTTCCTTCCTCATTATTTTAATTAGCCGTTTATATGGATTCTCCCCCCACCTCTTTTGCATTCCATTAATACATTAACATGCACTTGACAAAAAGAGCAAGGACACAGACACAGTGGCGGTCGCTTGGCTGGTCACTTTGTAGTCTCCCGCTTGTCCTGCTCGCTTTAGTTGCCCCACTGACAACATTCCTAATTCTGTCCTGCCCCAAACCCCTCAAAGCAACTTCTGGGAAAGTCATCAGTGATTACTGTTAAATTATGCTAATGAGTGTTGTAGCACTGTATATTTTGACAATGTTTCAAACAAGCAATGAATGACGTTGCCTGAAATAAAAAGAAGCACGTCTAATTTCCCTATTCCCACCCTCGTTATTTTAGTCTGCAACTCTCTGACAAAGACAAAACTCACACCTTTTTTACACACACAGCGGGTCCATGTCATTAGTGTCTATTACGACTCCTTCACACATTTCGTCTGTGCTTCAGCATGGGAAAAATGTAGAAAGTAAACAACTTTCCAACCTTTCCAGTGGTCACAGAGGGAAAGGGGGACTGCGGGTGTTTGTGGGCAAGTCAATGTGTGTGTTGTGAGCGAGCAGCTGTGTGAATGAATGACAGGGTAGACCTATACATGTGTGGAATGGTGAGCGTGGACGTGTGAGGGTGTGTGTTTGAGAGTAGGTACGTGTGGGTGTGTGTGAAGGCGTGTGCAGTTGCTACAGTGATGAGGTGAGAATGATGAAGCCCATTCCTCAAATAAGGCACCATGTGCAGTTCATATGTTGGATCTTTGTTAAGAGTTGCTCATCAAAACGCCTAAACCAAACTAACACACACACACACACACACACACACACACACACACATTCTTCAAACTTAACCCCCCCACAGTCACACATACACAAGCACCCAGCCTGCGTACGCCTGCAGGCACAGAGTGATTGACAGTATCCAGATTGCCAGATTGTTCTCAGGAGCATGGAGAAATGACATCACACTCATTACAACTTCTAAATATAAACAGTCACACTGCTTGACTGACAAGTCTGTATACATGCTGTGTGCATGGTTCCCCTGAAGTCTGGTTAGTGTGTGAAAGTGAATGGGTGTGTGTTGGTGCATGTGTGTGTTCTGTGCCAGTCTGTGCATAGATGTCATACTGGGCATGCAGTAGAAACTGTCAAACTAATCCTACCTGTTTTTAATATTGGTTTAAAGGACGGTGATACAAAAGCAGTCTTATACTGTATGCTCAGGTAAGCTCCCCTCTAAAACTAATGACGTTATATCTATTACTGTTTATTATTTAGTCCAATACATTTATAATACAAATTCCAATATTTAACTGCAGTTCTTATATTGTACTTATGTGTCATGACTCAGTGTTGTGAAGGATTTTCAGCCTGTTTTTATGGTTTCTCCTGTTGTGCTGCAATGATAAGTGAGACTTAATAAACTTACTTTCCTCTTACTCGAAAAACAACAATTAGCAACCATCTCCATTTTGATAATTAAAGCTTGTTATGCATTTTAAACATGGGAACAAATTTACATATCTGATGATAAACTTGTAAAGCTCTCAGTAGTGGATGTTGACGACGGCTAAAAAGGGGAGGAGCGCTATGATGATGCCGTTGAGAAACGTTGTGGATTGGTTCGTCGTCAGAGGTAGGGCTTTGCAACGGGCTGCTGCGGATATTTCAGTAACTTTATAACCATACTAAGGAATATAGAGAGGAACAAACAATCATGGTGTGTAAAGTGCTCTTACAAAACTAAGACCAGCCACACATAGACAAGCAAAAAGAGGCCCAGTGGAAACACACACATGCACACACATACCACATGTTTGTCGGGGCTGCTGCAGAGATGAAGGCTTCTAGCTTGTCTGGCTAGCACATTGTAATTTACAAGCGCTCAATGTCACGTTGAGATCTCAATTAAGCAGCTCGGCTACACACTCAGGCCCTCAGGGCTGGGCTGAGCTGGGCCTACATTCTGCCTCTCTGGCCAAGGCACACTGCACAGTTCTGTACTCCTCCAACCCTCCACCCTCCAGCTCCCTCACCCGCTGCCAACAGACAACGCCAACAGTAAATATTTGAGGTTAGAGACAAAGAGGGGAGAAGGGATTCATTTAGCTCATTTGAAAACATGACATTGTGATTAAAAGTCAGGCGTTCTGGGAAGCAGGAGTATGTGATCCTTTACATGTTCTCCATGAAGCAGCCAGTGGAGGCAGATGTTCTTACGTACATTACAAACGCGGAGTGTAAAACAAACTGAATTGATGCAGTGACAGTTTGCTGAAAAGCAGAAGCATATGCTTTGATTGAACACACACATTTAAACATGGAATAAGTAGGGAGCAAATCTGACAGGGAAGGTAATAAAAACATGTAATTTTATTAAAAAGGTGAGTGCAAAAAAGAAAGCACGAGACAAGAAGAGAAAAGAAAGGCTTAAAGAGACATCCAGACACACAGAAACGTTGCTACTGGCTCAATGAACTACAGAGACACCGTGTGCTGAAGTAAAGCAACAAAACCCCATAAGCTGCCACTACTGTTCTGTGATCAGATCCATATGGACCTTGGCCTTGGCCCTCCACCACCTGCCTCAAACATTCCCAGCACCTAACAAGCCAGCCAGCCTCCAACTGGTCCCAGACACATTTTACAAGCGGCCATATTGATGGCTATTGAGCTAGAGTGCTATTTAGCTCACCAGAAATCTTAAATTATACACTACCCATGTGCAGCTATGTGCACCCCCACGCAGGGATAAGAGGCCACATCAGAGCTTCCACTTCCAGGCTTGGCTAAACCTGGCTCTTACTCAAACTCTAAAACATGACACACTGGCTTAAATGCAAGCGCAAATGCAATTTTTATTTGAAAATAAATGAGGAAGCAATTTTCATCAATTTTTAGAGTTGAATATATATAAATTGTTCAAAAGATGTTTTACTTTACCACATTATGACTTAGTTAGAGAGAAATATGTGCTTTTTATTTGGTTATAACAGTTAAGTTAAGCAAACAAATATTAAATTTGACAAATATACTAAATAATTTTTCTTTACAGTTTTAGAGTCAGTTGAATTTGAGATATTCACTAAGTAGGACATCAAAGTAAAAACTCAGGCAATCACAAAACAACTGAAAAATAAAAGCACCAAATAAAACAGCTATTACTTAAACATCAAAAAGGGGTTGTCATGAATCCACATAACAGAACTAAAAGCAGAACATCATGTTTTCGTAGAAGACAAGATGTTACTGCTGTACAACAGAGGTCCGGGGCTGCCATCAATGCACAGGGTGCTGAGCTGGGCCAAAGCTCCTGATTGGCATTATTCTAACGAGCTGCAATTACAGCCCTGAAATCCACTCTTAGTGCAGTGGATTTAACGAGCAAGCCATCACGCAGCCCACAATTATCATCACCAGAACTATTAAACACAACGGCAACAGCCTTGTTAAATGCTCTCATATGTGGAGGCCGAGCATTCTTCTCAGGACACTGGCTGACAGACGGACACAAACATGAGCACATAAACAGAGGTGAGAGACCAGCAAACACAGTAGATGAGGTGGTTAAGAGAAAGACAACACAGAATTGGCTTTTTTGATCAGTGTTGGTCATTGAGTGAACATGACATATGGGATGATCTGTATGTAATACATAATACTCAAGCAGAGCAGCACACACTCTTGTTCCCTTTTCTTTTCACTTTTCTTTTTATTCTCAGTAGAAATACATTTCTATGTGGTGCTTGCC